>OX422207.1:601837301-602437301 GCA_949130495.1 Sambucus nigra
CATAAAAAGGGGGAGAAGAATTATGGGAGAGAATTGTTTTGGTGTTTGGGTTGCTGCATGAATGATTTGCTTAAGCTTAATTGATCAACAATTTTTGCATATCATTATATTTCAATCTGTTGCTTGTCACAGGTATTTGCTTTATCTCATGTGTGTAGGTACACCATTGCTCATTATTTTATTACACACCCTGATGAGAAAAGCTTTGGAAGGTATCGGAGAGCTGAAGTTTTGGAAGACATGTCATTTAGTATTCTCAGTTTGACGGTTTAATGGGGATATTATCTTGTATGTCGTTTGATTGCATAATTCGGATTTTTTATGTATGTACCAGCATAGACATAGGGGGAGATTTGTAAGGACATAATTTTATAAATGTCCGGGTAGATTCTAGGAAATTTCTATTTTCTCCTAGATCACAGTTCATATGTCTGATACCGCTACATTCGGCACGTCAACACGATCATCCTAGACGGCCTTTATCCGAATTCAATGCATCCACTTTCTTCACGTGCATCATGCTACATGCAACGTGCTGCTCAGCTCATTCCCACCACTCCACTACGCTCTATCAGTAATATGTTTTGTTGGAGATTTAAATATTTGCATAAATATTTGGGAAATGTTTTTGAAAATTATTTTTGAAGTCTGGTTTTATTTTTTATCTAAAGCATAATTTTTCTAAGTGTAAAAGCGAATTGCCTCGATCGACGAGATCGCTCAAACGACTTTGAAAGTCGTTCGCGCGAGATAGGCATGTCTCGTGCGATATTGTTCTAACGACTTTTGCCCTTCGTTCGAGCGATATGGCTATCTTATTCGAACGAGCAACCGCCTCGATTTTTGTATAAATATTTGATCTCCTTCTACACGTTTTTCAAGTCTTTCTGCAATCTCAAAATTCTGCGAAAACAACCCAGAATAAGACTTCACTTTTTAAGGTTTTCTAAACCTTTTTTATTCACAAACCATTCCCATATACGTGTGTGAATCTTTAAACCTTCAAAAGGATCATTACTCATCTGGAGTAATTTGTGAGGAAGCCGCTCTCTTCTTCACTATTGCCCTACTGGAAAGGGATAGTTCTAGTCACCGACAACAGAACCGACACCCGAGGGTATTTATGTGTCATATATTTTTATTGTATTCCGTGTAAGCCGTACTCTTACAAAATTATTGTGAAAATAAAAGGTTTTGCCCCTTTGGGGGATTTTTCCTCATATATGTGTTCTTGCATGTTTCATCATCGTATTTATTCACATATAGATGCATGTTTAGGACTTGAGTGGTAAAAACTGTGTTTAATTAAATAATTCCTTATTTGAACGCAAGTGCACTCTTCTCAAGTTCAATCATCCGAAATTTATTTTTGTGTGTTTTTGTTTGATTAAGTTTCTTTCTTTAAATCCTTTATATAATGGACGGGTTTAGGCGTTTTAAAATACTTTTAACCCTTCTCAAAAAGTAGTAGCCGCCCAAATTATTATCTCCTCTCATTTGCAAAACCTAAACCCCAATAAATACAACTTTCAACCCAAGTTTTGAAGATCTAAATCAAGTTTTCTCAAGATCATCCAAGAACGTGTCTTTATTATTTTCTCGAGAGGAACGCAATCGTCCAATCAGATTTTTCAAATGACTTTTTGCATGCATGAATAATTCTATTATTCTCCTTTAGTATTATGCATTTTAAATATTTCCTAAACACTAATAATCATTATTTTCTTAAATAAATTAGAGAGATTAATTAGAAAAAGTGAAACTAAATTTGGGACTGTTTTTATTCAAATCTCTAATACGAATTAAGACTCAAAACTCTCGCATGCTTAGATTAGAGGTTGGGATTCCATTAGAATATGTGGGCGTTCGCGTGTTAAAATAAATCGTATGAACTTTATAAATTGAATTCGACTCGTAAAATCATTTATTTATGTGTAGCTTTTAGAATATGAATTTATTATTGTATGGCCTCGAAATATGCATGTAAATAGAATTTATATAAGTTGTTGAAAAAAATGAATTGTTTGATTAATATTATAATAAAACGGACATAAATTGGATAAATAGTAATCTTGTGATTAAATTAAAAAATTGTTGTGATAAGATGAAAATATGCCTTATGTGATCGTGAATTGTGCTTATATTCGACACTGCGGGGACGACGGGATTGTTGGGTAGTTATTGATTTCCCTTTTATTTTAGGCTGCTTGCTAGGTATGAGACTAGTAGGCATACATTTGTTGTTGTTACCACTTTCTAGGTATGGGATTAGCGTGTGTAGATTTTTATGGATGAGTATTTCCAGTGTGAGGCTAAGTAGTACACTTTTTCGTTGTTCCATTAGCCTAGGGGCGTAGGTAAATTTTTTGATAGGTATTCTTCCTAAGTGATAGGTTAGGGTGTGATTGAGGTTTTGGTGATATCTAGTTATGGGACTAGGGATGATTTAGGTTGGGTTACCAAAAATAATGGTTCAGCTACTAGAGAATAATGATAACTTGATAATAAATTAAGAATTAATGTCTAAGATAATAAGCGGGTATTAAAATGGATTTGCGTTGCGAGTATGTGTAGGGCTAACAATAAGTGGTGAATTGGTTATAGCAACGTGGATGTGTGTTGGCATCACAAGTATGTGAAAAGCTAACGAAATTGGACGAACTGGCTATAGTGATGTGTCGTGCATGGAACCTCATGAGTGTGTGCAGTGCTAACGAAATTGGACGAACTGGCTATAGTGAGGGGATGGGTGTGGTGTAGAACTCTAGCGTGCCTGGAATATGTGGGGGTCTAGTCATAGGGTGAATTGGCTATACTGGTGTCGCATAATTAAAATTGGATACATTAATTTAATTAATAATCATGAGTTGATAATTTAATGTGGTAATATCATTGTTGGACTTGAACTTTAGGGGTGACTTAGTTATGTGGGTAGATAGTGGTAGTTTATTTTACTCATATGTTAATATATATATATATATATATATATATATATATATATATATATATATATATATATATATATATATATATATATCGTTTAATTCAAAATACTCTATTGTGATATTTATTATATATAATGATTCTATCTGGGTTTACAGACCCTAATTGGGAGTAGTAGTTAGTATTCATGCAGTGAGATCTGACCCATTGTGTTGACTAACATTTTCAGGTATAGTATTGGAGTAGCTACATAGGAGTGATTGGAGACATTTAAAATGCACCTGGATATTTATTTTATCGCTTTAATAGTAGTTTAATTTATTTCCATTTGGTCGTTTCATTATGAGACTTTCATTTATGAATTTGGTGGGCCAATCGGTTCCACAGTGGTTTATGGTTTCAGTTATATATTTATAGTTGGATTATTTCATTTGAGTTTTAAATAACTTGGAGTTGGATATATTTTGGGAGGTAGCACGGTGATGGATCTTAATTTGAATGAATGTTTATATTAGTTGGATAAATCTGAATATTAACTTGTGAAAAAAGTTTTGAATGTCTCATATTTATGTCACATATGCTGAGAATGATAACTTATTTAGTGACGTCCAGAGTAGTTTGGCGGCAGCAGATGGCCACCTCACTTGCCAGAGTGTGCGGGGTGTTATAGAATATTGTGCCGGTACATCAGGAATATATTTAACACCACCATATATGAGATTCAAGTCTAGGCACTAACTAGATTAGACTTCCACAATCTCACAAATTTACAACACGTGGATATGTTTTATATCCCAAGGGTTATGAGGATAAGAATTCTTGCACAATTATTGTTTTGATTTTATGGATGCAATTGAATTTTAATTGGATCTAAATATTCGTAAATTGGGCAATCGTTGTGTAAGTATATCTGCGATCATAATCGGGAGGAATTTGTGTCCTCCTAACTGGTTAGAGCACGCGTGAGATGGGATGACCCTACAGTTCCACCACAGTAGGCATCGACAGTACCGGCGTTAGACGCACAAAGGTAGTGTCATTTTTATCTCAGGAGATAGTCGAGCTCATCTATTAATCAATGGCAATAGGTTTTTTATCCTCCATAGCAGGTAACCCATCCTTCACCGCTTGTGCTTACATGGTGGAAGTTACCTTCCTACACCTCCAAAAAAATCACAACTATCAAAAGGACATAGTTCTTAAGCGTAAGAATTATTCAAGTCACATTTATTCTTGTTATATGTAATTCAGTTGTGATGTGATGTTGATTATTATTATTCCGTATTGTGGAATGGTTTTAATTAAATTAAAAATGAAAAAGGTTTGACATTAGCTTAATTATTTATTAGGTGAATCAATAAATAAATTATTTTTCGACAGTGATGCTGAGAATGAACCAACTGGATATTCTGATTTAATTTAATAAATGACTGATCACCCGATATTTAATTAGGCGGAGTGTCACATCAAAGTGATAACAAATGCATCTTTGCCCGGGGGAGGGGGGGATTCACGCTGACCAAGTGATCATGGGAGAATATGATTACTCAATTAATGTCGATATCCATAAGATCTATAATACTAAGCATTGTCTTAGAGACAAAAACTTGGAACGATTAATGCTTAATGTTATTCTAATTCTTTCTTGTAGTCTCACTTCTGTGCATTGAGAAAAATCGATGTAGCCATAAATAGCGATGACCATCCCATATGGTACTATCTTTTCTTACCCTTTTTATTTTCCATTGTATACTCAGTCTTATACTTAGTTCTCTCAAAATAAATGAATTCCTTGAGATAGAAAACCGCGATGAGTTCCTCTAAGTTTCACTTCAACTTCTTGAAGTTTTCCATCTTGTGATCGTGATCCATGTCATAGGTGCAATATAGGTTCTTATCTTGCTTGCTTCCATATTCCCCCATGTTAGGTGTACATTTGAAGAAAGTATTATCCTGGATCTGGGTAAAAAATATTGTATATATATGGTCTCTTTAAAGATGGTGTTAATCCCTTAGTAATTTCTCTTAGGTTGGATTATCCTATTTGACTTTAGTTTCCTCGTGTTTGCCCTTTTCTTAGCTAAGGCAGTTGTTGAGCCTTTCTTCAATCAGCTATTGGAATTTCCATTATTTGCAGTCTTGGTGAACTAATTATTCTAGTCATCTATGTCGAGGATTTCATCCTTAACCTTGGAATACTTCTCAATGCGAGCTAAAAAGTCATCCATAAATAATGCTAGTTTCTTTGTTAATGACCAGTACAAGTCATCCGTTTTTTCCAGGATAATTGTATGATGTGAAATTGTAAAATTCTCTTTATAGTAGTCAATCTCATTGAACATCTCATAGTACCTTTGCGCATATTCCTTGAGTACTCCTACTTTTTTCTAGAGGGAGATTGAGGAGTCCACCTCTTTAATGACCTTGGATTAGTGATGAAACAAGTCGTGAACTACCCAACCACCTTTTCGAACATAGAGATCGACTTAGGGTTAACTTCACAAATCACTTTAAGTCGATCTCCCATAGTATTGATAGGAAAACACAACATATCGATGTATTATTGGTGAACTGTATAAACATGGATTTTTAGTAGTGACTAAGGATACGGACATTACTTGTCTTTCGATTATAATTAGTAATCTTGGGGAGTGAGGACTTATTTTGAGGTTTTTTCCTCAATATCTTAGATGAATGAGGAGGTTGACCCAACCCCAAATCCCTCCTTGCTATGTCATTGGGAGTGCGACCTTTTGGGAGCTGCAATAAACCCGTAAATTCATTTTTCATGATTTTACTCAATTTTTTGTGATCCGAGATTCCAGTTTATCATCGAGGAGAGAAAGCAAGAGTGTTCTGTTAATTTACCTTGCAACTTACAAATGGTTGGTCGACCATATTCGTTGGGCAGTTGTCAGGTATCTAATATTCAATTTTGGGTCGATTAGGTTCAACTAGTGTTTAAATGGGTTTTAATAGGAATAAAATGGGTTTTAATATGAATTAAATAGGTTTAGTTATGGTTAAATTTGGTTTGGTTAGGTATTGTACTGGTTCAAGCTGGTTCGAAAGGGATGGTGACGGTGAAGGGGTTTTCAAAGTCATTTGATTTATGATTTTGGCTCGTATTCAAACATTGGGTTTGATTTTTAATATCGTCGTTGAACGATTTCGAACTCCACTTTGTCAATTCAGAATATAAAACTTCAATACCTCCCCCCCCCCCCCCCCCCCTTATTTAGAGATTGAAATCCATGGCCGAGAATGATTAAGATGAAAAAATATCAAATTTTTATTAGAATAAATTTGGAATCAGTTACGAATGTGATTTAATGGATTTGAATTTAGTAATTGACAAAGGCCCCGTTTAGTTGCGCAAATTATTTGATTATTTAAATTGATTCGTTGTGAGTTAGTGAATTGCAAATTAGTGGATTTGAAAGGAGTTTAACTCCAATTTTAGGTGATGTTTGGTAATTTAAAATTGGTGCTAGGGTTCAATAAGAAAAAAAAGTGAAAAAGAATTGATAGAGAGACACATAAAGGGTGAGGGTAAAGGCGGAAGGGAGAGAGCGAGGAGCAGTCGGACGAACTTTTTATGACTTATATTTCAAATAGATGCATTTCACATTTTTTGTGAAATGCTCAAATTTCATATTTTACATATGAGCTAAATCGGGTTAATTAATGAATCATTTAATTAATAAAACGAAACACAATTAATTAACCAATTTGTTAATTTATTAATTTAAAATGAGTCAATTTATAATTTTGGGATAACTAAACGGGGCCAAACAAAATTATAGAGGGATTAATTCAATAATCAAGTAATTAACCCCCAGAGTGCAATAAAGAAAATAGCAAAGTAGTCTTACGTCGCTCGCAAATAAATTTTAAACACTAAAGGAATTTTGACAAATTTTAAACACCAAAGGAATTTTGACAAATTTTAAACACATAGGTTCAATAATTCTCTTATTGTAAAAGTCTATACTAGCGACACAATAAATGGATCTAATAATAAATCGTCTTTAAATATAAATTTCCCTAAAGAAAATAAATTGGCAGAGTGATTTAACTTGTCGTTATTGAAAAATTTTGAATTCGGGTAAGAGTGAATGTATTTAGGCGATTGTATTTTGATTTTGAGTGAGTTTTTCATTTTTTATTTGGTGATTTTTGTCGAGGGTACTTTGACCCTTTAAACGTGTTAAAATGATACTTTGAACTTCTTATACATTTTAGAGTATCTCTAATGGTATAAGCAAAAGTAAAAGCCGAATAAAATTTTGCTTATTTGTGTAAAATTTCCTTTCCAGTGGAATAATCAAAATTTGACAACCCATTAATCAATATTCAAATGAGAAAATTATATTTAATTCTCATTTGTCAGGTCAATATACATATAAGTCCTATTGATTTTTCAACAACCATATAGGTCCTATTCCAACTTTTTAGGGAATTTTTTCACAATTTTACCCTTTTTAAAATCGATCATCCGTAACTTACATAAGTAGTCGAACTTTTTTTTTAATCTTAAAATGATCATAACTTTTGATTCACAAATCTGTTTTTCGCAAAATTACTATTTTTGAAATCTGTTCAACGAGTTCTATCAAACAAGATCTATGAAGCCTATATAATTTCAAAGAAAAAAATTTACACAAACAGTAAATTTTACTGTATGAACTAGAATATGAAATAGTTTTATATATGTGACATTTTCACAAATACACAGTAACATTTACTGTGGTAATATTACGCAGTATATATATATACGGTGGATCCAAACCCTCTTTTTCCAAAATTACCTTATATTTAAAGTTTCGCGCTAGCGACATCCAATCCTTATCCCAATTGTTGGAGATTCAACAACCTTCATCAGAGCTCCAATTTGTGGTGGCATGTGGTGCCGCTAGCGCGGACCTTTAAAAATAAGAAACTTTTGAATAAAATGGGTTATGGATCCAACAGAGTGGCATGGGATGCCGCTGGCGCGGACCTTTGAAAGTAAGAGACTATTGGATAAATGAGATTTGTATCCTCCGGAGCACCGCTTTGGAGTGAGTAGGAGTGTCATTAGGTGCCGATGGCGCAAACCTTTATATATATATATATATATATATATATATATATATTGTATAATGTGATAACACAGTAAATGTTATTGTTTGTAAAAATGTCACATATATTAAACTTTACTGTATATATCAGAAAATGAAATAGTTTTATATCTGTGACATTTTCACAAACAATAACACTTACTGTGTTAATATATTTATGAAATAGTTTTATATATATATATAACATTTTCACAAACAGTAACATTTACTGAGTTAATATTACACAATAACAATATATATATATATATACACACACACACACGGTAGATCCAAACCTCTTTTTTTCCAAATTACCATATTTTTAAATGTTTGCGCTAGCGACATTCAATCCACGCCACTACCCACACCCATTATCGAAGCTTCAACCACCTTCATCAGAGCTACGATTTGGGGTGGGTAGTAGTGGTATATGGTGCTGTTGTCCGAGACTTGTGAAATTAAGAGGATATTAGATAATTGGGATTTGGATCCACCGAAGCTCCAGTTTGGGGTGAGTAGGGGTGGCATTGGGTTAGGTTTATATCTATAATATTTTCACAAACATTAACATTTACTGTGTTCATATAACACAGTATAACAGCGTTCTGATGAAGGTTGTTATAGCTCTGACAATTGGGGTGGGTGGTGGTGCGGATTGGATGCCGCTATCGCGGATCGTTAAAAATAAGACAATATTAGAAAAAAGAGTTTTGGATCAATCGTGTATATATATATATATATACATACATACTGTGTTATAACACAGTAAATATTACTGTTTGTGAAAATATTACAGATATAAACCTAACCCAAAACCAACCCTACTCACCCGAAAGCGGAGCTCCGGTGGATCCAAACCCCATTTATCCAATATTCTCTTATTTTCTAAGGTCCGCGCCAGCGGCACCCCATGTCACCCCAAATCAAAGCTCTGATGAAAGTTGTTGTAGCTCCGACAACGGGGGTGGGTGGTGGTGGGGATTGGATGCCGCTAGCGCGGACCGTTGAGAATAAGACAATATCGAAAAAAAGAGGTTTAGATCCACCGTGTATATATATATATATATATATATATATATATATATATATATATAATAAGTTACAATGGTGTTTTCACTATTCATAAGATGGGATGACAAGTCATGGTTCAGATCGAAGCCAACAAGGCAACGATCCAATGGTTGAGATTAAAATACCCTTCTTACCATTTTTGCTCTTTCAATATTTGAGTTCCCCCTCTTTTTAACCCTTAATTTTCTTTCCTCCTCTTACCCAAAATTCAAATTAACGGATAAAATAGGAAATTACTACTTTGGAAACTTTTTGACACCAACCGAGTACTTCTCTCTCTCTCTATTAATCGTGGGGACAAGTCTCCCTCTCTCTCCATTTGTTCTTTACACTCCTATCTCTCCCGACCAGATTTTTTTTTATCAGCAGGTAATGGTTTCATCAATGGGTTAGATTTATCAATGGGTATAATAAAGTTTATCAATGGGTTTCATTTTCTAGGTTCGATTTTTGAATCTATTAATGAAAAATTGATATTTGGTTTGCATTTTGCAGATCTGAGCTCTTTTGCTGATTTAATCTTTATTTTGACAACCATCGTTATGTGGTCCCATGGTTAAGGGATTTGGTTTTCTTTCTCACTGGCTTAGTTTTTTCTCCCCCTAATCGATTTCTGAGTCTTAGTTGTTTGGGTTTTATGATTTAAATGGTTTCAAATGGATTTAGTTGTGTTGATGGTGATATTTACTGGCTGATTTGATGTTTAGTATTGACTATATATTATAGCTGTGTGGATGGTGATATATACCTACTTCTATATACACCTTTTAATGGTTTAACTTCAAACATTTCAATAGTTATTTGTGATATCATTCAAACATTTTAATATGTTCTTATGAATTTGCCATGCTGGATACTAACTGTTTGATGAATTTCTATAAAGGAGAGTCATATATGCTATGATAATATGTATCTCTTTTGACTGTACAAGTACATTAATTAAAGTTTTTGTTTGTCTTTTTCCATTTTTCCCCTAATTTTATGTTCATTGCAGTCTTTTAATGCTCGAGAGGTGTGCGTGAAAATTATTTTATAAGCTGTTAGATTGATGTTCGTACCATTGGAATGTTCGATTATACCCAAAGCTACGCAAAGTTTAATATTATTCAATATTGGAGAAAATTAATCTACAGTCGAATGCAAATAGTGTGTCAAAGTCACACGATTAGATTCTGATGCAAAGGTGTAGAGTTATTTAGTGTTGAAGACATGTGACATTAACTTTTTCATAATAGATACAGGGTTAGTGTTTGTGCGGTTGGTATGCATTCAAATTTTTATCCTCAATGAATTTAAGGTGTTCTTTTTACTTATTTGAGTATCATGTCTGGGAAAGATACTGAATAATCATATGTGTACAATTTTAGCATTAGATTACTATTTTAATACATGCCTAAAGAGTTTCATTTCGGGTATAACATAGTTGGATCCAAATTTTCGGTGTGGTTTGGGTGGTTGATTGAAGACAACGATTTTTGGGGAGAAGAGAGGGTATATCAAAATTTATATCCTATACTTGAGACCAAATATTTTTAGGGTTTCTTTTTCTGTATCATTCTCAGGTACTCATGTTTCCTTGAATCTCTTTTGTACTAAAACTCTAATTTCAATTTCTCTATTAGTTTTTACACTTATATTTTTCTGCTGTTTTGTATGTTTTAGTTCAAATTTGTGAAATGTCATTTGTAATACCCCGTAATTTTTAATGACTTTTAAAATGAGTTATATTTTAAATTAATGGATTAATTGGATTTTATTATTAATTAATTCATTGGCGTTTTATTCGAATTGAGGATATTAAAATGTATAATTCTGAATATTACTTAAAGACATTTAGGTAATATGTGAATGTGATGATTATTGATAATTGTTGTTCGGTAATTTGGATTTTTAGTCGGACGCGGTATGGGACGTGTCGGGACTAATTTGTTAAATTAAAAATAAAGTTTATTTTATATCGACCTTATAGTCATTTCGACTGCGTCGTTGCATCCGAAAGGTTTGAAATAGGCAGATAAGTCTATTTGGATGTTGGATTTGGGTCTCGGGTCATTTGGAAATGAAAAGACAACCCAAAAGGGAATTTTATCATTTTTATAGGGAGGTGAATAGTGATTTTAGATTTTGTCCTATTATAAGTATTTGAAGATTAAGTGTACGTGGGTTATTCATCTCATCTACACAAATTAGAGAAGTCATCTTCCTAGAGAGAGTAAAGGTTGCTTGGGAAGAGAAGAGTTTACTTGGGAAGGAGAAGAACTAAGAACCAAGGGTCACCACCACTGGAGGTTGACCGGAGAAGGGAGAACTACCTGAGATATACTACACGAAAGGATCAGACCTTCATTAGAGTCAAGTGTTTGATAATGTCAATCTAAGTTTGTATATTGTCCATGTTAGAATAGTTATTAAAAGAGATGATTTTCCATGTTTGGAAGAAATAATGGAGTTATTAAATGGATTTCTGGAAACTGAAAATATATAGGAATCAAACTCGTGTTGTAGGTAGTTAGTAATCCACGAAATAATCATGAATCCGTTGAAGAAATTATGAAAACCATTGATGTGTTCTTGAAGATATTATGTTGATAATTTTCTGGAAAAAGTGGATATAAACATGCTTTTAATTCGATCTCTTGATGATTCTAGGATGTTTAGATGATTAGAAATCATTTATATACGTTGGTATATCATGTAGTAAGGATCATAAGTCATTTGGGATGTTAATATGAAGGTTTGAATGATCTAAAATGGCTAAACTCGTAGTTGCAGAAATGCAGAAAAACTGGGATGCTACCTGAGTGATCGATCGATCGACCCCCTGCCTTCGATCGATCGACCTCCCCAGGATTGTTAAAGTTTCTTCTTTTTAATGTTGATTATTATCCCAAACCTTTGGTAGATCTTTGGTGATTATTAATTGGATATTATAGGACTTATATAAGATCAGTAAGCCTTAGATAAGATTTGAATTAATTTGATTGGGATTTAATTGATTAGAATAATGATAATTAAATTAGAAGGAATTTCGGTTACTAGATTCATTTGTTGGATTCTAATTGGTATGAATGAGGATTTAAGATAAGACTAGTAGGGGTGATTGAATATAACACCTGGGTATCCTTAAGTTTACAAGAGGGTTTAATCCTAAGTGAAAGAAGATGTGTTTATAAGAGATTTGAAACTATCGATTTTAACCTTAATTAAAGGGAGAGTTTAATTTGTCGTAATTCGGGAGATATGACGATATGGACCAGTAGGATATTAGTGACCTCTTACTGAATATATGTTGAGGAAAAACCTATTTGAACCTTGAATATTGAGCACGGCTCGGGGATAATTAAATTAAGAAGTAAAGTTATGATATTTTAATACGTGGGATTTAAAGAGATATAATGCTACCTATGGGATTAATCTAAGGGTAATGTGAGTACCTTGTTGATAGTATATTATAGGTATGATAATGCCTATTTGATTGATTGATGATTATGTGTATGACATACCTAGCTTACTTGCTATCGACGGGAGGTTTGCGCGTGAGGGCAGTCATATCCTGATAAATCCATGGGATCTTTGATTTGTCGCTCAAGAACATAGGTTTATGAAAGACTTATCGGGGAGTTGATAAGTCCGCTGACTGTGGGAGCGTAGGTATCTGCGTGACCATGGATACGAGAACTATGTTCGCCTCCAATTTGTTTGTTGATGTTTGGGATTTGAGAAATCCTTACCGAACCTTTTATCTCTTATTCGGCGACCAACGATGATGGGCCATGATAGTAGAGTAATGCATTGCACCGTAGCTGTGACTCGGGGTGCCGTATTATATATGAATATATATATAATGAATTAAATAAATGAATGGTTATATTGTGGTTAAATATCTACTGTGTGATAATTGTAGATAACGGTGTATTGAGAAAAGAATTGAAGTAAGTTAATGACTATTTATTGAAGAGCTTAATTCATGTTAATGAGGAAATGATTCACATAAATGAGAAATGTATAAGAATGATTATATAACGTATGGTGTGGGACATACGGGGTTATGATATGGGAATGGAATTATATTATGGAATTGTTAAAGAGGAACTATTAACTAGGAGGTTAATAGGAAACGTTAAGTGTGCACTCTAGTTGAGAGGTGAGAATAGATAGTGAGAGTTGGATACTAACATATATATAATAAATGCTTTATTGCACTTATTAAATACTTGTTGTTTTCAAAATCATTTTCACAATCAGGCTCTGACCCATTTCCTTGCATATTTTCTTTCCTATTGTATCTTTTATATCAGGTGTCCAGCAACAGGGATGCCAACCTTAGCGGATTATGACGAGCTATGGAGCTATGGAGTTTTGCTTAGACGCCTATCTTCATTTGATTCACAGTATTCTTATAGTTAGGGCATGTCTCCCAAAGGATTTCAGTAATCACTTTCTATTGGAGTCATATACTATTGTGTTCGTGTCATTTTAATACTTTTGTTATGGTTGGGATTACTGTATTGGTTTATTATGTGGGAATGTTTATTCCAATTACATTTAAATTCGTTTGTGTTATCTGTTCAGTTATAAGTGTTGTAGAATAAAATGTGTTGCGTTATTCTTAAACTAAAAATGGATTTTGTTGAATTAAAATTTGGAAAGTTTTTAACACCAGCTTAATTGGGTATTGGGTGATTTGTAAATGTTTTCGACAGTGATGCTAAGAATGAGCAAACTGTATATTCTGTTTTAATTTGGTATGGGACTGTCCACCCGGTATTTAATTAGGCGGGGTGTTACATCATCTTAATTTATGGGTGTTTTTTATTTCAGTGTTTCAGAAATTTGCGATCTAGCAACGGTTCGCTCACACCTAGGTAAACATGTTTCCAAATTGGTGTTTTTTTTCAGTTATGCAAAAATGCATTTTTTGGGTTCCAACATTTTTTCTCTTAAATTAGACATTTTGTAATTTTTTGGGTTCCAACATTCTTCTACATTTAAAATGTTGCTACTGTTACCCTTATCAACTTCTTCTAAAAGTTCGGTCTATTTTACATGTTGTTAAAGAGGAATTGAATTTCATATATTTATTCATACAATTTTTTTGTTGACTCGGGGGTGTAATTAAACTCATGGAGTTTGTTGATTAATTCATGGCTATTTTACTTTAATGTTTTTGATTTACTTCCCCTATTTTATTTATGTTTTTGTGTTGCTTTATGTTTGGCGCGCTCTTAAATTTAACGTGTTGTTGGTACAAGAGTCGAATGTGTAGTGTTTGGGTGGACAACTCCAGTTATTCTTATGTTTTAGTAGAAACATAATGCATAGGCGGGTAATAAGCAAGATAAGTCGCTCAAAAGACAAAATTGCAACTTCATTTTGTTACTGTTGTTATTCTTATGTTTCAGTAGAAACCATGATGCATAGGCGGATAACTCAACTTGCTTCATCAATTTCCGTGTTGTGGGTGATTATATTTGGAAGAAGTAGGAAGCTCCCTGGAAATAACAAGTTGAGTTTATACAAATAAGCTTAGCACAATATCATTAATTGTTGTTGTTCTATGCCTAATGTGATTTCAGAGTAAGTCTACAAATAAGCTTATTAAAGTAAGTTTTACTTTTATTATTTTAAGCCCGGTGTGATTTCCTATACATGTGTTGCTTATTTATATCTTGAATGTATTATGCACTATTTTATGTATGTTTTACTGTTCTTGAATTTTTATTTAGCTTAATGAGGGATACAATGGGTCTTCTTTTGAAGTTATGATATGCATATAAGAAGGTTCAATTTTTTGGTTGTATCATAGTGTCATCTACAGGTTTTGTGGGAAATTAATTTATTTGGGTAAGTATCCCGCCTACCTTTGATTGGACTTTATTTATTTAAGATTAGTTTAGTTTTTATTCTATTTTTCAATTATATCTACTTATATTCACATGACATTCGATGTATTATGACCGTAATTATTGTTTGTGAAATTGATATATAATAAAATAGGAGGTCAAAAACGAATTTGTATCCAAAAGGCTATGTTCATAAAAGTAGAGATGCTCGCTACGAGGATTTAAACATGATTTATAAGGTTTTAAACGCAGTGACTCACTCTTATTTTGCAAACCTTGAACTACTGTGTTTGAATAAACAATTTATTTTGTTTGCTTAATTGAATCTCCACATTTTTTCCCTAAACCAAAAGGGCATTGATTTAACAAACTGCCTCGACACAAAACCCCATATTTTGTTCACCATACTCAACAAGGTTTCCCAATATTAACATATGTATAAAAATACCACCTAGATATTTAATTCTTAGTACTATCATTAAATAATAGTCTAATTTCTTATTTCTAAACGAAATTCTTGAGTTTCTTCAGCTATAGCAAGTACTCATTGCATCTCATATTAAGGACATACCAATTATAGCAGCTACACATTGCATCTCCTATTAAGGACATAGCAGTTATAGCAGCTATAGCATCTTCTATTAAGGACATAGCAGCTACATATTGCAACTACTATTAAGAACTGTGTTACCAGCCATGTATGAGTCTCTTAGTGAGCAATATTGTTAATCCTAAGCAGTGCTGCTATTATGAGCAATGCCTAGCCTTACAACTGCTATTGCAGCTTCAGTTTGCTTGACATGGATTGCAGAGGCGTTTGCATCATCTCCAGATAAGCTGGATGAACTCTGTAATTAGGCGTTTACAATTCTGATTTCCTCCATATGCTCTCCTCGAGTAATAGTCTCTTTAGTTTTCACACATTTTTTTGTATTGTCCATTCCCAAATAACATATATTTAAGTAAGATTCATACTAATTTCTTTCTTAACAGGGGAAGATGATATCCATCTATGTGATTTGTTTCAACGGTTGTGATGCTTATGTGTTTTAATTGTTACTACTTTCTGTATAATACGAGGAAGGCTACTAGAGTAGTCTACGCTTGCTAAGGTATTTATTTAAACATGTAGCATTTAATTTAGATAGGTAGCTGAGAAAATTGAGTGTTCTGACTTAAACAGTTAGCATTGATTTATCTATGTTGTAGTTTTAATCTTTTGAAGCTTATATTCAAATTCAAAAAGGTGGTGATGATTTCAATTATTTTCACATGTGGGCAGGCGAAAAGCATTTTCTTTGTTGTTCTTGGATGGTGAACGTGAGGAAGTAAATGACTCACAAACAGTTGACTCCCATAATTTTTGCAACATTTTATCCAGTCGAAAGAACAAGTAGGGCTTGCTCCAGCTGCAGTCGTTTTATCTAGACGAGAATCTTATGATGATTCATCGACTCTGAAATCCCTTGATAGAAACATATGACCACGATCAAACTCCACTATACTAAGTTAGTATAAAAAACTAATATCAAACACTTCTATTTCATTTTTAGTTTGGTGGTAATTTACAACCTCATGAAATTGTAAATTTTATTTGTTGTGACAGCTGGCAGAAGATTTGGTAAACAGCCACGAAACATCAAATATGCAAGGAGATATAGTGAAATTGGACGATGAAGTGAAAGAACTAATACAAAAGGCCGAAGAGGATAAAATCACCATCCAAGATTTGGAGATGGTGCTCATAAAATGTAGATCTTTAATGTGTGGGACCAATCCGTATATCACAGATTTGTATCTTTTATGTGCCTTGAAGCAGTAATGCACTGAAGTAGTTACTGTAACTCAGTTGCAGCAGTTGTGAATTTAGTTACAGCAGTTGTGAAAAGTTACTCAAATTTAATTACAGCAGTAACTATGGACTCGAAGACAATAGCGTGGTAGATGTGCATCGCAGTTGCACCAGTTGTGAAGACAATGGCATGGCAACTGCAGCAGTTATGAGCATCAAATTGTGTATTGACCATATGTAAATACAACAAACTGCGAATCGATTTCACCATTTTAAAGATGGAGTAATTTTCAGATTTTGACTATGTATTGACCATATGTAAATACACAACTTTGAGAAGTTATACACGCACGCACGCACGCACTATCACACTCTCACGCACAATAGGTACCAAGCATATTTTGGATAAGTTTGGGTTTCATATCCATTGTCCTCGATTTGTAATATGTTATTGTGTTTAACATTGTAGAAGATAGAAAATCGCGAGATTAATGGAAGGTTAAAATATATGTTGTAACATCATGTATATAGGCGGTCAAACGATTATGTGCTCAACCACTGACATCTACAGGACATGACTCCTTATAAGGTGATTTCTTAGACCAAGTGGGATATTAAAATTTCCATGAACCACAAATCTTAAGTGTAACTTTAATCAGGTATGTTACTATTATATTGGTACATATCTATCATTCATTGTCTTTATAGAGTTTAGAAGATAGTTTTTTTTTTACTCAAAAGATTTATAATATATATTTTTATTGATTACTTTTTATGTTAAAATGGCATGTTTGGTGTTTTGATCGTAGCTTTGTTCTAACAATTTTTAATGTATCTTAAAAATATGATAAATTTACTTTGTTTTGTCTCCTCTTCAATATAAGAAGTAAATACAAGTACAACACATAGTTCAGCTACATGTGTTGTCCTATTTTTGTCGTTTTTATTGGTTTTGTGATAAGACATGTTGAATTGTCTCACTTCATCAAATGATTCTGAGGTGATTTAGATGATATTACTTAATTTTGTTCAGAACAATTCATATGTTTTAATTAATATATTTGTTTATATGATAACATGATTGATG
Source organism: Sambucus nigra (assembly GCA_949130495.1). Lineage (NCBI taxonomy): Eukaryota > Viridiplantae > Streptophyta > Magnoliopsida > Dipsacales > Adoxaceae > Sambucus > Sambucus nigra. The sequence goes on from OX422207.1 coordinate 601,855,140, forward strand.
TAGGAAGAGTTGCAGGTTGAACAATCCATTTTTCCACATATGATGAGCTGAAACGCATTCAACGAGAGAGCTGATCAGATGAGACTGGAACTCATCTGCTTGGAAGCAACTATTTGGATTGTCGTGTCTTGGCATATTACATTTACCCATTCGAATTGGATGGTGCGGTTTCTTCTTTTATAGTTTATTGTGATTGTAGTGTTATATTTAAATTGCTTAAAATGGAATATAAATTCTGAACATGTGAATTGTTGTCCAAAACATCTCATATGGAATACCCCATCAATTTGTTAATTCATTAATGATAAATAAAATTTCCATATGGACTATTAGAATTGTTGTGGTTGGAGTATTTTTTATTTCTTATACAGGGTGGATAATCCTGTAAACAAAGGAGATTATGGTCGATTTTTTTAAAACTATATGTTAACGAAAATGTTATTTATCCCTAATTAATTAAATTAGTTTAATTAATGTATATTTTAGTTTAACTTAATATATTGATTTTGATGATTCCAAACATTTTTTTTAGTTATTCTATATATATTCATTATTGTATAAATCTCGCCTCGACTCCTCTCAATGACATATTCGAGTAAAGGTATTCGCGTATGTTGCACTTTTGCACTTGACACATTAGGGACACATGCATATTTCTTGATCTATGATTTTTTTATTTGTGTGTCTTATTAATTGTGAGCCTAAACATTTTTTTTTCTAAAAAGAAATTTTATTTGTTTGTAAATTTGGTGCAATACTGTTTAAAATAAATTTCTTATTTTAAAATAATTTTCAAAATTATTTTTTTATATTAAAATGAATCATGGCTACCTTCGTTTTAACATTCAAAGTGGTTTTGTATGTTTACAATTGTTTCGTCACTTTGTGTGACATGTTCCCTTGCTAGTGTTTCATGATTTGACCAATAGGAGACAAAGGTTTTGTGTTATAAACCTTGCTACCTTTTTGTACACTTAAGTCTTTAGTAGATAAGATAACCGTGTATGGTCACTGTTTCGTCACTTTTGAAGTGACCTGACTTGGCCATGTAGACCTGCTCCTATATGTACTCAATTTTTGGTTTTGACAGCCTATAGCCTTAAGGCTACGAATATATGAGCCTCTAAATATTTTTTATAATATATATTTCGTCCGAAAATCCTTTTATCTGTTCGAAGTTTTGTTCGTTTCGTCCACTTTTTTTTTTAATATCTGATCGAGATCTTATATATAACCTTCTGTCCGAATTTTTTTTTTATAAAAATCTTTATGCATGCGTGGCTTTTGGTTCAAACAGGTATTTCCGTATTTACATACTTAAGCCTTTTATATATTTTTTTAAATCCGTAGTTGTCTTACTAAACCCTTTAAGTGTAGTTTCGGACCTGCTAGATATTTCTATAGGTACTGTACCTAAGTCTAAACCTTTTGATATTTGACCGCATAGGACCTTAGCTGTCTTCGTCCTTTAGTGATTTGATCGACCATACCTGCTTTGTGACCCTAGAATTGTACCTGCAATAGCTCCTCTAGCTAGATAATATACCTTACTGATTTGTTGGGAGCTGTTTTGCTGTCAGGCGTGTCATGAGGGCCTTGCCCTGTCATTTTTGAAAATTGTTTCTTTGATATAAATATATCCGTGCAAAATTATATATATATATATTTCTTGGTCCGATATTTTTCAGTCCGAATTTCTGTTATAATATCTGTCCGAATGGATTTTTTGTGCGATTTTCGCGTCATTAAATATCAGTCCGAAATTAATTTTTTTTCTGAAATCTATTTGTTCCATCCGAAATTATCTTTATATATATTTGTCAGAAATTTATTTTCATATCTGTTCTAAAAAAAAATTATCTGTGTGGAAAATATTTTTTAGTACTTATACTTACTTTGTGCCATTTACTATCTTGACAAAATAATTATTGTTTACACATCAGTTATAATTTTTACACATCAGTTCCACATTAATATATCAGTTGGATATTATCCTTGGACTAACATAGTTTTGTAGGGCCATTTTATTGAGAAGCAAAATAAAGATTTGCAGTTCAATCTTGGAGATTTTTTTTTCTCTCTCATCCCAGAAAATCAGGAGCATTTAATGCTCAATATGTTGTGTCTAACAACTAGTTATCTCAAGACACATTTAAAGCTGGGGAGAGCAGAAAATTGACACAGCTCAAGTGAAAGAACTACACAGATTTCTTGGAGAGCATTTTTTATTCAGCAGAACTTGAATGAAATATGAGACAGACTTGAAATATTCATGAGAGCATTTATTTTACTACTCAGCTACACATTCAAGAGAGCAATAAATTTTATCATCTGCTCAATCTTTGAAGAAGAAGACTTGTGCCTACTTCAAACATCATTTATTGAAGTCTGATTCAAGAAGGAGAAACTCAGATTACAAATTGTATTTTAAGGAGTTTCAGTATTGTATCTTGTACTAAAAAAATTCAGATTTGTTGTGAAGCTTTGTTGAAGCTTCGGTTTGTACCGGTAATTGGTTCCTACCCGCAAGTGGGTCACGGGGTTTGAAGCTCGGAGTTAGCTTGCAAACATTTGTACGTGGTGGTTTGATCCTACCCGCAAGTGGATCAGGTTTAGTGAAGCGCAAAGGAGACGAGGGCTCTAGGCGCGTGGACGTAGGCCGGGATTTGGCCGAACCACGTTAAATTTCGGTGTCATTTATTTTCCGCACTTATATTTATTTATTTGCGTATGCTTGCTTAAGTTAATATTTTCAGCACACTATCTTGCAAATAAACTAATTCCGAAATTTGACTAAATTATTTTTAAGGTTAAAATAATTATTTTTGAATTAAATAATTAATTTCAAAATATCACTTGATATTAAATACGAAAATTAATTTAATATTTCTAGAGTGTTAAAATCTGCATGTCTAGTTGTTTAAATTAGTTAGTTGCATTTATTTGATATTGTTGGATTTATTCTTTATAGATTTATTATTCTGAAATTTGTTAAAGTGATTTAATTTTAATATTTTTCTGAAATATAAATTTGACATTAAAGTTTGTAGAAACTCAATTCACCCCCCCTCTTGAGTATAATCTGGGCAACAATTGGTATCAGAGCTAGTGCTCTTCTTATTTATTTTTAGATTTAACAATCTTAGAGTTAAAGATCCATGGAAAACTTTACTGTTTCATCTCTTGGTGAGGGTCAATCTATAAATAGACCTCCTTTATTTTCAGGAAATAATTATAGTTATTGGAAAAATAGAATGAAAAATTTTATTCAATCAAATGATTATGCTGTTTGGAGAGTTATTATAAATGGCCCTAGTATCCCCATGAAAGTTGTTAATAACGAAAATGTTCCTAAAGAAGAAAATGAATGGAATGATGGTGATATTACAAAAATTCAAATAAATGCTAAAGCTATGAATATTCTGCATTGTGCACTTGATGTAAATGTGTATAACAGAATTTGTTGTTGTGAATCTGCTAAAGAAATTTGGGATAGACTAGAAGTTACTTATGAAGGAACTAGTCAAGTTAAAGAAGATAAAATTAGTATGCTTGTTCATAATTATGAGTTATTTAAGATGATGTCTGATGAATCTATTTCTGATATGTTCACTAGGTTCACTAATATAATTAATGGTCTTAAATCTCTTGGCAAATCTTATACTGACTCTGAATTAGTGAATAAGATTCTCAGGTCATTACCGGCGAATTGGATGACCAAAAAGTTAGCTATCAAGGAAGCAATTAGAGAAAGACCTATCTCTCTTGATGAGCTATTGGGTTCCTTAATTACTCATGAAATGGAACTTAAGGAATTTGTTGAAGAAGTGAAACCAAAAGCAAACAGAATTATTGCTCTCAAATCTTCAAGCAAAAATATAGAAAGTGAAGATGATGATGATGATAATATTTCCCTATTGGCTAAAAATTTCAAAAAATATCTCAATTCTAAAAAGAAAGCCAAGGAAAGGAGAAAGAAACATTTTTCAAAAGAGTTCAATGATGATCATCAATCCAAAACTGAACCAAGATGCTATCATTGTGATGAAGTTGGACACATTAAGCCGAATTGTCCAAAATATAAGAAAGGGAAGAAGGCACTGAAAGCCACAGCATGGAGTGACTCCGACACAAGCTCTTCCGATGAAGATTCGAATGAAAATGAAGCTGCTCATCTATGTTACATGGCTATGGAAAATGGGGTACATTCTAACCCTAACTCTAGTGATAGTGATAATGATGAAGTTGATGATTATGAAGTTTTACAAAACGTTTTTGATGAATTATGTGAAAGTTTTGAAGAACTTAAAAATAAATATATTAAACTTAAGAAGTCTCATTCATTAGTTTCAACTAAATATGATTATATGTCAAATGATTTTGATGAGTTGAAATTAGAAAATGAATCCTTGAAAAATGAAATTAAATCTTTGAAAAAGGAAAAATCTGTTATTATCACTTCTCCTCTTGAAATTGAAAATATTGAATTAAAAAGGGAGATTGAATATTTAAAGAAATCATTAGATAATTTTACAAAAGGAAATGAGTATTTTCATAAAATTATTGAGACACAAAGGATTCGATTTAATAATAATGGTATTGGATATGATGAAGGAAATGAGAAAAAGACTTATTCAAATTTATTGAAATTTGATGCTTCATCTAGTCTACCTAATTATTTATGCTCTTATTGTGGTAGACACACACATTTTTCAGATTTGTGTCCATATAAATTTAGAAAAAGAAAATTTGCATGGATTCCTAAAGGAACCAAGATGTATACTAACCCCTATGGACCTCACACATTTTGGGTACCAAAAGAGAAAATTTTCAAAGTTGTGTAGGTTGCATTTTGAGAAGGAATGTGGATTTTCAAGGCATATGATTTAATCATATTACAACTTTCAAGTTTCATTGCCTAATGTTGAAAATGCCACACTTGGAAGAAGTTGCTTATATATATCTTTGCTATTGGTAAGGTGGTAAGGAGCACCTTTCTTGAAATTAATATCATATGTTTATTAATGATTTATTCCATAATTGATATATTTTCATGCATAGAATATTTGTTATATCATATGAGCTTGTTGATAATTTAGTATTCACATGTAAATTTGTATATTTATTATTCTTGATGATTTTATGTTATATGACACATACACTTGATTTTGATGATAAATTTTTCGTTGGTAAATATTCATAATTTTCTTATTACATCTTGATATTTTTTATGTACAATAAGATTGGATAAATTCATGATTTTATTGAAAATAAATCTGAAACGAAAATGTCATTTGAGTACATTTTAGTATATTAGTTATATGTGATACATGTAACATTCACTTGTTGATTTTGATGATATGAACATATTAATCTCTATGAGTTAGTCTTATTGCATACTACTTGATTAATGTCATTGTTGGAATATTTATTCACGATGAATTTTTTTTTATTGAGAAACCACTTGATCAACAATTGATATCACTTGTGTGATTTTTCAAAAATGATTTTATGAAGCCAATTTTTTTTAAAAATATTTTATCTCTTGAAATAGATGCACCATATTTGTTATATGCATATATACCTTCATTGGTATCCCTTAGGGGGAGATAAATGTACATTAGAAATTATTTATAGAAAAATGATTGATCAAAATTTTTATTGCAATATGACTGAATTTTTCCAAAATTTAAGCTCGTATCTTGGAAACGGCAAAGCATGACATAATTAGAATTTTTTTTTTCGTTATGCCGCTATCTTCTAACTCATGTGCGCTTTATTCTAGATTATTTGAAAACATCGAGTTATGAAATGTTTCATGTTGTGCGCTTAAAAGCTTATTCTATCATGAGGATGTATACAACAATTGATATTGCGCTTATTGAAAATTTATGCTGCAATTTTATTACATTAGTAAGAGAGTTAATTATGCTAATTGATATATCTCTCATATTTGCTTTATTTGAGAACATTGAGTTGTGATTCCGATTTATGCGTAAAAAATTGTTCCGAGGATCTATTGTTCGCAACGCACGATTAGTGTGTGATTACAACAATTGGTATCAGATTAGTGTGTGACTATAATTGGCATTATTTATCATTGATGAAATTTGAAAAGTTGATCACTTATCTTTTATTATTTTTTCATTTTGATGACCTATGCATTATTTGATGATATTCTTATCTATCTACAAATTCAAATACATGCTATGAAAAATTTATGTTGACACATGTGCGTATTGAAAATTTTATGCCCTTTGCGATTTATGGTTATATCCCATGCACGAATTATTTTTGATAGGGGGAGCTTCGCCATTTTTTTTACCCGTGACAGTGAATTTATATGAAATATCTTTTTGATAATGTCAAAGGGGGAGAAATATTTATGATTCACTATTTGTGCTTAATATTTCATTTTATGAATAGATGTGAATCATTGTTTGTCATCATCAAAAAGGGGGAGATTGTTAACGAAAATGTTATTTATCCCTAATTAATTAAATTAGTTTAATTAATGTATATTTTAGTTTAACTTAATATATTGATTTTGATGATTCCAAACATTTTTTTTAGTTATTCTATATATATTCATTATTGTATAAATCTCGCCTCGACTCCTCTCAATGACATATTCGAGTAAAGGTATTCGCGTATGTTGCACTTTTGCACTTGACACATTAGGGACACATGCATATTTCTTGATCTATGATTTTTTATTTGTGTGTCTTATTAATTGTGAGCCTAAACATTTTTTTTCTAAAAAGAAATTTTATTTGTTTGTAAATTTGGTGCAATACTGTTTAAAATAAATTTCTTATTTTAAAATAATTTTCAAAATTATTTTTTTATATTAAAATGAATCATGGCTACCTTCGTTTTAACATTCAAAGTGGTTTTGTATGTTTACAATTGTTTCGTTACTTTGTGTGACATGTTCCCTTGCTAGTGTTTCATGATTTGACCAATAGGAGACAAAGGTTTTGTGTTATAAACCTTGCTACCTTTTTGTACACTTAAGTCTTTAGTAGATAAGATAACCGTGTATGGTCACTGTTTCGTCACTTTTGAAGTGACCTGACTTGGCCATGTAGACCTGCTCCTATATGTACTCAATTTTTGGTTTTGACAGCCTATAGCCTTAAGGCTACGAATATATGAGCCTCTAAATATTTTTTATAATATATATTTCGTCCGAAAATCCTTTTATCTGTTCGAAGTTTTGTTCGTTTCGTCCGAAATTTTTTTTAATATCTGATCGAGATCTTATATATAACCTTCTGTCCGAATTTTTTTTTTATAAATATCTTTATGCATGCGTGGCTTTTGGTTCAAACATGTATTTCCGGATTTACATACTTAAGCCTTTTATATTTTTTTTTAAATCCGTAGTTGTCTTACTAAACCCTTTAAGTGTAGTTTCGGACCTGCTAGATATTTCTATAGGTACTGTACCTAAGTCTAAACCTTTTGATATTTGACCGCATAGGACCTTAGCTGTCTTCGTCCTTTAGTGATTTGATCGACCATACCTGCTTTGTGACCCTAGAATTGTACCTGCAATAGCTCCTCTAGCTAGATAATATACCTTACTGATTTGTTGGGAGCTGTTTTGCTGTCGGGCGTGTCATGAGGGCCTTGCCCTGTCATTTTTGAAAATTGTTTCTTTGATATAAATATATCCGTGCAAAATTATATATATATATATTTCTTGGTCCGATATTTTTCAGTCCGAATTTCTGTTATAATATCTGTCCGAATGGATTTTTTGTGCGATTTTCGCGTCATTAAATATCAGTCCGAAATTATTATTTTTTTTCTGAAATCTATTTGTTCCATCCGAAATTATCTTTATATATATTTGTCAGAAATTTATTTTCATATCTGTTCTAAAAAAAAAATTATCTGTGTGGAAAATATTTTTTAGTACTTATACTTACTTTGTGCCATTTACTATCTTGACAAAATAATTATTGTTTACACATCAGTTATAATTTTTACACATCAGTTCCACATTAATATATCAGTTGGATATTATCCTTGGACTAACATAGTTTTGCAGGGCCATTTTATTGAGAAGCAAAATAAAGATTTGCAGTTCAATCTTGGAGATTTGTTTTTCTCTCTCATCCCAGAAAATCAGGAGCATTTAATGCTCAATATGTTGTGTCTAACAACTAGTTATCTCAAGACACATTTAAAGCTGGGGAGAGCAGAAAATTGACACAGCTCAAGTGAAAGAACTACACAGATTTCTTGGAGAGCATTTTTTATTCAGCAGAACTTGAATGAAATATGAGACAGACTTGAAATATTCTTGAGAGCATTTATTTTACTACTCAGCTACACATTCAAGAGAGCAATAAATTTTATCATCTGCTCAATCTTTGAAGAAGAAGACTTGTGCCTACTTCAAACATCATTTATTGAAGTCTGATTCAAGAAGGAGAAACTCATATTACAAATTGTATTTTAAGGAGTTTCAGTATTGTATCTTGTACTAAAAAAATTCAGATTTGTTGTGAAGCTTTGTTGAAGCTTCGGTTTGTACCGGTAATTGGTTCCTACCCGCAAGTGGGCCACGGGGTTTGAAGCTCGGAGTTAGCTTGCAAACATTTGTACGCGGTGGTTTGATCCTACCCGCAAGTGGATCAGGTTTAGTGAAGCGCAAAGGAGACGAGGGCTCTAGGCGCGTGGACGTAGGCCGGGATTTGGCCGAACCACGTTAAATTTCGGTGTCAATTATTTTCCGCACTTATATTTATTTATTTGCGTATGCTTGCTTAAGTTAATATTTTCAGCACACTATCTTGCAAATAAACTAATTCCGAAATTTGACTAAATTATTTTTAAGGTTAAAATAATTATTTTTGAATTAAATAATTAATTTCAAAATATCACTTTATATTAAATACGAAAATTAATTTAATATTTCTAGAGTGTTAAAATCTGCATGTCTAGTTGTTTAAATTAGTTAGTTGCATTTATTTGATATTGTTGGATTTATTCTTTATAGATTTATTATTCTGAAATTTGTTAAAGTGATTTAATTTTAATATTTTTCTGAAATATAAATTTGACATTAAAGTTTGTAGAAACTCAATTCAACCCCCCTCTTGAGTATAATTTGGGCAACACTATACTTTATTTTGTTGGGGAACGAAAGTTTTTTCGTTTTGTAATTATTAAGAACTTTGGAAATTTTTGTCGTTTTGCGATTACATACTTTGAAAATTTTTGTCGTGCCTTCAGGCACGGGCATACCCTAGTATATATATATATAGACACACACACACACACACACACACACACACACTATGTTATCACAGTAAATGTTACTATTTGTGAAAATGTTACAGATATAAATCTAATCCAATGCCAGCCCTACTCACCCCAAATCGAAGCTCTGGTGAAGGTTGTTGGATAGCGTGAACCGTTAAAAATAAGATAATTTCGAAAAAAAGGTATGGATCCACTGTGTGTGTGTGTGTGTGTGTGTGTGTGTGTGTGTTATACTGTGTAATATTAACACAATAAATGTTATTGTTTGTGAAAATATTATATATATAAACCTATTTCTCTTTCTGGTGCATACAGTGAAGTTTACTGTCTGTGTATTTTTTTTTCTTTGAAATTATATAGGCTTCATAGATCTTATTTGATAGATCTCGTCGAGCAGATTTCAAAAATAGTAATTTTGCGAAAAACGGACATGTTAATTAAAAGTTATGATCATTTGAAGAGTAAAAAAAAAGTTCAACCACTTATGTAACTTCCTTAAGGAAGTTACGGATGGTTGGTTTTAAAAGAGTAAAATTATGAAGAAAAGTTCTAAAAAATTAGGAGTAGGACTTATATGTAAGAGGAAAACATGGTGGGACTAGAATGTCTAAAAAAAGTCTAATAGGATCTCAATGAGAATGTCCCTAATCAAATTTTATTGGTAAATAATCAAAAGTAGCAATCTTTTATGAATAACCAAAACACAGACCCCCACTTCCACAAATCTCTCCCACTAAACAACGATTTCTCTCTCCTCCTACGGCTCCAATAACTCTCTTTCTCTCCCTCCTTTCTTCCATTAAAATTTGTAGTTGGTGATTTTTTTTCATCTCCATTCCCACCATTTTATCTTTTAGTAAATTTCATCCCATCCATACCTTTTGAATGAGATCCATATACCCCACTTTTCATAAAGAATCGACGACAACCAATATTCTGTTAAAGGTAAAACTCCATATAAGATGATGACATACTACTAGAGGAAAAACATTATTATTTTACACAAGATCAAAGTGACGATAACATAAAAACATGCTAAAGCTTTTATTATACTCAAGAGCAATCTAAAACAATATTCCTGCTTTACTTTTCAAGATGCAGTTAAAAACGATTTTGTACAATTGTTGGAATATATTAAACGCTGTAGTTTTATTAGAAGGGTTTAAATTTTGATTATGTAGTAAAATAACCACTGTGAATGTTAAAATTGCTAAAATTATCAACCGTGAAGATGACTAATTAAATGCTGATGTGTCGTTTTTTAACTCAATAATTTTGATTAGGCTGTTGGAGATACTCTTAGACCATCTCCAATCATATTATTTCTATACCTATTTTTAAATATCAGTTGTGATCCTTTCCCTATCCAGATGGCACATATCCCAAATTATAGGGCATCAAGTTTATTTGACATCTCCAACAGTTGGGCTAGTCAATCACATGTGGCTTCAACCGTCCCCTTTTATTTTTAAAAGTTGCTGCAAAACAGGAAAGAAGTGGTAAAGTTTATGTTGTCAAAAGGAACTTGGGTGTCTATGTCACTTGGAATAACTGTCACTACATTTCTACATGTAGAAATATTAATAGAAAATTTTTATTTGACTCACGAGCCTTGTAAAATTCACTGTTCTAAGAAGCAATAGATTTGAGAGGTTATTTTGAACCTCCAATTTCTTAGATAGAAAATAAGACCAATGAAAATAACCATTGGAGATGGTCTTAATACTCCAAAAACCTTTAAATTTATAAATATGGGTTAGTTGCCACATATAGTTACTTTATGGATAATTGTGAAGTTTGTTAGATGACGGGGCCTCCAAATAAATTAGGGAGATTTAATGTAGTTTCCCTCTATTTTTCTTATATACTACGAACAATCGAAAATAGATGGAGTTCAATTTTAGGGGAAAAAACTTGGTACCACATATTTAAAGCATTGTGATTGTGAAGAGAATATTTTATCCCCAATTACAGAAAGTGATCAACAAAGCCAGTCAAATATGGCGATTACACCTGACTCATCTTTCCAATATAATTGCTTCTTCTTAGACCGGACTCCATATCCTGTTTATTCATTCATCAATGGAAAACAACAGCAAATCCCTTCATATAGTAATGTTCCCATGGCTAGCCATGGGCCACCTCATACCCTTCCTCCACCTCTCCAAAATCTTAGCTCTAAAGGGTCACCGAGTTTCCTTCATCTCCACCCCAAGAAACATCCAAAGACTTCCCAAAATACCCTCACACTTATCCCCTCTCCTAACTCTAATCACCTTCAAATTTCCCCAACTCGAAAACTTACCACACCGCGCAGAGTCCTCAATGGACATTTCACACCACACAGCTCAGTTTCTCAGAATAGCCTTCGATTTGCTTCAGCCACAGTTAGCTGATTTTCTTCAAAACACAAACCCAAAACCAGATTGGATTGTTTATGACTATGCTTCTCATTGGGTCCCACCGTTGGCATCCAAATTCGGGGTCTTGCGAGGGTATTTTAGTCTTTTCAGTGCTGCTACTATGGCTTTTCTTGGGCCTCCATCGGCAGTGTTGAATGGGGATGATAGATTAACGGCTGAGGCTTTTACAGTTGTGCCTAAGTGGGTCCCTTTTCAATCCGACGTCGTTTACCGCTTACATGAGGTGATGAAATATTTTGAGGGTGCGGTTGGGAATGAATCGGGTACATCAGATACGGTTCGGTTTGCTGCATCGATTGATGGGAGTGACTTGGTTTTGTTTAGAACTTGTGTTGAGTTTGAACCGGAATGGTTTAACCTTGTTTGTGAGCTCTACCGGAAACCGATTGTTCCGGTTGGTGTTTTACCTCCAATGGGAGAGGATGATGATGAGTTGGATGGAAATGAAAAATGGTTTTGTATTAAGGAATGGTTAGACAAACAAAGTATTGGGTCAGTGGTCTAGTTGCACTTGGGAGTGAGGCGGCACTGAGTGAAGACGAACTCAGTGAGTTCGTTCTTGGCTTGGTGAAATCGAGGTCGCCCTTCTTTTGGGTGCTAACAAAGCCTCCCGGGTCGGGTCACGTCACCCTACCAAACGGGTTCGAGGCACACGGGGTTGTCCACCTGAGGTGGGGCCCACAAGTTAAGATACTGAGTCATCCGGCGATTGGGGGTTTTTTGACTCACTGTGGGTGGAACTCGGTTATAGAAGGGTTAACGTTGGGAAGAGTTTTAATATTTTTTCCGGTGATGAATGACCAAGGGTTGAATACTAGGTTGTTACATGGGAAGAAACTTGGGGTGGAAGTTTTGCGGGATGAGAGAGATGGGTCGTTCACGAGTGATTCAGTGGCCAACTCGATAAAGTGTGCGATGGTGGGTAAAGAGGGTGAATCAGTGAGAGCCAACGCTAGTAGAATGAGAGATTTCTTTGGGGACAAGAAGAAAAATGATTGTTATATTCACAATTTCGTCGTTAAACTAATAGAGATGAGGGCATCTCGATAACCTACTAGTAAAAATTGCATTCAGACTACTCAAACGATGGGGATGGGGATGGATTAACAATAAGCCATGTATAAGATAAAAGTAATGCACGCATTCAGACTCTCTCATTTCTTTGTATCTCTCTTTGTTCTCTTCTCTATTCACACACGAACTCTATACTCTCTTCTCTATTCTCTATCCCCAAAACCATATGTAAAATTGTACTATACACTCAGAAATCTAGAGTTTGATCCCCAAAAAATGTACGACGGTTCCAATTCAGAAGAGACACCCTTTGGGTGGCTTTATGGTTTAGAAAGAATGAACGAAAATAAGGAGTTAGATTGGGAAAATAATAGACTCGAGAAAACATCCTCCAACACTTGCAAAGCCTAGAAAAATCCAATTAGAATGTATTAAATTCAGAACCCTACTTTGTTAAGATTCATCACTTATAATACACAATTTCTTGTATATATACTCATTCAAACCATCTAACATTGACATCCTTACAGCACAAGCACATTCAAAGGTATATCTAATTCTCAAATTTATTCCTTTATTTTTAAAACATTCAACATTCAATTATAGTGACATTTTGATTTATCTCATTTTGTACACAACAATATACTCTAGTCTTTCGATTTGGCGCTATGCTTCATCAAGCTTTCTTCGTTCTACCGTTGCAGGTAGCTTTACCTTTAAAATCACGTATTTAATTTCGTCATTGATTTGTAACCATACGCCTGTTATAATTTTTTCTTTTATTAAAAAATAACTTTTGTCCACTGTTTTTTAACTTTTAAATTCCTATTTGTTATAATCTTTGATGATTGCTAAAATTTACGTTGCGTAATATTTTCAGTTCATAAAACAAAATTTTAGACATATTTTCGTGACTATAAACTCTTGGATGTTAATAAAAATTGTCACTGATGTGTGCTTTTTATAAGTTCTTGCATATTTTATCTATAATGTATCTTAGAGTCTAACTTTTGATAATTTGATTAGTTATTCCAAAAACTACTTTGTTTAATGTAACACTTTGAAAAATGTCTAATTATTAAGTCAGTAACGTAAAACACTACATAACATTTCTGAATTTGGAAAAACCTTCTTCCCCTATAGGCAACAAATAGCTTTGAGTGTATTGAATGACAGGTTTAGGAATAGTCAAATGGCATGCAGAGTTTTAAAATTGCGACATGAACATTTTCTTAACTGCTAAGCATCTCATAATATATATATATATATATATATATATATATATATATATATATATATATATTCTCATATTGAGAGAGCTCTAATTACATCATATCATATACAACAAATCCCTTCTATCCATACTCAAATCTTCAACTTTCCTCAGATTTAAAACTATTTCATTTGCCTCAAAGTTGAAAATGGTTTGTCCATTCTATTTTTTTTCTCCAAAATGTCTTTTTTCTATCAGTATTTTATTATTGAGTAATGCTACGCGCACAAATTTTATATCCAAAGGGCATTAAATAATTGTACTTACAATTGAGATACAACACTTTAATGCATTTTTAATTCAAGCTTAATACTTTGTTATATTAGACTTTTCCATAAACAAAAGGAAAAAGTTCAAACAAGACACAAAAATATAAATAGTGCATAGACTTTTTTTTATCATTGAATTCTTATTATATATCTTAAGGACAAGTGTTACAAAAATTCTGTTTATATTGTTAATGTGTGTGCTTCAAGACACTTATCAATTACGGGGTGCTGCAAAGAGTATGGTTACAGTTATCTCTAACAAAAATTGTATTTAAAATATAATTGTGCATTGTACTTAGTGAATATTATGTGTCGTATTAAGAATAATTGTAATGATGTTTGAGTTATAGCAGTCATTCATGAATTCAAAATTCTATGACGTGTCTTAGATAAAAATATATTAAATCCTAGAATGCTATTCTAACATCGTTACTTTCAAAAATGCTTTATTTTCCTCTATACATATTTAGTTTATTTGCGCTTTTACGACCCGCTCCTTCCATCCATATATTCCACTCATATTTGGTCCATTTTATTATCACCATTGCTTCATATCTATCAACCACTTGTGTGCACACTATAACCACCTATTATGACCAATCACTATTGTCTCTATATAATATACATATTATACCATAATTATTTGGGACTAACTGATTTTTACCCTGAAAAAATTCCTTTAGGATAACCATGGTACTCAACGAACGTGAACATCTTTTGAAGTCAGACCTCATGTTCTCTAAGAGAGAAATTATCGATGTCATCAATTCAATCCCTCGGGCCAAAAGGTTTTCTTCCCGCCATTAGAGTCGCGAGACTGATGCATTCACCTCTTTATCAACGAAAAAAGACCAAAATATCACGTTTCAAGAATATTGTTGACATCCTAAAGGCATTAGAACTCAATTATACAAACTTGCAATATTGAAGGGAAGGTCGTTCATTCTATAAACCTTGACAAAACTAATATAATATTACGTAATTCCCTCATCAGCAATATCCATAAGCCAAATGATGCCAACAATGAAGTTCTCAATGCTAATCCACCCACTTTCATCGATCTTGAACCTACATCTGATGATGAAACTACTGGAGTTCCCATTAATATCTCTAACGATGAAGAACCATTCAGTGATATTAAAACTTGGGACTATATTGATTGTAACCAACCATTTGCCAATCAATTTACTTATCATTCTTATGAAGAAGACCGCCCGAGGGCTTAATATCTTTGTCACTCGCTTCTTAGGTCTCTCATGCATTTCGATCAATTTGTTTTTAACTTTACTCAGTGTATCCATATTTTATACACAGTCGTGCCCATCTCCATTTATTTCTTAAATTTACTAATTTTATTCCTACTTTGTTCACAGTAGTGTCCTTCTCTTATTTAAATATGTTCTTTAAACAATGCAATACACAGTTTATTAATGTAAGCAATCATTCTCTATTACATTGTCCTTTTATATTTTAAACATATTATGTAAACAATGTATTACCCATTTAATTAATGCAAAGTCAGTCATTAAGTCATTAATTGCAGTGTTTCTCGGTTATGTTTCCTTACATTCTTGATTTACAACAATTTATGTCTTCTCAAATATTCATCCCCATATATTATTTCATTTTAACAATTTGTGTATTCTCGGTTATGTTCCCTTACATTCTTGATTTACAACAATTTATGTCTTCTCAAATATTTATTCCCATATAATCTTGTATTTAAACAATTGATGTATTCCCAAATATTTATTACCTTCATTACTACTCTATAACTATTATAGAAAGAAACAAAGGAAATAAGAAAATCGAATTAGACAGGTCGTATTCGTGAATCATTTTGCATTTGTTTTTCATATTGACTTAAAATATATTTTATGCATAGATGGAGTAAACTAAAGATGTAGACAAGCTTGGCGGCGTCGAAGGATCATGCATTCTTCAAGTTGTTGTCAAACTTTAAGGGGCCGTATAACCCCTTTTCCAAAACCTAATCCACAACTTACTCCAACTATACCCTCGATCTATGCACGTAATACAACCAACATTGCTGGATCCAGTGCGAGCAAAATGCATATATAATCCATTTCTTCACTATTAATTGTTAACATTGATGGTTTTATTGCTAGCATGATGCCAATGAAGAATATTGAAATTCATACGCCAATAGGTGTTTACTCTGGATATACGTTAGAGTGGGCAAAACGTGTCGTGGCAAAGGAAACTTCCTTCAAATTCAATTCTAAAAGAACAAGTACTGTAAACAATCCTCAATCACATCTACCCGGTATGAATTCAAATATGTCCAAACATTTTCACTCTATTAAAGGAAACATAACTAAATTTAATTTACTTTATATCTATATATTAAAGGGTTGTGTGCACTACAACAGGAAAGTGGAAACGTTGGAGCACCAACGTACATGGTAGGAATCAAGCATGCCACGCCCCTAAAAATAGTAAGACAATATAAACAAAACTAAATTCATAATTCGAAACTCTACCCCTTCCTTTTTTAACTTACGTATTATTAATCCTTTCAATAATACCTTATAGGTAAGAAGTCCGACGTCTGGAACTTTGGTCCTCCATCATAACAATGTTGTTTTTGTTACACTATTATGTTGAATGAAGAATGTACTGAAAAAAATGGGAACACAACAGTTCTTTGTAAGGACAAATTTCCAAATAGTGTCAATTTGTATGTTTTGGCATTATCTCGGACAAAAACCACTTTGAGTAATAGGATAGTAATTATGTGTCGCGATTCCATTAAGCCTGTGATGTTGTGATGAAGACGTAGTGGCCAAGCTTCAAAGATAGATCATGCCGCATTTTTTGGTGCACATTTTAAGTCTTCACTTGGATTTTTGACATTCTCCCAACTATGAATGCATAATGGTTTATGGTTCCCGAATTTTTTTTACAAAGATATTATTTTATTTAAAATTATTTTTATAATTCTTTTTCGAATTAAATTGAGTTTAGAGTCGTATGAACTAAGTCTTGCACTTCATTTAGTTCAAATGAGTTTTTACCTCGTTCAAATAACATTGTGCTATCGTTCAAACGACATAGCATTCTCGTTCAAACGAGATGCTAATTTCATTCAAACGACATGATGATTTCGTTCGAACAACGCACCGCCTCGAAAATTGTGTTTTACTATTTAAAGAATCTTTACTAAAAAAAATGTGTGCAGAATAGAACAGAAAGAAAAACGTTTTCAACAAATTATTTACAGAGTTTTCCAAATCTAAAACTTGAACATCCTTACTTGTTTTAAGATACGAGTTTACATATTCCATATATTATAGAGATCTTAGTTTGCACCACTATTTGATTCTTCCATCATTTGAAGAACTGTGTTCATTCGGTGGACTCCTTGCATGATGATTGCGGTAAAGAAGCGGTGGATTTCGTGTTCTGAATCGTAGACGGTTACCGTGTCTGTATCGGTGGATACCAAGGCATACGTGGACTCGTATGTTGTGGACGCTTGCATGGGTGGGCTCTTACTTGGCATTGTGGAGGAGCAGTAAAAGAGAAGAAGTGGTGTCAAGGCTTGTGGGGATTGATTCATTGAGTAAGACTGTATTCTTCCTTGTAATTTTCGTATCATAGTGGTTATCTGGCTTAGATCGTCCGAGAATTTTTCTCTTAGTGGTTTCCTCGTACATCGGCGTTGTGAACTTTCTTTATTTTATCTGTTAATCTCATTAGATGCATGTTTAGGATTAAGAAGATAAAATTGGGTTAATTAATTTGGTTCACAAAATTGGTGCATAATAAAATTGGGAAAATTTTAAAAAGATTGCCTTTGCCTAAAGAAGAAACACATAAGGGCCTTTTCAAGTTAGCATCAGATTTAGAACACTAGGTTGTTATGTGAATGATCCCGTGTGTCTTTAGGGATGAATTTTGAAATATTTGATGGTTTTATAACACCTATGTTTGATGGGTCGAATTATGCTTACTGAAAAATGCGTATGAAGTGTGCACTTAAGTCTATAGATGAGCGTATGTGGTTAGCGGTTAAAAAGAGGTGGACTCCACCAGTCACAAGAGAGGGAGATACCACTCGTTTAAAACCTGTTGAGTCGTGGACTGATGCTGAACAAAAACTTGCATAATATAATTCTAAAGGTTTAAGCGCTATTTCCTCGTCTGTCACCTCATTGGAGTATAGTCGTACTATGATGTGTGAGACGTCTAAAGAGGCTTGGAATGTACTTGGACTTACCCACGAGAACAAGCACTATTAGGTCTTCTAAACTCCAAAACCTCACCACTCAGTTTGAAACGATTAAGATGTTAGAAAGTGAGACATTTGATGAGTTTTATGATTATTTGTTTAATATTGTCAACTCATCATTTAACTTAGGAGAGAAGATACCCGACAACCGAGTCATAAAGAAAATCTTAAGGTCATTGCCCGAAAGATCTGATCCAAAGGTGACCATTTTAAACCCTTTGGGTATGCTTGACTCAACAAAACCAGAAGAGCTTGTAGGTGACCTACAAACTTATGATCTCGATATGTTTACCTCCAAGCAAGTGCCGAAGAAAGGAAAAGACATTGCTTTGAAAGCCCCAAAGGAGAAAACTGAAGTTTCGGATGATGATTCCGACACCAAATTCAAAGATGTGGCCCTGTTGGCAAAGAAGTTCAAGAAATTTCTCAAATTTTAAAAGCAACCGAAAGATGAAAAATAGTTTGAGAAAAATAAGAACAACAAGGCCGATCACATCCCTAAGAACCGGAGTAATAATGATAAGAGGGATTATTCGGATAGGGGTTATGGTTATGAGGGTTATGGACATATGGTAGCGGAGTGCCCCACTAGACTTAAGAAGGAGGTCAAGAAACTGATAACATTTATGCCACCCTTAGTGATAGTGATCTGGAAGAGGGAGAGGATTCTCCTATTAAGCGCAACTACACTGCGTTCATGGATTGTCATGTGAGCGACGATAATAAATATTCTCATGAAGATTCTCATATGAATGACAGTTCCGAGGCCATAGTGAGTGAGGGTGAAGTGAATGAGGATACAGATGTAGAGGATAGTGAGTTGCAAGTTGCCTTTCGCGAATTATGTGAGGAAATCGTGAAGGTGAAGAAGGCTAACTTGAAGTTGCAAGCTCATTTTAAAGAACGTGACAAAGAAAATAATGATGGATTAAATAAGGATCTTAGGCCACGAGAGAAGACTCTTCGATATAAACTAAAATACGTTGAAGCTAAGAGAGATAGTCTTCATGGTTTGATGGAGGCTATGAAGAAGGATATTCTAAAGTTTAAGGAGTATAGGCACTTTCTCGAGTCTAGGATTGATGAGCTTGAGGAGAGATTAAGGGATTAGAGTAAGGTTTAGTTTGATTTAGAGGGTAGGTCAGAAAAGTTGGATAGGATGTTAGGCACCGTCCAAATCAAAGATGATATTTGTGGAATTGGCTTCGATGATCGTATTGCTACCATTCCCAAAGCCAACATCACACGTGTGAGAGAGCCAACTAGGAACGTTAGGAGAGGTCCATATTCGGGTAACTTTATTTGTCATATCTACACTTTCACTCATTACGGTAGGAAGGATCAACTTAAGCATTATTATTATGATCTTAAAAATACGCCTAGGAAGTTTAATAATAAAGTCATTTCGGTTCCCAAAATCCCCATGCGTCGTTACACACCTACTTGGGTTAAGAAATCAGACTTAGAGGCTTTAGGAATTAGACTTCATGACTCTCATTTGCTTGCACGTGATTCTCCACGTGCTAGACCTTCCAATTGACCGTGCTAGCATTTTTGCCATACACTAGTTTTGATTCTTGATATATATTTTCTAGTGTTATGGCATGTGTATCATTTGTATTTAATTTTCCTTTATTGAGTCTTATTGGAAAAACACAAAAAGATTTTTGGTTTCATATTTTTTTGAAAAAGACAAATTTTGTTTTTGATATATTTTTTGAAAATACAAAAAGATTTTTATTTTTAGGTAAAAAATATTCTTAAAAAACACAAAAAGATTTTTGATTTTTGTGTCTTGAGTTTACATTTATGGTATGGCATATTGGTGTGCTTGGACCCCCTTCATTTCATTGTTTCCATGTGGCTAGCACATTTGGTCATAATGTTGGATGCCTAGATTGATCTTAACCATGTTCTTAATGGAGTTGTTTCGAACTTGACTTGCATTTAGATTTAACTATGTATATGCCATTGCACACACATGTACGAGCTTATTTGAATGTTTAACTTATCATGTACATTTGGGTTTGGAGAGACGTTCTCCTCTCAATTTTATCATCTATGCGTATATAAGACTTAGGGGGAGTTGTGCATGTAAGAACCGTTTCCTATGAGGATTTTTATTGTTAATTGAAAAAATGATGAGTGTGCACGGGAAAAGGCTGTGAGAGAAAAGTGAACTCGTTATGAAATCTACCGTTTAAAAGATCCTAAGAAAAAATTAAGGCATTAAAAAGATCATATGTTTCCAAAAAGGGGCCAATAGAAAATCTCTTAAAAGAGAAGCTTGAACTTCAAAAGAAGAATACATTAGAAAATAATTATCATTTATGTTTATCTTTTGAGGGAGTTGAGTTGAAGATTAACGGGTTTGCTCAATAAGTCCTAGGATGAAAAATTCGTGTCATGACGCTATTGTTTAGTAGAATCATCAAAACACTAGACATGTGTGCACGATGTTTGTTTAGTTCATTAAGTTCTGTTTATAATTGTCACATATGGATAATTCGTAGTTTGATGGCATTTAGCGATAAATTAGAGCTTTGTGAACGTACTTATGTGTTTGAGTTATGGTTCTTTTGTCTTAGATGACACCCATTGATTCCATTCAATGTTTAGGTGCATCGATACCGTGTTAAAGTGTACTCATTTACGTTTTTGATTCTATTTTTTTTTTATGTTTTTGAAATGTTAGTTGTTTAGTTCTTTGATTCATATTTCTTGGTTGATGTTACATTATTTTCTAGGTTTGAATCGAATTTTGCTGCTGTCGTTAGAACGACATCTCAGTGTCATTTGAAGGACTTGCTAGTGTCGTTCGAAGTATGGTCCCAGCGAGCTTTGTACGAGATATTTTTTATGTACAATGTTGGTCGTTAGATAGGTCCCTTCAAACGAGCTTCGCGCGAGGGCTTACTATTTTTAATCGTTAGTAACGAGCCTTCTGAGGTTCGAACGAGATCTTTCTATCGTTTGAATGACCTTCATAATCGTTCGAATGGCCTGCTTATTTTCAAAAAAAAATTCAACTAGTTTCAGTACCTGTATGTTAACATATTATTCTGATATTCTCTGATGGTACTTCTGATTATTTGTGGGCATTTTTTTTGTAGTTGACTTGGATTATTCATCTTTCATTAGTATACTATATTGGAGATGATATTCTTTTCAGTCACATCATTTGGTAAGTGATGATTTATTGATGTGACTGTTTACTAGCTATACTTTATCATATACTGATTTTTTTGGCTAGTTACTCATGTTTATCCAGTAATGCTTCACATGTTCTACTCATGCTAGATATGGTGATTTTTGTTTATATGTCCCTTTGGTTGTCTATTCCAGGCAAAAAGGGGAAGAGATAGATATATGATATATGGGGAGATTTGAGATTTAATCATATTATTTATATATCATTTTCATTCCTCCATACTTCACTTGGTATCTGTTTGTTTCGTGTGCGATTCACTTGTCGGTCCTACATATTGTAGTCTGTGTCCTGTATTTTTATTTTTCGGTTTATGGGATGGGACATAGGTTATTCGACTTGACTACCCAACTTAGAATTTCACTATTTTTTGTTTTGTCCCGGAATAGCCAAAGGGGGAGATTTGTAAGGACAAATTTCCAAATAGTGTCAATTTGTATGTTTTGGCATTATTCCGGACAAAAACCACTTTGAGTCATAGGATACTAATTATGTGTCTCGATTCCCTTAAGCCAATGACGTTGTGATGAAGACGTAGTGTCCAAGCTTCAAAGATAGATCATGCCTCATTTTTTGGTGCACGTTTTAAGTCTTCACATGGATTTTCGAGATTCTCGCAGGTATAAATGCATAATGGCTAATGGTTGTTGGAATTTTTTTAATAAGGATGTTATTTTATTTAAAATTATTTTTATAAATATTTTCTGAGTTAAATCGAGTTTAGAGTCGTATGAACTAAGTATTGCACTTCATTTAGTTCAAATGAGTTTTTACCTCATTTCAACGACATTGTGCTATCATTCAAACGATATAGCATTCTACTTCAAACGAGATGCTGATTTTGTTCAAACAACATGATGTTTTTGTTTGAACGATGCACCACCTCAAAAATTGTGTTTTACTATTTAAGGCTTCATTGACTCAGAAAAATGTGTGCAAAATAGAATAGAAAGAAATACTATTTCTGCAAACTATTTACAAAGTTTTCCAAAGCTAAAACTTGTCCTTCCTTCCTTATTCAAGATTCAAGTTTACGTATTCCGTATGTCCTAGAGATATTGGTTTGCACCAATGTTTAATTCTTTCATCATTTGAAGGAACTGTGTTCATGCGATGGACTCCTTGCGTGCTGATTGCGGTGAAAAAGCAGGGGATTTCGTGTTCTAACTTATAGACGGTTGTTGTGGCTATATCGGTGGATACCGAGGCATACGTGGCCTTATGTGTTATGGATGCTTACATGGGTAGACTCCTACGTGGCGCTGTGAAGGAGTGGTAGAAGAGAGGAAAAGGCGTAAATGCTTATGAGGATAGAATCGTTGAGTAAGACTGTATTCTTCCTTTGTAATTTTTCGTATCATAGTGATTTTCTGACCTGGGCTGTCTGAGGTTTTTCCCCTTAGTGGTTTCTTATACATCGGTGTTGTGACCTTGCTTTTCTTTATCTGCTTAATCTCACTAGATGCATGTTTAGGATGAAGAAAATAAAATTGGGTTAATTAATTTGGTTCGCAAAATTAGTGCCTAATAAAATTGGGAAAATTTTAAAAAGGTTGCCTTTGACTAAAGCACATACACATACGGGCCTCCTAAAATTGGTATCTGAGCTAGAACACTAGGTTGTCGTGTGAGTGATCCCGTGTGTCAAGTATGAATTTCAAAATTTTTGATGGTTTTTGAACACGTATATTTGATGGGTCAAATTATGCTTACTGGAAAATGCGTATGAAGTGTGCACTTAATTCCATAAATGAACGTGCATGGCTAGTGGTTGAAAAGAGGGGGACTCCAACCGTCACGAGAAAGGGAGATGCCACTCATTTAAAACCTATTGAGTTATAGACTAATGCCAAACATAAACTTGCACAATGTAATTCTAATGATTTAAATGACATTTCCTCGCCTGTCAACCCAGAGGAGTATATTCGTATTATGATGTGTCATACGTCTAAAGAGGCTTGGTATGTACTTGCACTTACCCACGAGGGAACTAGCACTGTTAGGGCTTCTAAACTCCAAAACGTCACCACTCAGTTTGAAACAATTAAGATGTTAGAAAGTGAGATGTTTGATGAGTTGTTCGCTAGGTTGTCTAATATCATCAACTTTTCACTTAACTTAGGAGAGAATATACTGGACAACCGAGTTATAAAGAAAATTTTAAGGTCGTTTCTCGAAATATTTTTTCCAAAGGTGACCATTTTAAGCTCTTTAGGTATGCTTGACTCAACGAAACTGGAAGGGCTTGTAGGTGACTTATAAAGTTATGAGCTTTACATGTTTACCTCCAAGAAAGTGCCGAAGAAAGAAAATGGCATTTCTTTGAAAGCCTGGAAGGAGGAAACTAAAGTTTTGGATGATGATTCTGACACCGAATTCGAAGATGTGGCCCTGTTGGCTAAGAAGTTCAAGAAATTTCTCAAATTCCAAAAGCAATAGAAAGATGCAAAACGGTTTGAGAAAAATAAGAACAACAAGGCCGATCACGTCCCTAAGAACCGGTGTGAGAATGATAAGAGGGATGAGTCAGATAGGTGTTATGGTTATGAGGATTATGGCCATAGGGTAGCGGAGTGCCCCACTAAACTTAAGAAGGAGGGCAAGAATCCGATAGCATTTAACGCTACCCGTAGTTATAGTGATCCGAAAGAGGGAAAGGATTTCCCCATTGAGCGCAACTACCCCGCGTTCATGGATTATTATGCGAGCGATGATAATAAATCTGCTCATGGAGATTCTCATATGAATGACACTTCTAGGGAACCCTAAGTGAGTGAGGGTGAAGTGAGTGAGGATAATGATGTAGAGGAGAGTGAATTGCAAGTTTCCTTCTGTGAATTGTATGAGGAAACAGTGAAGGTGAAGAAGGCTAACTTGAAATTTCAAGGTAGGTTGAAAGAACATGGCATAAAAAATAAGGATGCCTTGATTAAGGGTCTTAGGCCACGGGAGAAGACTTTTTGGGAGAAACTAGAATACGTTGAGGATGAGAGAGATAGTCTTAGTGATTTGATTAAGGCTATAAAGAAGGATATTCTAGAGTTTGAGGAGTCTAGGCCTTTACTTGAGTCTAGGATTGAGGAGATTGAGGAGAGATTGATAGATTCGAGTAAGGTTAAGTATGATTTGGAGGCTATGTAGGAAATGTTGGATAGGATGTTAGGCACTATCCAGATCAAAGATGATAAGTGTGGGATTGGCTTTGATGACCGTATTTCTTACATTTCCAAAGCCAACACCACACGTGTGAGAGAGACAACTTGGAACATTGGGAGAGATCCACATTTAGGTAACTTTCTTCGCCATATCTACACTTGCAATCATTGCGGTAAGACTTAGGCGTTATTGTTATGATCTTAAAAATGCTCCTAGGAAGTTTTAGAATAAAGTCGTTTCGGTTACCAAAACCCCCATGCATCGTTACACACCTACTCGGGTTAGGAAATTGGACTTAGAGGCTTTAGTAATTAGACTTCATGACTCTTGTTTACTTGCATGTGATTCGCCACGTGCTAGATCTTCCAATTGATCGTGTTAGCACTTTTTTTCTTACGCTAGTTTTGCTTCATGATATATATTTTCTATTGTTATGTCATGTGTATCATTTGCATTTAATTTTTCTTTATTGAGTCTTATTGGAAAAATATTAAAATATTTTTGTTTTCATATTTTTTTGAAAAAGACCAAAAGATTTTATTTTTGAAATATTTTTAAAAATACAAAAAGATTTTTATTTTTAGGTCAAAATATTTTAAAAACACACACAGAGATTTTTGATTTTTGTATATTGTGTTTACACTTATGGTATGGCATATTAGTGTGCTTAGAACCCTTTAATTTCATTTTTTCCATGTGGCTAGCACATTTGGTCATAATTTTGGATGCCTACATTGATCTTAACCATGTCCTTAATGGAGTTGTTTCAAACTTGACTTGCATTTAGATTCGACTATGTATATGGCATTGCACACACATGCACGAGCTTATTTGAATGTTTAACTTCTCATATACATTTGGGTTTGGTGAGACATTCTCCTCTCAATTTTGTCATATATGCACATATAAGACTTAGGGAGAGTTGTGCATATAAGAACCATTGTCTGCGAGGATTTGCATTATTAATTGAAAAAATAATGAGTGTGAATAAGAAAGGGCTAAGAGAGATAAGTGAACTTATTGTGAAATCCACTGTTTAAAAGAGCGCCCCAAAAATTAAGGTATTAAAAAGATCATATGTTGCCAAAAAGGGGCCAATAGGAAATCTCTTAAGAGAGAAAATAGAACTACAAAAGAAGAATGCATTAGAAAAGAATTATCATTTATGTTTATCTTTTGAGGGAGTTAAGTTGAAGATCAACGGGTTTGCAAAATAAGTCCTAAGTTGAAAAAATGATGTCATGACGCTATTATTTTGTAGAATCGTCAAAATCTAGACTTGTGTGCACGATGTTTGTTTAGTTCATTACTTTCTTTTTTATAATTGTCACATATTACTATACCATAGTTTGATGATATTTAGAGATCAATTAGAGCTTCTTTAACGTATCTATGTGTTTGAATTGTTATTCATTTTTGTTAGATCACACCCATTCATTTCATTCAATGTTTAGGCACATCAATACCGTGTATAAGTGTACTCGTTTATGTTTTTGATTCAGTATTTTTTTGAAGTGTCAGTTGTTTAGATCTCTGATTCATCTTTCTGGGTTAATGTTACACTATTTTCTGGGTTGGAATTGAATTTTACTTCTATCATTAGAACGACATCTCAGTGCCCTTAAACGACTTCTTTATGTCGTTCGAAGTTTGTTTCAATGAGCTTTGTGCAAGATATTTTCGACGTACAGTGTTGGTCGTTAGAGGGTCTTTAGATAGGTCTCTTCAAACGAGCTTCACGTGAGGTCTTACTATTTCTGGTCATTAGTAGCGAGCCTTCTATGGTTCAAACGATATCTTTCTGTCGTTTGAACGACCTTCATAATCCTTCGAACGATCTGCTTAATTTTGAAAAAAGTTCGATGAATTTGTGTTACTGTATGCTAACATATTAGTCTAATATTATCTAATGGTACTTCTGATTATTTATGGGCAGTTTTTATGCAGTGGACTTGGATTATTCATGTTTTATTAGTATACTGCATTGGATATGATATTCTGCTTAGTCACATCATTTGGTATATTGATGATTTATTTATGCGATTGTTTACTAGCTATACTTTGTCATATACTAATTTTTGGCTGGTTACTCATGTTTACCTAGTTATGCTTCACATGTTATACTCATGCTAGATATGGTGATTTCTATTTATTTGTCCCACGAGTTGTCTATTCTAGGCAAAAAGGGGGAGAGATATATTTGTGATGTAGGGGGAGATTTTAGGTTTTATCATATTATTTATATATCATTTTTGTTCCTCCATACTTCACTTGGTATCTGTTTGTTTCGTGTGTGGATTGATTATTTAAAATTTAGATTTTCCAGCTACATCACATTCAAACAACTCATGTTTGTTGGCTTACATATTGCAGTATATGTCCTATATTTTTATTTTTTGGTTTATGGGATGGGACATAGGTTATTCGATTTGAAGACCCGACTTAGCATTTCACTATTTTTAGTTTTATCCCGGAATAGCCAAAGGGGGATATTTGTAAGGACAAATATCCAAATAGTGTCAATTTGTATATTTTGGCATTATTACAGACAAAAACCACTTTGAGTCATAGGATAGTAATTATGTGTCACGATTCCCTTAAGCGTATGAC
The DNA here is from genome assembly GCA_949130495.1 of Sambucus nigra. Lineage (NCBI taxonomy): Eukaryota > Viridiplantae > Streptophyta > Magnoliopsida > Dipsacales > Adoxaceae > Sambucus > Sambucus nigra. Next base: position 601,882,627 of record OX422207.1, read on the forward strand.
GTTGTGATGAAGACGTAACGGCCAAGCTTCAAAGATAGATCATGTTGCATTTTTTGGTGCACATTTTAAGTCTTCACATGGATTTATGAAATTCTCTCAGGTTTGAATTCATAATGATTTATGGTTCTCGAATTTTTTTATAAGGATGTTATATTATTTAAAATTATTTTTTAAATGTTTTTATAAATCTTTTTTGAGTGAAATCGAGTTTAGAGTTATATGAACTAATTCTTGCATTCATTTAGTTCAAATGAGTTTTTACCTCGTTCAAACGACATAGCATTGTCATTCAAACGAGATGCTAATTTCATTCAAATGACATGATGTTTTCATTCGAATGACGCGCTGCCTTAAAAATTATGTTTTACTATTCAAGCCATCCTCGACTCACAAAAATGTGTGCAAAACAGAACGTAAAGCAATATGCTTTGTGCAAATTGTTTACAAAGTTTTCCAAAGTAAAACTTGAACATCCTTCCTTATTTTAAGATCCGACTTTAGATATTCCATATGTCATAGAGATCTTATTTTTCACCATTGTTTGATTCTTCCATCATTTAAAGAATTGTGTTCTTGCGGTGGACTTCATGTGTGCTGATTACGGTGAAGAAGCAGTGGATTGCGTGTTCTAAATCGTAGATGGTTATTGTGGCTGTATCGGTGGATACCGAGGCATATGTTGACTCGTGTGTTATGGACTCTTGCGTGGGTGGACTCTTATGTGGCATTGTGGAGGAGTGGTAGAAGATAAGAAGATGTGTCAAGGCTTGTGGGGATCGAGTCGTTGAGTAAGACTATATTCTTCCTTTGTAATTTACGTGTCATAGTAATTGTCTGGCCCGGGTTGTCCGAGGTTTTTCCCCTTAGTGGGTTCCTCATACATTGCACTGTGAACTTGCTTTACTTTATCTGCTTAATCTCACTAAATTCATGTTTAGGATTAAGAAGGCAAAATTGGGTTAATTAATTTGGTTCACAAAATTGGTGCATAATAAAATTGGGAAAATTTTAAAATGATTGTCTTTGCCTAAAGCATATACACATAAGGGCCTCAACATTCCTATGTTCTCCCTCTGTTGTGAAAAAGGAAAAATTAGACTTCCGCTCATAAAGGAATTTCCTTCCTTCCTTATTTATTTTCTATCATACAACGGGTGTGTGTGGCCTATAAAGTTCAGAACGAACATTTATGCATACAACTCACTGTTTGCATTCACCTCGATAGGAGAAAAAGTAAAAAATACTTACAATAATGGTCGTGGACCTTCTATCGACAAAATAAGTGGACAAAATCTTTACAAGATTGGATCCTTGCTTACACCCTTACGAGAGCGTTCAAAATTTGTACAATTGTATATCTATGATACCGAATTGGAGGTCTCAAATCATTTATCATCTCTATAGTCATCGAACGGTGATGATAAAATTTATTAGTTAGCTATGGATGGACTTATAAAAATGTTTGATGAAAACAACGAACTGGAAATGGTGTTTCAAATGGCTCGCGACCATTTCCAAGACTCGGATTTTGCAAACATCTTCATCCGTTTGTTAGGTACATGACGGGGTGATAAACCCATTTACAATTTACCAAAAGACTCGGAGGTTGCAGGGTTAGTAACGGGAAATATGTAGGATACTAATTATATGCGCAAAATCATCATTGATCACAAGTCTTCAGGATTACAATGCATCAACGAGATACATCATCGAACACCCATTATTTTTGAATAATTATGAATTTATTTATTTATGATATTTTAAATTACTTGTGTGCAGTAATTTAATTAAAATAAAACATTTTGTATTTAAGAGATAATAATTTGTGGTAATAAGATTAATATTTACGTGGTAAATTTACTAAGTGTGTTTATAGTAAATAAAATATGGCGAATTGTTAGTACGTCGTAATGAGTACTAACGATGGGATTGTAATGACATCTCAATCGGGGCTTGTGAGTAAACTATATTAAGGTTGAGATGGAAAATTTATGTATAGTGACTCAGATGGCAATTTTGAGTGCACGGTAGGTTACGAATAAGTCGAAATAGTAAAAAATAAGTACTCGGGGGTAGTAATTGGGTTTCGGGAGTTTTTAGACTAGGTCGGACTCATGTAGGCCTATTTGGGTCATTTTGATGTAGCCTAATAACCTAATTTAGGAATTTGTGTTTTAAGCGATAAGGGTTAGTTGGGTGAGGCAGCCATATCATTATTTGGAAACCCCAAGAGAGAAGGAAGAGGGGGAGAAAGAAGAGAAATCAAGGGAGAAAGCTAGCGGAGGCCAATTCGGGAAGGATTCAAGAACTATTCGTCATCTACAACGAAAATCAGACCCAACAAATATGTAAAGTCAAATAATTAACTTTCTTTAAATTAAATTGAGGTGATTCGTGTTCATATAATGGTAGGTGTATAACAAAACCATTTTTGGGTGAGGGTTTGCATGTAAATGGGGTTTTGGGTGAAATAAATTCTATAAATAGCGGTGTAAATTGATGTATGATGTTATTGAATGAATTCCATCTCATAAAGAGAAGATCTCGATAGAGATTTATAAGTTTGATTATAGGCAATTAGGTTACTGAATTAAAACTAAATTAAATTGGGGGGAGGGGGTCATAATTGAGACTTACAGGTATAAATTAATTTGATGATTGGTGATTAAATCCTTTGAATTAAGATGATTGATAGGTGTGAAAATCATGTAAAAGATGTCCCTTTATGATTTATATTGATTGGGTAGTGTAGAAAAATGATTTAGAGGGTGATTGGGATTAAAATTGGGGAAGCACATAGGTTAGAGTTCACCAGAATCTAAACTGCATCATTTTGATAGAAAAAGAGAACCGGTTTTTCCCTGGCCGAACCAGTGCGATATTCCTGCTTGTCAAAAATAGGGAATTGTAGATCTTTTCATTACAATTGTGTGGGCGTTGACCTCGTATTTTTTTTGAATTAGTTATGAGTTTTATACGGAAGGGTGTATGAGACAAAAATCTTTAGTTGGTAATCTAAGGATCGATTTTATCTTTGTCATAGTTATGATTTGAATGATTACAAAACCTTGTGGATGTTTTTCCTTAGTTGATATGAATTCATAGTTGATGATATTGAGGTTAAGTTAATGATTTTAAGTACTTCTGTCGATTATATTCAGTAAGGGAAATTTTGAGCAGATGAGAGTTAGCTCGATATACTTATATGTAGGGTATTTATGGATTAATAATACTAGGGGCACATGAGATCGAACGGATATAGTGAATTCTTGATTTGTGCAATTAGGACTAGTTGGGAGAGTCTGATAGAATTCGTTAATGAGAAACATGTTATATTATTTAATTAAGAGGAGAATTGAATTAATTAAGAGTTGGGGAATAGACTCGGGACAAGTGGGCTTGTGCTTTAGGTGATAGGCACGAATTATCCCGATTTTGTTAATATATGTATGGCTATAGAGACTGTATATATATGCGTAATTTTTAATATCTGTGTGTATGATATTTATATGAAGCATACCCTTCTAGTGCAACCATAGGAGGTTGCGCGCTGTGGGTGATCCCCCTGTCTCGTGAATGCAGGGTGAGTATAGTCCCCCAGTCATAGAGCCACATATTTTATTATGTGATTTATTTTCGAGGTAAGATGATTTGAGTATGGTTCGGTCTCACTATCGAAGGATTATGACCACCTCCACTACGTTTGCGATATTTTTACCAAGTTCGGTTTGAGCTAGTCCGACTTATGGCAACCGATTAGAGTGATCATACCTAGGATATGGTAGAATTTTAGAGGAAAGCATCCAGTGAGTTATTACTGTGAGGGATAACATTCAGTGAGTTATTACTCTGAAGAATGACATCCAGTGAGTTATTACTTTGATAGATGGTTATTATACGCGACATATGTGTGCTTGTTGTAGTATAAATTTACGTTCATATATTAGTGTGATAATCATATGCGGGTGTTGATGTAAAAAATTAGATTATCTCTAATTAATCAATCACAGATAAAATAAATAAGATAAAAAGATTTTTGAAGTGGTTCAGCCTTGTAAGAATGGCCTACGTCCACTGTTTTTATTATTGCTGACTGTTTTCTTGGAATTCTCGATAATGGATTTACCAAGAAATTTTGAGTCCCCTTCTAATGAGGAGGTTACAATGTATTTATAGCCTTGAGGCTGTGCATGTGAAGGACAATGCGCTGTTATCTAGTAGACATATACATCTGTACGATAATAATGATCATTTAATGTGCAGTCGTCTCTTTAATTATTCAGATTTGAGTGCTCTGTACGCTAAGTATCTCGACACGCTTTAGCTACTCGGACCGCCTTAGTATCTCGGCACACTTGAGTTGCTCGGGGCCCATGAGTTGCTCGAGGAACTTAAGCTGATCGATACGCTTGAGCTGTTCGGAATGTATGAGTTGCTCGTGGCTCTTGAGCAACTCGGTGGCAGCGAGTTGATCGGTAGAAGTATTTGTAATTACCATGTTAGTTGACACACGTCTTCAAGTGATGGGTCCACATCAGCAGATTGAATTTGGTATCATCAGAAGCCCCCAATGTTTCGTAGTTTGATGTTGAAGAAAAGTATGGAACATTCTGCTGCTTAGATTTTCGGTTTTTATGGATTTTAGGTAAACTTTCGTTGTATATAACTCCTTTTTTGAGTGCATAGTATCAGGCTTTTAAAGTATTTTGAATTTTCATAACCGCTTCGATTTTTGTGCCCCTTTTCTTCTTTTTAGCCGCCGGATACGCAAACGTCCTCCCTTGTAATCATTGCTTTCCCTATTCCCGAGGTAAAGTATTTAAGCGCGGCGGAAATCCTATCGTCTTTCATTTTTCAAATCTATATCTTTGAATTATTCATTTTCTTTCTGTATCGTGCCTTCGTTCTTTCCGTCGTTCATTGTCAGCTGATCTCTTTTTGCCTGTAAGATTTTCTTCCCTTTCTTTTATTTTGATTTGTTCATCATGGTTTATCTTGTTGAGTCATTGGACAAGTTTCGATCTGAATTTTCAATCCCTTCCTGGGTCATTTTGGAGGAGCTTTCTGAACCTTCTGATTATTTTTCTTTGGCTGAGGGACATTGGTTCCTAAGTCTTTTTATGGCCGAATGTGGCTTTTCTTTTCCACCAAACCCCCTGTGTTTGGAGTTTTGTCAATATTTTCACGTTGTACCTGCAAAAATAGCTCCAAATACCTGGAATATAGTTAATGGTGTTCATAGATTGAACCAACTCCACGAAACCCGTTTAGGGATTCCTGAGATTATGTACTGCTATAGATGGGTTGTCAGTGATTCCACCTTTTATTTAAAAACTAGGTCTTTGAATAGGGATTTAGTTGTCAATCTTCCAGATGCCAATAGGGATTACTTTGAGCATGGGGTTGTTATGAAAAATTGGCAACATGCTCCATCAAATGGAGGTGATGTATATCACGGTCCCAGGTGTCCCCCTTATGGCAATGGAATAGGTTGTTTTTATTTTTTAAAATATTGTTTTCTTGGTGTTTGATAAAATGTATCACTGACATTTATTTTTATTTGTCACAGTTGACAGTAAAAGAAAACCTCCAAAAGAAGCTGATGTTAATTTGAAGCATTTGAAACTTATCTGGGATTTGCACCAATCTGTTGCCGAGGAACATATTAGATCGGCCTCTTATTTGTTGCAGTACAAGAGCTATACTTCATCTTTTACTGCTCGTCCAGTGGTGGTTAATCTTGACCAAATACCAGCCTTTGAGGCTAATGTGGAAGGTTCTTCCTCTGAATCAAGTGTTCCCATTAGTAACTTAATGAAGAGAAGAAGAGCTCCTGCTTTCTTTGATAAATCTGCCTCTACTAATGTGGAGGCAAAGAAAAGCAAACAAGATGTCCAGAAGAAGGGGCGGGAATCACTGATGCACCTCCTGCTGCTGCTGCCTAGAAAGCTATTGAAAAGCCCCCAGTGGCCCCGAGAAAGATTGTTGTTGTTTCTCCTCCAAGTGAGGTTATTGTTATTTCACCAACAAAGACAACGTCTTTAGTTGGAAATGTTCCTGCTCCTTTGAGGAGGCTAAAGAAAAATTATTCTGAGAGAACTTCTGAACATGTCTCTCGGCCTTCAAATATTGAAGGTGTTATTCCATCTTTTGTTGCTCCGAGCTTTGCTATGAGTTTGGTGAGATCTTGGACTATCCCAGAAGTCCAAGGTATTAAGGACTCCCTTTCTCGTGAGAGAATTACTACCCTTGCTGCTCAACACATCGCCTCAGTTAGTTTTGTTAGTTTGAGTCATTCACTTTCTAATATTATGCCATACATTGACCTAATGTTATTTCTTTTTTTAGATGGTGACGTGTTTCAACAACATCTTGAAGAAGGATGAATCTATCAAGGCTTCAAGCTCCTCGGGAGGTGTAGAGTAAGCTTTTGTTGGTCTGACTCAGTCTTTAAAAGACTCTCGTCAAAAGTATGAGGAATATAAAGTTGCTTGGGAGAAACAACTCAAGTCCATCGAGCTAGAAATAAATTAAGTTATGAATGCCTCCAAGGATTTGGAGAAGAAATTGACAGAGTCTGAGAGAGCAACAAAGTCTTTGAGTAAAGCAACAAGGAGCTGGAAGTTAAGATCAAGTCTGCCGAAGAGGAAGTTATTAAACTTCATGATGTTGAGCGATAGAAACTGGAGGTGGAGGAGAAGTTGAAGGTTGCCGAGGAGCTCCTTAGGGAACGGACCTCCTCGGAGAAGGCAAAAAGGAATAAGGCCGTTAAAAAATCTTTCATCGCTGGTTGGGACAAGGGCTGGAACAAGGGCCTAGCTGCCATGTCCTTTCAAATGGAGTATGCAGGTATCAAATTATTTAGGAATGGATGGGTGGCTGTATTGAAAGAGATGAAAGTTACTGAGAATTCTGAATTGTTCAAGCAACACACTCATGTCCCTCCTCCCTCTCCTGGAGAAGAAGAAGAGGATGAAGCTGCCTCAGACGAATGTTCAATGATGATTGGAGATCAGGTCCTTGTCTTTCCTGTTGTTCATGTTTCCGAGCAACCCCAACCAGCCAGTACTTTTACCGAGCATCTAATCTTGTCTTTCGAGCAACCAGTCTTTTCCTCAAAACCTTCTGAGGAAATCATTGGAAACAAAGAGAAGGTGAAGAGTTGCTCGGATGTTTATTTTGTTATTCTATGACTTGTAACCTAAGAGTTTTGTATATTCCCCTTATGATGAAATAAAAATTCGAACTTTGGTTATTTGTCTTGATTTCTTCTTTTACTTATTCTGTCTTCATCCTTATTGATTCTTTGTATTTCTTCTCTTTGTTAGTTTATGGCCAGGATGGAACTCTTATCAACTCATGACACAGAATTAATGAAGAAATGTAACGATTATTTTATAGCTGATCATGCTGATCTAAATGAGGCCCAGATACTTGACATCCTTGGTTCAGATGCTTCTGAACGGGTAGTAGAATCCTATCAATACTTGAAGTGTTTGCTTGATCGGACAGTCGCCAATGATGTGGCTTACTACGAGATGATTGAGGATCTCTAAGGAACTATCTAGGAGATCCAGTTGCAGTCCAAAGAGTCCTCCACACTTTTGCATCAGGGATATGAGAGGAAATATCAACAATTGAGTGCCGATAAAGGATATGATAAATTCATCTCTGCTTATGAGAAGAAAGAGAGCGTTCTGAAGCTTGAGGTTAAAGAACACAGTCATATTGCTAAGTTGTTGGAACAGGAGAACATCGCCTTGCAGGAAGAGATACATAATTAAAATCTGCTGCATCTTCCTCGGGAGCTTTGGTCCCTGTTAATGATGAAGGTTTCTCTTTCTTGGAGGTAGAAAATGCCAACTTGCGAGATGAGTTGGAAACTTTGAAAAGAGCTGGACCTTCCACCTCTACTCGTGGACGAGTAAGATCTTCTTCTCGGGGACGAGCTAGGGCTGGTCAGGTCACCCTTGAAGAGGCTAGAATGCAATCTGCTTTGGAGAAGCAGACTTTTCAATTGATGGCGAAGAACCAGGCCTTAGCAAAAATGTCAAAGAAAATTTTGACTCTCAGCGAGCAACTTACTACTCAGAGTTCTGCCTTAGAAAATAAGAAAATCTTGGTGAAGAATCTCCACGAGCAATTGGAGAGGCTGACTTATCAATTCCATAAACAACCCAGAGAATTTTGGATGGCTGGATACAATGAAGCTCTTTACCATCTTGATGATCGGATCCAGCAGTCAAATAATGAGGGGTATAAGGAGGGATGGCTGAATGCTATGTGTGTGTTACAATTGGAGCAAGAACACTACTTATGGGATTATTATGAGCCTGGAGTTCTCTATTTGCCCTTGCCTCCTTTTAAGCTTGATTTTAGTTGGATACCTGCTCGGGCAATTCCTCGGTGCTTAATCTCCAAATATCTTGGCGACTACAGTCTTCATGCCAACGTTGATATATCTCGCCCAAAGCATTTTCTTGATCGGCTATCTGTGATGAATGTTAGAATACTGAGAGATGTAAATTTTATAAATTCTCCTTATACCTTAGATGACCCTCCTGCTGGAGTAGAAACTGTTTTAAAGGAAGAAGGGAAAAAACCGACATAATAGAATTTATGTATTTTTCACAGCATATGTAATTCTCCTTGTTTTGAATGAAGTAATATTTTTCACATCATGAGTAATTCTATTTGATCTGAATGAAGAATTTTTTTGCCATTTTATTGCCTTCTAAATAATTTGTAGAATGTTCTTATCCCATTTGTTGTTTAATTTGAGTCAATCGGAGTTGTTGGTAAATAAGTTTCCGACCAATCGGAGTTGGTGGTAAATAAGTATCTGACCAACCGGAGTTGGTGGTAAATGCTTTTCGACTAATCGGAGTTGGCGGTAAATAAGTTTCCGACCAACCGGAGTTGGTGGTAGATGCTTTCCGACCAACCAGAGTTGGTGGTAAATAAGTTTTCTACCAATCGGAGTTGGTGGTAAATGGTTTTCGACCAACCGGAGTTGGTGGTAACCAACCGGAGTTGGTGGTAAATAAGTTTCCGACCAATCGGAGTTGGTGGTAAATGCTTTCCGACCAATCGGAGTTGGTGGTAAATAAGTTTCCGACCAATCGGAGTTGATGGTAAATGCTTTCCGACCAACCGGAGTTGGTGGTAAATAAGTTTTCGACCAACCGGAGTTGGTGGTAAAGGCTTTCCAACCATCCGGAGTTGGTGGTAAATAAGTTTTCGACCAACCGGAGTTGGTGGTAAATGCTTTCCGACCAACCGGAGTTGGTGGTAAATAAATTTCTGACCAACCGGAGTAAATGGTTTCCGACCAACCGGAGTTGGTGGTAAATAAGTTTTCGACCAATCGGAGTTCGTGGTAAATGCTTTCCGACCAACCGGAGTTGGTGGTAAATAAGTTTTCGACCAACCGGAGTTGGTGGTAATGAGTTTCCGACCAATCGAAGTTAGTGGTAAATAAGTTTCCGACCAACCGAAGTTGGTGGTAAATAAGTTTCCGACCAATCGGAGTTAGTGGTAATTGCTCTAAATTTGATGTGTAGTGTGTAGCACTAATATTCCAAAAAAAATTCAAAAAAGAAAGAAATTTGATGATGCCTCACTTTATTCATATTGAAGAAACTGCATTACATATGAATTACAATTACTGATAGTGTTTGCACAGATGCTATGCGTTCCATGCATTCTTGAATTCTTCTCCTTCCAAGGTTTCAATCCTGTATGTCCCTGGGTGAACAACTTCTGTTACTCTGTAGGGTCCGTGCCAGTTGGCTTCCAGTTTGTTGTGCTTTTGTATCACTTTCTTCAGCACATAATCCCCTTCCTTCAAATCATACTTCTTCACTCTTTTGTTATAAAACAAAGCTGTTCGCTGTTGATATGCTGCATTCCTGATTGCTGCTTCTTCCCTAACTTCTTCGAGCATATCTAGGTCTAATCTTCTCATCAAGTCACTGACAGGAGAATTGAAATTTAGTACTCTATGCGTAGGTAGACCCAATTCAGCAGGTATGACAGCCTCACTCCCAAATGCTAGCATGTATGGGGAATCTCCAGTTGCTGTTCGCGGTGCGGTGCGATAAGCCCACAACACAGAGTGTAGTTCATTAATCCAATTTGCTTTTGCACTATCTAGTCATTTCTTCAATCCACTTAGTAGTGTTCTATTTGTTACCTCTGTTTGTCCATTGCTCTGGGGTGACCTGGTGTAGAATGAGTTTTCAGTATCTTGGATTGATGACAGTATGCAACAAACTCCTCGTTATCAAACTGGGTTCCATGGTCAGTAATGAATGCATATGGGAGACCATATTTGCAAAATTTTTTTTCCAAATGAATTGATAGACTTTGCAGTATGTCATATCAATAAGGGGCTCAACTTCCACCCATTTTGTAAAATAATCCACAGTAAGCACAAGGTACTTGAACCTTCCCCTAGTCATTGGGAGTGGCCCGACCAAGTCTATTCCCCACATGGAAAATGGCCAAGGGGACGTTATGGGTGTTAACAATGCCTGAGGAGTTCTTCGGATGGACGAGAAGCGTTGGCATTTGTCGCACTTCTTAGCATAAGCTGCGCAATCGGCTCTCATCGTCGACCAGTAGTACCCCTGCGTGGTTATTCTTCGTAAGAGATTCTGACCAGCTATATGGGCTCCACAAGACCCTTCATGAACCTCTTCGCTCAAATCTTTCACTTCAGAGGGATGGACACATATTTTTAGCCCTGCTATAACTCCTCGTCTATACAAAATGCCACTGTTCAATACATAACGAGCAGCTTTAAATTTTAGTTTTTTGGATGCGAGTTTATCAGTTGGTAAAGTCCCATCTTTAATATAGGCCCTGATGGGAGCCATCCAAGATGGTCCTAAGTTGAGGGCAATGAAATTCATCATTAGATATTCGTCTATGCTCCGACCAACTAGGATTTCTATTGGTATTGTTCTTCGTAGCTCGGTGCGTGTGGCTGATGCCAATCGAGCTAGTGCATCTGCTCTTGCATTCTCCAATCTTGGTATTCGAATCAACTGAACTGCAGTAAGAATTGATACAACCTCCTTTGCTTTGGCATGATATTTGATCATTAATTCTCCTTTTGCTGCATACACCCCCAGAATTTGGTTTACAATTAATTGAGAGTCACTGTACACAACGACTTGCTCTGCCTTCATGGTTTTGGCCAGGTTTAGTCCCACGATCATTGCTTTATATTCGACCTCATTATTAGAAGCTTTAAATTGAAAGCATAGAGCATACTCTACATCAATCTCATCTAGACTTTTCAAAATAATCCTTGCTCCACTGCTCAAAGTGCACGAAGAGCCATCTACATACAAATTCCATATGGGTAACTTATCATTAAAAATTTTATCAGAGAGAGTTCCTCGATGGAATATCTGGTACTTTTATCCCCCTCCAGTACTTCTCGTTGCTCGTCAGTCATATTTTCTTGCTCGACTGGAATTTCTTGCTGATTTTCCACCGACGTAAGTTGGTCGGGGTTTACATTTGATGATCCTGTAACATCTATAGGTTGATCTGCATTCAAATCCTGTTCTTCGAAGGCATTTTCTTGGGTGAACTCTGCGATAAATTTCGCTACTGCCTGCCCTTTGAGGGACGACCTAGGTTCATAAATTATATCATACTCACCGAGCTCCATTGCCCAATACATCAATCTTCCTGATTTTTTCGGCTTATGCAGAGCTTGCCTTAATGGCATGTCGGTGTACACCACTATAGTATGGGCTTGGAAGTATGGCCTCATTCTTCTGCTTTCTTTAATTAGTGCTAGTGCCAATTTCTCTAGCCTTGGATATCTAATTTTTGCTCATTGGAAAGCTTTGCTGGTGTAATAGACTGGTTTTTATACTCCGTCCTTTACTTTTATCAACGCCGAGCTCACTGCATTTTCTGACACTTCCAGATATAAGTATAATCTTTCTCCCATCACAGGTCTAGATAATAGTGGAGGTGTCCCTAGGTACTTCTTCAACTCTTAAAAAGCATCCTCACATTCATCATTCCACTCAAAAGTTTTTCGGAGTGTTTTGAAGAATGGGAGGCATCTATCAATTGCTCGAGACACAAATCTATTAAGTGATGCTACTCGCCCTGTAAGGCTTTGCACTTCCTTCTTCGTGGTTGGAGATCGTAGCTCTAATAGAGCCTTGATTTTTTCAGGGTTCTCCTCAATCCCTCGTTGATTAATAATATATCCGAGAAACATGCCTTCTCGTACTTCGAATATGCATTTGGTGGGATTTAGCTTCATTTGATATTTCTCTAATTGATCAAAGGTCTGACCTAGATCAACTATATGATCAACAACTTTCTTGCTCTTCGTCAGCATATCATCAAAGTAAACCTCCATGTTATGACTGATCTGCTCTGCAAACACCTTATTCATCAGCCGTTGATATTTTGCACATTTTTCAATCCAAAAGGTATAACATTATAGCAATAAGTTCCCCTTGGGGTGATAAAAAAGGTAATCTCCCTGTCTTCAGGCTTCATTTTAATCTGGTTATAACCAGAATAAGCATCCATGAAACTTAGCAATTCATGTCCCGAGATAGCATCCACCAACTGATCGATTCGAGGCAAAGGAAAATGATCCTTTGGGCAGGCTTTATTAAGATCAGTGAAGTCCACATACATCCTCCACTTGTTATTTTTCTTCTTCACCATTACCACATTTGCTAGCCAATCAGGATATTTGACATCCTCAATAAAAGTGGCTTTTTACAGTTTCTCTACTTCTTCTTGTATGGGTTGGTTCTTCTCGGGACTGAATACCCTTCGTCGTTGCTTCACTGGCTTGATTTCCTTGTTCACATTGAGCTCGTGACACAGGAAATTTGGGTCTATCCCTGGCATATCTTTGTGACTCCATGCAAAAGTCTGGTTTCTACGTCTTAGAAGTGCTATCAGCTCTTGTTTTATTGATACATCTAGTGATGCACCGATTTGAGTTGTTCGTTCTGGATGCTCATCATCCAGAATGATATTTTCGGTAACCTCCATGACCTTTTTTTTAACGAGCTGAGACTCATCTCTAGGGTCTAAAGTTTCAATCTCCGCATCATTTATTTCATCTACCTGATAAGTAGTAGTCTTCTTCCTAGATTCTTCACGCTCCTCCTGCTCGATAGATGAATAGTAGCATTCCCGAGCTATATTTTGGTTGCCTTTCACGACTCCCACTCCAAAATTGGTTGGGAATTTTAAGAATTGATGTTCAGTGGATGGTACTGCTTCGAACTTCTTCAGGCCTACTCTTCCCATGATGATATTGTAAGCTGATTGGACGTTTTTATCCATTACAAAAAATATACTCTTTCTGTTCGGCAAGCAGACCATGTACCGATAAGCATATCCACCTTGATCGTCCCAAGTGAAAAACCCTTCTCGCCAGTAAAACCAAGGAGGGGCCTATGATATGGCTCCAACTAGGATAACTTCATATTCAAACTGTCAAAATATGGGTAGAACATGATGTCTTCCGAGCTACCGTTATCCACCAGTACCCGTGAAATCATCACTTCCTTTATTCTCATTTTGATTACTAATGGGTCGTTATGAGGATACAATATGCCTGCTAGGTCGTTTTTAGAGAAACCAATGACTAGTTTATCTTTATTTGCCTTCCTCGGGCGATCATCTTTCGCTAGATTTATTCGTTGAATGTACGAGCAAGATTGAGCCTTATTGAGGTAAGCTTTCCTCTCTGCAGTAAGGTCTCCACCTCCTGTGTCTCCACCTGTAATAACATTGCAATCAAATTATCCAAAACGAATTGAAAATACCTCACGTTCTGGTTGTCTTGGTCTTTTGGGAAGATCGGGATCATCTTGATCATCTTCTGGATATTCTTCATGACTTCTTTTCTTATTTTCTTTTGCTTGACGAGGAGATTTAGATCTTCTTCTTCCTCGGTCGTTGGTCTTTCCACCATTTTGATGATCAACATATTTAGCCAGCTTTCCTCGTCTGATGAGTGCTTCAATTTCATTATGGAGAGCTATGCAATTTTTGGTCGTGTGACCATGGTCTTTATGGAATTCGCAATATTTGGATTTGTCTTTTCTGTCAGGATCTGCTTTCATTTTTGCTGTCCAGGCTAGCTCCTCGCTATTCTTGATCTCCTCCAGAATGTGATTTATATCTACCTTTAAAGGAGTGTAATTTCCAAATTTCTTCATCTGCTCCAGTGTTTTCTTTGCTTTCGATTGCCTGTTGCCACCATTATTCTTCTGATCCTTCTTTTCAGTCTTACCATCTTCAACCTCGACCTCCTTATTATATGCATTCTTCTTCGCAGTCATAGCTTCCTCGGCATTCATGATTTTGGCATCTTTTGCCATCAGTTCTGTCATGGTCCTGGGCGGATCTTTGGATAAAGTGTAGTATAATTTATTGGGCACCAGTCCACTCATCAGAGCAGTAATTACTGTTTTCTCCTCGTAATCAATTACCTCAAGTTTCTCGTTATTAAAACGAGTAATATAATCCCTGGTGCTTTCACCTGCCTTTTGTCTAACTCTTAGAAAATGTGCTACTCTTTTTACTAGTTTTGCTCCAAAACAGAATTTCCCAATAAAGAGCTCTACTAGTTGAAAAAAGTCACGATCTTCCGCCGAGAAAGGTTGTTGTACCAGATTTGGGCTGATCCGATAAGAGTTCCTAAAAATGCCCTGCATCTCATCTCGTTGGAACTGCATAGATGTCAACAGAAGCTTGGTATTATTCTATATGAAGGACAGGGTCAGTTTTTCCATCATACTTAGGCATCACTATAAGAGCTTTGAATTTTGATGGTGTGGGAAAATCCACAATTGTCTGTACAAATGGTGTCCCTTGAACAAAGGTTCTTTGTAGAGGATTCTTGGCCTTAGGCATTTCCCCTAGTCTATCCTCCAATCTCTGAATAGAGCCTTTCCATGCCTCATTTCCATCCTCGGGCCTACTTGTTCGAGCCACTGATCGTGTTGAATTATCCTCTTGGGATCTTTTATTACGAGCAGTTGGTCGTGATTAGGCAGAGCCTTCCCTTAGATCGGATGGTCGTTGAGAGTTCCTCCACACAATCCTAGGGGGACTTTTATTCCTCTTAGGGCCCAAACGATCAAAAGGAGAGACTCTACTCAACCTTTCAAGAGCACTGGTCCTTTCGGGAGATAAAGTGACATTTTGTTAAGTATCTGTAGCTCGTACTGAGGAAGTCCGACCAGGTTGATAAGAAGGATCATTAGATCTCTCAGTTCGATATGAATTGGTGCGTCTGGATCGATATTCCTCAGGGAATAACGTTCTCCTGGTTCGCGATGAGTGTAAACGAGTATTTCTCTGAATACTTTGTTGCCCTGATTGAGCCGGCTCTCCGCCTTGAACAGTTTGTATAAGTTATCGCATGGTTTCTTGTACGGCCGTTTGTCCTTGGGATAAACTTGCCATTATGCCAGCCAGATGTGACACATTTGGGGAATGGATGAATTTGGAGGGATCCCAACTTTTCGATTACTGGATTTCGGATTATCATCCATTGATGATGAATTATTTTGGTGAAAAATGCTAAGTACAGTCGATTTCCCACAGACGGCGCCAATCTGTTGATGTAAAAAATTAGATTATCTCTAATTAATCAATCACAGATAAAACAAATAAGACAAAAAGATTTTTAAAGTGGTTCAGCCTTGTAAGAATGGCCTACGTCCACTGTTTTTGTTATTGCTTACTGTTTGCTTAGAATTCTCGATAATGGATTTACCAAGAAATTCCGAGTCCCCTTCTAATGAGGAGGTTACAATGTATTTATAGCCTTGAGGCTGTACATGTGAAAGGATAATGCGCTGTTATCTAGTATACATATACATCAGTACAATAATAATGAGCATTTAATGCGCAGTCGTCTCTTTGATTATCCATATTTGAGTGCTCTGTACGCTAAGTAGCTCGACACGCTTGAGCTACTCGGACCGCCTTAGTAGCTTGACTCGCTTGCGTTGCTCGGGGCCCATGAGTTGCTCGGGGAACTTAAGATGATCGATACGCTTGAGCTGTTCGGAATGTATGAGCTGCTCGTGGATCTTGAGCAGCTTGGTGGTAGCGAGTTGATCGGTAGAAGTATTTATAATTACCACGTTAGTTGACACATGTCTTCAAGTGATGGGTCCACGTCAGCAGATTAAATTTGGTATCAACAACGGGCTTAATACTTTAAGAGTGAGTATTATAAATAACTGGAATAAAGTTATGGGCATGATAAATGATGGAATGATTAATTAATATAATGAGAGAAATAGCTAAGAAATGAACGATAAACAATACCCGGGGTAGAATGGTGTATTAATGATATTTGAAACAAGACTAATTAGGCGGGGTAGTGTAACTAGACCAGTTAAGATGTATACGCTTGGTGTACATTATAGTTGAGAGGTGATGGATATCTCATGGGTGTGTGACACCGGCTTAAATATGGAAAATTTTATTGCATATTTATTTACTTCATCTTAATTACTTGCAACTGTTTTCAAAAGGTTTTGGGCCCTGACCCGTATCAAATCTATTTTTCAAAAACTGTTAGGTTTCCATCCACAGGGATGCCATGGATGAATATTCTTTACAGGGACATGAAGCTTCAGATGGTGTGGAGGCTTGCAGGTTGCTGAGTATCCGCTTCACTTATTGTATTCTAGATCAGGTTCTCTATTCCAGTATTTGTTGGGCGTGTTTCCCCCTTTCATTTAAACTTATGTATTTTATAGTATTTTAGTCAGATGGATTAGATGTATTGGATTTTTACCCGATGGGTTATTCGGGGACCTTATCTATTTATCTTTTCTTTACACTTTACATCATGGTTTCATTTTTATTGATTATTGGTTAATATTATTGTATGTTAATGAAAGATAAAATTTGGCACCGACTTATTTAATTAGTAGGTGGCTTTCGACAGTGATGCTAAGAATGAACCGGATGAGACTCTTGCTTTATTTTAGTAAAGGACTGATCACCCGTGATTGAAATAAGCGGGGTGTTAGAGATAGTATCAGAGCATTAGGCTCTTATTCCCTTAGGATCTGTGCAGACTTACTACGTTTTTAGTGTTGCTTTTCTTTGATATAGAGCCCTATGCTTAGGGTTGTCGATTTATGATGCGACTTACTTTCTCCTTCTTTTGAGTATAGTTAATGAAAATCATATAAAAGTTTGGTTGGGCTTCATATACCGAACTATATAGGACGACCAGTGAGGGCCGTTAGGAGGATTGCATGAGGAGTGGATCAGCTGGAACTACAAAGTATTCTAGGAATGGTGACTACGGTAGGAGTCACCACTAATATTGTTCAGGTAGTTGATGCTGTGATAACCATCGGGGCGCAGTAGTCTGCAAGTACCGCCATAGCAGACGAAGGCGCAAATTCGGACTCACCCAGTACAGTCGGTAAGGGAGAGAGTTGAAGGGGCTTTTCAGAAGGGCCATCCCCAAGAATTCAGGGAAGTGCGAAAGTGATATTGATTAATGGAAGGAGATCGTCCAAAGGCAATTTATTAGGATGGAGTGCAGTGACACTTATGATTAAATTTTGAGCAAAGTTTTTAGCTCATAGGCGTAGCGTTGTAGTGATGGGAGTCATTCACCATATCCAAGGAGAGATACCATGAATATCGAGGAATTTGATATGCGATTTGACCACAAATTCTTTCATCAACTATTTAAACAGAGAGGGGAAGGAAATTTTAGTGCTTATTGCAGGAGGGCCGGGTAATGGTCGAACGTGAGGGAAAATTTGCTTGTTTAGTGAACTTCATACTCGACGAGGTGGATACGGAGAATAAAAAGGGTTTTTGAGTTGATAATGGACTCATGGGTAGAATATGCTAGCATTGAGGGGGAATGACATATAGAGGTGTCTTTTGTGTGAAGAGTAGGGACACGTGTTGATTTTTTCCGCAGTGAGTTAGGGGACAGGAGAAGGATGCCCATCAGGGGCAACATTTATAAAAGTTTTTTATTTGGTTTGGATGTCAGTGTTATGTCCAAGAACCATTTGAACGACCAGTGCTATTAGCGATGGAAGGAATGATTTTTTTATCCATGGGGAAATGGGAAAGTATTTATGTAACACGAGTGAGTCATAGTATTTTGTTAACACTAGATTGGCATGTTAGACGGGATTTGTGGGTGTATCGTTAGTGTTACTATTGTGTGTATATATTTACCATTGGGTAGTGGGGTCTTTTGGTTTCATCTGCGAGGGAGAGGGCGCGGTCATTGAGAGGTTATATTTTAGTGGATTTACTCATTTTAGAAGTATGATATGTGAGTATGATGTCATCCTGGGTATGGACTAGTTACCGATGGTTTGAGCGATGGTGGGCTGTTACATCAAGGCTATTGTGTTCTCTGTTCTGGGCAGGATATGTTGTTTTGCGATGTCTCACCTGGAAGAGGCTCGAGTCTATATTATATTATAGAGGAGACTTTAGAGAGTATAGTTGTATTGTTATATTTTATCCCAGTGTGTAGGGACTTTACTGATGTGATTCAGGCTATATCGGATTTTTTATTGAGCGAAGAGATTTAACTTATTATTGATTTAACACTGGGGACTAAGTGATAGTGTGAGTGCAGTTTTATATGACTCCTTTAGAGATGTGGAAGTTTTTGATTAGACTTATACGATCGGGGGGGCATGATTTTGAGTGTCCTGATTATATGCCTTGGACCTATAGAACTCGATGATCGATAATTCTAGGTGATAGTGCATCGGGGGAGTTCCTTATTTGAGTTTCGTTTGTTGGGCATTCTACACATGAACCATTATAACTGTCTAGAGTGTGGAAACATTGTTGGATGCTAGGGCAATAGTTTTGAATGTTATTAATTGAACGTGTTGAGAAAACACTTTGATATGAGAGCTCTTATACTATGTACGGTCAGTGGATAAGGTAGTGTTGTGTAGAAAGAACTGGGGAACTTTTGCACGACTAGTTCATAGGTGGGGCAGTCTTGATGAGAAATAAGTCACGATTAGTAGGAAAATTGAGAACAACCTTACTGTATAGCCACATCGAGAGTGCGGGACTGAGCTTGGGATAAGTATGTTACTTATAAGACGTTAGTGATGATTGTGAAGGTGTGCACGGAATATAGGGTGTATGGGTACCCTGATTAGTTTAATTTTTAGAATCGTCCAGGATAAGGGGTTTTGGAAATAAATGTGTTGAATATATACCTGTGGGGAAGTTAGAAACATAAGTGAAATGGTATGATGGACTGAACTTCGTTTGAGAAAATGAGATAGTCCGATTTTGTGGATATCAAGGAGAACTATCACAATCGAGGTGAGCTGAAAAATGACGGAGATACATGTAAAAGATATCCCCTGACAAGTGAGTATACCATAATTTTGGAAAGTAGAGTGGAGTATCACTTAGTCAAATTCCTATAGTGGCTTGTGCATAGATAAAATGTTGATTTCTACCCGACAAAAAGGAGCCCAGGAACTGCATAGTTTTGGAGCAGACACATGGGCCATTGTTTTGGTATATACTAGAAAAGGGGAGTAAGATGTACCACATGATGTGAGATGTTGAGAATGTGGATCCGTGATGAGTGAGACATAGTGAAGTTGTCTCCAGGTGGACCACTCATAGATGGAAAAGGTTGGTCCGATATTTTCAACCAGAATTTTGTAATAGATTGATGATTCCAGTGACAGAATGGATACGCAGACTTATAAACTTCATTATTGGGTTATCAAAATCACGGTGAGGTTAGGATTTCCTTCGAGTTTAAGGAATGAATTGACCGAAACAAAACAAATTTTATTCATTTGGGGTGAGTTATACTCGCGGGCAGTATGCTCAACAATTCATTGGAGAGCAAAAATGAATCGGCACAAGGTTCCGCCCAATAATGTTGCGAAAGAGACCCTTGAGTTCCACCTTTGATAGAATGTGTCAGAAGGCGATGGGGACGGAGTTGCATTTTTATCTAGACATTTCACCCGTAGGCTGTTGGATAGACGTGAGGTGACTGCGAGAAATGCATATTCTGGATTTTTGGGGTGATTGGGAGTATTAATTACTACTAGTGGAGTTACATATGATACCTCACAGTAGTTTATTACTTGTGTGACGCCTTCTGAGACTTCATACTAAGATATTGTCATCCACTCTCTAGTTGGTTAGATGTGGGGAATACCAAGCTTCTCGGACCCAAAGTGACTTATGGTCCGTCGACAATGATTGAGTTAATCTCTGTCGTTTTCGTATAGTTCAGGAACGTAGTGAGAGTATTTCACCATGAACCGAAGTTTGAAGTCTGACATGAGCGGTCAAGGGTTATTGCAAGTATCTCCCGTGAAATGAGTTACATGATTTGGCAACAAGGGAAATTGTCACCTATGGAAGTGGGACCTTTTCCAACATAGAGATAATATAGCCAGTGGAGTACAGGCTCGTCTTTTTGAAGCATTATTAGCGGATTCACAATAATTTTGTGTGTCATTATATAAGCGATACCTTAAGCATAAGGGAATATATCGGTATATAAGAGTTTGAATGGACTTGTCGCTAATCTTGGGTTGTAGTGAGTAGACCTTCAGTCAAAATGGTACCACATGTGTGTGTAAAGTGGAAACACCAAAATATTATTACGAGTTAACTTTGAATACGTTTGGATGCATTGAGTGTAAGAATCTGGAGTTTTTTAGTACTGAAAATAGTCATATTTCGAGGACGAAACTCCTTTATAAGGGGGAAGTATGTAACACCCCGTGTTTTTGAATAATTATGAATTTAATTATTTTTGGTATTTTAAATTACACGTGTGAAATAATTTAATTAAAATAAAATATTGCATATTTAATAGATATTAATTTGTGGGAGTAAGATTAGTTTTTATGTGGGAAGTTTACTAAGTGTGTTTATAGTAAATAAAATACGGTGAATTGGTAGTACGCCGTAATGAGTAATAACAACGGGAATGAATGATATCTCAATCGGGGCTTGTGAGTAAACCATGTTAACGTTGAGAAGGTAAATTTATGTATAGTGACTCGGATGGAGATTTTGAGTGCACGATTGGTTTCGAATTGGTCAAAATAGTCAAAAATAAGTACCCGGGGGTATTAATTGGGTTCCGGGGGCTTTTTAGACTAGTCTAGACTCATGTAGGAACATTTGGGTCACTTTGATGTAGCTTAATAACCTAATTTCGGAATTTCTCTTTTAAACCATAAGGGTTAGTTGGGTAAGGCAACCATATCATTATTTTTAAACCCTAAGAGAGAAGGAAGAGGGGAGAAAGAAGAGAAATCAAGGGAGAAAGCTAAAGGAGGCCAATTCGGGAAGGATTCAAGAACTATTCGTCATCTACAACGAAAATCAGACCCAACAAATATGTAAAGTCAAATAATTAACTTTCTTTAAATTAAATTGAGGTGATTCATGTTCATATAATGGTAGGTGTAGAACAAAACCATTTTTGGGTGAGGGTTTGCATGTAAATGGGGTTCTGGGTGAAATAAGTTTCGTAAATAGCGGTGTAAATTGATGTATGATGCTATTGAATGAATTCCATCTCATAAAGAGAATATATTGATAGAAATTCATAGGTTCAATCATAAGTAATTGGGTTGTTGATTTAAAACTTGGTTAAATTGAGGGGTTCATAATTGAGACTCATAAGTATGGATTAATTTGATGATTGATGATTAAATCCTTTGAATTAAGATGATTGATCGGTGTTAAAATCATGTAAAAGATCTCCCTTTATTATTTATATTGATTGGGTAGTGTATGAAAACGATTTAGAGGGTGATTGGGATTAAAATTAGGGAAGAACATAGGTTGGAGTTGGCCAAAATCAAAACTACTTTATTTTGACTGACAAAGCGAACCGGTTCGCCCCTGGTTGAATAGGTTCTATTTTTCTGCCTGTCCAAAATATGAAATTGTAGGTCTTTTTGTTACGATCATATGGGCACTGACCTCGTATTTTTTATTTTTTTAATTAGTTATGAATTTTATATGGAAGGGTGTACGAGACAAAAATCTTTAGTTGGTAATCTTGGGATGGATTTTATCTTTGGCATAATTATGATTTGGATGATTACAAAACCTTGTGGATGTTTTCCCTAGTTGATATGAATTCATAGTTGATGGTATTGAGGTTAAGTTAATGATTTTTAACACTTCTTCCGATTATGTTCAGTAAGGAAAATTTCGGGTAGATGAGAGTTGGCTCGATATACTTGTACGTAGGGTATTTATGGATTAATAATACCCAGGGCGTAGGATATTAAACGGATAGAGTGATTTTTGATTAGGAGAGTCCGATAGTATTTAGTAATGATAATCATGTTATATTATTTAATTAAGAGGAGAATTTAATTAATTATGAGTCGAGGAATAAACTCGGGATAAGTGGGCTAGTGCTTCTGGTGATAAACACGGATTAGACGGATTTTATGAATATATATGGGTATAGAGACAGTATATATACGACCAGGCTCTCCTACGGGCTAATTTAACGGGATTAAATGATGGTCTTAATATCGTCCACACGATTTTGGGATCGCTTTTATCTTTTGGACCATCTTTTGGGGACTGTTTTGTCTTTTTATGTCTTTGTCTTCTTCTTAATGTTATAGGAATATAAATTTCTACCCCTATAATTTCTAGAGTCTTAAGCTTATTTTTAACGTCTAAATTAATCTGGGAGTCTAAGAGAAGTTTTAGAGTTGCTACTTCTATGACTTCTTCCCTCACTATCGTATTGAAATTCTGAATAGTGGGGATTATCTATGTAAATATTTTCCTTAGGGAGTTTGGAAATTGCAAGCGGTTTTGATGGAAAATATTCTAGTCTTAAATACCTTATACGATACTGCGATTTTATCAGTCCTGTTTCTTTATATATCTGATTAACTATATCAATTATATCGTTATTTATAAATTCGTCAAAATTATTATCACCATAGGATGTCAAAAATCTACGATATGTTCTAAGGGAAGCTATTTCTACGTTTTTAAGGAGAGGACCGATTCCTTTGGCTCTAATTAAAATGGCTTTGGTTTCTGCAAATCTTTTTTGTCTAATAAATTTTGATACGTCTATACCGTCTTTAAGTATTTTAGTATATTCTTGATATTTTTCAGGTCTTGACAGTTCTGCTGCAAAATCTTCAATTCTTAATTTTTGTCTAAAGAGATCACGGATCCCTGTTCTAATTATTTATATTCTAGGTACTTCTCTTACTAACCACTCAATAACCTGGTCTATATATTTAAAAGTACCACCAGCGTATATTAAAGAAGATTCTATAAGTTCTTTATCTTTAGGGTCTGTAAGAGTCCAATCTTGGATTTCTCTTGTTAAGTTTGGATTTGTTTGGTTAACAAATGCTAAAAAGTCTGAAGTGATTTGTTGGCTCATGTAAATTTCTTTGGATTATAACAATAATATATGAAATAACTAGGGGGTTTCGTTCAAGTTTATACCTTCCTTCTGGTCTGCAATATATTTATCTTCTTTCCTTCGTCTCTTTAGCTTTGTTACTATTCTTCTTCGGTCTCAGCCTCGTGCAACTCTTTCTTTATGCATCTCACCTCAATCCACTATTTTGGCATTGTACCCGTTTCCTGCATGTACGCCTTCACGGATAATGCCTACCTGGCTAACAGCTCATGACAAATCGACACCTGATGGAGGTTCAACAGTATAACACCTTGTGTGCTAACCAGAGCTTCCACACAATTGTTCTCTATGAACAAAAAGTTGGAGACAATTTAAAAAATAATAACAACTCAACATAAGAGATTTTTGGAAAAAGAAAATACTTTTATTGCATTGCATAAGTAAATACAACTCTCCCCTCTCCCCTAACTATGAGAGGTTTACTCACTCATTTACATATTACTCTCTAAGCTTACACACACTCTCTCTAACATCTGATACTAGAAGTCTTACAACTCTTGCCTCTCAACAAATCCCCTACGTCCCTTTTATAGCACAAGGGAGCATACGTATGACTTACTGCCGGAGGCTAAAAGCTAACCGATCAAAGAAAAGAATATAAATATTTAAAGTTTAAAGTTTTATCTCTTCATAAAGTTATTCGTCTTATTATGGCAGGTCTTTGTCTGAATGGGACCGTTTGATGGTCCATAAGTCTGTCGTCTTATGATAATGCAAAATAATCAAATAGCCAACGTCTTTTTCTTTTTATTTGTCTGGTGGCCCACGTGGGGTAGGAATCTTTTGCTTTATGGAAGCATATTCTAACCAATTGATTCTTCAATCTTCAATAATTCTTCCACTACTGAGGGCCCCTTCTTTGTTGTATCCGTGTCTTCTTCTGTCATGTCCTTGCCTGGGAGAGCATTATCGTTAAAAAAATCATCAATGAGGCGTACCACTCTGAGACTGGCTGACAAGGAGATCTCCACCATTTCTTTAGATTCTTTTTTAAGTCTTCCGTTAAAGGTCTCATCAGCCTGGATAATGAGGTCTTCTTTATGGTATGCAGTATACCATCTGTCTTCACCTATTAAAAGTTCCATGATTTTTATCATCTCCATATCTTGGGCAATCTGGAGTTTGGACTTATTAATTTTTTTATTACATGCTCACACCCTATTTTTCCTTCTTATATTTTTCAACTTAAATAATATTCATTTCTTCAATTCGACAAATTTAATTGCAACATGAAAATCAAGATCACTTTGATGGGTAATTGTGCAATCAAGCTAAATGAACATCTGCAAGATATAAGACAATTTCCTATCTCAATTGTGATTACATCACTGAATGTCAAACTATTTATAGGTATGACATGCATGTACTTATAATCCATTATGTACATCTATTTTTATATTTTTGAACCAATAATTTTCTATGTAGCACTAATGGACAAGTAAATGTTTAAATTATGAATTTGGATTTCCATTTTTTTTCAATACAATAAACAATTGATTTATTCACATTTAGGAATACAGATACGAAACAATTGGAGAAAATGGAGAATATAAGTGCATCACAGAAATTAGGCTCCAGTAATGAGTTAATAATAGAGGAAAATATTTATAACTTAAAAAAAATGCTACGAACATCTGAAGAGGAGGCAATGTTGGTTATTCATAAAAAAATAGGTAGACTACTTTCACAAAATAAATATATACCATACATCATTCTTGTAAGTGAAGTTTGTCTCAGTTCAAGCAACCATCATTCGTATAAACGAGAAGTTCAACTGATCTTACGTCTCATGTAAAATTTGTAACAAGGTGTTGTTAAAGCTCACAGAATCTTACATGTGTAAATTCTATAGTATTGATAATGAAAATCCATTACCCAAGTAAGATTAAATTACATTTACTTTGTTAAAAAATATGTCATATGCGGGAATGCTGAATGCTGAATGCATAAAGAATATAATAAATAAATGAATTATAGGTAAAACTACAACTAGATTTCCAGGACCATACTGGAGAAATAATATTTGTTTTGTTCGACAAGATAACATTGAAATGGTTGGATTTACACTCTCCCAAATTATTGCAGATGACAATAAGGTAAAACGATTGAGATAATAATAAACTATAACTCAGATAATCCCTCCAATATTTTTATAAACATGTAATTTTTTAGAGTAATCCAAAAGAGGGTTGTATGATATTTGTTGATACGAGAAATCGGACGCACGTCGTTCTCATACCAACAAGTCAAGTGTGAAATAAATATAAAGGAAGTAAAGAGACAAAACACATGATATAGAGTCGTTCGACTATTAAAATGAACCTACATCCACTTTGTTGTCCTACTCTCATTATATACATGTTGTAGTACAAGTTACATGGCCATAAATGGCGTACAAGAGAGATAAAAGAGAATAATACATGCTTGTAGCCGTTCCGGGAAAGCCGGGGAGATGACTACATGGTAGGTGAGTATCCCCAAAGCTATATTGGGGTTGTGTAGAGAGTTTGGCAGGGCTTCGCCAAGAGTGGTTGTCTTTCATCCCCCCATCTTGAGTTGTGGACCTGGGCACGAGACATGTAAATAAGTCTGAAGAGTAATCCCTTTGATGGTACAAGGCAGCAACCTGTAAATGGGGATCCATATAAGCATAAGGCTGTGACCCCTAGCTCTGGAGCATCAGCCTTCTGTTAGTAGGTTATGTGACAGGAGACCATATTAGTCATATGAATAAGCCCCCAAGCCGGAGTGCCAATGGGTGATTTGGTACTGCGACTTAATGTGATGCCATGACTATCGCGGTGTGTAATCTCTGTAGTGCAGCTACTTTCAAAGTGACGTTTCGTCTTCCCGCACCCTCTTACATAAATGGGTTTGGCCGTGGTCTTCTTTACTTTTTCCAAATCCTTGAGAGAAAATCGAGAGTGAATCTCTGTCTTTTCTTTCTCTGAGTTTTTCGGCAAGCTTTTGGTCGCTATTTGTGGTTGTTGGAGACTGAGCAACCATCTTCTTCTGATTTCCAGGTAACTTTTCAAACCAAAACTTCATTTCTCTTTAGTAATTTTTAGAATTCTTGTTTGGCTGAATGTTTTGTTCTCTATTTGAATCCATTATAAATGAACTTTGAATCCATAATAAATGACTTATCTGAATCCACTAATTAGCTGAATCCATAATAAACGACATATACGATAATGAAAATCCTTTTCTTCTTGAACCAAATGTGTAGTTATTTGAATTTCTTGGATTTGTGTAGAAGCTAGGGTTTGAACCAAGTTTGTTGAATTAGATTTGGGTTTTTAGGTTTCTGTGTTTCTGTTTGGGTTAGAAACTTGACTTTCATAGGTTAAAACCATAATGTTTACAGGTCTTGTTCTTGATATTCTTCGTGTTCTTGGACAGAATCTTTGAATTCTAGGTTTTCAATCTTTAGGCTTGATAAATTCCAATATTTACCGATTTGTGCATCCGGCCGTGGCTGGTAGTACGACTTGTGCTACTTTGCTGCGGCAATGTGTTAATACTTGCAATTATAGTTCCCTTGACTGTAGTGTTTGGTTTTCAACTGATTGGCTGCAGCCCTTCATTCTTGAATTATAAGATGGCGGCATGTAGAATTATACTAGCTGTCCTTTAACCCTTCCCAATTAAATGACATGCTGAGGTGTGTAGCTTGAACTTTAGGATGCTTTAGAGTGTAAATTATTTGGCCGCAACCTGTAGCTTGGAGTTGAACTTGATTAATGGCCTATGTTTCACTTGGTAGTAGTAATTTTACTTGGTTGCATTCTTTAGGCTAGGGCTGAAATTTAGAGTAGTTGGTTGCAATCTGTTATTTAAACTTTTAAATTTTTGCACTTATGTATATATATATATATATATATATATTTCGTACACGCTGTAACCTCTATTTGAGGCTTTTTTGGCTGCGGGACCCTAACAGTAGAGACTTTCTGCTTTTTAGGACCTGCTGTGGCCCTATGAGTTGGAACCCCCAAGAGTTTCTAGAAAACTTATAAAAAACTCACTTAGGAGTTTATCCTCCTGAAATTCCTTCTGTTAGGCCTTTGATAACTGTGGGGTCCTGCTTACTTAAGAACTGCCCTAATTGTGTCATTCTTGACTCTGGTTTCACGAACTCTACTACCTGTAGGGAAATAACTGAGGCTGCGGCTATGGAGGAAGATACCAATTCCAACAGTCATTCTGTTGAAGCAGAGGCTGCAGAAGTTGGGCCTTCTGAGGCCAGAGATGTACCAGCTGGCCCATCTAATAGGATAGAAACAATTCCTGCCGCCCTAAACATCCATTGCATTATAATCGATGAGTGGATATATCAAGTTGCCGAGACATTTGAGTTTCCTGATGGAGTAATTATTTTCACTCGTTCCACTGACCAAAAAGCATGCTCTGTCGTTCCTAATGATGGGATCTACTTCCCCCTTCATGCCTTCATCTACGGGCTGTGAGTACCTGTGCTAGTTTCTATCAAGAGAATCTTCAGTGCCATGAACTTGGCACCAACCCAACTAGACCCGAATGGCTGAAGGGCTATACTTGCCTCAACAGTGATTTGGGGGCAAAACATTCTCAAGGAATATTACTCACGCGGAGTTCTTTCACTTCTATCGACCCAAGAAAAACTCTGTTAAGTTTACATGGTACTATTATTTTGCCCTGCGAAACAACGATGAGGTCTTGTATACTGGGAGGACTTCCAGTGTAAAGAACTGTAAAGGGAAGTATTTTTACGTTTTTAGGGAGGGATGGGATATACATCCAGAAGAGTTAAAGAGAGATAAAACACATAGAATGCCACGACAGTGGGGACGACCCTCCAAACTAGGTGAGCACATGCCGCAGCCTTTACACCGTGCTGAGCAAATTTTCTCGTCATTTTGTTATTTTCCTCCCTTTGATATTTTCTCCAGCATATACTGATATTGACATTTGTGCAACACTGAATAATCTACCACTCAATAACATGCAGCAAAAAAGAGTTACAAAGGCTGTACACATTAGTGGTGAGCAGAAAAATTTTAACACCCTGGTGACTTCTGCATTCATTTTTTAATAGGGCTACTTTACCAATAAAAGCGTACCAAAAACAATGGCTACGGAAGGTAATGATTTATACTTCACCTTAATTTTTTTTTGCAAAAGGTACTTTTATATGATTTTTACTTTATTTTTTAGGAGAGGAGATAGACAGAGAGATCTTGGCTTCCCAGCTAGTAGAAATGGATGAGGATGCCGTTGTCCTCAACAACGCTGCCAAAAAAGGGAAGAGGAAAAGAGCCCCAAAGGGGAAATAAGGTGCGACTGAGAAAACTGGTGCACCTACTAGTGTTCCTATTGCGACCCACGAAGAGGATTAGATAGATTCTACTGCTCAAACCGATGTGCAGGCTAATAATACCCCAGGCAAAGAATGGTCGGATGGTCCATTTGATAATGACATTGGCGATCACTTGGATATGACAGGATTGTTACGAACCGAGTCTGAACTCCAAGCTGGACGCGACCCTTCACATGTTACTTCTTCCAACCCTCCCCCTCTGCAGACTATCATTATTATGAATGCCAACTTGCCACCTCCCCAAAGTCGCTAGCGTGTTGGTCACGATGGCCGTTCATAACCTTAGTTGAGCACTCCAAACCCTCTGTCTTCTTGGGATACAACTACCAGGTCTGTCTATAGGATGCGTAGGGTACCAGACAATATTGACTTGGACCACCTTGCGGATGAAGACCACGAACACCTAGAGGAGTATGCCCTCCATAACCTGCTACGGGTAAGGACTATTTCTCTCTCACTTCATTTTTCTGCACTATATTTTTTCTAACATTTATAATTTTTTTACAGGTTGCAAACGTTGTGATATCACAGAGGTTGAAGTATGATGGCTTATATAAGCTGAAGGAGGTTGCAGAGAGAGTTTATGTGGCTGACTTGGAGATTGCCATAACCACTTCTTTTGAAGCGAGAAGATAATCATCTTCCACGACACTCCAAGCTACACATATGGATTTGGAGGCTGCCATCAAGGCAAAGGATGTGGCCGAACAGAATTTACCATGGATATATTATCTCTTCAAGCTTTTGAAGCCAAGGCTATAGAGGCTGCCAAACAGGCCTCCTACATTGAGAGACAATTGAAGCAACTTCAAGAAAAGTATGACCAATCGGAAAAAAGCAGCAACTTTGTGTTCCAGAAAAAGGAAAGTGAACATGCCTCAGTTAATATGCATATGGAAGAGTCTCATACTGCGGCCCTTACTCAAGCTGCAGACGTTGTCGTCGTTGCGTACAAAATGTCTAAGGATTTCAATTTTATAAATAACAAAGCCTATACTTTCGGCTTTCAAGAGCTCAGGCACAGAGTGGTCAAGAATTTACCCGACTCCAAGGAGCTCATCATGTCTTGGAAGTTGGGATATGATAAGAATAATGCCTGCATTAAGGAGATAAGGGCTATGGCTGAGGCAAGGGAAAAGCAGCAGATGGAGGAGGCTGTGGAAGGGGATGATGAAACTGAGACTGCCATAGATGGTGAAGAAGGAGATGAAGATGATAATGCAACCTCTTAGGCTTGTTATCTTTTGTGCTTATAATTTTTGATATAATGTATACCGGGCTGTGGTCATTTAAAACTCTGAACACCTTAGTCAAGGCTACGACCTCTTTTGAAAAACTTGTGATAATGAATATTCATTTTTGTCTGCATGCTTATTTTTCCTTTGAATCTTAAATAGTTGAATGCTTGAATTGATGCTTTCCTTTGCTTCATTTATATATATTTCAACTGCTTGAATGCACAACTATTTTTTCCAAAAATGAGACTTAACTGTCTCTTTAACAATGAATGTATGGAACAAGGGGCCGAGATAATTTCTTATAAAAGAATTTCTTGAACAGGGCTGCAGCTATTTGTCTTTGCTTTCTCATGATTTTTCATTTCTCATAATTATCCCCCAAGCTGTGGTGCCAAAGGAAAATGACTTTTGGGCTGTGGCTGAACTCCCCTATTCCACAACTTGATTTTTCTCCACTTACGAATCTTTCTAAGTCTTAGTATTATTGGCAATTTTTGGGGCTGCGACTGGGTTGCATGCCTGTCGCAACATCTGAGGTGACTAGTGGACTTTATGATTGACTTTGACCCTTCTCTTTGTAACTTTAATATGGTTTATGATGATATTGCCACATCATCCCTTAGTTGCTTTAATTACATGGAACTTCTTCCACAGCTTCTTTTAGTAGCTTTAATTGTCATGAAGCCACTTTCATAACTTCTCTCTAGTCACTTTACTTGGATTATTATTAGGCCTCCCTAGGCTAGGTATTATAATTATTTCCCAAGCTATGATTGGATATATATAAAGCCTTCCCAGGTTAGGTATCATGAGGCTTTCCCAAGCCAATACATGCATTAGTAGCCCCCGTGGCTAAATAGAACATCCGAAAGAATATAATGGGCATTGTAATCCCCCATGGCTAAATGATGTATACCGGCAGTTTAGAATGGTTATTGTAAGCCCCCATGGCTAAATGACGCATGTCGACAGCTTAGAACGGGAATTGTAAGCCCCCACGATTAAATGACGCATGCCGACAGCTTAGAACGGGCATTGTAAGCCGCCGTGGCTAAATGATGCATGCCGACAACTGAGAATCATCCCGAGAGTCGCCTTTGAAATTTTAAATATCACATGCCTTCATATGCATAGGCGCCATGAGGGGCGTTGTGAGCCCACTAAGATAGTTTTTCCCGAGATAATATGTTGTCTTCATTCAAAATCTGTTTAAGATAAAAGTCCTTTATGAGATAACAGATAATGAAAACAAAAGAAATGAGATATGGCAAAATAAAACCTATTTCATATATTCTTGTATTCATTACCTTGTTAGAAAAATACAAAGCCTAAAGAAAACATCCAAATAGAGTTTTTCAAAGATAAAACAGAAACATAGAGTGGAAACTAAGGCAGATATAGGGCATGTGGCCTGTCATTCAATTGGGATTAGTTGTTTTGAGATTTGTTGCATCCCTCATACTGTCTTCGGGAGTTACTGCAATATTCCCTGCCTTACAAGGCTTTCTATTTTGTCTTTTAGTGCAAAGAATTGGTCAGTGCTGTGGCCATGACCGTGGTGAAAATCACACCACTGGTCCCGGTTCCTTTTGTGGGAAGGAGCCTTCATCTTCTCAAGCCATTTGAGAATTTTATCTGCTTTTATGAACTAAAAAATATCCCCAATTTGATAGGTTAATGGGGTGTAGGCTTCAAAGCCTTTTTATGCCTTCCCCATCTTCCTTTTTTGGTTCTAGTTCGTGTCAACTAGTGTTGCAATCTTATTGGCTACGACAATAGTTGCTGGGACATCAACCTTTGCTGCTGCTGTAGCTTCTAGCATAAGAATCCTTTCGGTCAGAAAGTTGACTTGAGTCTAGAGTGAGGCATGGAAGTCATACAGATGGTTGAGATGGTTATATAGCTTAGCAATCTCATCTTTCATTTTTGCACTTTGGCTGGAGTCTCCTTCCATTTCTGCTTTGTTAGTCTTTAGAGATGTACTCTGAGATGAACTAAACAATGGTGAGAAATCAAGAGTGCAGACAAAATAACCAAGTATAATAACAAGGATGTAATCTTTAGCAATTTTCTAATCTATATTACCGTGGCCGCGACACGTAGAACATATAAGGTTACTATCGAGGCCTCTCCAATGGAGTTCACCAGAGCTAAGTTCGAGGACAGTTTTACCATATCTTCTCCTAGGTGATGAAATGAAGTTGTGCATCATCCTCAATTAAAAGGGATGTGTGGCACTCCAGCAATTTACTTGCCAAACTGCATTCTACTCGCTAAAGCATGGTGTGCTTCCAAGGACCCATAAGATGGGTTTAATCTATCTAGTAATATGAAAAATAAGCCTACTAGGGGTCTACCAGGGATAAAACAGTATTCAAGTGCAAAGAATTGCATAATTTTGAAAATCGTAGATCATGGGTTAAGAAAGCAGTGAACAGGCAAAATTCCATCCCTAACTACCCACCTTCGTAAGGCTGTAGCCTTTTTGTGCTTTTCAACACTTTCTAGGTAAGGTAACATCATTGGGGTAAACAAAACAAATCTAAGTTCATAGAAAGAGACCAATGAGGAGATATGAAAATATGCAATACCCAGCCAAGGGTGTATGTGCAAAATACGATCTCAATAACGAGTCCTCATCTATGGGATGATGACTCGGGGGTCCCCATGAATGAAACAAGGTGATAAGAACCCGAAATATAGATAAACAAGATAGAAATACCTCGTTCCCACAGACGACGCCAAATTATTGATATGAAAAATCGGACACACGTCATTCTCATACCAATAAGTAAAGTGTGAAGCAAGTAAAAAGACAAAACACAAGATATAGAGTGGTTCGGTTATTAAAATGAGCCAACATTCACTTTATTTCTTTACTCTCATTATATACATGTTATAGTAAATGTTACATGGACATAAATACCATACAAGAGAGATAAGAGAGAAGAATACATGCTTGCAGCGGTTCCGATCAGGCCGGGGAGATGACTACGAGGTAGGTGAGTAACCCCCAAGCTATATTGGGGTTGTGTAGAGAGTTTGGCAAGGCTTCACCAAGTGTGTTTGTCTCCCATCCCACCATCTTGAGGTGTGGACCTCTATTTATAGGAGGTATGTAAGTTGTGTCACGTGCCCTGAGTACGTGGCATGTAAATAATTCTGAAGAGTAATACCTTTGATGAGGCAATAACTGAGAATAGGGGGCTGTGACCCGTTAGGCAAATAAATCCTGAGGGTTCCACGACCTGTATAGTACAAGGCAACGACCAGTAAATGAGGAGACATATAAGCATAAGGCTATGACCCCTAGCTCTGGATCATTGGCCTTCTGTCAGTAGGTTCCGTGGCAGGAGACCATAATGGTCATATCGATAAGACCATGTGGTCATGGGTTCGATTCCCACAGACGACGCTCGATTATTGATACGAGAAATCGGACACACATTGTTATCATACTAACAAGTCAAATGTGAAATAAATATAAAGCAAGTAAAGATACAAAACACAAAATATAGAGTGGTTCACTATTAAAATGAGCCTACGTCCACTTTGTTCCCCTACTCTCATTATATACACATTGTAGTATAAGTTATATGGCCATAAATGGCATACAATAAAGATAAGAGAGAAGAATACATGCTTGTAGTGGTTTTGGGCAAGCCACGATGATGACTACGAGGTAGGTGAGTAGCCCCCAAGATGTATTGGGGTTGTGTAAAGAGTTTGGCAGTGATTCACCAAGAGTGGTTGTCTCTCATCCCCCCATCTTGAGGAGTGGACCTCTATTTATAGGAGGTATGTAAGATGTGTCTCGTGCCCTGATCACGTGCCCTGTAAATAAATCTGAAGAGTAATCCCTTTATGGGGCAACAGCTGTGAATAGGGACTGCGACCCGTTAAGTAGACAAATCCTGATGGTTTCGTGTCTTGTATAGTACAAGGCAACGACCTATAAATGGGGAGCGATATAAGCATAAGGTTGTGGCCCCTAGCTCTGGAGCATCGACCTTCTGTCAGTAGTTTCCACGGTAAGAGACCATATTGGTCATATCAATATTCAAACACATTATTGTAACAAAATATACTTTCATACTTGAGCTTAATAGGTACAATTTGATAATGGGGAAGGAATACAATACGGTTACCAAATGCGACAAAATATTATGGATAATTCATCATGTGACAACTGTGAAAGCTCATTAAAGATACTAAATATATAATAACATGACTTATATATTAAAACATTGTACTAACGATAACTTATTTCCAATAGTTACACCATAAGAGAAAGTATGTTGACACAATCTAAGACGAAATGTGAATTTGGTTAGTCAATTGCATTACAAAAAATTTAATATTCTTTAAATATCATTTTGGTTCTTATAAAATTGAACTTGCTCTTTGTTAGATTTCAGGAAGGACTAAACTCACAATATTCTAAATCATAAAGTTACAAAAATATGTGGAACAAACACATACAGTCTTTGGAACCGAGGAGGCTTTCATCGATTTTAAATTTCTATGGATTGTAATTTTTTGGGTCATTATATTTAACATTTTAATGTAATTTTATAAAGGAACATGTCATTCTTAAGGCTTTATTTAATTGTTTAATATTCAATTCCATTTACTCCAAAGAAGTTTTGATGCGTCAAAATTATAAAAAACATATATATGTATTCACAAACACGCTACAACAACAATCGAATAGAGTTTCTATCTTTTCGACCACGCAATGCGTGGTCTGTATGCTAGATATCTATAATTTTTTTTTTTAATATGAACTTGATAGATGCTATAAATGTGATAAAATATAATGACTCATGCCAATAATGTTTTAAGTACATTATAAAAAAAAAACTTTATACATCATATCATATAATATAACATTATTATATAATGTTCTCTTTGAATAAGCATTAGTCACGCGTCCTTCTATTAAATACCTCATCTTAAACGAACTCCTTATTCATGAAAGTATATGTTTATGTTTGGGTCTACTGAAGTGACGGAGAATGAAATTTTTTAATATGTAGGTTTGTGAATTTAAAAGGTTTTGCAACTCTTTATCAATGCAACGATAAATTTGTGTCTCTTCACCCAATTAGAATTAATTATATACAAATACGTCTATATAGCATTACAATATATTTACAGTTATTTATAATTTAATAAAAATTGCTTAAATATGTATATGATAATAAAACTATATGTCTATTTATTATAGAGATCAATTTAGTCTTAGGTCCATAAAATATGGTTGATTTAGTGGGTGATACATGGGTGGGAGGTTTTACTTGTCACTACATGTCTTAAAGATAACGTCTTCAATCTTTGCTGCTAAAGTACTTTTGCAATATTAAAATAACATTGTAACCCTTAAAAACTTACAACCAAAATAAGGGTGCCAATAAATTAAATATTAGTGCAAATATAAAATATGATGCTAAAATGACATCGTATTTCATATAATAATAGTTCCAAGTAACATTAAGGACCAAAATATAAAATTCTGAAAATATTGTATTCACTAAATTGAGAGTTTTAGAGACTTTAAACGAAGCTTCATTTTAATTCAAAACTAAACAATGTTCATGCATCGCGAATGATGACAACTAATTTATGATTAAGTGTAATAAATTTGTTCATTTTTTTAGTTTAAGGTGAAGGTTATCCATAAAATATGGTAAACTAATTGTATTATATTTTACTTTATTCACGATTTATTATAATTCAAACAAGATAAACTACGTTTAATGAACATAAATGGAAAACTCCCATCATATTACATTTGACACCACTTAATCGTTTTTTAATGACAAATGGATACAATTATATTTGATGGGGTTGTTGGTATTTATATGTGCTAGTTGATTAAGTATTAATGTTTGAATTCTATATAATTAACAAATATGGATTTTTTTTATGACCATGTTTGTTTTATGAGTGCACGTTACAATCTATTATGTTTACATATGTTATATCAAGTTTATCTTATTAATGGAAGTGATATTATCTATAAATACTAAGATTAACGTAAATACCTTTTTTACCAATACATATTTGTTGGATTTTTATTCTTAAAATCAAGTTTATGACATTTTTTGTTTAGTAATAAAATATTTTCTTAGTTCATTTTGGGATATGAATCATGTTTGTGGGAATGCTTTAAATTTATTTTAAATATATTGTATTTGTCAGTCAATTGTATAAAGTAAGGGTTTTGGTGAGTTGGGATTGGCTCGATCACAGAAGATTATAATTTTAGAATATATTATAATTGAACAAGTCATAGCATAAATAAGGAGTTGACATCTTATCGGTAAAGCAACGTGTACAATTTGAGTACTTCATCTTAACTACGAGAACTTGTTTGATGGTTCGATATCTGCAAGTTTAAAGAAGATTGCACCTATAAGCACCCCATCCTGGGAACTCCCTAAAAACCTTCCTAGATCCCTAGCCCTCACTCCTTCACTGTAAAACCTAGGTTATACTCTGAGTATCGATCAAAAGGCCACCGGGTGCTCCTTATCCCGTTTGACTTTGATAAACTTTCTCACCTGAGCAAATCTCAATGAATATTTGAAGGGCTTTGAATCCCCTTTCTAGTGACCCATCCCGTGTGCGAATCGAATTTACGTTCTAGATGAACGATACTTTGGTCAACTTTATTACCTGAGCGAAATATCAATTAATCTTCAAAGGGCTCTAAATCCCTTTCCAACGGTCCGTCCCGTGCGTGAATCGGACTTACGATCTGAACGAACGATCCATTTTACCTAGAAAATTGATCTAGAAGCCACCGAGTGCTCTCGAGCCTTGTTTGACTCCGGTCAACTCTCCAGCTTGAGATAAGATCAGTTAATCTTTGAATGTCCCTAAATCCTATTTCCAACCATCCGTCCCATGCACGAATAAGCTTTACTGTTTGGACGGCCTACCCATTTTATTTCGAAGGGTTATCAGGAACTTCTATGCCCTGTTTGACCTTGGTAAACTCTCTGAACCTAATGAAACACAATGAAATCTCTAAGAGCACTAAATTCCCTTTCCAACGATCCACCCCATGCATAAATCGGCCTTATGGTTCGGACGAACGATACATTTTCCTCCAAAAATCTCATGTCTAGAGACCATCGGGAGCTTCCAAGCCCCATTTGACTTTGGTCAACTCCTGGAACCGAGAGTGGATAAATGGATCCTTAAAGAGATCCGAATCCTCTTTCCAATGATCCACCCCAAGCAGAATTTGAACTTACGATTTGCATTTTATGCCCATTTTCCCCAAAAATCTCTTTCGGACTGCCTATAAGCACCCCAGGGACCCTGCCAAATAGTAGCGTACCCAAAGTGCTATGCCAAATGGCAGGTTTACTTGGCCCTATAAAAAGAGGTCATGACCTCATTCTGAGAAGAACCCCTAAACACCCCCTGGCAAGTCAGAGAACATTCTCCCGAATTCAGAGTTATTACCTTTCCTAAAATACCCATTTCCCCACATTCCCTTCCATCATATTCTTACCTCACTTAATAATTCCCCCCACCTCTCCATAACACTTTCATACCATTGTAATATCATCATATCTACATTTCAAGGTCAACATCAAACACTCACAAGGAGGTCCAATTCTCCATCTCTTTCTCCAATTCTTGCATTTTAGCATTAATCATCTTATTTCTATTTTAGTACTTTTTACATCACATCCATTAATCTCAACTTCTTATTAGTAGTAATTGCACATAATATATTTTCATAAAAAAACCCAAAAGAAGAAAATGAGGTTTTATCTATAAATTCCAAAAGGGGGATTTCCATTTCACACTCTCACTCTTAAAGCACATTTTCTCTCTACACACACACACACATAAGAGAAATATCCCATTTGGATTTATGTATTGAACCCCACCCTATGCTATCTTCGAACTACATGGACTTTTATTCCGCTTGGGCTACGTAGGTGTCTTGGGCCAATCTCGAGATCCGAATCGTCCTTTATGCATGCTTATATGTTTCTTTCATATCTTATATATATGTATTCTTTATGAATCTCATATTTTTACATGCTTGTGTATCGTCCGATATACACATTCGCTCTTCCATATAGACTTGTGATTCGGCAAACACTCATATTATTTATTGAATTATTATTTTTGGGAACATTCCTTAGGATGAATTTACTTTGTCCTTTTTTCACGGCGCGAGTTGAATGATTACATCTCCTCCTATATTATACATATGCGCACACATATAACGGAGTCTAAAAGGAGAAGTTTAACATTTTCCCATGAGAGACTAAAATGGCAGGATGGCTGCCTAAAACCTTTCTATTTCTTGACTTAGTCACTGGACCTTCGAATTACTTGGTTTCTCAAGCATCATTATTGGACTTGATGCCGTTCTCTCGAGTTGGTGACATTCTTTTGCTCTAAAATATGCTGGCGAATCTCTCTTTAAGATTATGGAAATATTTATTTGATTTAATGGGTCTTAATTTCACTTTTCACTCTTTTGATTCTATCTTAATGGCTTGGTGGTTACATGGTAGGGGTAAAGACTAAATGATCTTTTGATATAAATTAGTTCATGTAGTGGACTTTTGGAGCATCTGGACATTGCAAAATAAGGTAATTTATGACAGGGGAAAGGCCTCGGCTTCAAACCTTATTGAAAATTGTTGCCACCAAATAGGTCTCATTAACTCACCCTTATCGTTTTCTTTGAAGATAGATGATTTTTATTCTCACTGCTACAAAATTTTCAATATTCAAACCTCCCCGTTAGAGATCCACCCTAGTTGTCTAAGCTTGGCTAATCCTTAATATACATTTATAATTATCTTTATGTAAATCTAAAGTATTTACCTATGCTTTGGAGATTGTTTATTTAACCCCATGTTTTGATGCTTCGGGTAATTGGCTCCCCCAAAGCTTTTTGTTTGAGCCATGTATATGTCACCATGAAGAGGCTGTTTCTTCACAAATATTTATTTACTATTGGGAGTATCGTCCTTTACAAAAAAAACATTATCCCTCACATTGACGACGACCAGGCACCTCGAGAAAATGAGCACCCCACGCGCGTATCAGAGGGAATTCGAAAACCCCCGTATGGCCATAGTGGTAACTCTGATAGGGAGTCTTGCATTTTAATATGACTAAACTCTATTTTTACATGGGTGTTATTATATTCTACATGTGTGCATATTATCCCACCTGAATGTTCCCTTTACTCCTCTACTTACTTTTTGTATATATACCTCATGCTTACATTTACCTGCCCCTTTCTCATGTATATATTGCTTTTCACTCACTTATACACTTCATAAACTTGTATATATATATTTCCAATGCACACTTCACACATTTACACTTAGTTTTACTTCTACTCACATGTTCCACACAACACTTAGTTTATCCACGCTTAGCTTCACTAGCACACACTCACACTTCTCTCACTTGTATATATATCCATACTCACTTACAAATCTCATACACCACTTGTAGTTGATCCATTATAGGCTCACTAACACAAACGCTCACTTGTATATATTCACATGCCACTCACTCATATAGATATATCCCCATGCTTCCCTATCACCATACTTAGTATAGTCTTCATGTTCTATGCTAGATTTACTTTTCATGATACTTATATGTTCTCTCTTATTAGTGTAGTACTACCTTTACTTAGTATGCAAATAAAAATACATCTCTCTCCATAATATACTAATTAAGACATGCATTTTTGCACACTACATCACTACGGCATAACAATATTGACCAAAATTTTGTCCTGTACTAGGGGTCACTTTGTGATGGGCGCCAGTTTCATTGGGGAGCGGTTAACCTAAACGATAACAATCTCACCTTTCATTGGCCTAGTACCTTCAAAGTATATCAAATTATTTCCCCCCATTGTACTGCTTGACGTAACTCATGATGGGAGGTATGTAACAGCGAACTCGTATACGTACATCGGGTATACCAAATTCTATCTCACACGTATAGTCCCCATGAGGTGTATGGTTTGGCAATTCACGTACACTAAGGTATATCAAATGGCTTATCCACATATACCAATGAATGATTGCCCTTATAGGCAAGAGGTATATCGTGGAAGTCATGCCAAAGGGGGAACCCGTCCACTAGCCCAAAAAGTGCATAAACCTTATGTAGGCGTTAACCATAGGGCACTCATATTTAGTTTATCTGTTACCATGAAAAACTTTGTCAAAATTTTGGGTCGGCATACCCCCCGAATTTCGCACTTTTTAAAAATAGGACCCTGCCCGTGAGCCTGAAAATAAGTCAAACCATCTCTTACTTTTTTAAACTGTATTTTCACAGGCTCGGGACTTGTCTGACATTTTTTTTCTGCATTTAGGCTAACCTACTACAAATAAAAACATAATAATAATAATAATAATAATAATAATAATAATAATAATAATAATAATAATAATAATAATAATAATAACAATAATCATACTGATATTCCTCTCCCCAATCCTTCCTTTTCGAAAAATAAAATTACCCAAAACTTTTTTTCCTCCTTTCCTCAAAAATACCAATTTTTTTTCCCGTTGTCCTTCAAAAATAGATTTGAATCGTTTTCCTCTTAGGTCGATCGCATACCCGACTTTGGCCTGGCTCTCTATTGGCTTCGGTCTTTTGTAAACCACCCCAAAGGTCTGTCTCTTCTTCTACATTGATCGAATTTAGGACACCGAATGTCCGGTCAAATCTGATGTCCATCCTATCCCAACTCAGTGCTAAGATTGAAAACCTTCAAACCGATGTCCAGGAAATGCAACAACATCAAGATTAAATTCCCAAAGAACTCGAGATCTTTTTTCTTCATTCTATGAGTCCACCTCCCCCCGAGACTATTTAGATCTCAAAAGAATAAGAGCATGTCCCACACGCCTCACCTAAAAATGGGCCGCCACCTGCTCATTTCTCGATTCCAAACCTCGCGCATCCATGGGATAATCTGCCAGTAACCGTGGATCCCAAAGAAGAGGAACTGAACAAGGTCAAGGAAGACCTTTAACTGGTATAAAAGAAGTTCGACTAAGTCAAGATATCCAGGACTACATGGACTACAGCTATATGTCTCCTTATCTTAAAGCTAGACTGCCAAAGAAGTTAAAGATGCAGAATATTGAGAAGTTCGGGGGAAGTAGACCCCTAATTGTCCACCTACGAAGCTATCACCGATCCATGACCCTTTTTCGTGCCTCCAAGAGATAATGTCTCAAATGTTTCAGTTGACCTTGAAAGAAAATGCTCTCCGATGGTTCCTGTCCCTCATGGAATTTAGGATCCATAGATAGGAACATGTGACCCGAGAATTCATGTCTCAGTACTAGTACAATGAAGAGTTAAATATAAAGCATGAAGACCTAAAAATTATAAAAAAAACCATGGGGAATCAGTAAGTAACTTTATTGGAAGGTGGAGAGAGAAGGATGCCACCATGTCCAACATGCCCACTGAGGAGGAACAAGTCAACATTGTGAAGAAGAATTTCTTTCCTTATATCTAAGCATATATTAGAGGACAGTATTACCCGCATTTCTGAGCCCTCTGAGAGGCTGGTGTGGAAATTAAATAAGGTGTCACCAAAGTGAAACTTAAACTAAAGAAGCCGACTGGATAGTTTACCCCCCAAAAATATGAAAAGCCTACTAGTACCTCTGTTTCCTTCATTAGCAACATATCCCAACCTGCAACTTCTTGGGCACCCCAAAATCGCCCCAATCTTGCTAGAAAAGAATACACATAGCTTCATGCTCCCCTGTCCAAAGCTTACAAGGCTCTACTAACCATAATTATCATCAAACCATTATAACCTCAACCATTATAAAATCAAATCCCTAAAAACTTTAATCTCGATGTCACTGTGACGTTCACCAATCTGTAGGTCATACCACCAACCAATGTTTCCATCTAAGAAACGTGATCCAAGGCATAATTGACGGGGTATCATCGCCCTGCTAGCCAATGCCAAGCCCAACACCACTCACAACCCTCTCCTAACACATGGAACTGGGGCGAATGCTATTTTTCCAAATAATGACCCCGAGCTAGACCCTTATAACCAAATTGTACCCACCAAAGCACCCATTTTCCCCATAGTCTCACATAAACCTCTTAA
The DNA here is from genome assembly GCA_949130495.1 of Sambucus nigra. Taxonomy (NCBI): domain Eukaryota; kingdom Viridiplantae; phylum Streptophyta; class Magnoliopsida; order Dipsacales; family Adoxaceae; genus Sambucus; species Sambucus nigra. The sequence continues at coordinate 601,924,905 of OX422207.1, forward strand.
AGTTTGTCTGTCCTTTCTCTTTCACCCTACATGTCTTGCTGATTAAGCCCTGTCGCTCCTTATGAGGGTATGTATTATCGTTCGCACCCGATTAGAGGGGGAGGCATGGAACTACGTATTGTGTTAGACCAACTCTAAGGGTTTGGGATGAAATTTCTCACCAAGATGCCCACCGATTACCAGGAATTCAGTGGCCTATTTATGGAAGCCTGAAAGTGGGATCGAGAGTCAGACGAATGAGTGGTGCCTATTTAAAAAGTCAGTCTAGATGATGTTGTACAGATCATGGCTGATATATTTCGACAAACAGAAGAAATCTGTAGCATTTTCGAGTTGCTCACTGCCTTGAAACTCTAGGGACGGTTGGTCCCTTCACTCCTACACTTCCCCACTGAGTGGAAAGACTTATAAAATGAAGTCATAGAGGTTGTGGAATGCATTGATTACACTTGGTAAGAAGACATAGTCGCCACTAGATGGGGGGATGACTTTGAGAGATCAAATGATGAATAAAATCATGACGAGGCTAGTTCAGTTGTCAGGTTATGTGGAATGATATCTTTTAAGGATTTTTTTAGAAAAAATTAATAAAGTGTCCATTCAATCTGAGATAGATGAAGCCACGGGGTTCTTATTCTTCCTCGCCTCGGTAAACCATATGACCAGATCAGGGTGGTACTACAAAGATCCGATTTCCCATTTAACCGAAGTATACAAAGGAAAGGGAGTGGTCAAAGAGCTCCCAATGGAAAAAATGACCGTTGAGGAAAGCAAAGTCCTCGATCAGCTCAAGAAAACTCAAGCTAACATAACCTTATGGGGACTTTTCATGTCTTCTCAGCTGCTCCTCACTAGACCCACAGTTTCTCCCTCTACTACCCTCGAAGAAGCCTTGAATATGAATGGATCCTTGAACTTTACCAAACTTCTCTTTTTTTTCCATAGAAGAAATATCAAAATTTGGCTCTGATCATAATTATGCTCTCAACATCTCTATCAAAGTCTTAGGGAAGACAATCCTGCTATCACTTGTCAATAATGGATCTACCCTATATATCTAGACGCTTAAAACCTTCAATTTGTTGGGATTGAAAGTCAATGATCTCACTCCTACATCTTCCTCCGTGCGTGCCTATGATAACATTCATCGAAATGTTAAGGGTTCTATAAAACTCACACTAAGGGCTGGCCCTATCAACCCTCTGATAAAATTCTAAGTCATCGACACACATGCATTCTTCAATCCTACTATTTAGTTATCCATAGTTCCACAGTATTCAAAGGATATCCTCTTCCTTTTATCAAAAGCTAAAGATCTTTTCCAAAGGTAAGGTCATCACCATTTTGGGGGACGATGGCAGTACGAACATTACCAGTACTAATAATACAGTATTAGAGATTCAACATGGGACCAACGATATGCTCCTCTCTGATTTCAGAATTGATCCAGTCCCAGTCCTAGTAGGGGACAACTTTAAAGATTGAGTTTGTCCAAAGCATATCCCTCATGGCAATGTCAACATAATTAAGATGTTTAAAAACATGCACTCCATGCCCGGAATGGTGCTAGGATGAAGTCAGCAAGTAATCCTTGAGTCCATAGTTCTGAAAGAAGCCTCTCTCCATATAGTTTGGGCTACCAACCTTAACCGGTTAAACTTAAATCACTCCACTGACTACGACCTAAAATATTCCTAGAGAATAAAAAGACTATTTAAGGAGACTCTCTAAATGGAAAATTTATCAAGGAGGGTGAAGACTTTCCCTTTTTTGGATTCTCAGGACCGTGGTGTGACCACATTGACAAGATGATAAAATCAGGGTTGGAGATATTCTTTTAAGACAACCCACCTGGGTTGAATACTGGAAACATAAAGTAAATCCTTTGACTGAGCAAACTATGGCAATCGCTGAGAACGCCGAGGAAAGTGACTCTGAACAATCCTTTGACCTGCAGACACTGCGACTGAGTCTCTGCATGATCCACCAAGATGTTGAACCATCGGACCCGTCCTCAAGATCACAACAGTGGATATCCCTCTCCTAAACTGGCATGCTATCACAGTCCTGCCTGCTTAAGGCTAGCCAAACCCTGTTGTCTATCCTATCCAAGAAATCTCTGCACCTGTTTTTGTTTTTCCTTTTCCTGATGTAAATGCACTTGACACCTCTTTTGATGAGGTTCTCAATGTTATTTTAACTGAAAATGAAATAAATGAGGATTTTGAGTATCTTGTTGTTCCTTACATTAATTGTGTCAATTCTAATCAAACTTTTAATGATGATTATTTTGCAAATGAATAATTCTTAATTGATCTCAATAAGGAAAAAATAAACAATATAACTGCATTCAAATTATTAGTGATGAGGCTGTTATTATTAATCTCGATTTTAGTAGCCACCAACGCGAGATTAGTATAGGGTCCACCCTTAATAATCATGAGCGTGCATAATTTGAAGAGCTATTGAAAGAATTCGTAGGCATCTTTGCATGGTCTTATGACGACATTCATGGCATTAACCCATAAATAACTCAACATAAGATCTCAACATTCTCAGAATGCAAACCAATCAAATGGAAGTTGAAAAAACTCCGAATATAATGGTCCCTCAAAGTCAAAAAGGAAGTAGTCAAACAGCTGAACGCGGGTTTTATTCATGCAGTAGAATAATCTATATGTCTTGCTAATAACGTCTCTGTTCTCAAATTAGGAGGAAAATTCTGCATGTGCATTGACTATCAAAATTTGAACAAACCATCCCCAAAGGACGATTACCCATTGTCAGACATCGACATGATCATCGAAAACACAGCCAACCAATCCCTCAAGTCATTTATCGATGGATTTGCTGATTATAACCAGATCAAGACGCATCCTGATGATGACGAGAAAACTATCTTCATCACCCCTGGGGAACCTTCTACTACACCGTCATGCCATTTGAACTCAAAAACACCGAGGCAACCTACCAAAGTGCTGCCACACCCATCATGCATGAAATTATTCACAAGAAAGTTGAGGTTTTTGAGGTTGATATGATTATCAAGTCTAAGACTCAGGAAGGTCATATTCCTGTCCTTCGAAAGTTCTTCGAGCAACCGCGACTGTACCAGATGCGTATAAATCCACAGAATTATGTTTTTAACCTCACAAAAGGAAAAATATTAGGGTTCATGGTCACTGAGAAAGGAACTGAAGTGAATCCCACCAAATTGAAAGTCATACTTGAGATGCCACCACCCCTAATGGAGAAGGAAGTTCGAGGATTCCTGGATAAATTGCAATATATAAGTCGGTTCATCAGCAACCTAACCACCATCTGTGAACCCATTTTAAAATTTCTCCTGAAGAATTCAACAAAAGTGTGTAAAGAGACTTACCAAAAAGCCTTTGATCGAATTAAGCAATACCTCACCTGACCTCAGGTGCTCATGCCTCTGCTGCCAGGTCTCCCCGTCCTCCTATAGTTAATTGCCACTGATACTATAACCGGGGCTTTAAAGAACTAACTTATTAAAGAATCTCTCTATAGACACACCATCCTAGGACCCCTCTAAGAACCTCCTTAAGTTCCTAACACTAACTTATTCATCGTAAACTTTAAATCATACACTGAGTACCGATTTAGAGGCCATCGGGCCTTCCCGGGGCCTGTGTGACTCTTGTTAGCTTTCTCACCTGAGAGAAATATCAATGAATATTCGAATGTCTCCGAATATTCTTTCCAACGGACTACCCCATGAACAAAGAGGCCTTATAGTTCAGATGAACGGTCTGTTTCACTATCAGAAATTTATCTAGAGTCCACCGGGCGCTCCCGAGCCCCCTCTAACTCTAATCAACTTTATCGCTTGAGCCAAAGTTTATGAATCTTCAAAGGTATCTAAATCCCCTTTCCAATGGCTTGCCCTGCTCGTGAATCGTCCTTATAATTCGGACGAACGGTCTATTTCACTATAAAAAATTGATCTGGAGGCCACCGAGCTCTCTCGGGCCCCGTTTGACTTTGGTCAACTCTCCAGCTTGAGCAAAGCTCAATGAATCCTCAAACGGCTCTGAATCCCCTCTCCAACGATATGTCCCGTGTATGAGTCAATCTTATGGTACAGACAAATGACCCATTTTACACCGAAAGGACACCAGACGCTTTCGATCCCCATTTAATCTTGGTCGACTTTTCGAACCGAACGAAGCTAAATTAAATCTTAAAGGGCTCTAAATACCCTTTTCAGTGGTCCATCCATGAATGAATCGGCCTTACAGTTTAGACGAACGATCCATTTTCCTTCGAAAACTTCCTATCTAGTGACCAATGGATGCTCTCGGGCCCCGTTTGACCTCGATTAACTCCTGGACTCGGGAGTGTCTCAATGGATTCTCAAAGGGTTTGAATACTATTTCTAATGTTCCACCCATGAACGATTCTAACTTACGATTTACATTTTATGACCATTGTTTCAAAAAAGCCTATTCCGGACTATTAAATGGTACCCTAGGGACCTTGCCTATCGACGGTGTGCCTGTGGTTCTATGCCGATAAATAAGACCAAGACCATGGCGATCGAAATTCTCTTTGGCCCTATAAGTAAAGGCCATGAACTCACTTTGAAAGGCACCCCTAAAAACCCCTCTCAGCAAGTCGGAGAACACTCTCTCGAATTCAGAGTTGTTACCTTTCCAAAAGAACCCATTTCCCACATTCCATTCCATCACTTTCTTATTTCACTTGGTAAATTCACCCCCTCTTCATACCACTTTTGTACAATTGCAATATCATATCTACATCCAAGATCAACATCAAGCATTCATAAGGAGGTCCAATTCTCTATCCTTTTCTCTAACTCTTTCGTTTTAGTATTACTTGCTTTATTTCTACTTTAGCATTTTATTTCATTACATCACATACATTAATATCAAGCCTTTACTAGTAGTGTTTACACACACTCTATTTTCATAAACACTCTATTTTCATAAAAAAAAACAAGAAAAGAGGGTTTGCCTATAAATTCCAAAAAAGGGATTCCCACTTCACATTCTCACTCTTAAAATAATTTTTTCTCTAACCACACATAAGAGAAATCCTCCATTTAGATTTATGGATTAAACCCCACCATATGCTATCTTCGAATTATGTGGACTTTGATGTCCCATGGGCTACATAGGCATCTTGGATTAATACCGAGATAAGAGTCCTCCTTTATGCATGTTTATAGTATATATATATATATATATATATATATATATATATATATATATAGAGAGAGAGAGAGAGAGAGAGAGAGAGAGAGAGACAGGCTCATGTGCACACTAAGTTTGTACATTATTTTTTTAAAATAGTAAAAAAATATATTTTTGAGTTGATTATTTTTGTGTGATATTTAAACATTTCATGGGACCCATATGAAAAAATTCAGCTAAAAAAAATTCTTTTTCTATTTTTAAAAAATGGGTCAAACTTTTATTGCTTTTAAGCACTTTAAAAGATGCGAAAGTTTGACCATTTTTTTAAAATAGCAAAATACATTTTTTTTGCGTTGATATTTTTATATGGGTATGTTGAAATGTTTAATATCACATAAAAAATCAACTCAAAAATAGTTATTTTAATTATTTTGAAAAAATTGGTCTGCGCCAGCACATATGCAAACTTAGTGTGCACATGAGCCTCTCCCCCCCCCTCTCTCTCTCTCTATATATATCTATATATATTCTTCATGAGTTCATATTCTTACATGCTTTTGTTTCGTTTGAATACACATTCGCTCTTCCATATCGACTTGTGATTTGACGAACACTTATATTAATTTTGGAATTTTTATTTTCGAAAACATTCCTAAGAATAAATTTACTCCATCCTTTTCCATGACGCGAGTTGAATGATTTCATTCTTCACCTATATTATACACATGAGCACAGACTTCATAGAGTATAATAGGAGAAGATTAACACATTCCCATGAGAGATCGGGGGGGGGGGGATGGGTTCCTAACACCTTCCCATTCCATAATTTAGTCCCTGGACCTTTAAACTACTTGGTTTTGCAAGCATTAGTGTTGTCCTTGATGCCGTTATCTTGGGGCAGAGACATTTATTTTTCTTATTATGTGAAAAATAGTCTGGCGACTCTATCTCTACACATTATCCCCCACATTGATGATGACCAAGCGCCCCGAAAGGGGAGGACCCGAGATTGTCACAATGGCGACTCTACTGGGGAAGTATTTTAAGAGGACTAGACTCTAATTCTACATAGATGTTATTCTTTCCTACATGTGTGCATATGCTCCAACCTGTATGTTCCTTTTACTTTACTTTTTGTGTATATCTACCTCATGATTATATCTATCATGATCCGTCCTCATGTATATATTGCTTTTCAGTCGCTTATACACTTCACACACTTGTATACATACTCAGTATTCACTTCACACACTTAGACTTGTATATAGTTTCCCTTATTCTCATATGCTCTACACACCACTTAGATTATTCATGCTTAGGCTTCACTAGAACACACCCACACTTCTCACACTTGTATATATTTCCATTCTCACTTACATATCTTACACACCACTTGTAGTTGATCTATGTGTAGACTCACTATCACACACTCTCACTCGTAAATATTCACATGTCACTCCCTCACGTGTATATATCCCCATTACTATGCATAGTATAGTTTTTATGCTTCATGCTAGATTTACTTTTCATAATACTTATATATGTTCCCTTATTAGTGTAGTACTCCCTTTACTCATCATGCAAAAAATAGATTCTCTCTCTCTCTCTCTCTCTCTCTCTCTCTCTCTCTCTCTCTCTCTCTCTCTCTCTCTCTCCATAATATACTAATTAAGACTCATGCATTTTTTTCACACTACATCTTCAAGAGCATAGCAATATTTACCAAAATTTTATCCTGTACAGGGGGTCACTTTGTGATGTGTGCTAGTCCTGTGGGGCGCAGTTGACTTAAGCGATATGACTCTCACCTTCCATTGTCCTTGTACCACTGATGTATATCGAACGATTCCCATCGCATCATACCAATTGGCCGAACTCACGAAGGGAGGTATATAGTAGGGAATTCATTCGCAAACGTCGATTATATTGAATTCTCTCTCACGCGTTCCGTCCCTACGAGGTATATCGTGAGGCAATTCACGTACGCACATGTACATCAAACTTATTATCTACACGTACCGATGAATGATTGTCCATATAGGCAAGAGGTATATCGTAGAAGTCGTACTAAAGGGTAGAACCCTTACACTAACCCAATAAGTGCATAAACCTCATATAGGCATCAAACCTAGGACATTCTTATTTAGTTGTCCGGTTACCATGCGAAATTCTATCAACATTTTAGATCGGCATCTCGCCTTTTTAAAAATAGGACCCTGTTCGTGAGCCTGGAAATAAGTCAAATCGTGGCTTACATTTTTAAACCCTATTTTCCCAAGCTCGGGTCCTGTCCATCATTTTTTCTTTCATTTAGGCAAACCTAATACAGGTGAAAACCCAATACTACTACTACTACTACTTATAATCAGGCTAAGATTCCTCTCATTTTCCCTCTTTTTTAAAACCAAAATACTGAAAACATTTTTTCTCCTCCCTTTTTAAAAAAAAACCCAAAAAATTCTCCCTTCTTCTTTCAAAAATAAATTCGAATTATTTTTTCTCAGGTTGACTGTATACCCGATTTTGGCCAGGCTCCCTATTGGCTTCAGTATTCTGTCAAACCACCCCGAAGCTCAGTCGCTTATTTTGCTACTTCGTTCGAGTTTGGGATCTGCCTCCAGGATATCTACATGGATAACATCGACTAAGAGCTGAATGTTCAACCCGATCTGATGGCCCTCCTAGCCCAACTCAGTGCCAAGATTAACAACTTTCAAATCGAGGTCGAAGAAATGCAGCAACACTAGGACCAGACTGTTTGGGTCACAATAACGTACCAACATGTCCCGCGCGCCCCGCCTGTAAATGGGCCACCACCTGCTCAATTCTCGATTCTGAACCTTGCCTAGCCCATGGATCCTAAAGAGGAGAAACTGAACAAGGTCAAGGAAGACCTCAAACTCCTGTTGAAAAAGTTTGAACAAGTTTAGATGTTCGAGAACTACATGTATTACACCCATATGTCTCCTTATCCCAAAGTTAGACTGCTAGAGAAGTTTAAGATGCTAGACATCGAGAAGTTCGAGGGTTAAGAGCCCCTAATTATTCACCCCCAAAGCTATTATTGAGCCATGATCCTTCTTGGTGTCTTTGAAGAAATCATGGTCCAAATGTTTCAATAGATCTTAAAAAAAGTGCCCTCCGATGGTTCTTATCTCTTGAAGAATCAAATATTTATTATTGGGAAGATACGGCCTAAGAATTGATGTCTCACTACAAGTACAACGACGCATTAGAGGTCATGTTCTGAGACGTAAAGCTGCTCAAACAAAATTATGGGGAATCAGTTAGTAGATTTATCATTAGGTGGAGAGAGAAAGCCGCCACTATGGCCAATAGGCCCTCCGAAGAGGAAAGAGCCAGCATTGTGAAAATCAATTTTATTTCAAAGTCAAGGAATACAACTATTACACAAAATGTCGATTAAATAAACCACCCCTTCCAATAATGAAATTAACCAAAAATTTTAAAAATAACCTACCCACTCCAAATAACTAGCTTCATAGAAAAACCCTAAAAACAAGCCAGATACTAATAGAAGGTATCCCAAACATAAATTTTCCCTAACTTCACAAATGTTTCCCTCAACTTCAAGACAACTCTGCCTCGGCATCATTACCAACCCCTGGAGGTTTCTAAGTCTCCATGTTAGCGCAATTTTTCTAGTATTGCTCATAGTATAAGCCTGTTTATAGTTTCGACTAGTTAAGCATATCCCGTCACAAACCATCACGTACCGCCATGACAAACCGACTCCAAGATTGAAGACATCCCTACCTCCCAAAAAGGTATAAAACAATTGGTGTTTAAAATTATTAATAAGATTTATTTAGGATGTTTATTTTCTATAATCACGAGGCTGGATTTTTAATTTTAAAAACAATTTTTTATCTCGTTCAAAGGAGATCATCATCTCATTCGAATGAATTTGTCTTATCATTAGAAGGGTCGTTTGATCTTACATCGAACGAATATTCAATGAGGGCCTTCTGTTTGAATTCGTTTGAATCTTGTCAAAATCTAGTTCAAATGAGGTTCGAGTCTCATTCGAATGAACTGTGGTTTTGTTCTAATGAGATGATATTCTCATTCAAACGAGCTTTAATTTCGTTCCAATGAGCTGTCGCCTCTAATTTTGTGCATGACTTATATATATCGGTTTCGTTTCCAAATTTTTTGGGACTATTCCCAAAACGATTTCTATACATACATTGAAAAAGTTTTCAACATTTTTGTTCACAAAACATCTTTTGAATCACAAATACATCCCTCAATATATTTTGTTCCGTTTTGAACCTTAGTTTAGTTATAATAACTGTTAAGAGATCATCTCTACGACTGACTTGTAAACCTGAACGGATCACGACTGAAGATTGAAGGCTGAAGGCTGATCGGTGGATACCGAGGGTGGACCACCGCCCGTGGACTGCTCAGGAACGAGTGGTATTGTTTATTGATTCTATGAAAATTCTGCATTATACTTGTGGTTATATTAAGTGGTATTATAAGTCGACTATCTTCTAAGGTTTCTAAAGTACTGATATGTAAGGTTTTTCCCTAAAAATGGATTTTTCTTCGGTTTCCGTATGATTGCATATTTTATTTATCTATCTTATCAGTTAGTGCATGCATTAGGATAATAGGATAAAATTGGATTTGTGTTCGGTGTCATTTAATTATATAAGCCATTCCATTAAGATCGCTCAAGAGCTCTCAAATCGGTATCAGAGCCAGTTACACAAAAATACTCTGTGATCTTTTTTTGCAAATTTTTTTCTTTGATATCATTTTAATAAAAAAATATTGTTGAACTTGAAAAAGGCAGGATTTTAATGGATAATTTGTATAATCAAATACCCATCTTTGATGGTACCAATTATACGTATTGAAAACCAAATGAGGTCAACCTTAAAAGCAATTGATGAATGTGTTTGGTTAGTTTGTGAAAGAGGGTGGACTCCTCCCACAGTCACTACAGATAATGTCATTGGCCCTAAAACTGTCTCTCAATGGACAGAGGATGGCTTTAAGTGGAGAAATTTTAATTCTCGCGGCTTAAGTTCTATTTTTGGATCCGTTACACCGACGAGTTCTGTCGTATTATGACGTGCACCATATCTAAGGAAGCTTGGGATGCCCTCCAGTTCACACACGAGGGTACCAACATTGTAAAGGAATCCAAGATATAAAATTTGACCACCTAATTTGAGACCATTACCATGCTAAAGTTCGAGTCTTTTGATGAGTTTTATGCAAGTTTGTCAGACATAGTTAATTCTAGTTTGAATTTGGGTGAGAAGATTCCTGAGATGAGAATTGTTAAGAAAATTTTGAGGTTGCTACCTGATCGATTTATTCCTAAGGTCACCGTACTTAATTAATTAGGGATCCTAGATACTCTTAGATTAGAAGAACTTGTAAGAGATCTTAAAACATATAAAATTGATATGTTCCCTAAAGCTATAAACATAAGGAAGTCGGGATTGTATAAAGGACTCAAACTAAGAAATAAATAATGAAAATGATTGTGAGTCCGAATCTGAGGTTGATTTTGCTGTTGATGACTTAGGCCTTTATGCGAAAATTTTCAAAAAGTTTCTCAAATTTTCAGAAGAAAATTCTTCAAAAGAAAAGATCTTTGAGAAAAATAAAAATAAAAATGAGGGCACGAGTGGGGGAGAGAAAGAGGAAGAGATGAGGTGTTATGAATGTGGTTGTAAAGGGCACAGGGCACATGAATGTCCCACTAGGCTTAAGAAAAAAGGCAAGAATGTTACTAATAAAGTCACTCTTAGCGATAGTGACGTCAAGTCGGTTGATTTAGGGGGAGAATCACCATAGGAACCGTTCGTTGGGTTCATGGCTAGTCACATTAGCACTTATAGTTTGTCCCACGCCGATGATCACACATCCAAACGTAAAATCCTTGATGATGTTTTTATTTACTCTGGAGATAGTGACAGTGAGAATGGAAATGAGTAAGGGAGAAGGTGAGACCCAAAAGGCGTTTAATGATCTTTACACCGAGACTTTTAAAACTAAAAATCTCAATAAAGATTGGTCTCATAGGGTGTTAGAGTTGGAGAAAGAGGTGAAAGTTTTAAGAGAGTTTGAGGCGTCAGTGAGTCAACTGGAGAAGGTGAAGATTTCTTTATACGAGGACTTGATTGTTTTAGGTAGGGAAAAGTCCCATTTGACCAACACTATGGCTAGTCTTACGGGAGATCTTCAATATTCATTAGAGACTCATGAGAAACTTGAATCCCGTGTGTCCTAACTCGAGAGCGATCTCCAATGTACCAGGGAGGTTAAGGCCACTTTAGAGGACACATATAAGAAGTTAGGAAAGATCCTCCCCAGTCCCACTTTAGGTGACGTAGAGAGGCAAGGAATAGGTAATGACGGTGCATCCACTTCCAATACCGCACCCGAGCCGGTTCCTGAGTTTGTGTTGGATCCTTAAGGCCCTCTACCTAACCCACCTAGGAGAGCTCCTCCTAGACGTTTTGATAAGGGTGGACCCAAGCCCATTTATGTTTGTTACCATTGCAAACAAATAGGTCGCCTTAGAGAGTATTATTTTAAGATATGGAAAGTGTCTTATAGGTATGTTCCCCCGTATGCTCACAACGAGTTCTCGCATGCATTCCCACACATGTTGCTTTGCATGATCCCGCACATCACTTGAGATATTTTGAGAGTTTTTGAGAGCAATTAGAGTAATTATTCAAGACTTCACAAAATTTGATGGAGGAATTTCTTAGAATGTCATCTCCCTTGGAGAGTTCCTCCGGGCCTAATGATTGAGGTTGAGACTTTTTTTCTAGCATAGGGTTATTTTCATACTCATATCTTATATCCCTATTGATAGTGTGTACTATCATTGTCCTTATATTTTTCATTTTAATATATTTTTAGAAAAATCCATTTTTTTTGGTTATTGTGAATTTTTTTTCAAAAATTCAAAAGATTTTCGATTTTTATGAAAAAGTTGAAAAAGGAAAAAATATTTTATTTTGATAAATTTTTGAAAAAGACAAAAAGCGTTTTGTATTTTTTACACCATATATGAATGAACATTAAAGATGTTTGAGTTACCCATTTATTCCATAATCACGTGACTGTTTTATAGTGTTTTGAGACGTGACATCAATTCATATACGTGCTTAATAATATGTGGAGTCATTAAGTTGTGATTAGATGATAACTTGCTACATGTTTGACTCTTTTTATAATTTAATGCACACAAGTACGAGCTTATATGAGTATTGAACTTACCTGTCACATGTTGAACATAGTGTTTTCATCTCAATTTTGCTTTAAGATGGACCAAATGTGAAAAATGAGATGATAACTTGTGCATGTAAGAATCATTTCCCGGATTTAAATAACTTTTTGAAAAAATTGTTAAATATATTAAGCAATGGAAAGGGGATACAAAAGGCAAAGTCTTTGCGTTAAAGGCCACCGTTTACAATAAAAATGTCAGGCCATTTTTTTAACATTGATGCTTCACTACAAATTTAATGAGGATCAATTTCTTTAAAATAATTGAGAGCATTATTGCAATATGTGAGATTGTGAGGGAGTTAAGTCAAAGATCAATGGGTTTTCAAAAACTATGAAAATCTTGGAAAACCATTACATAGTTTTAGGCGTTATTGGTGCGAAAATAACTTATGATCTTGATTTATTGATTCGGTTAAGTCAGTTTCACATGAGTTCACAATTTTTTACACCTAAGGCAGAGTTTGAGATATTTAGTTATTGGTGTCTCAATCCTTCTTGCACATGTGTTATGTTTGTCTGAGTTGATTAACCTATGGAATATGTTCACACCCCTACATTCCGTTTCCATGATTCGGGTATTTTTGTGTTAATTCATGGTGTTATGTATTTGTAAAACTTTTACACTAATTTGTTTTTTGAAAAATTTCAGAAATAGTTGGTTGAGTTTTGCTATTGAAATTATCATTTCAATTGCATTATTTATATCTTTTTTGATGACATTTCTATCATATTCGAGATGCTTTGATTTCATTATTAGGTTTCCAATCCTTTGTCTATTTCAGACAAAGGGGGAGAACAAATTAAGGGGGGACTTGATTTGAGGAGTTTGATTTATGGGGGAGAACTTAATTACGAGTTTTATTTCTATTTTAAACTCTATGAGCGTCACAGTATTTCTCTTTGCTTCATGTATAGGTACATTATGCGGAAATCAAGACACACCGGATGAAGTCAAAGAAGCCCAAGGGAAGCACAAGAAGAGAATGAAGACAAAGGATCTTATGCCATTCTAATTCTATGGTTGGGAAGGGTATTAGGTTATTTTGTCATTTAGAGGGTATTTTATGTAATTTGGGTTTCGGTTATGTTTGTATAGTTTTGTATTAGAATAGCTGAAGGGGGAGATTTATAAGAGCAATTTTTTTGGTATTGCTCATAGTATAGGCCTTTTATAGTGTAGGATAGTTTGGCGTATCCCGTTACAAACCCTCACGTACGGTCACGACAAAATGACTCCAAGATTTAAGACTTCCCTACATCCCATAGAGGTAATAAAAAATCCGTGTTTAAAGTTATTTAATAAGATTTAATTAGGATGTATATTTTCTATAAAATCGAGTATGGATTTAATATAAAAATAATTTTTTTTATCTCATTCAAATGAGATCAACATCTCATTCGAACGAATTTGACTTATCATTGGAAGGGTTATTTAATCTTACATCGAATGAACATCCAACGAGGGCCTTCAATTTGAATTTGTTTGGAGCACATTAGAAGCTGGTTCAAATGAGATCAAAGTCTCATTCGAACGAATTGTGGTTTTGTTCTAACAAGATGACATTCTCGTTTAAATGAGCTTCAATTCCGTTCGAATAAGCCACCTCAAATTTTGTGCACGACTTATAAATACCTGTATCATTTCCAAATTTCATGATACTTTTTCCAAAATAATTTCTATACATCTATTGCAAAAGTTTTCAACATTTTTGTTTACAAACAATCTTTTGATTCACAAACACATCCCCGAATATATTTTATGAATATATTTTGAACCTTAGTTGAGTTATACTCATTGTGGAGAGATCATCTCTATGACTGAGTTGTGAACCCAAAAGGATCACGGCTAAAGACTGAAGGCTGAGGGCTGATAGGTGGATGTTGAGAGTTGACCGCCACCTCTGGACTGCTTTGGAAAGAGTGGTGTTCTTTGGAGGTTCTGTGAAGGCTGTGCATTATACTTATGGTTATATCAAGTAGTATTGTAAATTGACTATCTTGTAAGGTTTCTAAAGTAACAGTATAAAAAGTTTTGCCGTGAAAATGGATTTATCGTCAGTTACTGTGTGATTGCATATTTTATTTACCTGTCTTATCACTTAGATGCATTTTCTAGGATAATAAGATAAAATTAAGTTTGTGTTTGGAGAAATTTAATTATATACATCATTCCATTAATATTGTTCTAGAACTCTTACAAAGTGGTATCAGGGCATTCTGACCTTATCAAGTGGTATACGAGCATTCCACCCCTTTAACGCTCCCACTTCTGATTAACAATCCATATACATTCGGTGCAGTGATACTCCCTAACAAGTTTGGCCTAAACTACAACACCCACCTCCATGATGTCAAAAGCTACAAGCCACCTTTGACCAGTCTCCGCTTCCAAGATCATCCCAACCATCCGCTTTCGCAACCACTTCAGAAAATTCGTAAATATGTGTTAGGCCCCTCCTACAGATTGTGAGGGACGGGTAGGTAGTCGACAACGCTACCACAAGGGTCCCAATATCATTAGTAAGGATTAAGTCGTGTCCTCCACCAAAAATAAGTTGATTATGCAAGGAAGCACTATATTTTCTCATCGAGTTTGGCGCAAAAGCAGCCAAGGGAAATAAAAGGAAGTTCATTGAAGGCTAACTAACCATACATACTGGTACTCTCCTAACTGTAAAAAAGACTGCAAGTCTCCCCACTATGGCACCGACCAATGAAGACACCAGGACCCATGCTCCACAAACCAATTAACCTAGTTCTTTATTAAAGGGCTAAAATTGAAGAAAGGTTGGATAAAGAAATTAGGCACAACCAATAGGGGATACTCAGGAAGGGTCGCTAAATGAAGCCTTTATGCAAGCCACATAAAAAGCATCATGATGCCCCCTTAGAATATTATAACGACCCTATTTTAAAGCATCTATACCATTTAACGTCTCAACCAACACCACCGTCATTGTACTACAACGATTAGACTCCATGCCACTATTGTAGCCACTTGGGGATCAGCTATGATGTCACCCGTCACTAGTAATAGCCTCCCAGTCAGGCCCAAAGCAATAACTCTAGTAAAACCAAATCAATAAAGTCCCTCTGATGCACTGAATGAACAACCATTGGAAGAGATTTAGTCCCTTTATGAACCAACGGTCGAGGCGCCGAAGGGAAAATATCGAGCAACTCGGCTAAAGATACCCCGATGAGATTTGGAAAGATCAAGCATAGCCACCGTAACACTGGGGTGAACCCCCAATATTATCGAAAATTCCTTATATATAGGGAAGTTATCATCCACATCGAACCTAAATACATGATCCTCAAGGAACTAGAATTATACCACCGCCTTTAGAAAATTAAGTCTAAGACCCGATTGCACCATAGAGAAACCCGACGCAAGCTGAAAGTGTCATAGTCAACATTTTAAAGGCACATTGCCTCTAAACCCTCAAGGAAATAAGATAATTCTTCATATATGGGAAGATTTATTTTAAGAAAGATAAGGAAGACGCAAAAAGAGATAATATTGGTGGTGAAAAGAATAAATCCCCTAACTCTCCTTTTATACCTAAAACACTTGTAAAAAATAAACCATCCGAAATTCCATTTAACTCTCTGACTTAACAAGTACCACATGAGTGAATAAAAGTGCAATCAAAGCCTAGGAGTGACTTGACTTGGCCCCTATGCCGATAGGCAAGTCAAGGTATGCTGATCGACAACCCTCCTATTTTAGAAAAAAATAATTTTTCTTCTCTTACCCAAAATCAATTTTTGAGAATCCTTACTTTAAAAAGTTACCCACGGGTCATTACTTTTTATTACTCCTCTTTTAATAAACATTTTTCCTTAAAATCATTATAAGGAAATGATTTTATAAATGTTCATCAAGAATTTAGGAATTTCTGGGTAGTCCTAGATGACAGTTAATATGTCGTATACCGATACCTTTGGCACGCCTCACACGTTTAACCTTGACGTCCATCATCCTAATCTGTAGTATCATGCACCCATTATTGTCAACACGCACCCATCATCATTCAATGTGTGTTGTTCATCTTCAATCGGTTCCTACTAACTCCACTACGTAAAAGGTATACTATTTAATTGGAGTTATTAATGTTCACGTATATATTTGGGATATTTTTTATAAAATGTTTTTATCAAAATGACGCGTTTTTTCTAAGTCAAAATAGTTTTCGAAGACCTGTAGGTGAGCTTTTTAAAATAATGTTCAATCGACATAGCAATGTCGTTCAAACGACATTGATATGTCTTTCAAACGATTGCTTATGACGACATGCATTGTCATTTGATAGTCGCGCGAAGGATCATTTCTTTATTGCATCAAATGACCGTGTTCTGTTTTACATTTTTATGGTTGTTAGTAATGACATCTAATGTCATTCAAATGACATGAAATTGTCGTTTGAACGACATGCATCACCTCAATTTTTATTCATCTTATAAATACCTGTTGCGAAATCAGTTTTTTCAAGTCTTTTAAAACTCCGCGTCTGAATATATGATGAACTTTTAAGACTCCATCATTTAGGCTTTAAAACACTTTTTGATTCACTCAAACATCCCAAATCATTTATGTGAATCATTCTTAGACCCTTTTATTGATATTACTCATTCTGGAGTAAAACTTGTGGAGAAGAAGGCTGTCTCCATTATTGACCATTAGATCTCTTACGGGATCTCTTGCTGAAGATTTTGAACCGACACCTGAGGGTATTCATCATCACGAACATGCTTTTTTGCTATGTACTTGTAAGTTGGAGATTTACAGTATAAAGAGAAATAAAAAGGTTTTTCCTCTGCTGGGCATTCTTCCTTAAATGTGTCTTATCATTATTATGGTTTGCATGCTAGTAATTCACACTGCTTTCAATAACAATTAGATGCATTTTTAGGCTTTTAATTAAATCTTTTGATAAAATTGAGTTTAGTTAAATAAGTTTGGACATTGAACGCAAGCGCACTCTCAAATTGGTATCAGATCCAATTACACAATTCTACCGTGTAATTTTTTCACAATTTTCTAAATATCAGTTTTCTAAAAAAATTGACTTTTGAAAAAGTTAAAGTTCAATGGAAAACTTATATAATCGAACGCCAATTTTTGACGGGACAAACTGTTCTTATTGGAAAGCCCGTATGAAGTCGACAGTAAAAGTCATTGATGGAAGAGTCTGGATCACTTGTGAAAGAGGGTGGACTGCTCCCACTCATGTTGTTGGTAATGAAATATTACCCAAACCTATGTCTTTATAGACTGAAGAAGATTTTAAATGGAGTAATTTTAATTCATATGGTTTAAGTGCTATATCTGGAGCCATCACTCATGACGAGTTTCGCTGAATTATGACATGCACCACGTCTAAAGAGGCATGGAATGTTTTACAACTTACTCATGAAGGAACTAATGCGGTTAAAGCGTCAAAATTGCAAAATTTAACTATTTAATTTGAAACCATAACCATGATTGATTCTGAATGCTTTGATGAGTTTTATGAACGCCCGTTAGATATTGTTAATTCATGCTTTAATGTTAGTGAAAAAATTTCGGACACTAGAGTAGTTAAAAAGATTTTAAGATAATTGATGGCTCGTTATATCCCGAACGTCACTGTGATTAACTCTTTAGGGATATTAGATTGTTTTAGGTTATAAGAGCTTATCGGAGACCTCCAAACCTATGAAATTGATATGTTTCCTAAAACAATTAAACCTAAAGAGAGATGAATTGCACTTAAAACCCAGTTTAGGAAAGGTGAGGAGTCATCTGGACGTCAGATTCTGAATATGATTTTGATTTAGATAATTTAGCCATGTTTTCTAAAAATTTCAATAAGTTTCTCAAACTAAAAAATAATGGAAATTTCAAAGACAAAAAGAGTTTTGAGAAAAATAAATCCGGGAAGAAATTTGATAAAGATAAAAGGACAACCCTAAGAGAGTGGAGGAGAGGTGTTATAAGTGCGATGGGAGAGGTCATAAAGCCTTTAAGTGTGCAACTAGATTAAAGAGTCAAGGCAAAGGCAAAGCTACTTTAAACGCCACCCTTAGTGACGATAGTGAGGTTGATTCGGTGGATTCAGGAGACGAATCATCGCATGAATGTAACTTCATCGCATTCATGGCTAGTCATGTGAGTAAGCCCAGTGCATCTCACGACGATGAAGATGATATCTCTCAAGGACACCTTGACAATGAAAACAATGTGAGTGAGGGTGAGGATGCTTCAAGTGAGAGTGAGTGACCTACAATTCACACACGCTGATTTATATGCTGAGTCCTTTAAACCTAAAAATAAAAATAAAGGGTTAACTCTTAGGATCATCGCGTTAGAGAAGGATTTAAAAGATATGAGAGAGAGTCCACAGTTAGCATGACTTTGAGAGAGAGAGATTAAGTTTGTGTGGATAGGGAAAGAGCTTTTGGAGAGAGAAATAGTAGTTTTGAGAAAGAGAAAGTGGACTTGAAAAAATAAGTGGCTAGTCTTACGAGTGATATCCTTGCATCCGTGGAGGCTCAAAAGAAACTTGAAGCCCTTGTATCCCAACTCACTCATGATCTTGAGAGAGCCCGGTAGGTCAAGGTAAAGATTGAGGACAAATATGGAAAGATAGGAGCTATGCTCCTCGACCCCGCTTTAGGGTTTGGTGAAAGGCATGGAATAGGTTTTGATGATGCTTCCACGTCTCATATTACACAATAACTAATTTCGGAGTTTGAAACGAATCCATATGGCCATCATCCAAGACCCCCAAAAAGAGTACGTCTAAGAAAAGCAAACCAAGATCGGCCTAAGACGTGTACATCTGTACTTATTGCAAGAGAAAAGGACACCTTGAGAGTATTGTTATAGTTAGGATTGGACTCGATGTAAACATGCTCATCTTCCCCACACTAGTGATCATACTAGTCTTAAAGATAAGGTTGAGTTTCTAGTCGCTACTTCTCACAGTTTGATGGAAGAATTCCAACGGATGTCTTTGCCGTTAGTGGATACTTGCAACATACCGGCTAGAACCAATAATGACAAGGGCAAACACAAGGTTACTACCTCTTGGGTGCCTAAGCATGATTCAAAATCCCTTGTTGTTCATGTTTCTCTTAAAGCACATAATAACTCACAATGGTATTTTAATAGTGGGTGCTCCAGGCATATGACAAGTGATGTCTCATTTTTAACCCATATAGAGGATTGTAAGGAAGGAGAAGTCACTTTTGGAGATGGGAGAAAATATATCATAGTAGGACAAGGTAAAATAGAGATACCCGAGTTTCCTAACCTATAAAATGTTTGTACGTCAAAGGTTTGAAAGTAAACCTTCTCAACATTAGCCCGCTATGCGATGCTGACTTTGCGATAAAGTTTGACCGAAAGAAGTGTAACGTATATGATCAAGTCAGTAAACTTCTATTGCAAGGGGTGAGGACAAAAGATAATTGTTATGGGATTGTGCCCAAGTCCTCATTTTTCTACAACTGCTCCACGATCACTTCTATGGATATGTGGCAACAACATCTAGGTCACGTTAATTTTAGAGATTTGGAGCATTTTGCGAAGGATTAAGTATGTGGCTTACCGTCACTTGGAAAGACAACTTTAGTGATTTATGGACCATATCAGTTGGGAAAACAAGACCGTAGTCCCCATCAGAAGTTGAATTCCATTATCACTACATGCATGCTTGAGTTGATTCACATGGATCTTATGGGTCCTACTCGCACTGAGAGTTTGGGTGGTAAGAGGTATATCCTTGTGATGGTTGATGATTTATCTCGTTATTCCATAGTAGTTTTCCTAAGAGAGAAATTCGCTCTTGTAGAGTTTCTTACAATCAAGTGTCGTGTCCTGCAAAATCAACACGGTGTCCCTATTAATAGAACGCATAGTGATAACGACACTGAATTTAAGGAAGAAAAAGTGGATAGTTACTGTGATAGCCTTGGAATCAAACACGAGTTTTTGGCTGTGAAAATTCCTCATCAAAATGGGATTATTGAGAGGAAGAATATAAAGATTCAAGAGATGGGTAGATCCATGATTCTCGACCATAGAATGACTAGGAGGTTTTGGGCAGAGGCAATGTCTACCGCGTATCACACGGTGAATAAGGTATATCTTTGTCCATACACACTTCAAATGCCATATGAGTTATGGACAGGTAAAAAGTCTAACCTTTCGTAATTTTGTGTCTTTAGGAGTAAGTGATACATTCCTAGAAATATAGACCAATTAGGGATATTTAACTCCTAGAGAGATGAGGGAATTATGTAGTATATTCATCAACAAGTAGAGCATACCGAGTTTTTAAACAGAGCAGCTATAAGGTTATGGAGTCAATAAACATCACCGTGCAAGATGATGAACCGCCGACATTTGGTGATCCTAGACTTTTGTGTGAGGATGACACACTTCCATGTGATCATCCCATTGTCCCTCACACACCTAGGGTGGACCATACTTCTGATTTAGGGGACACACTTGCATGGGTTCTCAAGAGTCATGATCCTTCTACCATTCTAGGAAATCCCATATTAGGGGTCAAGACTACTGCTTAGCTAGAAAACGTGGGTAGCTTTTTGTGATACACGTCTAAAGTTGAGACCAAAAACGTTAAAGAGGCACTCAAAGATTAACACTGGATATTCGATATATAGGATGAGTTGCTTCGGTTTAGAAAGAATGATGTTTAGGAACTTGTCCCCCGACCTAGTGAAAAGAACGTGATTTGTACAAAAAATAAGATAGATGAGAATGGTACCATTATACGTAATAAGCCTAGGTTAGTCGCTCAAGGCTACACACAGATTAAGGATGTAGACTTTGAGGAGACATTTTCTCCTATTGTGAGGCTCGAGTCCATCCATTTACTACTCACCATTGCATGTCATCTGTGCTTTAAGTTATATCAGATGGATGTTAAGAGTGCCTTTCTAAATGGCATTCTAAAGGAGGAGGTTTACATGGAACAACCAAAAGGGTTTGAATACCCTAAATACCCTGAATACGTATATTATCTGACAAAAGCCTTGTATGGATTGAATCAAGCACCACGTGCTTGGTACGAGAGGCTTACTTCCTATATCTTAGCTTGTGGAAAAGGAGAAGGGAAGTAGATAAGACATTATTTATTAGGAGAGGAAAATGTGCTACTTTGGTTGCCCAGGTCTATGTGATGACATAGTATTTAGATCCACGTGATCTTTCCATGCTCACTACTTTGAGGAGGGGATGAAGAGTGAGTTTGAGATGAGCATAGTTTGTGAGCTTACATTCTTTCTTGGTTTCTAGGTTTGTCAGCTAGAGGATGGGATGCTCATCTCCCAATCCAAGTATGCAAGAGGCCTTGTGAAGAAATTTGGTTTAGAATCCACTAAGAAGACACGTACCCCGATGAGTACCTCAACTAAGCTTAGCATGGACACTTTAGGCAAGGATGTAGAACAAACCTTATATTAGAGTATGATGAGTAGTCTTCTCTACTTGACAACTAGTCATGCTGGCATTGCCTTTAGTGTTGGAGTTTGTGTGCGATATTAGGCATCCCCAAAAGTGTCTCACTTACTTTCTCTTAAACATATTATCAAATACGTGAGTGCGACCCTCTCATATGCCATTTGGTATTTCTTTAATACCGACGACCGTTTATTCGCCTATTCTGATGCCGATTAGGCCGGGGATGTAGATGGATGTAGGAGAACTTCTGATGGGTGTTTGTATTTTGGTTCTACTCTTGTCTCTTAGTTGAGTAAGAAGTAAAACTCCATTTCTTTATCCAATGCGGAGGTAGAGTACATAGCCACCGAGAGTTGTTACATGCAACTTCTGTAGATGAAGGGATGATGGAGGACTATGGCATTTCACAGGACACCATGACTATTTCCTATGATAACACTAGCGTGCTACACATGTTTCGTAATCTAGTCAATCATTTATGCACAAAGCATGTTAGGATACACGAGCACTTTATCCGAGAGTTAGTAGAAGAGAAAGTCGTGTCCTTGAGTTTTGTGTCCACTGACCTACAGTTAGCCGATATTTTCATGAATCCTTTAGATGCCCTTAGATTCGAGAGTCTTAGGAAGTCTTTAGGAATCAACACACTTGACTGAGGGGTGGTTACCATGTCTAGTATATGATAAATTTTTCATGCTCATATCATATAGTTCCTATTGCTAGACTATATCATTTGTACCATTTTTATGTATAATTGTTTCCTTCATATTTTTTAGAAAAATATAAAAAGATTTTATTTTTGATAAAATTTTTGAAAAAGACAAAAAGATTTTGTTTTATAATTTTTTTTGAAAAACACAAAAAAGATTTTTATGTTTCTATTTACTCCTTTTATGGATGAACATTTAGGATGGCCAAAGTCACGCCATCATTTTCATATTCCACGTGACTTTTTGATAGGGATTTGAGATGCTACATCATTTCATCCACATGCTTTATAATGTTTGGAGTCATTTCAATGTGATTAGTGATATCTTTCTACATGTGTGGCTCCTTATCTCATTTAACGTGTAATTTATGTGATTATTGTACTGGTTTATCACATGTTGGTAAAAGTATTTTCATCTCAATCCTGTCCTTAAAACAAACCAAATGCGATAAAACTTGGCAATGAAAATAGTGCATGTGAGAACCGTTGCCCGTGAGGAATTTATTTAATTTGAAAAGTGATGAATATACACGGGAAAGAGATACGAAAGGCAAAATTATCCTTTGCAATAAAGCCACCGTTTAAGACGGGCCTAAAAAATGTGGCATATGAAAAAGTAGCCAAGGACCAAAGAGTTTAAAAAGAGATGAAAAAGTGTGGCATTGAAAAAAGTAGCCAAGGCCAAACGAGTTGAGTTTATATGATCATTTCAAAGAAAATATTACAATTGAAAATATGATCATTATTATTTATGAGGGAGTTTGGTTGGAAATCAACGGGTTTGCACGTACTGACAAAGTCTTGAAAAAGCATTACATAGTTATAGACGTTATTGGTGTGAAAATCATTTTAGACTTTGATTTGTTGATTAGATTGACTCGGTGTCATTTACATTTAACATTTTACACCTAAGGATGATTTTGAGTTCATTCGTTAGGAATGTCAAATATTCATCGTGCACATATGTTATGATTGTTTGCATTGATTTTCTTATCGAATTTTTTCACACCCCTTCATTTACGCTATCATCGACTTGGTTATCTTAGTGATTCATTCACGATGTGATTATGTATTGTACATTTTTTTGTAAGAAATTTTTTTAAAAATTCAAAAAGAGAAGGTTATTACCTCGTGACACTCTCCGTATACATTGCTATGTTTCTTCTTATTTGTCTATTTTGGGACATCATAAAAAAGGGGAGAACGAATTATGGGAGTAGATTTTTTTGTTTGATTTAATGATTTGCTTATGCGTAATTGATATTGTGTCTTTTGGCTTATCATTATATTTCAAACTTTTGCCTGAACGGGTATTTGTTTCTTGTCTCATGTGTGTAGATACAAATTGAGGATCATTATTTTGCACAACCTGATAACGACGAAGAAACATTGGAGAATTGAAGCTTTGATGATGTTGAAGGTTTGAAGACATGTACTTTGATATTTCCATTTATGGGTTTTAGGGGATATTAGATTGTATGTCTTAGGATTTTTTTGGGATGCATAATTCGAATTGTTCAAGAATGTACCAGCATAGACATAGGGGGAGATTTGCAAGGAAATGATTTTATAAATGTCCGTCTAGAATCTAGGAATTTCTTGGTTTTCCTAGATAACAGTTAATATGTCGTACACCGATACATTTGGCATGTCTTCACACGTTCAGCGTTGACGTCCATCATCCAAATCTGTAGTATCATGCATCATCAACATGCACCCATCATCATTTAACGTGCGTCGTGCATTTTCAATCGGTTCCTACTTACTCCACTATGTTAAAGGTATAATGTTTAATTGGAGTTATTAATGTTCACGTATATATTTGGGATATTTTTTATAAAATGTTTTTTTTATCAAAATGAGGCATTTTTTCTAAGTCAAAATAATTTTTGAAGACCTGTATGTGAGATTTTTAAAATAATATTTTTTTCTCTCGTATCATTCAATCGACAAAGCAATGTCGTTTGATAGGTCGTGCGAAGGGTCGTTTCTTTGTTGCATCAAACGACCACATTCTGTTTTACATTTTTATGGCCGTTTCTTTAGTCGTTAGTAACAACATCTAATGTAATTCAAAGGACATGCAAATGTTGTTAGAATGACATGAGCCGCCTCAATTTTTTATTCAGCTTATAAATACCTGTTGCTAAATCAGGTTTTGCAAGTCTTCTAAAACTCCACCTATGCATAGCTGATGCACTTTAAGACTTCATCTTTTACGCTTCAAAACCCTTTTATTCATGTTACTCATTTTGCAGTAAAACTTTTAGAGAATAAGGCTATCTCCAAGGCTGACTATTGCAGCTCTTGCGAGATCTCTTACTGAAGATTTTGAACCGACACCTGAGGGTATTCATCTCCACAAATGTGGATTTCTGCTATGTAGTTTTAAGTTGGAGATTTACCATTAATAGAGAAATACAAAGGGTTTTCATTTTTCCTCAAATCTGTCTTGTGATTGTTTTGGTTTGCATGTTAGATAATTCATATTGATTTCAATCACGAATTAGATGCATGTTTTAGGATTTTAATTAAAACTTGTGATAAAACTGAGTTTAGTTAAATAATTTTGGACATTGAACGCAAGCGCACTCTCAATCAATTTCATATTCATCTCTGTCTTTGCAGAATAAAACAATTTCAGTAGAAAATCAAAAGTGCATATATGATAAGTCACTAAACCAAGAAATATACCAAAAAGAAAATGAAATTTTTTCATATATATATATATATTCTTGCTTCACATGATTACATTTTTTAGGTATAAAGAAAAAAGCAAACGGGAAAAAAAATACAATGGGACTTCACCTGAACGCTCAAGCCATAACCTTCCCCTAAAACCCTTAGCCTCCCTAGCATACATGCTTTACTCTATGAAGGAAGTCGACCCTATAATCCCAGAACCGAAAATCTCCTCAGAGGTAGTCGGCGGTACCATGCAGGCAGTGGTGGATTTCGTCACATAGCAACCATGGAGGCAGCCGAACATACTGCAAAGAAAACATAAGATAAAAAAAGACGATCCAGTCAGTAAAAAGTAAGGAAGAATGAAACAACAAATGAAAATAAAAAGAGAGAAGTATACATTAGTCCCGAGAGCCTCATCAGTAAGCCCCGTCAACCCTGCCACTGATGCATGAGGATGGTGGGCACGTTTAACGACTCCCAGCTACAAAAGAAAAATTAAAAGAAAGGGGGGGTGACCTGAATTAACGGAGCCTCCTCCGCGGCCGCTGCGCCACCTCCCATGCTGTGGGCTGATCCTGCCGGTACACTAATATCCCTGCCTAAAGTAGTGGAAGGTGGAGGCATGTTCTCTGCATCGTTGATGCAAGACGTCATCAACCAAATCATCACGAAGTTCAAATAATCATAACCCACTGTCGTATCCGTGTAATACGTGTAGTGCTAGCCTATCATGGTTGTCTCCCTGGCATTATTAAACATCTCCCTCACCCGTGTCATATACTCAGGGGTGCCAAATCTGGGATCGCCACCTCTTCCTTCACTATTTGCCACACCAAACTCTCTCCCAGGTACTAGACGTACCTGAACTCGTGCGCCATCAGCCGTTGCATCTACCCATGCATGCCTGTAACCCCGTGTCTTGCAAAGACACCCATAGGGGTATAAGGTCACCTACATCCCCAGAAAATAATCAATATTTAATCAATAAATAAAGATGCCAAGAACAACTCAAAAAGGAAGAAAGTTAACCTAATCGCTCGTTAGGTCATTCAACACCTCCTCACGTCCTTCATGGATAAGCACTGGTTTTATTGCCGATTGAACTTCCCTGACTGGAACATCCGACAGAAGTCCCCCAAATCATCATCCGTCAAGGCCAGTAACCCCTCATTATGTCCAATCACCTATAGAACCACGTCTCTAAGAAGACATAAATCAGCAAAGAGAATACAAACGGACAGCAAGAACATAATACAAGAGGAAATAAAGCTAAAATTACCTTCAGAAAATATGTGGCCCCTATAAAGGTCTACCGAAAACACCCGCTGAATGCATCTAGGGAAGTGTAAAGGGATGCCAAGGTAGAAATCCCCCAGTCGTACATATGCATGTCAGAAATAGTTTGCGGATATGGAAAAAAAAGATGAACGACGTCGCTATAAAGAATCCACCAAGAAAAAGCAAGATAAATAAATGAATTGTCTGCCTAACCCGTCGCCCGTCTGTCACATCCACCCTTTTCCTCGAGAGCATCTCCCTCAAAGTAGAAATTTGGATAGAGCATCTCCCAAAGCCGCCTACACTGCCTCCGATGTAACCCTTAAAGTGCGGTCCACCACAATCTAGAACTGCTTGAAATCTAATCCCACTAGATGTTGGACATCAATTGGAGTAACGCTCATCTCCTCGAATCCTATATAAAATGTGTGGGTAGTGTCCCACCATCTCTCCCCAAGAGCACATTGCACCACAATGGAACACAATGTCTCATTTCATACCTTCGCCAATGAGCCTAACCCGACATAGGATACTATCTAGCATACAGCTCCACGGAGCTTATTCCAAACCCACTTCAACCCAATCATCCATTGAGATTGAATGCTCAAAGGATTTATTTTAGTCTGTAAGAAGCCAAAAGAAAACCCTTCATTAGCACAAAACGAGAAAAGAGAAAAATAAATTGGAAAGCCAAAAGCCACCATACTTACATATACGCTAGGGTTTTTCACCTTGCCGATCGATGGTACCTAGGCTCTCATAGTAGAAACCACTCATCAACAACTGTCTCGAATGAGTCAAAGGCAATCGTATTGCCCATCGCAAGGGGCACCATAGACAACCACTCTACTCTTGCCCGAACATCTGCCATTAGCCACTCGTTATTGTGAACCTCACTTGAAGTGAAAGTTATTTGGAGTCTTGAAGAAGAAAAGTCTTAGAGACAAATCTTAGAAAGATAAAGTAAGAAATTCAAATACTTTAAAGTGTGAAAAATAAAGAAGGGTCACTCCCTTTATTTAGCAGGCAAAGAGGCCTACCGATCGGCAAGCCCCTGCCCAAGCCGGTCGGTAGTTGGCTTTTCCACTTCCTAGAGAATCCCAGGAGTCCATGCCTAATGACGATAGGCACCTCCTTAAGCCCATCTATCGGTAGTCCTCTAAATTTCGTCCTAAAAAAGATGAAAAAAAATAAAAAATGAATGAAAAGTTCCCAAAAATCCTTAAAAAATATTAAACCTTATTTTCTCCTAAGAAAATAATTTTTGAGCACCAAACCCCTTTAAAACTATTAAAATCCCTAAAAATATTACCCTTACACTCTTATTATAAACATATTCTCGGAACCAATGATGCACCCGCATCCAAGTTAATCCATTCCCCAATGAAATTTCAAGATAACCCATTCCCCAGCAAAATCAAAGGTGCGCCTACATCAAACTCCTTGACATATTCCCCAGTAGAGCTATCCCCTACAAATTATAACTTTAGGTCCTCAGAATTGACCTCAACCCATAGAATCAGTCATCTAAACTTTTGGACCTCGAAATTGACCTCGGCGCGCGGAATTGATCGCCCTAACTTTAGGTATTCAAAATTGACCTCGGCCCGTATAAATGGTCGTCACAACCTCAAGGTCCTCAAAGTTGACCTCGATCCCTAGAATTGGTCGCCCTAACCTTATATCCGTAGAATTAACATTGGCACGCGGAATTGGTCGACACAACATAAGGTCCTCAGAATTGGTCATCATAACTCAAGGTCCTCAGAATTTACCTCGGATCGTAGAAATAGTCGACATAACTCTAGGTCCTCGGAATTGACCTCAACCCATAAAATTGGTCATCCCAAACTTAGGTCCTTAGAATTGATCTCGACTCGCAAAATTGACCGTCCCAACCTTATATCCCGAGAATTGACCCCGACTTACAAAATTGTTCATTCTAACTTTAGTTCCTTAGAATTGACCTCGACCCATAGAATTGGTCTCCACGACTTTAGGTCCTCGGGATTGACCTTAGCTCACAGAATGGGTCATCCAAATTTAGGTCCTTAGATCGACTTCGAACTGATGAATCTATTACACTAGATCCTTAAGTTCATAAAAACAATTTTAACACCTCCTCAACCCTCTGAACCAGTCATCCTCATCCTCTAGGTCCGTCGAATTAACCTAAAATACTCTTTTAACATCGATGTGATGTCAATCATTCGACGTAATTTACTTGTTCCAATCTCTCCCATCGAGGGGTTCTCTATAGGCACCCCGTCCTAAGGCCCCCCTAAGCACCTCCTTATATTCCTAGTAGTCACTCATTCATCGTAAACCCTGGGTCATACTTCAAGAACCAATCTAGAGGCCATTGGGTGATCTCGAGCCCCATTTGACTCGATTTAACATTCTCGCTTGAGAAAAAGCTCAATGAATTTTTGAATGGCTTCAAATCCTCTTTCCAAAGTTTTATCTCGTGCGTGAATCATACTTACGATACAGATTAATAATCCATTTTACTCCGAGTACCAATCTATAGGCCATTAGGCTCTCTTGGCCCCCATTTGACTCCGATCAACTTTCTTGTCTCACGGAAAGCTCAATAAATCTTCAAAGGGATCTGAATCCCCTTTTCAATGGTCTGTCCCATGCATGTGTCGAACTTACGATCCGAACGAACGATCCATTTTACCCTAAAAATTGATTTGGAGGCCATCGAGTGCTCCCGAGCCCTATTTGACTTGATCAACTCTCCTTCTTGAGTCAAGCTCAATGAATCTTTAAAGGGACCTGAATCCCGTTTCTAATAATTCATCCCGTGCACGAAGCAGCCTTACAGTTCAAAATAATAACCCATTTTACTTCAAAGGGTCATTGGCCACTTTTAGGCACCTTTTGACCTTGGTCAGCTCCCCAAACCTAATGAATCTTAATGAATCTCGAAGGATACTGGATTCCCTTTCCAACGGTCCACCCCGTGCATGAATCGGCCTTACACTTCGGATAAAAGATCCATTTTCCTCCTAAAACCTTTCATCTGGAGACCATCGGGGGCTTCCAAGCCCTGTTTAACTTTAGTCAACTCCCGGACCCGTGAGTGACTCATGGATTCTTAAAGGGCTCCAAATCCCCTTTTAAACAATCCATCATGTGTGTAATTCGGACTTATGGTTTGCATTTTATGTCCATTTTTTTGAAAAACCTGTTCTAGACTGCCTATAGGCACCCAGGGACTCTGCCAAACTGCGGTGTACCTAAGGTGTTATATCAATACGTAGGTCTAGGACCATGTCGATCGGAACCCCTTTACCCCTATAAAAAGGGGCCATGACCTCATTCTGAGAAGTACCCCTAAACACCCCCCCTCCGCAAGTCAGAGAACATTTTCTCGAATTCAGAATTGTTCCCTTTCCTTCAAAACCCATTTTCTCACGTTCTCTTCCATCACTTTCTTACCTCACTTAGTAATTCACCCCACCTCTCCATACCACTATCATACCATTTTAAGATTTGTATATCTACATTTCAAGGTCAACACCAAGCACTCATAAGTAAGTCCAATTCTCTATCTCTTTATTTAATTCTTCCATTTTCGCATTAATCATCTTATTTCTGTTTTAGTAATTTGTACATCACATCCAATGATCTTAACTTTTTATTACTAGTATTTTCACCTAATCTATTTTAAAAAAAAATAAGAAAAAAGGGTTTATCTATAAATTCCAAAAGAGGTATTTTCGTTTCGCACTCTCACTCTTAAAAGCACATTTTGTCTATAGACACACGTAAGAGAAATACCTCGTTTGGATTTATGGAATGAACCCCATCCTATACTATATTCTAACTATGTGGACTTTGATTCCCCTTGGGCTACGTAGGCGTCTTGGGACAATCTTGAGATTCGAGTCCTCCTTTATGCATGTTTGTATGTTTCTTTCATATCTTTTATATATATATATATATATATATATATATATATTCTTTATGAATCTCAAATATTTACATGTTTGTGTTTTGTCTAAAACACACATTCGCACTTCCATAGCGACTTGTGATTCGACAAACACTCAAATTATATTTTGAATAATTATTTTTGGGAACATTCCTAAGGATAAATTCACTCCTTCTTTTTCCATGGCGCGAGTTGAATTATTTCATTCTCCACCTATATTATACACATGCGCACACACATCACGAAGTCTAAAAGGAGAAGATTAACATTTGCCTATAAGAGACCGAAAGGGCGGGATGGGTGCCTAACACCTTCCCATTCCGTAATTTAGTCCCCAGACCTTCGAATTACTTGGTTTCAAAAGAATCATTATTGACCTTGATGCCGTTCTCTCGTGGTGGCAATATTCTTTTGCCTGTTTTGAGAAAAATAGGCTGGCGACTCTATCTCTTTACATTATTTCCCACAATGATGATGATCGAGGGCCCCGAGAAAGGGCACACCCTGCACACCGAAGGGAATCCAAAAACTGCGGGATTGCCATAGTGTCGATACATCGAGAATGTATTGAACAAGAGCAAGGGTGAGATTCAAGTCTACGTGCTGACTGTATTAGTCTTTCATAATCTCACAAGTTTATAAAGGGTATATAAATTCTTTATACTGTAGAGGGTAATTGTTCCATAAGTAAAAAATATTATTTGGGCGAGGGAGTCCACAAGCGAGGAACCCCCCTTGCCAATACTAATTAATTAGGTGAGGGAGTCCACAAGAGAGGGACCCCTATACCAATCCTAATTATAATGTGAAATTAGGCGAGGGAGTCTGCAAGCGAGGTTCCCTCTGCCAATGTCAGCTGAAGTATTATTTAGGCCAGGGAGTCCATAATGAGGGACCCCTCTGCCAACACCAAATTAAAATGATATTTGTATGAGGGATTCCACAATGAGGGACCCCTCTATCAATTCTAGTTAAAATGTAAAATTAGGCGAGGGAGTCCACAACGAGGAACCCCTCCGTCAATGCTTAAATTCAAATACTATCTTACAGCAAGGGGGTCAAAGACACCAGAGACTCAAGGAACAAAATAGGCCAGGACGAGTTATTCCTTAATCACAAATACTAATGTTTATTACTTGTACAGGTAGCCTAGTTGACTAAGCAGGGCTCAAATAGGTCAGTTGGCATCTTTTGGGAGTTTTGGCATGGTGGCTATGAGATAAGTTTTTTTGATCAAGACTCAACCACTTAGCACTTTAAAATAGAGATAATACTTTTAGAGAGACCCCTAGGAGTCACTCAAGCACTTACACATCCAACACTTGGCTGCGCATAAAGAAATAATTTTTACAAATGATTTTAGAGAGGGTGTCCCTCAAGGCAACTCTTAAGTTTACAAAAGTTTGTACAACAAGTTACCATTTAAAAAGATATTTACCAAATCATATGTTTTGTCTCCATTAGGAGACATTCTTGCTTTTTGACTTTGGTTTGCACCAGGTGTAGTTTGTTAGAGAGGGAAAGGCGCTTGCAGACAATATAGGGACAAAATGTACATTTAAGACCTTATCCCTCAAAGTTTCCTCGCATTTTTGGCACCTAAAAAGGACATGTCATCCCTAGCTTGTATCTATAAATAAAACCCTTGGGCTAGGTCAAATCAGATCAGAAAACTCAAGTTATACTGTTACTTTGTAAAAATCACACTAGACCTAATATTCTTGAGAAAATGTGACCGTGTGATAATTGATTAACTTCACAAATATCTAATTTGGCACACTTATTTAATTAGAGTCTATTTTTTGAATAAAACTAATTCATCCCCTAAACATGCATCTAAATATGATAAATCATTCAAACCATGCATGAAAAATAAAGACGACCGATATAGGAAAAAAAATTCTTTCGGGTAAAAACCTTTTATAACACTTTGAAGAATTCACAAGACCTTTGACTTACATGCAACCTGATAATCGCCCACAAGTGTGTAATGCATGGTGCCTTCAGCAAATCTTCAAAGATACGAGAGATAAAGAAATACCCTCTAGGTGTCGGTTCGTCATCTTCGGCTCGTCCACACGCAGAATGACTACACTTGGTATCCACCGATCAAATATGGAGATCCCTTCTCCACAGAGATTGAACAAAAGCAAAGTTGTTCATAAACACCAAACAATTCACTAAAGCATATGGGAGTTTTGTGAATTGAAAATCAAAAAGGGATTAAAACCCTAAAGGAAGAAGCCAAAAAGGATTATGCTTTCACAGTATTTCTGTTCGTCAAAACGCTGTGACTTCTTAATGAAAACGTTACCATTTAATGAGTATTTATACAAAAATGCACCGCCTCAAAATCAGATCTCGTTCAAACGAGAAGCATATGTCCCTCGAACGAAGGACGAATGTCATTCAAATGACATCGCGCGACTTCCAATATCGTTCGAACGAGATGCTTATCTCGCGCGAACGACATGGGCATCAAAATCGAGGTCCGCTTCAAAACTTAAAAAAATACTCATTCTCAATATTTGACGTAAAAGTCCGCTCCAACACTTAGAAAATATTTTGTAAAAATATCCCAAAAGCTTTAAGTGAAAAGTTAAGGTATTTAAAACATAATCTTACCAAAGTAAACTTCACGGAGTCTTGAATGATGAAGAACTTGATTAATTCGAATCCGTTTTTGATGTCGATGTCTCGTGAATGCTCTTCAACGGTGTAGCGGTATATGACATAATAAATTGATAACGGACCTATGAAAATATGTCCTTCCAATTCTCTCCCTGTTCTCTCTAAGTGTTAAGTGTTTATCTCTTCACTTCCATTACTGCAGACATCATTCTCATGAGATCTCCATCTCCAAGTTATCATTATTATCTATGAAATTTCATATTTTCAAGGGGAGGTCCATTGCATTTACTACATTTTTACAAAAAATTGAGGTTTTCATACCTAGTTTCTCTTGAGATCTTGAAGACCTTGAAGGCAGAGTCTATTGGAGTGGGTTACGCCTCATCCGTTCCAGTTTATTTTCAGACCTCAGTTACAATACCCTCCTACATTTGGCGACTCCACAAGGCTGGTATCCTCTTTACCATAGACAAATAAGGTTTTAATGTTTATAAGTAGTTGGTCCTTAAAGACACTCCAACTAGAAATAGAGTTCATAGTGACTGGACCACCCACGAGAAGGTGGTAGTGACCGGAGCTAGAGCGCCTCCTCCTCTAGGAGGGAAGACTAGTGCAACATTAGTTGCTCCATTGACATGTATGAATTTAATGAGCATATTTTTTGAGTTTCTGAAGCGAAATAACTTGGATTTAGTATATTTGAGCCAAAGCTATGTAACACCAATAGTAGACCCCTATAGAGGGGCAACTGCTGCAATAAAAACAATAGTAGAGGTGGCTCCACCATAAAAATTGGTGCTGGGCAAGAAACAACACTGTTGAGTTCACCAACAGTAAAGAATGTGGGTTTGGAGGAGTCTCCCTCCAAGGTTGTAAGTATAGAGGAAGTAATGAAGCTACTTTCTTCTCAGAAGGAAACTTTTCATCTGTATGAGGAATTCCAGAACCCCTACCCAGAAAGTGTGAATGAGAAACCATACCCAAAAGGGTATGTCCCACCAAAATTCATCAAATTCAATACAAACAGAGAAAATCTAAGAGAACAAGTGAAGAGGTTTGTGGAATACCTAGGATTGCATGGTAATTATAAGAACTTAATTTTGAGAGAGTTATTCAAAACCCTCACGGGGAAGGCATACACGTGGTACTCGTACCTGGCATCCAATAGCATCCCCAACATGGGAAGAAATGCACATACAGTTCCTTCAGAATTTTTTCATGGTGAAAGATGAGTTCACGATGAGACACCTGGCTCAAGAAGTGAAGAAGCCCGGTGGAGAGCTGATGCAATATAACAAGCATTTCCGCGAGAGGGCACAAGATGCCCATGAAGATGTATATGAGGCAAGGCTGCTGTAAATATGTGTCGAGGGACTCCTAGAAGAATACAAAATCCATTTGGTCAATATAACTAAATATGGTAGTTTTAAAGAATTCACCCGAGCTGATAGTAACATAGCCATGATCATTAAGCCTAGACCCTCAAGTTGGAAAACACAAGTGCCTCTCACCTCAGGAAGGTTTCAAGTCTCCAGGAGGCAATCAGTTAACTAAGTAGATGGAGGTTTAAGGGCAATAAGGGAGGCCCGGGGTTCAAAAGTAGCAGCCCAGTGAGCAAGAGGAAGTTTGGAGATGATGTCCCACCGCCGTTGACTTATAATATGGTTGAGACAATGTACTGTTATCGTACTTTGGTGTGAGAGGGGGTAGTAGGCTCAACCCACTCAATTGGGGAAGTACCAACATACAAGGTTAATGCCAATTTAGCACGCCACCCAAGATTATTTCTTCCTATGGAGGATCATTAGTGAGCAGGTGGCCAGTGGTACTTTACAGATATCTCCCGTAGATGTCAATCAGAACCCATTTTCAACCCATCATTTTGGAACTACCAATATGGTGGAGGTATATGATGAAGAAGTAGATCGTGACATGAAGGAATGGGAAGGTAGCGAGAAGATATGTGAAGAGCTGGAAGGACTGGCGCTTAATAGAGAATAAAAAGATGAAAATGAAAGGATATGTGAAGAATGGTTCTTCAATCCTGATCATGAAGAGGTCGAACGTGTGGGGATGATCAAGTGAACCTCCCCCCGAAGGCAAAGTAGATTTTATCCTTGCTCTAGATGAAGGAGGAACATCTCAGGCATAATATGTTAGTAATGCTCAAACTTATGAGGTGGACTTGGACTGTGAGTGCGAAGCCATAGAATTAAGACCCAAGTTTAAATAGTTCTTTAATCAGATTATAGTGAAGTTTTACACCCGAGTGGTCATTACGAGAAATATTTTGGAATCAGTGTAGCAGCGAGGGGACCCCTCACTAAACTGGAAGGGACCCATTATGCAACTGATTAAAAGATACACTTCTAACGTGGTATTTTCTGACGTAAATAGACAAGTATCATACTTTCACAACCTCCCTCTCTATGTGATAACCATGATTATTGGGATTTATTTTCCTAGGGCATTGATGGATGGAGGAGTATCTATCAACATCATTCCAATCATCAGGTTATATAAGATAAGGATCTCTAGAGAAAATATCGTGCTCGTACCGCTGGTGATTTTGGGATTTGATAGTGTAGGCATGCAGTCGTTTAGATTCGTGAATATGGGTATCGAGCTGGGGAACTTTAATTCCCATATCAAATTTCCTGTCATCAAGGCCAACACAACCTACCGACTGCTCGTAGGGTGAGTGTTGATGCACATTCTTGGCATAGTTCCATCTACATATCATTAGTGTGCCAAAGCCAATGTTCAAGGCATTTAGATCATAATAAAAAAAAATGCAAAAGCCAATTTCTGTTAACGATGCCCATCTGGTAGATGCATCATTTTATACCGAGCTCGACAAACAAAGAGAGAGATCAGTGAGAAAATTAGACGGGAAGCAAGTGGTTGGAGGAAGTGCCTAACTAAGGATGTCTGTTCATGATTGTTTGGGACCGAGAGTGATCCCCCAGGTGGTAGGAAAAGAGGAAGGTAGAGGAGGTCGCCAATCCCCCTCGAAGATGTAAGATGGTCGTCCTTCCAGATGGAAAAGTTATATACCTCTTATAACAGTTTTCCTGCGCAACATTCTGGGATGAGAGCATCGACCCAGAACCAGAGTGTTTTGTGGTATACGAGTCATATATAATAGAGCATGTAAAGGAACTCGAGGAGGCTCCTGAATGCATGCAAGATGGTCCAAGAGAACAGTTGCAAAGGCTGAAAGAGATTAATAATCTCCAAAGGGGTGGATCCAAAGCAGAGGGACAAAGTCATCAGTCTGCTCAAGGAAATCACCGATGTGTTTTCTTATAAATACATATAAATGCCTAGGATAGACCTAGAGGTGAGTTCCCATAAATTAAATGTTCTTCACAATTCTTTCCCAGTTAGACAAGCCACTCACATATACAAGGGTTAGCTAGACCTTAAGATAAAAGTAGAAGAGGAGAAATTATTGGCAGCATGGTACCCATTCAATACCCTATATGGCTTTCTAGCATCGTACTAGTGCTAAATAAAGATAGAAGCCAAATTCAATTTGCGTTGACTTCCACGACTTGAATAGGGCATGCCCTAAAGATGAGTTTCCTTTACCAAATATAGAAAGTGTAGTAGACTCTATCACGTGTCATGAGATGTACGGTTTTATGGATTGGTATATCGGTTATAATCAGATGAAGATGGACCTGACGAACGTAGAGAAGACTGCCTTTTGCACGCCGTTAGGAAATTTTCACTACACAGTCATGCCATTCGCGTTGAAGTATATTGGGGCCACCTACCATTGTACTATGATGACCATCTTCCGTAACTAATTTCATGATATACTCGAGTTTTATGTGGATGGCCTGTGGTGAAGTCAAAATAAGAAAGTAAGCATAACTAAGACCTCAGGAGGGCAATTGAAAGATGTTGCAAGTATAATATGAGAATGAATCTCTCGAAATGTGCCTTTGAGGTCGTTGTGGGAAATGTTTTGGGATTCATAGTAAATTGAAAGGGGGTGCAGGTCGATGAGGAAAAGAGGATGGCCATTGTAATGATGCTGCCACCATAGAGTTAGCGACTGTTCAAGAGCTTCTTAGGAAAGGTTTCCTACCTAAGAAGATTTATACCAGCGCTGGCAGAGGTGACCCACCCATTTTCCCCCTTGATGAAAGAAAAAACTAAGTGGATTTAGGGAGAAGAGTAGAAGAAGGCCTTTGAGAAAATCAAAGAAACATTAACGTCCTCGTCTACGATGATACCCCCAAAAGTCGGAGCACTGCTACTGCTCTACCTCACCTCAACAGAGAGGTCTATAGGAGCATTGCTTGCTCAAGAGAAAGAAATGGGAGAGAGTCCAGTGTACTATTTGTCAAGGGTGATCTTAAGTACATAATTTGGACATACTGACGTTGAGAGGCATTGTCTTACCTTGTTCTTTGTAGCCCCCAAATTGAAACACTACATATTGGCCTTTACAATTCACATTATCACCAAATGTGACCCTATTAAGTATCTCGTAGCATGGAAGATCTTTGTAGGGAGAGAAGTAAACTGGTTCTTAATTCTATCAGAGTATGATTTGAAGTGTATGGTGCCAAAAGCTATCAAGAGTCAGTCAGCGGTAGATTTGTTAGCCCACTTCCCAAGATAGAATTTTTGAGCCCCCATTGAAGAGCTGCCTGGAGAAAATTTCCAAGCATGTTTAGAAGAGGAGGAGGAGTGGAAGATGTAATCTGATGGTCCTTATGGACAAAGAACAAGGGGTACATGAATTATCCCCTCGAATAGTAACGAGAAGATCACTCTCTCCTCCAAGATGGATTTCAAGTGTTAAAACAATGAGGTTGAGTTCGAAGCCCTCATTCTAGGATTATTAGAGGCTCTACGAAAAGGTATTAGAGTACTACTATATGAGGGGACTCTAACTTGGTAGTAAAAAAGGTTAATGGGTGGTTATCGTTCACAAATACTAATGTTTATTTACTTATACAGTAAGCCAAGTTGAGCAAGAAGGGATCAAATAGGCCAGTTGGGATATTCTTGTAGTTTTAACTTGGTGGCTGAGAGATAAGTTTTGTTAGGTAAGAGTCAACCACTTATCACTTTAAGATAGATATAATACTATTAGAGTTACCCCTAGGAGTAATTGAATCACTTCCACAACCAACACTTAGTCATAACTGCAGTGAGTAGTCACGTGACTACTCATAAAGAAATAAATTTTACAAATGATTTTAGAGAGGGTGGCCCTCAAAGCCACTCTCAAGTTTATACAAGTTTGTACAACAAGTTACCGTTTAAAAATATATTTACCAAATTATATCTTTTGTCTCCATTAGGAGACATATATTCTTTTTGACTTTAGTTTGCACTAGGTGTCTGTCAGAGAGGGACAAGCGTCTGCAAACAATGTAGGGAGAAAAAGTACATTTCAGACATTGTCCCTCAAAGTTTCCTTTCATATTTGGTGCCCCAAAAGGCCATGTCATCCCTAGCTTGTATCTATAAATAAGACCCTCAGGCTAGGTTAAATCAGATAAAAAAAACTCAAGTTATATTATTACTCTATTAAAATCATACTAGACCTAGTATTCTCTCCCTTCTCTCCCTACTCTCTCTAAGTGATGTGTGCTTGTCTCTTCACTCCCATCATTTTAGTTATTATTCTCAAGAGATATTTTTCTCTAAGTTATCATTATTATTTGTTAAGTTTCATATTTGCAGGGGGAGGTTCATAGCATTTACTCCATTTTTTTAGATATAGAAGGTTTTCATGCCCAGCTGCTTTTGAGACCTTGAAGACCTTGAAGGCCAAGTCCATTAGAGTGGGTCATGCCTCACTCGTTCTAGTTTCTTATCGAACCCCAGTTACACTACCCTCTTACAAATACCAAGGATAATGATGATTGAAATGTTCACATAATTATTACTTTTATTTTTTATGGGTGAGATTTAATTTCTTGGGTCAATAATCTCTC
The DNA here is from genome assembly GCA_949130495.1 of Sambucus nigra. Lineage (NCBI taxonomy): Eukaryota > Viridiplantae > Streptophyta > Magnoliopsida > Dipsacales > Adoxaceae > Sambucus > Sambucus nigra. Next base: position 601,964,068 of record OX422207.1, read on the forward strand.
TAGGATGGGCAATCATTATGTGAATATTTTCGAGATCATATTCATGATGAATCTGCGTCTAAGAGACATTCTGGATTGTGATACCCCCTTGAGAAAATTTTAATTTTTAATTCTACCAGTAAATTATTGCCAATGGATTTATATCCACTATAATATCAAATAATCTAAGAATATCAAATAAATTAAGTTTGATTAGAAAGAATCAACAAGACATTGGTGAAATCAATTTGCGAGAAATTGAATTTTACCTAGAGGGTGTTGAATACTTGAAGCGGAGAATCATATTACATATTATTAAACTTTACAAACAAGGTCTGACTATTTGAGTAATTCTTGGATAATTAAATTGGAGTGTTGTTGTAATTGTTTAATGGAATTAATTAAAATTAAATAAATACGGGGTATAATTTGAGATTTTCATTTTTTTTGTTTAGAAGCTAATTTAATTATCTGCCTTGGGTCCCTAGTATAGTCCTAAGTAGTAAGTCCAAAACTTTATGGAAACCCTAATTGGCCCAATCCCTCTTTATGCACTTATATTTGGTCTAAAGGAGGGTTAGAAGATTCATTATCACTGCTAAGGGTTATAGAAGAAGAGAAAAAACACTATCCACCTTTTTATGAGAGGGAGAGTATAGAGAAACCGTTTTTCTCTTATGACACCAAGTTTTCATCTCTGGAAGTGAATGTGCACATAACTTGATTTAGATGGATCATATGACAGAAGATCTAAGGTATTTTGAACATATAAGAAATGATTTGAAGGTGGTTGAATAACAACACTATATTCATCATCAACCATGTCTCCTATATTAGATCACCTACAAGATTCAATAAAGTATGATAATCTAAACCCTAGATCTAGTCTTTGTTGTTTTTCTTTTGAAAATACAATCAATCAAGGTCTTTTGGGCATATATTTTTTTTATTATCAATCCCCATCGATTGTTATTAGATCCACGACTAAGGAATTATGATCTATTAGAAAGATCCATGTTATCCACCATGAAACTCTAGTTTTGTATGTTGTAGAGATATGCATATTTTTATGTTATATAGTACTAACATGGTTTTATAGGTAACTAATTAATATATCCTTTCCATAATCACTTGAATGTTACTTTATGTGAATGAATGATACGTTATTATTCTACGATTTTGTTGTATAATATATTTTTATGAAAATTATGCCTTTTAAGGAGTTTTTTAGGGGATGTAATATTTTTTATAAGTTAAAATGATATATATTTACGTGGATTGGTCATGGGGAAAAGGTTTATGGAGTTTGGTCAAGTTTTGTACAAGTTACAGACGTTTTTGCATGGAATTTAAGATTTTGAGGCGAGATTCTTCTTTGCCAAAACTCAGATCAGGTTTAGGGATCCCAATCAATTGAGCTGGGGATCGAGATCCATCGGGTATTTATGACTTAGCCTGATTGCATTTTTGTGTTGTTTTGATGTTTTACGCTCCCACTCTTCATTTCGATCGTGAAGTGGAGTTTTTCCTGAGGTTCCATTTGTGAAAAAGTCCATTTTATAATCAAGTCTACTTAAAGAAGTATTCTTGCTCATTAATAAGTCTATTTGAAAATCGATTCTTGATCTTGAAGGGTTTTACTTCAAGAAGAACTCTAGGTCATGATGGAAAGAAGATTTTGTTTTCTATTTAAAATATAATTTCATGTTATTATTTTTTATTATGATTCTACCATCTTACCATTATTGATAATTATTGTGTGATAATTAATAGTCAATTGGGATCTCACGTTATGAAGGAAAATATGGATTTTTTTTCTAAACGACCTGGATCATGACATCTTGGGATTTTAAATTCTTAAGTGATAGTTATTAAAATAAAATGTCAGTGTGTTCGATCCTCCCAATAATAATGTTCTACACGAGATGATTTAATTTTAAAGAATGAACTGCTGGAATACAATTAAACACAACTAATGATATTTTCCCCTGCGGATTCATTGGAAGTAATTGTGGGACCAAAAGACGATAAGTATTTAAATATGTTGGACATAGATTTTAAGAATGTTTCGGAAAACATAATTGAAAGGCATAATGTTTGTCTAATTTCAGGTGCAATGATTTAAGCTTAATATGCTCGATAAGATTAATTTAATTAGCAGTTGAGTAAAGCTAAATTAAAATTTAATCAAAAGTATAATTCTCACTATTTAATTAATTTTTTTTTCTAATGATGATTGCCAAATTTAAAAAATGGGCTTAAATATCAACCCATTTACATCGATTAAAAAAACAAATTAACTCGAAAGAATTTCATAGTTTGGAAAAGAAATTTGGATATTTTCCATAATGTTGAGAATTATAAATTTATTTTAATTGAATCATTTTCAGTCAATCTTGGTGATGAGGAATTCGAGTCGCATGCCCGGGCTTATAAAAAATAGAAAAGGTTGACCAGGTGAATCGTTGCTATATGTTGGCATCTATGACCAATGTATTAAAACACAAACACTAAAATATGTCAAATGCTCACGACATGATTCTGAACCTCAGGGACAGGTTTAAGGATCATAATCATTTCGCACGATTGGATGTTAGGAAAAGGCTGGTCAGCCAAAAGATGGTTAGTGGTACTCTAGTTAAGAAATATATTCCAAATATGATGTCCATATTAGGGGAATATGAGGTCCTTAAATATGAAATTGATGGGGAAACATAGATCGATTTAATGCTTCAATAATTGTAAGGACAAATTTCTAATATAGTCAATTTGTATGTATATTGTCTTAATTCTAATTGGACAAAACTGTTTGAGACATAGGTTAGGACTTGAGTTTTTATCCTTCAAAGACCATGACATGTGCAATTGCAGACCGTAGCGATAAACTAAAGTGAATTCATCATCATTTCATGTTACATGCCACCTTTTGTCTTCAAATTTCATAGATCTCCAAAGGTATGAATGAATTTTATTTTTTATCCTTTGATATTCATCTAGTTGTTTGTTTTAATAATGTTTGAGGCTGTCTTTCATAAAAAGGTTTTTAAAGAAAACTTTTTTTAAGTGAAGAGTCGTTCGTACGTGTTTGTTAAAGTCGTTCAAATGAGTGTTCAAATAAGATATAGGTTCTCGTTTAAACGAGATTCAAACAAAATTTTTATGCTTAATTGTGGAATCTCGTTAGAAGCTCGATCCAAGTATGTTAAAATGAGATCAATTGTTTCATTTGAACAAAATTACTTTTGGTTGGAACGATAATAGTAAGTTCATTCGAATGAGCATATTGTTTTTGTTCGAACGAGATGCGCAGCCTCAAAATTTGTCTTTTCTATTTAAAGGAATGCTGGAAACTTATCTTCTCAAGAGGTTTTGCAGAAATAATTTTCCAAAGAGAAATCCATGATCCTTCCAAACCCTTGTTTCCCTAATTAGTTTTGAGACCCAAGTTTCAATAAAAATATTCTTGTCTTAGATTTATAGTTTTTCACTAAAGTTTATTTACTTATCATCCTTGTTGAGTCTTGTTTCGTGTGATGGATTCCTACTTGTTTTCTATTTACATATAGTGGATTTCGTGTGTGTAGCAGTTAGAAGTGGTGGACTTCGTGTTTGATTCGCTGACAATTTTCGAATCTAAAATCAGTGGATATTGATGCATGTGAGGAGCTGACATTGTGGCACTGCGTAGGTGGAATCCTATGTGTCGATGTGAAGAAGGTCGAAGGAATGAATATTCATTAAGGATTGAAGGAATTCGAGTCGGTTGTGTAAATCATCTTTCATCCTTATGTAAGATAAAGTTTGTCTAATTTTTTTCTCAACATTTTGTTTATTTGGTGCATGTTTAAAATTGATAAATAAATTTGAAAAAATTAAAAACCGGTATGTGTTTGACTATCCATATAAATTCCTCGTGCGTAGTTGCACTTTCAAATTGGCATCAAAGCGGGTGTCTATAAGTTATTAAGGCATTAGTTCGAGAGGTTTATATATTCGTCCTAGAAAATGCTTATGAAATATGCAACGAATTCCATTGACTAGTAGGTATGTTTAGCTTTAGTTAAGGGTGGACTCCACCCACAACTCTAGTAGGTAAAGTTCATGTGCCTAAACTCATTGAGAGTTAGATTGAGGATGAATATAAGTTAAATGTTTTAATTTGTGCGGTCATATCTGAGGAGTCTTGCCGTACTATGACGTGTGAGACATCCGAAGAGGCTTAAGACACACTCCAACTTACCTATACAGGAACTAGTGTAATTAAAGTTTCCAAACCAACAAACCTAACCACTCAGTTTGAAATTATGGGGGAATTATCCGAAAAAATCAAATGATTTGGACTGGATGACACTTGTCCGATATAATGAGATAAAGGATCATAGCTTAAGATAACAAATAAAAAAAGTCCAATCAGCAAGAATCTTGGAGATAGATGAATACGATCAAATTGTAATTGAATTAAAAATCTCTAGAGCCTTACAGTACACAACATATTCTTCTTCATTTATAAATGTAACCATTACACTGGGGAAAAGGGGAATTTAATTCTTGTTATTAGAATCAAAGTAATAAGAAAGGGGAAATACCCCCTGGACATAGGCCATTGACGAACCATATAAGTACTCGTGTCATGTGATCACATGGCTTGTTTTATTTTGTTTGGTATCAGTAATTGCGAGATTTTTGCACCTATAATTTGTGTCGTCTGTGGAAAATGAGTTTTCTTTTCCTAAATTAGTTAGAACCAACGAATGACCATGTCTCACTTGTACAGTCCACCTCTACCGTTTAACGGAAAAAACTAGAATGAACTTCCAATGCCTAGGGTAAGATAAAAAATCTATCCTAACAGTTGTCGCGACGCTCCTCATGCACATTATCGCCCATAAGAGAGACACTCCAAGCAAAGAAATAAGTAAACTATATCCATTCATATCTCACGGTTGTTCTATGCATATGAATAATGGCTCCGCTAGTAGAAGGAGGCCACATGCCTCCAAGAGGAAAACACACGTCTGCACTGTCTTATGGAAAGGATGGAGTGAGAGATCAACGGATTGAAGAACCTTATTCTCTTGATTCACTTGAGTCTACATTGTATAAGTGCTCCTCTAGTTTGGAAATTGTGACAAAATTAGAGTCCCATTCCCTAGATACCAAAGAGCCTCAGAATCTTCTTCTTAAGCCACACTTGATTCAATTGAAGGTATAATGCTCAATCACACTCACTAGGGTTGCATACATTGTTCATATATTGCATTAATTGATTGTGTGCGAGTTGTGTGTGTTAAATCCCATTTAAATTGGTTTTAATATTTTTTTTGGGAATTTTTGATAATTTTTAAATGAATTTTTGGAAATTAAAATTTGGTTTTTAAAACTTTTGGGGTCATTCTGTAATTACTGTTATTACCTTTTTATACCTGAAAGTTGGGTTGGGTAGGATCCGATTGCGGTTAAGATTTGAGGGTGCGTATGTAATTATTTTTAAAACACGCGTGTGAGAGCCCATCTCAACCCTACACCTGTCCATGTTATAACGGCTAGATTTGTGTTTGATGTAAGACTCAAAACTCGTGTGTTATCTCAGCCCTTGGATCGTTGTTATCAACGTTCTGCATGCGTCCAAACTCAATCCCTGTGAACCTCTCTAGACCAATCAACACTTGTTTAGATCACCGCTGATGTTAAACCTTGGATCAAAGTCAAAAGGCCAAGACCAAATCTCAGCCTTTAGATTTGCACTAACCTTCTCGATCCTTCCTAGCCTACTATATAAGGCATTTGGGGACTTTTGGCAGTTCATCTAAGTAGAGAGAGAAGAGATAAGAGAGAGAAAAGAGAGAAGTGAGAGAGAGAGAGAAGAGAGAAACCAGAGAGAAACCCTAACCCATTTCAAACCCTAAGCTCAATTTTACTTAAATAGTTTATACCAAACACTATACCTGTGTGTTGGAGTGTGTTGGTGGTGGGGGTTTGAAGGTTGTTTGAGGTTTTATCCTCTGAGATCGAGATCTTGTTTCCAACTTAGACATTTCATGTTAGATCTCTATTTCTTTTTTATAGAAACTGTAGATCTGGCTATTGCATGTCATATTACACATAGATCTGCATATTTTAGTTTCTCATCTTAAGAAATCGTATTTGTTGATTATTCTTTCTATAAATGTTTTTTAAAACTCCAGAATCAACAAATCTATTATCCGTTTCTAGTTCTTATGAAACAAGACCTTTGACCTAGTTGGAATCGCAATTGGTGGTTTTCAATTTCAAAAATATTTTCGAAACCCTCTGAAACTGGATATGACCTTAGCAGTCTTTCGAGCAAGGTAACCTTGGATTCTGGGATTATTTGAAAGGTCAAATAAAGTCTTTTTATTTTTAAAAAAGAGAGAAACTGAAAACAAAATTATTTAGATCTGATCTGTAATTTTCTAGGACTTGTTTGTATAAATAAGTGTGTGTGTGTGCATCCATGTGTTAGAACACTTTCATAAACACTTGTCACACTACAACACAAGAATTTTTGGATATAAGATATTGAATCTACAAGAGTCGACGTAAATACTAGAACAAAGTGGAGAAGTTAGCAAACTGAGAAAGCAACATCAACATCAGATCTGCAGTGAAGTTAGAATCAAACCAGTGGGTACATATTCTACACTTGTATAGGTCTGTTTTGTATGCATTTGTGTTATATAGTTTGTAACTTGTATATTTTGTTTTAGTGGATTTTTGGTTTGTGACTTAGAAGTGACCGTGGATGTTTCCTCAGTTGGGTGTGGTTTTACCATGTTAAAAATCGCCTTCTCCTTAATCTTTTTACATCTCCTCACCTCATTCTTGTGGCTGTGCTGATTTAATTAACTTAATCTATTTTAGTTTTGGTTTTCAAAACTAGTTATATAATCTTGGTCATATCTCGTACATTTTTCATTAAACACATCTTGTGATTGACTGGTTTTTGATTTAAATAAAAGAGTTTCTTCAAAAAATAGTCCGGAGTTACTTCAATAATTTAATCTTGTATTAAACGGTCTAAGTAACCATTTTTCACCGATGTTAATGAAAGATCCATGTTCAAAACCCTAGCCCTCAGGCGAGTAAAACTCAGAGCCGAGGAAGGATTTCAAGTCGTGATAAGGAGGAATCCGAATAAGAAAGTCACCCGATGGGACGAGATCAATTTGCAATCTCATTAGGAAAAAGATCGATCAACACTCCTTTAATCATGGGGCTAGATCCATAAAAAAACTGGCCATGAGGGACCTGATCACCCAAATTTAGTCCCCATTTCAAGAGCAATTGAAGATCCAAAACTCACCAAAAATTTGTAACTCCTATTTTCAAAATCAATAATGGAAAAACTAATCCCATAAACCACGTACATTAGTACAGGCATGCCATGAACTCATGGAATCAAAACAACACTCTTATGTGCCACATATTCCCTTCCATCCTGGGGGATATAATGAAAAATGGTTTTGTAGAGGGGGTTCTCACCCATTGGCCCAAATATAATGGGTGTATCATCATGAGCATCCCCCTCCAAAAGGCATTCTTACAAAGTTAATACCTAGACTGGATGAGGAGGGTCACCTTGAGGGGACCCTCTTTCCAAGGTCCCAATTCACATAAATGAAGTTTGGATGAGGAGGTTAACCTCATCCCCTAGCTCAAGGATAACAAAAAGAGGGTTAGGACGAGGAGGCCCACCACAAGAAGCCCCTCATCCCCAAAGCTCAAAATGACAGAAATGAAGTTAGGACGAGGAGCCCCACCACGAGGAGCCCCTCGTTCTCAAAGCTCAAGACACGAGAGAAAATAATGAAGGCGAGGAGGGCCCTAGTGAGCAGTCCCTCACCCCATGAACAATGCCACAAATAAATAGGCAAGGACAAGGACATCCTATCACGATCATCCCCTCGTCCAACACTCAATCCGTAAAAAATGGCAAGATGTAAAAGGGCAACCACGAGCAACCCCTCTAAAGGTATTGAGACCACAGAAAAAGGCCAAGGCAAGGGGACTCATTGTGAGCAGCCCCCTATGCCCCAATCAACATATCACAGAAATGGAATAAGGGTGAAGAGGTTTACCCATAGTGTCCCCTTTACTCCCAAATGAATTACCACAGAAACGATACAGGGAAAGGAGATCCACCTAGAGTGACCTACTCCCCGAGGTTTATTACCCAGAAAATATTAAAGTATTAATATTTTACTTACTTGCACAGGTAGCCTAGTTGAGTAAGTAGGGCTAAAAAAGTCCATTTGGGATCTCTTGGGAGTTTTGGCGTAGTGGCTGAAGAATAAGGTTTGTTGAGCAAGCTCAACCACTTAGAACTTTAAGATTGAGAGAATAGTAGTAGAAAGACCTTAAGGGTCACCCAGTCCTTACACAATTCACACCCAGTCAGAGTAGAAGTGAGAAACCAAGAAGTTTCTCCCCAAAAATGAACTTTTTAAAAAACTCATTTTAGCTGAGGGCAAATTTCTAGACTCAGGCTTAAAAATATGGAGTTAGAAGGCAAAAACGTAAGACAACCCAGTGAAAGGCACCAACACCTCACACGGGAGAAATGTAACTCGTAGGAACTAACCGTAAGATCACAGGTGTAAATATCAGGACTTAGGCTTAAAAATATGGCGTTAAAGGGAGAAAACCTGAGGCAGCCACCAAACGGACCCGTGAGAGGCACCAACACCTCGTATGAGACCAATGTAACTCGTAGAAACTGATCACAAGATCACGAGACACTCGGTTTGAGAATACGATAATAATTTGCAAATTTCTAGACTTAGGCTTAAAAACATGGCGTTAGAAAGCAAAAACTCGAGATAGTCCCTGAACGGCCCCATTTGAGGCACCAACAACTCTCACGGGACCAATATGACTCGTAAGAACCGATCGCCCGATCACAGGACTCCTGGTTTGAGAATACGATGATAATTTGCAAATTTCCTGACTTTGGCTTAAAAACATGGCCTTAGAAGGCAAAACCCCAAGACAGTCCCTGAACGGTCCCACGAGGGGAAACAAAACCTCTCGTGGAACCAATATAACTCATAAGAATGGATCTCACAATCACGGGAATTCCAGTTTGAGACTACGATGCTAATTTGCAAATTTCTAGACATAGGCTTCAAAATAAGGTGATAGAAGGAAAAAACCCGAAATAACCCCCGAATGGTCCTCTGAAAGACACCGACACCATGTATGGGACCAATGTAACTCGTAGAAACTAATCGCGTGATTACAGGACTCCCGGTTTGAGAATACGATGAGAATTTGCAAATTTTGAGACTTAGGCTTAAAAATAAGGCATTTGAAGGCAAAACCCAAAATATCCCCCGAATAGTCCCATGAGAGGCATCGATACCTCGCACGGGACCAATGTAACTTGTAACTTCTAGTAATTGACCATGCAATCATGGGACTCTCAGTTTGAGAGTACAATGATAATTTGAAAATATCAGGAGTTAGGCTTAAAATCGTTGCCTTAGAGGGCGAAAACCCGAACCTGCCCCCGAACGACCCTGTGATAGGCACAAACACCTTGCACAGGACCAACGTAAGTTATAGGAATTTACCTCATGATCACGGGACTCCTGGATTAGTAATACGATGATAATTTGAAAATATCACGACTTAGGCTTCACAACATGGTGTTAGAGGGAGAAATCGAAGCAGCCCCCGAACGGCCCCATGAGAGGCACCAACGCCTCCCATGGGACCAATGTAACTCGTAGTAACTGACTGTGCTATCATGAGACTCCCGGTTTGACAATACGATGATAATTTGAAAATATCAGGAACTAGGCTTAATAACATAACGTTAGAGGCAAAAACTCGACACAACGCTCGAACGGCCCCGTGTGAGGCACCAGCACCTCGCACGAGACCAATGTAACTCGTAAAAATTGACCGTGTGATAATAGGAATCCTGGTTTGAGAATATGAGGTTAATTTGGAAATATTAGCACTTAGGCTTAAAAACATAGCGTTAGAGGGATAAAATTCGAAACATCCCCCAAATGTCCCCATGAGAGGAACCAACACCTCGCATGGGACCAATGTAACTCGTAGGAACTAACCGTGTGATCACGAGACTCCTAATTTTAGAATATGATGATAATTTTAAAATATCAAGACTTAGGTTTAAAAATATGGCGTTAGTGGGCGAAAACCCAAAACAACCGTCAAACGGCCCCATGAGAGGCACCAACACCTCACCAGGGAATAATGCAACTCGTAAGAACTGATCATGCGATCAAGGTACTTACGGTTTGGGAATACGATGATAATTTGAAAATTTCTAGACTTAGGCTTAAAAACTTGGCGTCAGAGTACAAAAACCCGAAACAGCCTCTAAACGGTCATGTGAGAGGCCCTGACACCTCGTACGGGACCAATGAAACTCATAGGAACTAACCTCTTGGTCACGGAACTCCCAATTTGAGAATACGACTATAATTTGAAATTTTTTAGACTTAGGCTTAATTTGAATAAGATTTTTGATAATTTGATAATTTGAATAAGATTTTTGTAAAACTACTTGGTTACTGATATCACTTTTTTTGCGTATCCTATCATTTGCAGGATGACATTGTATCGTTTACTTTTTTGCATGTGGAACAAATGAAAGAGGCAATGGTTTACAACATGAATTTTGTTTATATAATGTTGTGGACATTCAAGATTATGTTTTTTATGTGTTATAGCCGTGCGGGCTTTTATTGTTTAGTTTTATGGCCGTACGGGCTTTAATAATTTTATTGTTAAATTTTATGGCCATGTAGGCTTTATAATAAGCAGGTTTTATATTAACAAGGTTTGGAATGTCCAGAAAACAGAGGAAACTCTACCCATTTTTTTTTGGTCTGTGAATTATTAAGACGTGTAATATTTTTAAGTTTGTATATGTATTAGTTTATTAACAACGTTCCTGATTTGTAATTTGTGATTTTTTTATCGTTTTGCTAATAATAAATATTTGTAACACCTCGTACATGTCCAACGTTATACGTAGCAACCGACTGTGCAGTCGTAGGACCCCCAATTTTAGGATTGGACAAAAAAACAATTTTTTTTAGTTATAGGTAAATATGGTCATGGACTTTATCCATAAACATTTTTATTTTTTTCATCGCGCATAAAAATAGTCGCAGCCAAAGTTCATGACCCCCAACCGTGTTGAAAAATGGTTGCGGTCAAAGTCCGTGACCCACGCGGCGACGAAAAAAATTGGTCGTGGCTAAAGTCCGTGACCCACACCGCGATAAAAAATGGTCGTGGTATGGGTCACGGACTTTGGCCGTGACAATTTTTTTGCTTTTTCTTTCGTCACGTTGTGGGTCACGGACTTTGTCCATGACCATTTTTTGTCACGGTTGGGGTCATGGACTTTGGCCGCGACAATATTTTTTCTTTTTTTTCGTCGCGGTGTAGGTCACAGACTTTGGCCCCGATAAATTTTTGTCACGGTTAGGGGTCATGGACTTTGTCCGTGACAAGTTTTTGCCATTGCGGTGTGGGTAACGCCCCAAGTCCGCGACCGTCTACCATGACCCCTGGGGGTTGTGACCCCCAGATTCATCATGGACTTGGTCCGCGACCCACAGTCTTGGTCAGGGATTTTGGCCGTTACCATTCGCCAATTTGGGTGTAGTGTATCACGAGCAGCCCCTCGTCCAACACTCAAGCTGTAGAAAAAGGCAAGCTCGAGAAGGGCAACACCTCCAACAATATTGAGACCATAAAAAAAGGCCAAGGCAAGGGGACTTATTACTAGGATCCCCCTCGGTCCCAATTAACATATCATAAAAATGGAAGAAGGGTGAAGAGGTTTACCTAGAGTGGTACCTCTACTCCCTAATGACTTACCACATAAATGATACCGGGCGAGGAGGTCCTAAAGCACCTTATACTATTGACTCACCTGAGTCTACATTGTATAAGTGCTGATTTAGTTTGGAAATATGTGACGAAATTAGAGTCCCAATCCCTAGTTATCAAAGAGCCTCAAAATTTTCTTCTTAAGACACACTTGATTCAATTGAAGGTATAATGCTCAATCACACACACTAGGGTTGCATACATTATTTATATATTGTATTAGTTGATTGTGTGTGAGTTGTGTGTAGTTAATCCCATTTAAATTGGGTTTAGTAATTTTTTGGGAATTTTTAATAATTTTTAAATGATTTTTTGGAAAATAAAACTTGGTTTATAAAATTTTTGGGGTCATTCTGTAATTACTGTTATTACCTTTTTATACCTGAAAGTTGGATTGGGTAGGATCCGAATGCGCTTGAGACTTGAGGGTGTGTGTGTAATTATTTTTAAAACACGCGTGTGAGAGCTCATCTCAGCCCTACACCTGTCCATGTTATACCGGTAAGATTTGTGTTTATTGTAAGACTCAAAGCCCTTGTGTTATCTCAACCCTTGGATCTCCGTAATCACCGCTCTGCATGCGTTCGAACTCAATCGCTGTGAACCTCTCTAGACCAATCAACAATTGTTTAATTCGTCGCTGATGTTTAACCGTTGGATCAAAGTTAAAAGGCCAAGACCAAATCTCAGCCTTTAGATTTACACCAACCTTCTCGATCCTTCCTAGCCTACTATATAAGGAGGCTTACCCTCAGCAATTGGGAATTTTTGGAAGTTCTTCTAAATAGAGAGAGAAGAGAGGAGAGAGAAAAGAGAGAGAGAGAAGAGAGAAACCAGGGAGAGAAAGAAACCCTAAATCGTCCAAACCCTTTTAGTTTTCAAACCCAAAACTCATTTCTCCTAAATAATATTTATCAAACAATAAACCTGTGTGTTTCAGAGTGTTGTTGGTTAGGGTTTGAAGGTTGTTTGAAGAGTTTTATCCTCTGAGTTCGAGATCTTGTTTCCAACTTAGACATTTCATGTTAGATCTCTATTTCTCTTTCATAGAAATAGTAGATCTGATTATTGCATGTCATATTATACTTAGATTTGCATATTTTAGTTTCTTATCTTGAGAAATCGTATCTGTTGATTACTGTTCTGTAAATGTTTTTCAAAATGTTAGAATCAACAAATATATTATCTGTTTCTAGTTCATATGAAACAAGACTGTTGACCTAGTTGGAATCACAATTGGCGGTTTTTAATTTAAAAAATATTTTCAAAACCCTCTAAAATTGATTAAGACCTTAAACCGTCTTTCGAGCAAGGTAACCTTATTCTGGGATTATTTGAAAGGTCAAATAAAGTCTTTTCGTTTCTAAAGAAGAGAGAAACTGAAAAAAAACATCATTTAGATATGATTTGTAATTTTCTAGAACTTGTTTGTATAAATAAGTGTGTGTGTGCATGCATGTGTTAAAACACTTTCACAAACACTTGTCACACTTTAACACGAAAGCGTTGGCTATAAGATCTTGAAACTTCAAGAGTCGACGTAAAGACTAGAACAAAGTGGAGAAGTTAGCAAACTGGGAAAGCAACATCAACATCAGATCTGCAGAAAAGTTAGAATCAAACTAGTGGGTATATTTCTAAACTTGTATGGGTCTAATTAGTTTGCATGTGTGTTATATAGTTTGTAACTTGTATATTTTATTTTAGTGGATTTTTGGTTTGTGACTTAGAAGTCACCGTGGATGTTTCCTCAGTTGGGTGAGGTTTTACCAAGTTAAAAACACCATGTCCTTAATCTTTCTACATCTCCTCATCTCATTCTTGCTAGTGTGCTGATTTAAACCTTTTAGTTTTGTTTTTCAAAACTAGTTACATAATCTTGAACAAATCTCGTGCATGTTTTATTAAGCACATCTTGTGATTAATCTATTTTTATTTAAAGAAAAGATTTTCCTAAAAAAATAGTTCGGAGTTACTTCAATAGTTTAATCTTGTATTAAATCGACTAAGTAACAGCTTTTTCAATTGGTATTAGAGCTTTGAAAAATTTCTTTAAAGATCTTGTGTTTCTGAAATTATTTTCTTAAAATCAAACAATGGACGAGAAAAATGAAAGATTTGGTAACTTTACCAGACCTCCTCTCTTTGATGGAAACAACTTTGCTTACTGGAAAGTAAGGATGGTTGCTTTTATACAAGGAACCTTAAGAGATGATGTCTGGGATATTGTTGAAAATGGATATACTTATCCTACAAAAGCAGCCACTGAAGGAAGTAATGAGAGGATTAAGAAAGTGTTAAGTGAATTCACTCAAGAAGGGAAACAAGTTTCTCGAAACAAGTTTCTCGAAACAATAACAAAGGCAAGAATGCTATTTTTATGTCTATAAATGAACATGAGTTCAAAAGGATCTCATCTTGTGCCACTTCTAAGGAAGCTTGGGATACATTGGTTACTGCACATGAAGGTGACACTAGAGTTAAAGCTGCTAAAACACAGATGCTTATCCAACAGTATAACTCTTTAATCATGTTTGATTCTGAGACATTTGATGACTTTTACATGAGTTTGATTGATATTGTGACCAAACTAATAACTTATGATAGACGTGAAATTGTCTCTAAAATTCTAAGATCATTACCACAGAGATTTGATAACAAAAGATATGCTATTGAGGAAATGAGTGACCAAAATTTCACTCCTGAATTACTCAGTAGTCAACTGAGAACCGTGGAAAAAGAATTAGAATTTAAGAAGCAATTGACCTAGTCCCATAGGAAACAGACTAGTTCCAATTTGAGTTTTTCCTCTAAGATGATGAAACTTGATCTTAGTATTCCTAATAATGACTTTGATGAGGAATGTGATATATATAGTTTGGATAATCAATTGCCTTGATGTCAAAACAGTTTAAGGAAATTATCAAATTTAGAAATGAAATGGCAAACAGACAAGGCAAGCCAAATTATCCAACTCAGTCTAACCACAAACCTCATGAGAAAGGTGAAGAAAAACATCACAAGAACATTCATACGAGACCTAACAAAGACTTCAAGAACATTGAATGTTTTAGATGTGGTAAATTGGGTCATATAGCACAAGACTAGAGAGTTAAAGTGAACACGACCAATAAACATAATAGGACCAACATTTGCAAGACATGGAATGATTCAAGTGATTCTGAAAATGAAGAACCTGAATCATTTCATGATTTTGATCCCTGTATGTCTTTCTTTGTCAAGATAGTATATAATGATGATATTCCTGTGCCTATGTATGAGAATGATGTTAGTAGCTCTACCTCACCTGTTATGAATCATGCTGCTACTGGTTTAGACGTTTTAATTTCTGATAACAACGATAGTTCTACTACGGGGTGTGTGAGTCAAAGGGAAAGCGATAATGATGATGTCAATGTGTGTGTGAGTTCAAGAAATGAATCCTTAGGGGTCACTTCACACACTAAACTTAGTGATTCTGACACTGAAGACCTCCCTGATATTCACATACTTTATGCCAAGACTCTCAAGAAAAGCACTAGACTAGAGAAGACTGTGAAAGATCTCACCAAGAAACTAAAAGACATAAGTATGATGGTTAAACTTAACGCTGAAGAGTATACTACCCAATGTGTAACTCATGAGAATGAAGTCAAAATTTTTGATCAAAAATTGAAGAATTTGATTGAAATGAATGAAACTCTGGAGAAAAAATATAAAGGGACTTTATTACAATTGGAACAAGCTAAAGAAAAGACAACAACTGGTTTACAAAAATTTGCAAAATTTGAAAATAATTCCAACTGTTTTGATGGTTTTGTTGCTGATTCAAAAACAAATTCTGATGATCGAACTGGAATAGGTTTTTGCCCAAATTTAAAGACACAAACTAAAAACTTTGAATCAATCAACTTTTTATCAGGAGGCAAAAGACCTATAAAAACTTGCCCAGATTTTCATTCCCTAAAAGATGAGTTTGATGAAAAACAACAGAAGTTTGATATTGGGGAATCAAGTTACTTTAAGTGTGATAGTCAACGTAAGGCTAAATACATCTGCCCCTCGATTAGGGAGAGTGTTTCTTCGTTCCAAAATGTACTCCCTAGGAATAAGGTTCAACATCAAAATTCCATGAAACCTATGTTTAGAGACTTTCCTAAGGAGATACCCTCTTCAAGAAATCTATATTGTTCTTACTGTGACATATACAGTCATTCTTTTGAAGGTTGCTACTCTAGACGTTTAGTAAAACCTGTCTGTAATACTCCTCTATACCACAACTTTAACTACTCTAGGAGAAGCCGTAATAATTATGTCATGCCAAGACAACCAGATAAAAACTCTAACTATAGAAAGAGAAAGACCAAACCTAAAATATCATTTCCAAGAAGGACAACAAGGCACTTTCCTAAACCAAATGCTCATATTTTCCATAAAATTCAAACTCATGTGCAAAACATTTTTCAATAAAAATCTAATGCTCGCAAATTTTATCAAATGAGAGCAAATATGCGCAAAACAAAAATAAGAGCTGCTTGGGTTAGAAATGATGAGCTATTGCCCAAGATCAAGTGTAACATTGTGATTACTGCTTTAAAAGCTAAACACACTCCCTCTGGTTGGTATTGAGACTCTGGGTGTTCAAAGCACATGAATGGTGATGATACAAAACTTTTAAACAAAACCATCTTTGTTGGGGGAAAAGTCATTTTTGGAGATGATGTATCATCTTAAATCATTGGTAAAGGAACACTCCAAGAAGAAGGAATGCCTGAGTAAAAGGTCTTAAGGCTAATATACTTAGTATTTCACAATTTTGTGACTCAAATCATACTGTCACCTTTTCAAAGAATAATTACAAAATTTTAAATGAAAAAGGTGAGTGCTTAATTACAGGACTTAGGACTCCTGACAATTTTTATACTGTCTAGAACAGTACTGAGGTCTATAACATTGCCATAATGGATGAAAATGAAATATGGCATAATCAAATGGGTCACATAAATTATGACAGCCTTAGTAGATTGTCGTCACAAGAAATAGTTAGAGGAATTCCAAAGATCAACCCTATTTCTAACATTGTCTGTGGATCATGTCAGGAAGGCAAAATTGTTAAAGCACCTCATAAAAAGGTTAAAGATATCCTTTCCTCTAAACCCTTGGAGCTCATCCATATGGACCTAATGGGTCCTTCTCGAACTGTTAGTTTGTGTGGACACAGTTCATTCTTGTTATGGTTGATGACTTCTCCAGATTTACTCAGGTGGCCTTTTTAAAATAAAAGTTTGACAATTTCAGAACATTTTTGAAAATTCTCCTTCGGATTGAAAATGAGAAGGACACTCAAGTAAATAGAATTCGTAGTGATAGGGGTAAAGAATTAATAGATACTGGTATTATAGAGTACTGTGACTATAATGGTTACAAACATGAATTTAGTGCTCCCAAGACTCCTCAACAAAATGGAATTGCTGAGAGAAAGAATCGTACCCTTCAAGAGATGGCACGTGTTATGATTCATACTACGTGTTTACCTAAATATTTTTGGGTAGAATCTATTCGTACTGCTTGTCACATTATTAATAGGGTCTATCTTAGGAAGAATTCTAAACAAACTCCTTACGAACTATGGTATGGGAAACATCCCAATCTTAAATACCTTAGAACCTTTGGTAGTACATGTTATATCTGCAAAGACAGAGAATACTTGTCAAAATTTGAGACTTGTGGAGATAAAGCTATTTTCTTAGGATATTCTCGTGATGGTAGAGCATATCGTGTTTATAATCTTAGCACAAAGAGCTTAATGGAATCCATAAACGTTATTGTAAGTGACATTACTATTGAGAGTAAGACTGGAGAACCAACTATTGTGGAAGAGTCTGAAAATGTTTTAGATAATGACTCTCCAAAAATAGATGATTCATTACCAATTGAGACACTTGAAGTACCTAACTGGGTTTTTAAAGATCATCCCATAGATAACGTTGTTGGTAACCCTAGTGAGCCTGTACGTACAAGATCTCAATTAAGAAACTATGCTCATTATGCATGTTTTGTTTCCCTTGTGGAACCAATGAATGTAAATGAGTCATTGAATGACCCTCATTGGATTTCTTCCATCCAAGAAGAACTTCTTAAATTTATCATTCATGATGTTTAGTATCTTGTACCTAGGCCTGATCATAAAAAGGTTATTGGCACACGTTTGATATTTAAAAATAAATCTGATGAAAGTGGGATAATCATTAGAAACAAAGCCAGATTAGTGGCTTAAGGATACTCTCAAATTGAAGGAATAAATTTTAACGAGACTTTTGCCCCTGTTACTCGCTTAGAATCTGTTTGTCTTCTTTTTGCAATATCTTGTTACTTGCATTTTACGCTTTACCAAATGGATGTCAAATCTTCCTTTCTTAATGGAATCTTGACTAAAGAGACCTATCGACCCTTAATATCCAAATCATGTTTATCGTCTTAAAAATGCGTTGTATGGTCTTAAATAAGCGCCAAGAGCCTGGTATGAGCGTCTTTCTAACTTTCTCTTAGACAAAGGTTTTAAGAGAGGTGGAAGTGATCAAACCCTTTTTGTCAAACAATTTGACAAAGATATCATTATAGCTCAAGTCTATGTCGACGATATCATTTTTGGATCCACTTCCCCTTCAGAAGTTAAATCTTTTTCTAAAATTATGCATAGAGAATTTCAAATGTCTCTTATGTGGGAGTTACAATTTTTCCTGGGTCTTCAAGTTAAACAGAATTCAGATGGTTTATTTGTGTCGCAATAGAAATATGCTTTAGTGATTGTCAAAAAATTCGGGCTTGAAAGTGCAAAAGATGCTAAAACTCCCATGAGTACTACGGCCTAATTATCTAAGGATGAGAATGGAAAATGCATAGATCCCACTTTGTATCGTACTATGATAGGAACCTTACTATACCTTACTGCCTCGCGTTCTGATATTATGTACGCAGTTTGCATGTGTGCCCATTATCAAAATAATCCTAAAGAGAGCCACTTAGTATGCATAAAAAGAATCATTAAATACATAAAAGGAACTCTAAATTTAGGACTTGGGTACACCAATGATACTCCTAGTACTATAATAGGATACACTAATGCCGACTGGGCTGGGTGTACTGATGATAGTAAGAGCACATCAGGAGCTTGTTGCTATATCGGTAACAATCTGGTAGGATGGAGTAGTAAGAAACAAAACTGCACTTCCTTGTCCACAACTGAATCTGAATACATAGCCGCTAGTAGTTGCTGTGCTCAATTACTTTGGCTTAAGAAAATGCTAAATTATTATGGTGTTCAAGAAGATAAACTACATCTCTATTGTGATAATCAAAGTGCGATCAATATCTCTTAAAATCTTGTTCAACACTCGTGAACTAAACATATAAAAATTAGACATCATTTTATACGCGAATTAGTTGAGACTAAGGAATTAGAAATCAATTATCTTCCTACTGATTTGCAACTCGCAGATATGTTTACCAAACCTTTGGATTACAATAGATTTCTGGCTTTGCAAAAATCGATAGGAATGGTTTCTGTTGAATAAACTCGCGTGCCTTAAGTTTTTTTCCCTTTGTTCATTTAAGACAAAATGGGGGAGTAATTTGAGTCTTATGAGTTCATATTTTTTCTTGCACATATTTCTAAAAATCTTGATTTTAGCGGTATTTGCAGGAATCTGTACCTTTGTCTTCAACAGGTGTTATTAGGGTATTGATGTATAATTAGTTAAGTTATGTAATTTTCTTTTTCAAGGAAATGGGTAGATAGAATTTTTGTATAGGAATATATTTTTCCTTATTTCTTTGTAGCCCTACGAGTTTCAGATGACTCAAAGGAGATTTATCTCATATTTACAAAGGGGGAGATTTAAGCACCTTATAATCTTGACTCACTTGAGTTTACATTGTATAAGTGCTCATCTAGTTTGGAAATATGTGACAAAATTAGAGTCCCATTCCCTAGTTATCAAAAAGCCTCATAATCTTCTTCTTAAGCCACACTTGATTAAATTGAAGGTATAATTCTTAATCACACACACTAGGGTTGCATACATTGTTCATATATTGTATTATTTGATTGTGTGTGAGTTGTGTGTGGTTAATCCCATTTAAATAGGTTTTAATATTTTTTTGGGAATTTTTAAATAATTTTTTGGAAAATAAAACTTGGTTTTTAAAACTTTTGGGGTCATTATGTAATTACTGTTATTACCTTTTTATACCTGAAAGTTGGGTTGGGTAGGATCCGAATGCGATTGAGACTTGAGGGTGCGTGTGTAATTATTTCTAAAACACGCGTGTGAGAGCTCATCTCAGCCCTACACCTGTCCATGTTATACCGACTTGATTTGTGTTTGTTGCAAGACTTAAAACCCTTGTGTTATCTGAGCCCTTGGATCTCTGTAATCAACGCTTTGCATGCGTTCGAACTCAATCCCTGTGAACCTCTCTAGACCAATCAGAAATTGTTTAATTAACCGCTGACGTTTAACCGTTGGATCAAAGTCAAAAGGCCAAGACCAAATCTCAGCCTTTAGATTTGCACCAACCTTCTCGATCCTTCCCATCCTACTATATAAGGAGACTTACCCTCATCATTTGGGAACTTTTGGAAGTTCGTCTAAATAGAGAGAGGAGAGAGGAGAGAGAAGAGAGAGAGAGGGAGAGAAGAGAGAAACCGGAGAGAGAAAGAAACCCTAAATCGTCCAAACCCTTTTTGCTTTCAAACCCAAAACTCATTTCTCCTAAACAGTATTTACCAAACACTATACCTGTGTGTTTGAGAGTGTTGTTGGTTGGGGCTTGAAGGTTGTTTAAAGAGTTTTATCCACTGAGTTCGAGATCTTGTTTCCAACTTAGACATTTCATGTTAGATCTCTATTTCACTTTCATAGAAACAGTAGATCTGATTATTGCATATCATATTATACTTAAATCTGCATATTTTAGTTTCTCATCTTGAGAAATCGTATTTGTTTATTACTGTTCTGTAAATGGTTTTCAAATCGTTAGAATCAACAAATATATTTTCTATTTCTAGTTCATATGAAACAAGACCGTTGACCTAGTTGGAATCACAATTAGCAGTTTTCAATTTCAAAAATATTTTCAAAACCCTCTGAAATTGATTAAGACCTTGAACTGTCTTTCGATCAAGGTAGCCTTGGATTCTGGGATTATTTGAAAGGTCAAATAAAGTCTTTTCATTTCTAAAGAAGGGAGAAACTGAAAACAACATCATTTAGATCTGATCTATAAATTGCTAGGACTTGTTTGTATAAATAAGTGTTTATATGTGCAGGCATGTGTTAGAACACTTTCACAAACACTTCTCACACTACAAAATAGAAGTGTTGGCTATAAGATCTTGAAACTTCAAGAGTCGACGTAAATACTGGAACAAAGTGGAAAAGTTAGCAAATTGGGAAAGCAACATCAACATCAGATCTGTAGAAAAGTTTGAATTAAACCAGTGGGTATATTTCTAAACTTAGTGATTCTGACACTGAAGACCTCCCTGATATTCACATACTTTATGCCAAGACTCTCAAGAAAAGCACGAGACTAGAGAAGACTGTGAAAGATCTCACCAAAAAACTAAAAGACATAAGTATGATGGTTAAACTTAACGCTGAAGAGTATACTACCCGATGTGTAACTCATGAAAATGAAATCAAAATTTTTGATCAAAAATTGAAGAATTTGATTGAAATGAATGAAACTCTGGAGAAAAAATATAAAGGGACTTTATTACAATTGGAACAAGCTAAAGAAAAGACAACAACTGGTTTACAAAAATTTGCAAAATTTGAAAATAATTCCAACTGTTTTGATGGTTTTGTTGCTGATTCAAAAACAAATTCTGATGATCGAACTGGAATAGGTTTTTGCCCAAATTTAAAGACACAAACTAAAAACTTTGAATCAATCAACTTTTTATCAGGAGGCAAAAGACCTATAAAAACTTGCCCAGATTTTCATTCCCTAAAAGATGAGTTTGATGAAAAACAACAGAAGTTTGATATTGGGGAATCAAGTTACTTTAAGTGTGATAGTCAACGTAAGGCTAAATACATCTGCCCCCCGATTAGGAAGAGTGTTTCTTCGTTCCAAAATGTACTCCCTAGGAATAAGGTTCAACATCAAAATTCCATGAAACCTATGTTTAGAGACTTTCCTAAGGAGATACCCTATTCAAGAAATCTATATTGCTCTTACTGTGACATATACAGTCATTCTTTTGAAGGTTGCTACTCTAGACGTTTAGTAAAACCTACTCCTCTATACCAGAACTTTAACTACTCTAGGAGAAGCCGTAATAATTATGTCATGCCTAGACAACCAGATAAAAACTCTAACTATAGAAAGAGAAAGACCAAACCTAAAAGATCATTTCCAAGAAGGACAACAAGGCACTTTCCTAAACCAAATGCTCATATTTTCCATAAAATTCAAACTCATGTGCAAAACATTTTTCAATAAAAATCTAATGCTCGCAAATTTTATCAAATGAGAGCAAATATGCGCAAAACAAAAATAAGAGCTGCTTGGGTTAGAAATGATGAGCTATTGCCCAAGATCAAGTGTAACATTGTGATTACTGCTTTAAAAGCTAAACACACTCCCTCTGGTTGGTATTGAGACTCTGGGTGTTCAAAGCACATGAATGGTGATGATACAAAACTTTTAAACAAAACCATCTTTGTTGGGGGAAAAGTCATTTTTGGAGATGATGTATCATCTTAAATCATTGGTAAAGGAACACTCCAAGAAGAAGGAATGCCTGAGTAAAAGGTCTTAAGGCTAATATACTTAGTATTTCACAATTTTGTGACTCAAATCATACTGTCACCTTTTCAAAGAATAATTACAAAATTTTAAATGAAAAAGGTGAGTGCTTAATTACAGGACTTAGGACTCCTGACAATTTTTATACTGTCTAGAACAGTACTGAGGTCTATAACATTGCCATAATGGATGAAAATGAAATATGGCATAATCAAATGGGTTACATAAATTATGACAGCCTTAGTAGATTGTCGTCACAAGAAATAGTTAGAGGAATTCCAAAGATCAAACCTATTTCTAACATTGTCTGTGGATCATGTCAGGAAGGCAAAATTGTTAAAGCACCTCATAAAAAGGTTAAAGATATCCTTTCCTCTAAACCCTTGGAGCTCATCCATATGGACCTAATGGGTCCTTCTCGAACTGTTAGTTTGTGTGGACACAGTTCATTCTTGTTATGGTTGATGACTTCTCCAGATTTACTCAGGTGGCCTTTTTAAAATAAAAGTTTGACAATTTCAGAACATTTTTGAAAATTCTCCTTCGGATTGAAAATGAGAAGGACACTCAAGTAAATAGAATTCATAGTGATAGGGGTAAAGAATTAATAGATACTGGTATTATAGAGTACTGTGACTATAATGGTTACAAACATGAATTTAGTGCTCCCAAGACTCCTCAACAAAATGGAATTGCTGAGAGAAAGAATCGTACCCTTCAAGAGATGGCACGTGTTATGATTCATACTACGTGTTTACCTAAATATTTTTGGGTAGAATCTATTCGTACTGCTTGTCACATTATTAATAGGGCCTATCTTAGGAAGAATTCTAAACAAACTCCTTACGAACTATGGTATGGGAAAAATCCCAATCTTAAATACCTTAGAACCTTTGGTAGTACATGTTATATCTGCAAAGACAGAGAACACTTGTCAAAATTTGAGACTTGTGGAGATAAAGCTATTTTCTTAGGATATTCTCGTGATAGTAGAGCATATCGTGTTTATAATCTTAGCACAAAGAGCTTAATGGAATCCATAAACGTTATTGTAAGTGACATTACTATTGAGAGTAAGACTGGAGAACCAACTATTGTGGAAGAGTCTGAAAATGTTTTAGATAATGACTCTCCAAAAATAGATGATTCATTACCAATTGAGACACTTGAAGTACCTAACTGGGTTTTTAAAGATCATCCCATAGATAACGTTGTTGGTAACCCTAGTGAGCCTGTACGTACAAGATCTCAATTAAGAAACTATGCTCATTATGCATGTTTTGTTTCCCTTGTGGAACCAATGAATGTAAATGAGGCATTGAATGACCCTCATTGGATTTCTTCCATCCAAGAAGAACTTCTTAAATTTATCATTCATGATGTTTAGTATCTTGTACCTAGGCCTGATCATAAAAAGGTTATTGGCACACGTTTGATATTTAAAAATAAATCTGATGAAAGTGGGATAATCATTAGAAACAAAGCCAGATTAGTGGCTTAAGGATACTCTCAAATTGAAGGAATAAATTTTAACGAGACTTTTGCCCCTGTTACTCGCTTAGAATCTGTTTGTCTTCTTTTTGCAATAGCTTGTTACTTGCATTTTACGCTTTACAAAATGGATGTCAAATCTTCCTTTCTTAATGGAATCTTGACTAAAGAGACCTATCGACCCTTAATATCCAAATCATGTTTATCGTCTTAAAAATGCGTTGTATGGTCTTAAATAAGCGCCAAGAGCCTGGTATGAGCGTCTTTCTAACTTTCTCTTAGACAAAGGTTTTAAGAGAGGTGGAAGTGATCAAACCCTTTTTGTCAAACAATTTGACAAAGATATCATTATAGCTCAAGTCTATGTCGACGATATCATTTTTGGATCCACTTCCCCTTCAGAAGTTAAATCTTTTTCTAAAATTATGCATAGAGAATTTCAAATGTCTCTTATGTGGGAGTTACAATTTTTGCTGGGTCTTCAAGTCAAACAGAATTCAGATGGTTTATTTGTGTCGCAATAGAAATATGCTTTAGTGATTGTCAAAAAATTCGGGCTTGAAAGTGCAAAAGATGCTAAAACTCCCATGAGTACTACGGCCTAATTATCTAAGGATGAGAATGGAAAATGCATAGATCCCACTTTGTATCGTACTATGATAGGAACCTTACTATACCTTACTGCCTCGCGTTCTGATATTATGTACGCAGTTTACATGTGTGCCCATTATCAAAATAATCCTAAAGAGAGCCACTTAGTATGCGTAAAAAGAATCATTAAATACATAAAAGGAACTCTAAATTTAGGACTTGGGTACACCAATGATACTCCTAGTACTATAATAGGATACACTAATGCCGACTGGGCTGGGTGTACTGATGATAGTAAGAGCACATCAGGAGCTTGTTGCTATATCGGTAACAATCTGGTAGGATGGAGTAGTAAGAAACAAAACTGCACTTCCTTGTCCACAACTGAATCTGAATACATAGCCGCTAGTAGTTGCTGTGCTCAATTACTTTGGCTTAAGAAAATGCTAAATTATTATGGTGTTCAAGAAGATAAACTACATCTCTATTGTGATAATCAAAGTGCGATCAATATCTCTTAAAATCTTGTTCAACACTCGTGAACTAAACATATAAAAATTAGACATCATTTTATACGCGAATTAGTTGAGACTAAGGAATTAGAAATCAATTATCTTCCTACTGATTTGCAACTCGCAGATATGTTTACCAAACCTTTGGATTACAATAGATTTCTTGCTTTGCGAAAATCGATAGGAATGGTTTCTGCTGAATAAACTCGCGTGCCTTAAGTTTTTTTCCCTTTGTTCATTTGAGACAAAATGGGGGAGTAATTTGAGTCTTATGAGTTCATATTTTTTCTTGCACATATTTCTAAAAATCTTGATTTTAGCGATATTTGCAGGAATCTGTACCTTTGTCTTCAACAGGTGTTATTAGGGTATTGATGTATAATTAGTTAAGTTATGTAATTTTGTTTTTCTAGGAAATGGGTAGATAGAATTTTTGTATAGGAATATATTTTTCCTTATTTCTTTGTAGCCCTACGAGTTTCAGATGACTTAAAGGAGATTTATCTCATATTTACAAAGGGGGAGATTTAAGCACCTTATAATCTTGACTGACTTGAGTCTACATTGTATAAGTGCTCATCTAGTTTGGAAATATGTGACAAAATTAGAGTCCCATTCCCTAGTTATCAAAAAGCCTCATAATCTTCTTCTTAAGCCACACTTGATTAAATTGAAGGTATAATTCTCAATCACACACACTAGGGTTGCATACATTGTTCATATATTGTATTATTTGATTGTGTGTGAGTTGTGTGTGGTTAATCCCATTAAAATAGGTTTTAATATTTTTTTGGGAATTTTTAATAATTTTTAAATAATTTTTTGGAAAATAAAACTTGGTTTATAAAACTTTTGGGGTCATTATGTAATTACTGTTATTATCTTTTTATACCTGAAAGTTGGGTTGGGTAGAATCCGAATGCGCTTGAGACTTGAGGGTGCGTGTGTAATTATTTCTAAAACACGCGTGTGAGAGCTCATCTTAGCCCTACACCTGTCCATGTTATACCGACTTGATTTGTGTTTGTTGCAAGACTTATAACCCTTGTGTTATCTGAGCCCTTGGATCTCTGTAATCAACGCTTTGCATGCGTTCGAAATCAATCCCTGTGAACCTCTCTAGACCAATCAGCAATTGTTTAATTAACCGCTGAAGTTTAACCGTTGGATCAAAGTCAAAAGGCCAAGACCAAATCTCAGCCTTTAGATTTGCACCAACCTTCTCGATCCTTCCCATCCTACTATATAAGGAGACTTACCCTCATCATTTGGGAACTTTTGGAAGTTCGTCTAAATAGAGAGATAAGAGAGGAGAGAGAAGAGAGGGAGAGACGAGAGAAACCGGAGAGAGAAAGAAACCCTAAATCGTCCAAACCCTTTTCGCTTTCAAACCCAAAAATCATTTCTCCTAAACAGTATTTACCAAACACTATACCTGTGTGTTTGAGAGTGTTGTTGGTTGGGGTTTGAAGGTTGTTTAAAGAGTTTTATCCACTGAGTTCGAGATCTTGTTTCCAACTTAGACATTTCATGTTAGATCTCTATTTCTCTTTCATAGAAACAGTAGATCTAATTATTGCATATCATATTACACTTAAATCTGCAAATTTTAGTTTCTCATCTTGAGAAATCGTATTTGTTTATTACTGTTCTGTAAATGGTTTTCAAATCGTTAGAATCAACAAATATATTTTCTATTTCTAGTTCATATGAAACAAGACCGTTGACCTAGTTGGAATCATAATTAGCAGTTTTCAATTTCAAAAATATTTTCAAAACCCTCTGAAATTGATTAAGACCTTGAACTGTCTTTCGAGCAAGGTAGCCTTGGATTTTGGGATTATTTGAAAGGTCAAATAAAGTCTTTTCATTTCTAAAGAAGAGAGAAACTGAAAACAGCATCATTTAGATCTGATCTATAATTTGCTAGGACTTGTTTGTATAAATAAGTGTTTGTATGTGCAGGCATGTGTTAGAACACTTTCACAAACACTTCTCACACTACAAAATAGAAGTGTTGGCTATAAGATCTTGAAACTTCAAGAGTCGACGTAAATACTGGAACAAAATGGAAAAGTTAGCAAATTGGGAAAGCAACATCAACATCAAATCTGTAGAAACGTTTGAATTAAACCAGTGGGTATATTTCTAAACTTGTATAGGTCTGATTAGTTTGCATGTGTGTTATATAGTTTGTAACTTGTATATTTTGTTTTAGTGTATTTTTAGTTTGTGACTTAGAAGCCACCGTGGATGTTTCCTCAGTTGGGTGAGGTTTTACCACGTTAAAAATTCCATATCCTTAATCTTTATGCATCTCCTCATCTCATTCTTGACGGTGTGCTGATTTAAACCTTTTAGTTTTATTTTTCAAAACTAGTTACATAATCTTGAACAAATCTCGTGAATATTTTATTCAACACATATTGTGATTAATCTATTTTGATTTAAAGAAAATAGTTTCCTAAAAAAATAGTTCGGAGTTACTTCAATAGTTTAATCTTGTATTGAACCGCCTAAGTAACAGCTTTTTGAGGTCCACCTAGAGTGACCTCCTCCACAATGTTTGTAACCCAAAAAATACAAAGTACTAATATGTTACTTACTTGTATAGGTAGCCTAAATGAGCAAGCATGGCTCAAAAAATCCAATTGGGATCTCTTGGGAGTTTTGGCTTGGTGGCTCAGGAACAAGGTTTGTTGAGCAAGCTCAACCACTTAGCACTTTAAGATTGAGAGAATACTAGTAGAAACACCTTAAGGGTCACCCAGTCCTTACAAAGTTCACACCTAGCCATAATATAAGTGATTAACAAAGAGAGTGCTCCTATGAATTGAACTTTTTAGAAAACTGATTTTAAAGGACGGGGGTCCTCAAGGCCCCTTTGAAGTAAAAAGATTGAAGAGAAGGGGGTCCTCAAAGCCCCCCCCCCCCCCCCCCCCAAGTTTAATGCTTTTAGAGGAAGTGGTCGTTGAGGACCCTCTCAAGTTTACAAAGTTTGTACAACAAGTTACCGTTTCAAAGATATTTACCAAATCAGAAAATTTGTCTCCATTAGGAGACATATTTTCTTTTTGACTTTGGTTCTCAACAGGTTTCGTTTGTCAAAGGGGATAAGTGGCTACATAACTTGTATGGATAAAAGGTACATTGAAGACCTTGTCCCTCTAATCTTTCACTCTTTTTTTGGCTCCCAAAAGGTCCAAACCATCCCTATATTCACCTATAAATAAGACCATTGGTGATGTTAAATCAGACATTAGAAACTCAAGTCATACTGTTACTCTGTCAAAATAACACCAGAACACCTAGTATTATCTATTTGCTCTCTTTCTAAGTTCTAAGTGCTTATATATTAACTCCCGCACTGACAACCATTATTCTCAGGAGATCCTTCTAACAAAAGTTACTATTATTGTTGTGAAGTTCATCTTCTTGCAGAAGGTGGTTCTAACTTTAATTCCATTTTCACTAAAAAGGGAGGGTTTTACCAGGTGCTGATTTAGAAACTCTTGAAGACCTTGGAGGCAGAGTTCACTGAAGTGGATCACATCTTACCCATTTTAGTGTCTTACCAGACCCCAGTTACACTTCCCTCTTATATTTGGCGATTCTACTGGGGAAGTATCCTCACTTTAGTGGACAAAGAAGGTTTTAACGTTTCTAAGGAGCTTATTTTTAAAGACACTTGACCTGGGAATGGATTTCAAAGTGATTAAACCACCCAAGAAGAGGTGGTGGTGACCAAAGATAGGGGGCTTGCTCCTCAGGGAGGGCAGACCAGTACAGCAACAAGAGCTCCAATGGCAGGTATGAATATAATGAACATGCTTTTTGAGTTTCTGAAACAAAGCAATGTGGATTTGGCAAGCCTGAGTCAAAGTTGTGTAACACTAGTATCAACCCCCTCTAAAAGAGCTGCCACTGCAACAGTATCAAGTGGCTCTACTAAGAAAGGTGGTGCTGGAGCAAGTTGTGACGCCGTTGAGTTCACCAGCAGTAAAGAGCAAGGGTTTGGAGGATTCTCCCTCTAAGGCTGTTACTATGGAGGAATTGAATAATATGCTCTCCTCCTCTCAAAGGGGAGTTTCGCATCTATACGAGGAGTTATATGATCCCTTCCCACAAGGTGTGAAAGAGAATCCATATCGAGAGGGGTATATTCCACCAAAATTTATCAAGTTCATTAGCAAAGGTGAAAATCCAAGAGAGCATGCGAAGAAATTTGTTGATTACCTTGGGGTGCATAGGAATAATAAAAAATTGAGGTTGAGGTAATTCTCTAAGACACTCACAGGGAAGGCCTACACGTGGTACTCCCACTTATCGCCCAACAGTATCCTCACATGGGAGGAAATGCACAAGGAGTTACTTCAAAAGTTTTTCATCACTAAGGATGAGTTCACATTGAGACACCTGGCGCATGAGGTACAGAAGCCCGGTGAAGAGTTGATGTAATATATTAAGCATTTTGGAAAAAAAATTGTTTACTAGATTAATAACAAAATGTTATAAGTTTAGTAAACTCCGACTATAACTTTTTGGAACAAACTCTTTTTGAATAATAACAGAAGATGTGTTCAAAATTGTTTTCTGAATATGTAGTCCAAATTTGGTAATTGATTACCTTAGGTTTTAGAAATTAAAAACCATCTACTAAGTCTAACATGCTGTACCAATCATAACAGAAACTAAGAACATTCAAAGTAATGAACACATGAATTTTA
The DNA here is from genome assembly GCA_949130495.1 of Sambucus nigra. NCBI lineage: Eukaryota > Viridiplantae > Streptophyta > Magnoliopsida > Dipsacales > Adoxaceae > Sambucus > Sambucus nigra. The sequence goes on from OX422207.1 coordinate 601,994,084, forward strand.
ATGTGGTAAAACCCTTAATCAAGGGAAACATCCACAATGCCCTCTATGGCACAAACCAAAAATCCACTAAAAAAGAATCAAGTTACAACACTTAAGCAAACACACAAAGATCCTAAATCAAAGTTCAGATATATACCTACATGAGCTACTCCACTCTAAAGGTTTTCTTACTAGAACTGATCTTCCCTTGTTTCTTATTTGTCTGTTCCTTGATCTCATTTTCTTTGATTTCTGATTCCAACAACTCTTTCAATTTTCAAGTTTCTCAAACAGAACCACTGTGACTAAGTGTTCATGTGTGAGAATGTGTTTGTGATGTGTAATAAATGCAGATTTATGCAACTCATCCTCTCAAATTATTTATATAGACAAATTACTATAAATCAAGAGGTTGTATATGACAGGCAGAAACTGATTCAAATTATTTTGACAAATAACTTCTTTCTCATGATCAGATCTGAAAAACAACCTTGCTTTTAAAACTAGCCAAGGTCCTATGTGCTTCTATTTTATTTTTGTACATAGTTATTTCACAAATAATGAAATATAAATCAAGAAACATAAACGTTCTAGAGATTTGAAAAACATAAGTTTCTTTTTCAAAATCTCTTGAAACAGAAAGGATCTAAAATAAAAGATCCAAAGAGAATAAAAATATAAACGTGTGATTTTCTCTTCCAGAAAAACTCAAGTTTCAATAGTGAGACTCAAGATTTTCTTAGAGATAAGTTCTAAGAGAAACTTAGACTTGAAGAGTCTTCAAATGTCTCATAAATCCAACACTAAACTCACAGAAACCCTAAATAGATCTAACTCTCAAGGTTTTGGTTTTTTGGTGTATGAAACTATTAAGGTTTTAGTGTTTGGATTACGGGAAAATACTTAGAGGTAGAGCTTTGACGATTAGGGTTTCTTCTCCCTCTCTTCTCTAATTCTTTTCCTCTCTCTTATCCCTTCTCTCTCTTCTCTCCACTCTTTTTTTCTTTCTCTGTTTGGACGAAAGCCAAAAGTCTGAAAAGGCTGAGACTGCATAGGTTTATATAGTAGCTAAGCAAGAATCTCGAACGTCTGAGGCAATCCAACGACAGAGATTAACTTTGACCAGTTGACTGCCAATCTAACAGTTCAATATAAGCGGTGGAAATAACTAACATTGATTGGTTAAAACTGGTTGCACATGGATTGACTCTAAAAACATGCAGATCATTGATAAGGTTTAACCAAGGATTGAGATTGAATGTAAAGTATGTGTCTTACAGAAAACACAAAAACAACTTTTAAGGTGCCAACACGTGTTCGAATGATATAAGTTGTACAATGCGTGTTAAAACATATTCTTAATTTCTCCCCTAAATTATCTAGCACTTTGAGATCTTACCCAACATAACATTTAATGAATAAAACCATTTTTCATAATTCAACTTTTAACCCTAATACTTTTAAAAACCAAATTTTAATAATTTCAAAAATTATTTAAAATGTTTAAAAAATGTTATAAATGAATTAAAATGATTTGAAAAGATTGTTAAAGTGATTTAAATAATATATGCACATGTGAACTCAATAATATGTAGTGCAAGTGTCCTAAAGTGGTTGTAAGGTAGAATTAACTTCCCTTTAGGTGATCTTGATGATTCTTAGACTGGATTTCTTCATTCTTTCTTGAACTTTTGAGAGATAGAGCAACTCATAAAAACTAAAATACTTTGTCTTGATATCCAAACTGGTTGGAACTCCTATATATAGAATCAAGTAAGTCATATATATATGGTGTGTTCTCAATTTTTGTGAGCGGGCACTAGGTATATATGAGGATGTGGAAGAGGCAAGGCTGCAGCAAATATGTGTTGAGGGGATCTTGGAAGAATATAAGATTGACTTGGTCAATGAAACTAGAGATGGAAATTTTCTAGAGTTCACCAAGGCAGCCAGTAATATAGCCATGATAATCAAGCCTAGATACTCAAGTTGGAGGACGCAAGTGCCATTGACTTTTGGAAGATTTTAAAACTCGAGGAGGTAAGTAGTTAATTATGGAGATGGAGGTTCAAAGTGCAAGAAGGTAACCCCTGGATCCAAAATCAATAACATAGATAACAAGAGGAAGTTTGGAGAGGATGCCCCACCACCGCTGCCTTACAACGTAGCGAAAGCAATGGACTGGTATTGTACATTGGTACTAGAGGGGTAGCAAGTCCATCTAATTTAAATGGGGAAATTCCAACTGCAGGAGACAAAGCTAATACCAAGTATTGTGAGTTACATCAGAGGGTACAACACTCCACCAAAGACTGTTACTACCTAAGGAGGATCATTAGTGAGCAGGTGTCCAATGGTACTTTGAATATACCTCATGTAGATGTCAATGAGAACCCACTTGTAGTGCATCACTACAATATTGCCAATATGGTAGTAGCATATGATGAAAAGGAAGCTGAAGACCTGATGGAAAGCAAAGGTAGCGAGAAAATATATGAGGAGCTAGAAGGGCTGACACTTAATAGTGAACATAAAATTGAGAAGGAGAGGAGGCGCGAGGAGTGGTTATTCAATCCTGAACAAGAAGAGATTGGATATAAGGGGGATGAGCAAGTGAAACCCCAGAAGGCAAAGTAGATGTTATCCTTGCTCTGGATGAAGGAGGGACATCTGAGGTAGAGTATATCTGTAATGCCCAAATATAAGAAGTGGACTTAAATCGAGTGTGAAGCCATAATGAGGAGTCCTATGTTCAAATGGTTCTTTAACGTGATAAGAGTAAGGCATGACACCAGGGTAGTCATCACAATGAAGGTTTTGGAAGTGGTGCAGCAGTGCGGATACCCCTCACGAAATTGGGAGGGACCAATTAGGAGGTTGATCAAAAGATACACTTCTGAAGTTTTCTTCTCTGAGGCAGATACGCAAGTGCCATATTTTCACAACCGCCCATTATACATGATAACTGTGATAAATGAAATCTATTTACCTAGGGCATTAATGGATGGAGCAACATCCATCAATAATATTCCAATCAGTTTTTTATATGAGATGGGGATCGATTAAGAGAAGATAGTATCTGTACCGTTGGTGACTTTAGGATTCAATAGCGCAGGCATATAGTAGTTCGGATACGTGAACGTGGGTTTAAAGCTTGGGAATTTCACTTCCCAGTTCAAATTCCATATCATCAACACCAATACCAGCTACCAGCTGCTCATCGGAAGGGTGTGGATGCATACCTATGGCATATTGCCTTCCACATACCATCAATGTGCCAAAGCCAACATTCGAGGAATTGAGATTATAATCATAGAAATACATAAGCCATTTTCTATTGAGGTGGCCCACCTGGTGGATGAACATTTTATACGGAGCTTGATGAAGAAAGGAAAAGTTTTGCAAGAAAATTAGAGGAGAGGTAAGTGGTTGGAGGAGGAGTCTAACTAAAGAAGTATGTACACGATGGTTTGGGGGAAAGGGTGATCCACCATGTAAGGACATTTTTGTCCGTTAGCATTTTATATGTCGTACGCCATTACACCGTTGAGGAAATTCAAGAATCATATGCTCATCAACGGATCCGAATAATCAAAAGGAGAAAAGAAATCAAGGGAACAGACCGGACCGATCCGGGCCAGATAAAAGAACCGATCCGGTTCATCCGGACCGATCCGCCTAAAGGGACCGGACCGATCCGCTTGCTGAGGTAAAGCCAGTGTGCCCCGAATCCATAGCGAACCGATGAAGCCAAAATGCCGAACCGATGCCAACCGGATGGATCCGTCTTCAAAAAAGGAACCGATCCGATGTCACCGGACCAATCCGCCTAAAGAGGCCGGACCGATTCGACGAGGATAAATCCAAACAGATCGTGTTCAGATCATGTTCCGAATTTTAGGGCTCAAGTTCTCCTATTTAATCCCACTACGGGAATTGTTTTTTCCAAGACTTTCCCACGATTATCAGAGCATATCAACCCTAAAGTCTTCACCTATTGAGTCCTATGATTCTAGGTTTTTAGATTCACACATCTTCCATATCTATGTGAATCAAGTTTGGTAACCTAAGAAAACCATTGCTGTTGTTCAACCCTTGTGAAGTGGACCGCTTCTTCCTCTTCATTGCAGCCCTACTGGACAGGGATAGTTCCAGCCGCCAACCCTACTGGAAAGGGATATTCCAGCCGCGACTACAAAATCCGATACCCGAGGGTAATTCTTAGTCAACCTGTATTTCATTATAATCCGATTGTAAACCGTCTTTTACAAATTATAGTGATATACAAATGGTTTTGCCCTTGTGGGGATTTTTCCTTAAACTTTGTGTGTTGAATATCTTGTTCATGATTCCATATTGTTTCAATCACACCTAGTTGCTTGCTTAGGGTTAATTTGGGTTAAAATTGGTATTTATTATATTATTTCTTAATTGAACGCAAGTGCCAACTCTTTCAAATTGGTATCAGAGCAGGTTACTCTAATCTATCGCGTATTCCTATTTTCCGCAAAATTTTTCTAAAGATATCAAATGTTTTTGAAATAAATTGATCTTTGAAAAGAGCGTGTTCAAATGGAGAAATCATATTATAAAATGCCTATTTTTGACGGGTCAAATATGCCTATTGGAAAGCCCGTATGAGGTCGGCTTTAAAAGCCATTGATGAACGTGTCTGGATTTTGGTTGAACGAGGGTGGACTCCTCCCACTGTGACTGTTGATAATGTGACCAACTTGAAACCTGACATTTCTTGGACTGATGATGAATTTAAATGGTCATCTTTTAATTCTAAGGGTCTAAGTGCTATCTCTGGGTCTGTCACTCCTGATGAGTTCAAACGCATTATGACGTGCATCACGTCAAAGGAGGCATGGGATATTTTGCAACTTACCCATGAAGGAACAAATGCTGTTAAAGAATCAAAATTGCAAAATTTAACAACTCAATTTGAAACCATCACCATGCATGATAATGAATGTTTTGATGAATTTTATGCTAGGCTTTCTGACATTGTTAATACTAGCTACAATCTTGGTGAACATATTCCAAATGCTAGAGTTGTTAAAAAGATTCTTCGTTCCCTTCCTAAGCGTTTTATACCTAAAGTCACTGTTCTAAATTCCTTGGGTAATTTAAATACACTAAAATTGGAAGAACTGGTAGGAGATTTACAAACTTATGAAATAGACATGTTTCCTAAATCTGCCAAGCCAAAAGATAAGTGAATTGCCCTTAAAGCCCAAGAGAGAAAAAGTGAGGGGTCGGCAAGAAAGAGAGTCGAGTCATCTAGAAAGATAGAAACTTCTGATTCTGAATGTGAGTTTAACATAGATGATTTGGCCTTATTTGCTAAAAACTTCAAGAAAATTCTGAAATTTAAGAAAAATGGGAATTTCAAAGATAAAAAGAATTTTCAGAAAAATAAGTTTGAAAAGAAAGATTTCAAAGAACCCCCTAAAGACAGTGAGAGGTGTTTTGAGTGCGACGGTAAGGGACACAGAGCGTTTGAGTGTGCCACTCGTCTGAATAGGGAAAAAGGTAAAGCTGTCCTAAATGCTACCCTTAGTGACGACAGTGAGGTCGAGTCGGTGGACTCAGGAGATGAGTCACTGCATGAGCATAACTTCACCGCATTCATGGCTAGTCATGTGAGTACCCCTAGTGCATCTCACGACGATGAGGATGATGCTTCACAGGGACACCTCGACAGCGAGAGCGAAGAGAGTGAGGGAGAGGAGGAAGGTAGTGAGGACGAGAGTAACCTTCAACGCGCCTACGCCGAGTTATATAATGAGTCTTTCAAAACAAAAAAATGTAACAAGGCGTTAGTTCTTAGGATCACCGCGTTAGAAGAAGAGTTAGAAGAAACGAGAGAGAGAGAGTCCTCCACCTGCACCGCCATGAAAGGGAGAGAGTCTGCCTGGTTTAGTAAAGAGAATTTGCTTAAAGAGAGAGAGTGCAGTTTTGAGAAAGAGAAAGCGGACTTGACTAAACAAGTGGCTAATCTTACGAGTAAGCTCCATTCCTCCCTGGAGACTCGAAAGAAACTTGAAGCCCTTGTTGCGCAGCTTACTCATGACCTTGAGAGAGCTAGGAAAGTCAAGGTACAAATCGAGGACAGATCTGGGAAGATGGGAAAGATGCTCCTCGGTCCCGCTTTAGGTTTTGGTGATCGGCAAGGAATAGGTTTTGATGGTGCCTCCACATCCCAAATTTCACCCGGACCAATTCCTGAGTTTACTACGACTCCTTATGGCCGTCATAAAAAACCAAGAAGGAGAGTTCGACCAAGAAAAGCAAACCAAGGTCCTCCTAATAATGTGCATTTTTGCTCCCATTGTAAAAGAAATGGACACCTTAGGGATGATTGCTATAAGTTGGGTCGGACACGACGTACGTTTGCTCCACCACATCAGACTGATGAGTTTGCCAGTCTGAGAGAGCGTGTTGAGTTTCTAGCCGCTACATCACAGAGTTTGATGGAGGAATTCCGACGGATGACCTTACCATCAATGAATGCTCCCCGCATTCCGGCTAAAACCAACAACAACAAGGGAATACAAAAAGGTACCTACTCTTGGGTTCCTAAGAAAGAGAAAAAGGCCCTTGTTGTCCATGTTGCTCTCAAAGCACATAATACCTCTCAATGGTATTTTGACAGTGGATGCTCCAGACACATGACAGGTGATATCTCCCTTTTTACTCAGATTGAGGATTATGATGATGGGAGAGTTACCTTTGGAGATGGGAGTAAGTCTAGCGTTGTAGTTAGAGGTACAGTTGAGTTACCAGGACTTCCTAAGCTAGAAAATGTCTTGTACGTCAAAGGTTTGAAAGTAAACCTTCTCAGCATCAGCCAGCTGTGCGACGATGACTTTGCAGTAAAGTTTGACCGGGAAGCTTGTAAGGTATATAATCAAGCCGGTAAACTTTTAGTGCAAGGGGTGAGGACAGAGGATAACTCTTATGGGACTGAGCCCAAATCCTCACTTGTCTGCAACAGCGCCACGATCACTCCTATGGATCTGTAGCATCAACGTCTAGGTCACGTGAACGTTAGAGAATTATCCCGTTTAGCTAAAAAGGACCTAGTACGTGGCTTACCGTCTCTTGGAAAGCCAACTTCCATGATTTGTGGACCCTGTCAATTGGGAAAGCAAATTCGTAGTCCGCATAGGAAGTTGAATTCCATTACCACCTCCCGTGTTCTTGAGTTGATACATATGGATCTTATGGGTCCTACTCGTACGGAGAGTATAGGTGGTAAGAGATACATTCTCGTGATGGTGGATGATTTCTCTAGGTACTCCATTGTAGGTTTTCTGAGAGAGAAATCCGATGCTGTAGAATTTTTAACGACCAAGTGCCGTGTCCTGCAAAATCAACACGGTGTCACTATTAACAGGATGCGTAGTGACAACGGCACTGAATTCACAGAAGCAAAAGTTGACCTTTACTGTAATAGCCTCGGGATCAAACATGAGTTTTCTGCTGTGAGAACTCCTCAGCAAAATGGGATTGTTGAGAGAAAGAATAGAACGATCCAAGAGATGGCTAGATCTATGCTTCTAGGTCGTAAAGTCTCTAGGAGATTTTGGGCAGAGGCAGTGTCTACTGCATGCCATACGGTGAATAGGGTGTATCTTCGTCCACACACACTTTACACTCCTTATGAGTTGTGGACTGGCAAGAAGCCCAACCTGGCATATTTCCGTGTTTTTGGGAGTAAATGCTACATCCTACGAGATAGAGAGCAATTAGGAAAGTTCGACTCCCGGAGCGACGAGGGAATATTTCTAGGATATTCATCGAATAGTAGAGCGTACCGGGTTTTTAACCTGAAGAGCTCTAAGGTTATGGAATCAATAAAAGTCACTGTGCAAGATGATGAACCTCCGACGGTTATTGATCCCAACCTTCAGTGTGAGGGTGAGGACTTTTCTGACAGTGATTTTCCTGTTCCTCTCCCACACTCTCTGGACCCTATTCCTGTTTTAGGGGACACACCTGCTTGGGTTCGAAAGAGTCATGATCCTTCATCCATTGTTGGCGATCCCACTCTAGGGGTCAACACTCGTGCTCAACTAGAGAACGTTGTTAGTCATCACTGCTACACGTCCAAAGTCGAACCCAAGAATCACAAGGAAGCACTCAAGGATGAACACTGGATATCCGCTATGCAGGTTGAGTTGCTTCAGTTTAAGAAGAACAATGTCTGGGAACTTATCCCCCGACCTAGTGATACTAATGTGATAGGTACCCGGTGGATTTTCAAGAATACAATAGATGAAAATGGTACTATTACTAGAAACAAAGCTAGGTTGGTCGCTCAAGGCCACACACAGATAGAGGGTGTAGACTTTGGGGAGACATTTGCTCCTGTTGCGAGGCTTGAGTCCGTCCGTTAACTACTCGCCATCGCATGTCATTTGCACTTCAAGTTATATCAGATGGATGTCAAGAGTGCCTTTCTGAATGGCATTCTACAGGAGGAGGTTTGTGTGGAACAACCAAAAGGGTTTGAAGACCCTAAGCACATGGATCACGTCTATTATTTGAGGAAAGCCTTGTATGGTTTGAAGCAAGCACCCCGTGCTTGGTACGAGAGGCTTACTTCCTATCTCTTAGCCCGTGGCTTCAAGAGAGGGGGAGTTGATATGACGTTGTTCGTCAGGAGAGATGACGGTGCTATTTTGGTTGCCCAAGTCTATGTGGACGACATAGTCTTTGGATCCACATGCTCCCATCATGCTCACCACTTTGAGGAGGAGATGAAAAGTGAGTTTGAGATGAGCATGGTTGGTGAGCTTACATTCTTCCTTGGTCTCCAGGTTCGTCAGCTAGAGGATGGGATGTTCATCTCCCAATCCAAGTATGCTAGAGACCTAGTGAAGAAATTTGGTTTAGACTCCGCTAAGCATGCACGTACACCTATGAGTACCACTACCAAGCTTAGTAAGGACACTTCAGGCAAGGATGTAGAGCAAACCTTATATCGGAGTATGATAGGCAGTCTTCTCTACTTGACTGCTAGTCGTCCCGACATTGCCTTTAGTGTTGGAGTCTGTGCGCGTTATCAGGCGTCTCCTAAAGAGTCACACTTACTCGCTCTAAAACGTATTATCAAATACGTAAGTGGGACTCTCTCATACGGTATTTGGTATTCCTTTGATACCGATGATCGTTTGTCCGCCTATTCGGATGCCGATTGGGCCGGGGACGTAGATGGATGTAAGAGCACTTCGGGTGGGTGTTTCTACTTTGGTTCTGCTCTTGTCTCTTGGTTGAGCAAGAAGCAAAACTCCATCTCTTTATCCACTGCGGAGGCTGAGTACATCGCCGTCGGGAGTTGTTGCACGCAACTCATGTGGATGAAGCAAATGTTGGAGGATTATGGGATTTCACAGGACACCATGACCATTTCCTGTGATAACACGAGCGTGATACACATATCCCGCAATCCTGTCCAACATTCGCGCACAAAGCACATCAGGTTACGCGAGCACTTTATTCGTCAGTTAGTTGAGGAGAAGGTCGTAACCCTGAGTTTTGTTCCTACCGACCGTCAGTTAGCCGATATTTTCACGAAACCTTTAGATGTCCTTAGATTTGAGAGTCTTAGGAAGTCTTTGGGGATTTGCACAGTTGACTGAGGGGTTGGTCTATGTCTAGAATAAGATGCTTCTTCATGTTCATATCATATGCTTCCTATTGCTAGTCTGTTTTATATGTACCATAGATTTGTTGTACAGCTTTTATGTATTTTTTATTATTCTTTGAAAAATTCAAAAAGATTCTCTTTTTAGAAAATTTTTAGAAAAACTCAAAAAGATTTTATTTTGATAAAATTTTTGAAAAAAAAAAAAAAAAAATCAAAAAGAGATTTGCCTTTTATGGATGAGCATTTAAGATAGCCAAGTCACAACTTCATTCCATATATCCATGTGACTGTTTGATAGAGATTTGAGAGGCTACATCATTTCATCCATGTGGTTAACATTGATTGGAGTCCGTGAGATGTAATTAGTGATATTTCCTACATGCTTGACTCCTATATCCTTTATTGCACACATGCAGGGCTATATTTGATTGTTGCACTTGTCAATCTCACGTTGGCTTGAGTGTTTCCATCTCAATCCTGTCTATTCAATGTATAAAATGCGATAAAACTTGACAAGATTGGATTGCATGTTAAAACCGTTTTGGTGAGATTGTGTGTATATTTTCATAACGGGGAGGGGCTGCGAAAGTTGATTCTTATCCTTTGAGCAAAAGCCACCGTTAAAAAGGACCTAAAAAATGGAGGAATTTTTAATATCCGAGGTCCTAAGAGGTTAAAAGAGCCCGAAAAAATTGATAAGGCAATAAAAATCAATTCATGCCAAATTGGGCCATTGTAGGTTTCACCATCAATTCCCCAAAGTTTGAGAATTTAGTATACCTCTATTCAAAATATAAATCCGAGGGAGTTTGGTTGGAGAATGAGAAAAACGGGTTTGCACTTCCTTGAAAGTCCTGAAAAAGCATGAAAATCATTTTGGACGTTATTGGTGTAGAAATCACTTTGAGCTTTGATTTGTAGATTTGATATAGTCAATGTCGTATATTTCCAATCTTTTACACCAAAGGAAGCATTTGAGTTCATTCGTTAGGAATATCCAATATTCATCGTGCACATATGTCATGCTTGTATGCTTTGTTTTTCCTATTGAATTTTGTTCACACCCATTCTTTTACGTTATCACCGACTTGGTTGTTTTATGTTCATTCATGGTGTGATTTTATGCCTTGTGACATCCCGCACTTGCTTATCTGATTTATTTCTCTCATTTGTCTATCTGGGGACATCATAAAAAGGGGGAGAAAGAATTATCTTATTATGGGGGAGATTTGAAGATTTGAAATTTTGAGTTTTGTTCATAAATTGGTATATATGTTTGTCTCATTTCAAACTCGATATGTCACTTGGTATTTTGCCTTGTCTCATGTGTGTAGGTACTACTTTGATAACTGAATTGCACACCCTGATGAGAAAAGCGTTAAGATCCCTGAAGATTTGAAGATCAAACGATGCAGTCTTATTCACTTGTACTCTTTCAGTTTTGGGTTCATGGAAGGGTAGATTTGTATAGGCAATTATTTATGATTGATAATTCGGATTTTTTATGTATGTATCGGCATAGACATAGGGGGAGATTTGTAAGGACATTTTTGTCCGTTAGCATTTTATATGTCGTACGCCGTTACACCGTTGAGGAAATTCAAGAATCATATGCTCATCAACGGATCCGAATAATCAAAAGGAGAAAAGAAATCAAAGGAACTGACCGGACCGATCCGGGCCAGATAAAAGAACCGATCCGGTTCATCCGGACCGATCCGCCTAAAGGGACTGGACCGATCTGCTTGCTGAGGTAAAGCCAGTGTGCCCCGGATCCATAGCGAACCGATGAAGCCAAAATGCCGAACCGATCCGATGCCAACCGGATGGATCCATCTTCAAAAAAGGAACCGATCCGATGTCACCGGACCGATCCGCCTAAAGAGGCCGGACCGATCCGATGAGGATAAATCCAAACAGATCGTGTTGAGATCATGTTTCGAATTTTAGGGCTCAAGTTCTCCTATTTAATCCCACTACGGGAATTTTTTTTTCCAAGACTTTCCCACGATTATCAGAGCATATCAACCCTAAAGTCTTCACCTATTGAGTCCTATGATTCTAGGTTTTTATATTCACACATCTTCCATATCTATGTGAATCAAGTTTGGTAACCCAAGAACACCATTGCTGTTGTTCAACCCTTGTGAAGTGGACCGCTTCTTCCTCTTCATTGGAGCCCTACTGGACAGGGATAGTTCCAGCCGCCAACCCTACTGGAAAGGGATATTCCAGCCGCGACTACAGAATCCGATACCCGAGGGTAATTCTTAGTCAACCTGTATTTCATTGTAATCCGATTGTAAACCGTCTTTTACAAATTATAGTGATATACAAATGGTTTTGCCCCTGTGGGGATTTTTCCTTAAACTTTGTGTGTTGAATATCTTGTGCATGATTCCATATTGTTTCAATCACACCTAGTTGCTTGCTTAGGGTTAATTTGGGTTAAAATTGGAATTTATTATATTATTTCTTAATTGAACGCAAGCGCCAATAGAAAACGGAAAGAGGAAGGTAGAAAAGGTAGATAAAACTCCATCAACATGAAAGAAGGTTGTCCTTTCGGAAAGAAAGTCATATACCGTTTATAACGGTTTGCACGGGCGGCATTCTAGGATGAGAGAATCAACTCGACACCTGAGTGATTTGTGGTGGATGAGTCCCACATCATTGAGCATGTTGAGGAACCAGAAGAGGCTCCTAAATGCATGTAAGATGGACCTAGGGAGCACCTGCCAGAGCTAGAGGAAATCAACTTGGGAGTAGAAGGGGGTTAAAGTAGACCCATTCTAATTTCCAAAAGTTTGAACCCAAAGCAGAAGGAGCAGTTCATGAACCTTCTCAAAGAGTTCACTGATGTATTTTCCAGGAAATATACAGAGATGCCAACAATAGACCCAGAGGTGATCCACCATAAATTAAATGTTCTTCCTAATGCTCCCGAATCAGACAAGAAACCCGTATATATAAAGCTGAGGTCGACCTAAAAAAAAGCTAAAATAGAGAAACTGTTACCGATGGGGTTCATTAAACCCATCTAGCACCTTGTGTGGCCCTCCAGCATTATGCCAATCGCGTGGAAGGATAAAAGTCAAATCCAAATTTGTGTGGATTTTCGTGACTTAAACCGATCATGTCCCAAGGATGAGTTTCCCTTACCCAATATAGACAACTTAGTAGATGCTACCGCATGTCATGAAATGTATAGTTTCGTGGATAGGTACATTAGTTATACTCAAATCTAGATGGATCCGACAGATGCAGAGAAGACTGCCTTTTCACATGTCACTGGGAAACTTTAACTATACAGTCATAACATTTGGGTTGAAGAACGTCGGGGCCACAACCAGCAGACCATGATGGCCATCTTCCATGATATGTTGGAATTCTATGTGGATGACCTGGTGGTGAATTTCGAGAAAGAAAGAAAGCACATTTAGTATCTCGGGGGGGTGTTTGAAAGATACCGCAGGTACAAAAATGAGAATGAACCCCTTGAAGTGTGCCTTTGGGGTCATTATAATAAAGTTTTTAGGATTTGTAGTAAATAGGCAAGGGGTGCAGGTTGATGAGGAAAAGAAGATATTCATCGTGATGATTTTACCTCCAAAGAGTCGGAGGCAACTTAAGAGCTTCTTAGGCAAGGTTTCCTACCTAAGAAGGTTCATACCTGCACTGGCTAAGGTGACCCACCCATTTACCCCCTCCTGAAGGGAAAAGCTAAGTGGATATGGGGATAAGAACAAAAGAAAGACTTTCAAAATATAAAAAGAAATTTTAGCCTCTTCGTCTACGATGATCCCGCTGGAAACTAGGGAACCACTGCTGCTCTACCTCACTTCAACATAAAAGTCTATAGGAGCACTACTTGCTCAACAAAAGGATGGAGTAGAGAAGCCAGTGTATTACTTGTCATGGCTGATCTCGGGTATAGAATCAAGATATACCAATGTTTAGAGATGATTATATACCTTAGTCTTTGTGGCTCAAAATTTAAGACACTACCTACGGTCCTTTACAACCTACATAGTCACTAAGTGTGACCCTATCAAGTACCTCTTGGCACAGACTGTCATCATTGGGTCAGCAACAAGGTGGTTCTTAATTTTATTGAAATATGATTTAAAGTGCATAACTCCCAAAGCTATCAAAAGTCAAGAAGTAGTCGATCTGTTGCTCACTTCCTAAGTGGGAATTTTGAGCCTCGCAGTGAAGAGCTACATGGGAAAAATTTCCAAGAATACTCAGCAAAAGGGATCGATGAGTGGGAGAAGGAGTTTGATGGTTCTAATGGGAAAGGAACAGGAGGTGCGGGCATTATCCGCTCAAATAGTAAGGAGAATGTCACTCTATCCTTGAAGCTAGACTTTAAATGCTCGAATAATGAGGCTGAGTACGAGGCCCTCATTTTGGGATTGTTGGAGGTGCTTAGAAGAGGCATCAGAGTATTAAGTATATGAGGGGACTCTAAGCTGGTGGAAAATAGGTTAATGGGGAGTTCTACCTCAATCATGCCAACTTATAACTGTACAAATCCATTATACAGAAGTTATTGGACCAGTTCCTGAAAGTCACCGTCGAGAGGCGTGCATGAATAATAAATAGGAATCTGGATGCGCTAGCTATAATTGCCCAAAAATTAGACATGGATGAGTCGGAGGTAACCATTACAGTACGCCGAAGAACAGTGCCTACCATAGTGAGGTCCCTAATTCCAAGTGGCGAGTCAAAATATTAGAGGTACCCAATTGTGAAGAAGCTATAATCAAGGGAAGGAACAATGAAGATGCTAGAGCTGGCTAACTATCACTTGATAAAGGGAAAATTTTATTATAAGAGCCTTAGGGGGTTCTTATCAAGGTGTGTAAGAGTATAGAAAGTTAAAGAGAGGTTGGCAGCAATGTACGAGAAGCATTGTAGGGATACTAATATTCCTCTTTATTGCCGACTTCATCGAGGGCCTATTATTGGCTCACCATGAGCAAAGAGGTGGCTCATCTACAACAAGGTTGTTTAAAGTGCCAAACCCAATTTGACTAGCTAACAGAAGCTAATTTCATAGTGGCGTTTAAATATTGGAGACAACCCTACATAACTTATTTAAAAGATGGTGAACTGCCCTCATAAAGAAAAGATGAGATTTATCTATGAAAGAGAGTAGCCCACTACTACCTAGTAAAAGGGGAGCTCTACATGAAGGGATACAGTGAAAAATAATTGAAGTGTGTAGCCAAAGAGGATGTGGGAAGATTTTTAAAGGAGGCCCATGATCCCTCCTAAATGGGAGGTTCCAAACTGTATAACCAACTGATGACGTTAGGGTATTGTTGGTCAACCATAGAGGCTGATTCCATTGGTTATGTGAAAAGGTGCAGTGCTTTCCAAGTGCATGGAAACATGGTGCATTCCCCTTCCTTCAATTTGCAAAGCCTAACAACTCCCTACCCCTTCCATACGTGGGCGTTCGGTCTAGTGGGAAAAATTAACCCAGACTCTCATGAAAAAGCGTTCATTATTATCGCGACATAGATGTATATCAAATGGGCAGAAGCCATCTCCCTCAGGAGAGTGACTGCCCAAGTGGTGACCCAGTTCATAAGGAAATATATCATATGCAGGTTTGGTATACCAAAGGTGATCCTTAGGGATAATGGGAAACAATTCGTGTGCAAAGAGATGGCACTTCTCATAAATAAGTATAAGATTGTCCCCAATATCTCAACTATTTCCTACCTAAAGGGGAATGGTAAAGCAGAGGCCATAAATAAAACCTTGATCAATATCCTAAAAAAGATGTTGGAAGAGATGCCATGGGCATGAGATGAGAAGCTACCCATGGTATTATGGTTTTATCACACTTTAAAGAGAAAGTCAACCGGGTTTACCCCAATCTTACTTATGTACGGGACCAAAGTTGTCCTACCGGTAGAACTGGCGGTACCCTCAGCTAGGGTTTCTTTAAGCAATGGACTTATCCCTGACCCATGACATGTGAAGTTGGAGGCACTGGACGAGCTCATAGATAAGGCAAAAGAGAAATTTTTAGAGCTGTTTAAAGCTTATATGAACTTTGTCAAGCCGAGAGAGTTTCAAGTGGGAGACTTGGTCCTTCGCACATCCACTCATCACCTCCACAACATGTCAATATCAATGTTAAAACCCAATTGGGAAGGCCCTTTTTTGGTAAGGGGGTAGGCAAGTTAGGATACTGCCAGATCTCGAATTCGGAGAGTGTCTGCCTCCAATCCATCAATTGCAACAGGCTGAAGAGATATTATGCCTAGATTCGTTAAAATCCATTTCCTTTCAAAGAATTTGAGTGGTTTGCTCTAACACCAGAAAAGTCTTTTTGTCAAAAATGATAGAGCAACATAATCTTATAAACAGTACACGATATGAAAATAAATGAATAACAACTCTTTTTTATCATTGCATGATGATTCTTATTTTGTTTACTTACTTGCTGTATGAGGTAGATGCACCAAAATATTTTTTTATTAGACATACTATCTACTAAGCTAGAAGAGGGTCGATGGCAAAAGGAACTTTCCCCATTACACTTGGGGATACAACAATCTTAAAGGATAAGTATATTGAGCAAAGTTCACATAGACATAACAGGAAAAAAAATTCGTCACCAGACCAGTAGGAGGATATTTTCGTAGTAATAATCTAAAAATATTTTTTTATCATCTTATAACAAGAATTATAGCTAGAGAACAAGTTCTAACCTCTATTCTCAAGAAAAAAACTTTACTTGGTCAGTTTTGAGAAATTGTGGAGAATAGACTCTACACCCCCCTCTCTAAAAATGTTATAGAAAAAGGTTCCTATAACAAACTGTTTGGAATAAGGACCCCGTAGATCAGGGGAAACATTTCTAAAAAATCGTAATTTTTATTTATTTACATTTGTGAATTATATTCAAAGTTTGCAGGAAGGAGAAAGGCTAACCCTTTTCTCCCAATTATTTCCTAAGAAATGAATGTGCATAACAAAGTACCCCACAATTAGAAGGGGTAACTCTAGAATATTAGCCTATTTAGATAATATGCAAGTACCCCACAGTTAGAAGGGATAACTCTAAAATATTAACTTTCTAAGATAATATACCAATACCCTATTGTTAGAAGGGGAAACTCTAAAATATTAAATTGGTCAAATAATATGCAAGTACCCCATAGTTAGAAGGGGCAACTCTGAAATGTCAACTTGCTCCGATAATTTGCAAGTAGCCCACAGTTAGAAGGGAAATCTCTAAAATAACAAGTCGCTCAGATAATATGAAAGTACGCTACAATACACGAGGTGGTTCAAATAGACCAAATGGTTACAAAAAATTAGAGCAGGTCATAGTAAGCAAGTATTAAAATCCACATACAATCGAAGGATAAATAACATAGTGGAAGGCAATAGAGATTTTTCATTAATAAGTCAACAGTTCTTTACATATGAGAAATATACAAAATAAGGCCTACATAACATAACTACCCACTAGATAAAATGAAAAACAAGTCATGCTAGGAGCGTACATATGTGTAGGAAGGACCTACCTCCTTAACAAGTTGTTCCTCTAGTATATCCATACTAGCCTCATCCTCAGCATCATCGGCCTCTAGATTGGCCAACTTGGACTAGAGGGATTCAATCTGAACATGAATCTCACCTGCCTCAGCCTAACGCTACTTCACTCTGGACTACCTAGAGGTATGGAGCTTCATCATCTTCTTAAAAGTGAGACCAAGAAAGTGACGGACTATAGCTTCAAGCTAGTCCAGCTGAAAGTGATAGCAACACTGGAGATCATGAAGAGCCCAGAGGAATAGTGTAGCCCTCTAAGTGTTCATGTCAGTAGGGGAAGTAGATATGAAGTTGTGAAGATGTCTAGTTAGGGCCTTCAAGTTGAAGACCATGAGGCTGTCAATATTAAGTACACTCTGAGAAGGATCATCTCCAATACCTCCCACTCATGCCCACAGAACCTAGAAGGCAACTCTGAGCACTATATCACAACACTCATGAAATCTCCTGTAGCTTATACCTTTATATCATCATAGCCCGTATTTTGAAACTCGAATTTGAAAGAAGAATAGAGGAATCCTCGCTAGAGCACCAGTGGCCTCAGAACTCTGTTCTGCCTCACCAGCTGCCTCAGTAGGCTCACCGACTGGATCCTGCAAAAAGGAGAAATAAAAAGAGATAAGTCACAGGGAAATAAAGGAGTAGGTGGTGGAATATCCATACTCAAATAGAAACAAAGGTTACAAAATCTTACCCCATAGCCCATATGGATCAGTCTGCTGTTGCTAAATCGAGGAGGTACCATGTGTATCTGAACATCAGCCTAACATAATATAGGCAAGAGTTTGTACTTCTTTTGATAAAAATAAATGAAAAAAGAATACTAACTTTAATAGATAGAAGTAAACTAGGTACGACAGTCTAATACCTAGGGAGTGCAAAGTATATCACCCACATTATGTCTCGTAGAACTAGGGACGACCATCTCACTAATAAAAAAAGAAAACAGGGGTGTGAGGACGAGCCTACTTGCACAGTTAAAAGCAAGAAGCAAAGGGAAATAAAAAAGAGAGTATGGTATGATAGTATAATACCTCTCTCATAGTAACCTCCTATGGATGATCCACATTCATAGGAACTACTATGACGTTAACCTGAGAACAAGAAAATATGTTAGTGTCAGGAAGAACTTGCACCGAAAATGCAGGTTTAAATGGTCTAAGTAGATCCAGTACTTACCTAGGAGCTCTCCTCTGAGACACCAGGCAAAGATCTTGCAGTAACAGGAACATGAGCCATACTGATCTACGGAATAACAAAGCAGGAGAGTGCCAATAAATTCTTGCATAGACAATTCAAGTAAATAAAAAGAAAATGCATAGTGTTGTACGTATCGGAGCCTTTTCCTTCAGAACACTAGAAAAAGTCTCCGCCAGTGTAGGAGCTAACACCACGCTAACCTAAGAACCCAAGTATAGGTCCAGTAGGTAAAGGGACCACAACTACAAATATGTTCGAGGAAATCTAAAGTCTTAAGGCATATAAGAAAAGGAAAGAATGGCAAGTATATCAAACAGGGGTGTAAATTTTTTTGAATACCATTGAAATCATACCTACAGAACTAGGGACATGACCTTCAGATAAGCGGACTTCAGCTATTTTAGCCTGCGGGCAAGAGAGAATAAAAATTATATAAGTAAAAAGAGAGCACATAAACAACTAATCTTATGTAAGGAAAGACCTAGTACATGTGTGGTCATCTCTGTGGAAAATGAATGAAGACCTGTAGGTGGGGCCGGGGGAGCTATCTCTGTAACTCTCATTGTAGGCACCATAGATGAAGAAGTCTCACTAGCACCGTTCTACGAATAGAAGAAGAAGATGAGTGTCCAAAAGTGGTTCATAATAGAGAAAAAAGTATATAAAAAAGGAGTAGAGTCAAGTTAATGTAAGTACCGAGAGAGGTACTATGACAATGCCTCTAATAGACATAATGGCAACATGAGTTTCCCCAGTAGCATAAGCTACCAGAGGAGCAATGGAAGAATCGAATGGTGAGGTAGTAGCACTGACTAACTAAAATAGGAATAGGTATAAACACGAGATGAGAATGAAATCTCAATGATAATGTATAATGAGTCAAGAGAGAAAAGATTGAAACAGGTGTACCTGAGTTCCTTATAAGAAAAAAAGATGAAAGATGACTGGCAAAGTAGCCGTAATAGAAGTAGCGGCCTAGCCACAACAAAGTTGTTAAGAGCCAAGCATAGATAAAGAAAGCAATTGAGCCTAACAAAAAAAAATAATACCTGGGAAGAATTGATAACTAGTGTAATAGGCTCACAGGAGGCAATGGTGAAAACTGGCTGAGATGGTATAGGATGGATGTGTGGATTATTATCTATAGGCACGAAGACTCAAGAGATAGGAATCCTCCCGAAAGGCAAGAGTCCCAGGACAGTAATACAGGAAAATTGTGCCATTCCCCCAATAGAGGAAGGGTTACGCGAGGATGATCCCTGCAAAGACGAAAGACAAAGATAGCACAGTTATGCATAAAAATGTATAATGAACAGAGAAAAGTAATAGAAGTGACAAGTTAGAAATACCTCAGGAAGCCTTGTAGAAGAATCACTCCTCACAGCTAAAGTGGGAAGCGAGGAAGTGTGGCCAAGAGTAAGGGTCACCCGTGAACATGCAAAAGAAGAAAGACCTCAAAATACATATCAAAATACAATAAGCTGAAAGAAAAGTTGAGGGTTACCTAAATAGAGGAGGACGATATAAAAGAGGCCCTCATGGTAGTAGGAAACACATAAGATAGATGCCAAGGCAAGAAAAGGAGTAGATCACATCATTAAAATAAAAGAAGGAGAACAATACTTGAATACGAAAGAAGTGACAAACCACTCTATCCAAACTTAGGGAGGAGACCAGGATGGAATTCCTCACCCTAAGAAAGGGTCCCTAGGCAGGAGGAGGAGGCGAAGTATTACTCACTGCAATTGATGCAACCTGAAAATGCTATGAAGATAAAATAATTTAAGTACAAACTAGGCAAGATTAAGCAGATAACAAGTGATACAAAAGAAGTCAAGAGAAAAGGCTTATAATGGTCGTGTGAGCAGTCTTCCTATATGTAAGATGTCTAGTAGTGGGACTATGAGAAGATGGAGAATCTACCATGATGTCCTCACTAGAGGAATCTCCCAAAACTAGCAATAAATAAGAAGTATCAGGATTTCGATCATCAGAAAGGTCAATGGCACTTATCTCATTTAAAGAAGAACCGTCATCATCATAGGAATGAGTTCTTCTATAATCACCCAGTTCCTCTTCAAATGATAGAGAAGGGGAACCAGCAAGTGAAACCCCCTTGAAAGCCAGTTTCACTTAGTAAAGAGGAGTAAGGTATAGTACCTTCACTAACAAGAATGGAAGTAACAACAGGATCCTCAAAAGATGTCCTAAGCCTTTATAGCCTTGCTCGAGCACCATTTGTTATGTATCCTCTACTCCATGATCATCAGTATTAGACCACTGGTCTGGTGCAGAAGAGGGAGCAGTAACCTCAACACTGGTTCTTTTCTTTTTCATGTTCACCCTAGTTCTTACTAGCGGTGGGGGGGGGGGACAGGGGAAGCAGAAGTGGTAGTGGTAGCAACAGGTGGAGCAGTAATAGCTGGTATGAAGATGGAAATATGCACATTAGGATGATTCCTCTTAAAAGTAGCAGGGGATTTTTCTTTGCCTTTTCCCTTGGGCTTAGTAGGATGGGGCTCAAGTTGTTTGGAGTAAATGGACTCATTGAGCAAAGGCCTCACCAAGACCGGGGTGACCTGATCGAGAGGGGTCTTGGAAATAATTCTTAGATACCACAACATCTTTTGGGTCCTTTTGCCCAGTTACTTGTCATTGTTGGGGATCTTAGTAGAGCTAGTCTCATGGGGAACATCCTTCACACTGTTTTGAATAAGGAGGACGTTCCTCTGCCAGAGAGTAAACTAAGAACGAGTGAAGGAAGGCAAGTAATCTCGAGAAGGAACAAATAAAACTCCCAGATGTATAACTCTGTGAACCACCCCCTCAAATGTAAAATTTGCAAAGGCCTTAAGATATAGATTGGATGATGAGGTTCCCAAAGGATAAATAGGGGTATGAACACCTTTATCATAGCCAAACTGCCTCCTCACCCTCTCAGAATGATAAAACTCCACACCTTAGCCCAAATCAGTCAAGGAAGGAAAAGTGAATGGTAGAAGCATAATAGCTACATGAATGTGGGGGTAGGTGAAAACAAACTCAGCATCAACAGGGAAATAGAAGGTGCCCCAAAAAGCAAAGAAGGAGCTCCAAGTGAAAATGCCACATGTTGTCTTGTAGTAAGGCCTGGAAGAGAACTCATCAATATTATCTATCAAAGGCCCTAGGGAGGCCTTTTGTGCCACCTTACAACATGAGCCGCATTACTACAGTAAGCGCTAGCCTCTGGAGCAAAGTTTGGAAACCTCTCAAATAGAAAGACATAAGAATGGAAGTATCGGTAAAATTAATGGCATCATGGCATTCATAAGAATTTTTGAAATCTACATGAGCTCTATCTAACCAAGTGTTTGGGGATCCCAATGTTAGAACTGCAAGGGGGACTGCCCTCCCTTGAGCGAGTCTCACAGCCAACTTGAAAAGAAGCTCACGAGGGGAGTCATCTCACCTCCCTGAAAATAAGAACCTACTAAAAAAGACAACAAAGTATGATTTCAAGTTTGAGGGGGAGTTAATTTTTGGTCCCTCTTGATTCCTCAAAGCCCTTCTCGAGCTCTCACCCTCGGGCTGCTGCTCGAAATCTATGAACCAGTACCTCTGCCACTTGGTGAAGGAGTGCTTGGTGGCCCCAGTTTTATTGATAACAACATATTTGGAGCATTAACTTAGAGCTGAGTGGCGCTCTTCTACCATTCTCTCCTTGATTTCATCCTCGAAACCATCAGTAAGTACATGCTCTCCCAAGTAAGGAAGGGAGAGAAACTAGCAGATATTTCCATGGTAATAGTAAACTCACCCCAACTAGTAACAAAAGTGTTTGAGTCTCTACTCCATTGAGAAGATAACAAAGCAAATGTGGTAGTTTGTTTGACAATAGAGCAAGATTTAAGACTACTGATAGTAGTTAGAAGACCTAGCCCCTCGATAACAAACTTGTACAAGGGGGTGGATAAAACATGATCCACCCAAAGACTCCATTCCTATGGGGCACCCCCATAAGCTTTGACCTCAATATTAGAATGGGGAAAATCACCCCTATCCACTCGTACCCTAAGAATGGAATCAGGCAAGACAATAGGAAGATTAGAAGACAAATCTAGACCCACATGGGGTTGCTCGTTTATATTCGCCAGAAACTCTTGCTCAAAATTTATGAGGGAGGATATGAAAGGATCCTCCTCGGCAATGTAAGGCGCTAGACGATAAGGACCAAAGTCCCTCTTCACGC
This sequence comes from Sambucus nigra, assembly GCA_949130495.1. NCBI lineage: Eukaryota > Viridiplantae > Streptophyta > Magnoliopsida > Dipsacales > Adoxaceae > Sambucus > Sambucus nigra. Next base: position 602,016,739 of record OX422207.1, read on the forward strand.
GAGTAATCAGATACTCCATTTGAGACTTTGAGTAAGCAGCGGACGAGGGACCCTACCTTAAGGGAATATTAACAAACAAATCGCTCAAAGAGGAGGAAGCCGAATCCACAACGACAGATGTGATAATGGTGGCTTCGGTAGCGAAAATTGTCAAAACAATGATGAAAATTTGAATCCCACCCACTAGCACCTTGCCAGTGACGGTTTAAACAACAAAAATAGGGTTTATAGAGGAGGAAGAAGCCATTTATGGTGTGAATAGAGGATGAAAAAGGAAGTTAGAGGTGGTGGTAATGGCGGTTTTCATTTTCTCTTTCTCTCTCTCTCTCTCTTTCTCTCTAAAAGATTCAGTTTAATGAAATGAGAAGTAAAAGAGATAAGGGTTTATAAAAACCTTTTATACTCTATTAAGCCATGCACCCCTATCAGTTAAAAGGGGAGAAACTTATTTCCATAATAACAAGATGCCTATTCCCAATCTGACATATGTCACCTCGAGACCTTCAATGTGGGTTGATGTGACGGACCTATTGAATGTCAACAGTGCCACGATGAGATCGAATCAGACTATTTATATTCCAAAACATAGTAAATCATTTCTTACAAAAACCTTTGATCTACCCAACCCAAAGTTTTTTGCATGTGGGGACTAATGTAGAGGGGTGCTCACCCATTGGCCATAATATAATGGGCGAGTAGACCCATATGGTGAGGAGGGGGGATCATCACGAGCAGGCCCCTCCAAAAGACCTTCTAAAAAAGTTAATACCTAGACTAGACGAGGAGGGTCACCACAAGGGGTGCCTCATTCCAAATCTCTAACTCACATATATGAAGTTAGGATGAGGAGGTTCACCACGAGGAGCCCCTCATCCTTAAACCTCAAAGATCACAGAAAGAGAGTTAGAATTAGTAGGCCCACCACGAGGAGCCCTTCATCCCCAAAGCTCAAAATCACAAAAATGAAGTTAGGATGAGGAGGCCCATCACAAGGAGCCCCTCATCCTCAAAGATCAAGACACAAGAGAAAAACATGATGGCTAGGAGGGCCCTAGTGAGCAGTCCCTCACCCCAAGAACAAGGCCACTAATAAATAGGCAAGGACAGGGAGAGCCTATCACTACACCAAATCATGTGAATGGTGGCCGTGGCCAACTTAATTTTTGGCGTGACCATATTCATTACCACACTGAGTCATGGATGCTCTAGAAGTGGTCACGGACCGAATCCATGACCATTATGGGTCATAGACTTGGCCTGTGACCTTGGCGTGACCATGTTCACGCCAAATTCGCACCAAAATTCCCACCAAGATTGGTCACGAAGTTTTACCATGACCACAGGCATAAAGAAGCACAAAACAAACACATATGGGGTCACGGTTGGGGGTCGTTACCATTTTTCGTTGTGGGTCACGACAATGGGCCGTAACCATCCTTTAATTGAAGGTATACTGTCGGTGGCTCATGGGAGTCACGGCTGTAGGCCCTGACCATTCGTCATTCACATAGAAGGTATAAGGAACTAATGGGGTCACGGCTAGGGGCCGTGACTATGCCTCAATTGAAGGTCTGCTATTACCGCACATGGGGGTTACGGCTCTAGGCCGTAACCATTCATCAATTTGCTACTTTTGTCATGCAAGTAAGGAACTAATGGGTCGCGATGGTGGGTCACGGCTGTTGGTCGTGACCAGGTTCAGCCATTAAAAAAATGCGCTTTTCTCAGACCCTGGTTTCTATTTGGGCATTTGCGATTTTGGTTAAGGAGGTTTGGGAAATTTTTGCTATTCGATTTCTGCTGACGTTTTTTTGTGATTTCAGCTCTTAGATTTGTGAAAGGTATGTGTGTATATGTGTGTGTGCATGTCGATTTGTTGGTTTGTGGCTGATATGTGTGTGTTTGTGTGTATGTATAGATTTCTATTTGTGTATATGCGTGTATATAGATTTCTATTTGTATGTGTATCTGTGTGTGTATGTATAGATTTATGTTTATATGTGTGTGTATGCATAGATTTATGTGTATATGTGTGTAACTATGAATAAATAAATCGTGTTTTATGTCAATAAACCTTAAATTGTATATATGTGTGTGTATGTATAGATTGTATGTGTGTATATTTATGGATTTAGGTCAAAAAAATATTAGGGTTTAGAATACCCTAGACATTATATTTTTTTTTGACAAATTATTATTCAATTAATTTTTAACATGTAAAAAAAATTATATCCACCTTGTTGTGGGTTATATGCATGCCATCATATTATATTGGGGGTTATTTGGGCTTTATTTAAGGATTGAAGATTTCAAGGTGAGTGTTAGGGTTTTCTTTACGATTTTTTGTTAACTATATTTGATGCATTTACTAATTTAATTTTTTTTGTGTTATAGGTACTCCTTTATAATATTGCACACACTATCAGGTACAACTAATTAATTATATGAATTATTTGGCATGTTTGATGGGTAATGTTACTTACATTAATGTGTATTTCTATTTTTTTTATTGAATTTTTAATTTTCAAATGGTTCTAATTGTGCTTTGTACACTGGTAGATCTTGTCGCCATCGGGTGCTTTGTTGTTGGCACAAGCTAAATGTTGACTTCAGTTCCACAAGGGTATGTTTATTTTCAGTATTTTTTTCCACTCGTTGTAACACGTGTTTATATATGTTTCATGTTTATATTATATATGCATATGCAAATTGTTCAATAGGGTGTCAAGTTTTTGACACAATAGCACAACAGGTTTTAGCAACACACATGGTGTCGTGGTCATAAGATTTATTAAAAATACTTGATTCAGATTTATTAGTACTCGAAATCCAAAGCAACACAACTAAATATATCCATTCTAATGTATTTTTTTTGTTGTAGATTAATGAAAATGTTGCAGGAGAGATCATAAATCATAGATCACTTCGGCATCCAAACATAATTCGATTTAAGGAGGCAACTACTTATTTTTACCCGCTTGTTTACAGGTTGTGTTTATCGACGGCGCAGTCACGTAGCAACATTCCGTTAGAGGACGAAACACCAAAACAATTCCCAAATGGCCCCGTGTGAGGCATGACCATCTCTCACGGGACCAATGTAACTCATAGGAACTGATCGCGTGGTCAGGGGACTCTCAGTTTGAGAATATGATGTTAATTTGAAAATATATAGACTTAGGCTTAAAAACATGCCGTCAAAAACCCAAAACAACCCTGTGAGAGGCACCAACACCTCGCACTAGACCAATGTAACTCGTAGGAATTGATCGCGTGATCATGGGACTCCCGATTTGAGAATACGACGATAATTTGAAAATATTAGGACTTAGGCATTAAAAACATGGCATTAGAGGGTGAAAATCCAAAACAACCACCGAATGGCCCCATGAGAGGCGCCAATACTTCGCACGAGACTAATGTAACTCGTACAAAGTGACCACGCAATCACAGGACTCCCGGTCTGAGAATACGACGATAATTTGAAAATTTATAGACTTAGGCTTAAACATATGGTGTGAGAAGGTGGAAACCCAAAATAGCCCCCGAACGGCCCTGTAAGAGGCACCAACACCTCGCGCGGGACCAAATTAACTCGCAGGAACTGACCGCGCAATCACGGCACTCCCGGTTTGAGAATATGATGATAATTTGTAAATTTCTAGACTTGGGCTTAAAAACATGGCGTTTCAAGAAAAAAACCCGAAAGAGCCCCCAAACGGCCCGTCAGAGGCACTAACACCTCGCACGAGACCAATGTAACTCGTAGCAATTGATCGCACAGTCACAGGACTCCCGATTTGAGAATATGATGATAATTTGAAAATATCGCGACTTAGGCTTGAAAACATGGTGTTAGAGGGCGAAAACGCGAAACAACCGTCAAATGGCCCCGTGAGAGGCACCAACACCCCGCATGGCCCCGTTATATAACAATTTATATAATTGTTATATAATAGCTTCTGAAGCCTTGCTCTATCAAAACGATTGATCAAATAGTCGATCACTAAAGCCTTACATAAACATAACGTAAGTGGCTTAATAACCTTTGCATAGAGAAAGGGGAAAGGGGTTTGTCTTGATTTGTCTGGTAAGTTGCGATGGCGACACAAATACATTCGTTCGAAAAAAATTACATGGATAACTAAGGAACCACGACAATAGGAAATAACGGATCTATTCACTTAAGTTGAAAAAGTTGCTTCATGGATATCTACCTAGGGAAGGCCGTAAGCTGAAGGAAGTATAAAAGAAATAAGATCGTGTTTCGTCTTCGTTCACTACACCGATAATAGGATCGTCTCATCGAGTATGAAATGAATAGTAGCGACTAATGGTGTGAAAGTGTTCGTCAACTAATAGGTATATGTAGGTGTAATATGTTATAGTTGGCAGCTCCGGAGCTATAGAAAAAGGCTTATTTATTATCAAATAAAGTGATTAAACTATCTTACTTGGGCAGATGGGTAGAAATTAGCAACTTACGACACCTCTGTTAAGGGAGAAACTTTCCTATGTAGATGTTACACATCAGAAGAATTCGAGCGCTTGCTAGTAGTTTAATTGTCATGTTTTAGACATCAGAACAAGAAATCTCATGACTGATGGTTGGTATTTCTCTCGATAAAAGGTAATGCATATAATGTGTTACTAGTCAAGCATGAAAAATGCAATCGTTATAAAGTGGCTATGAACGATTCAGATTGTGTTGACCGTATAAGGAATAATAAAGTCAAGAAAGAAGACTAAGCTAGTCCAACTGTGTATATTTTTGTTAGTCCCTTGATATATCATGAATCGCTAATGAAGATCCGGAAGAGCTGCTATAACTGTTATATAATAGTTTATATAAGCTGTTATATAAGCTATTAGTTATATAACAGTTATATAACTATTATACAATAGTTATATAACTGTTATAACAATTATATAAAACTATTATATAACTGTTATAACAGTTTTATAACTAACAGTTTATATAACAGCTTATATAAACTGTGTTTATATAAGCTGTTATATAATTATCATAAAACAATAGTTATATAACTGTTATTATAATAGTTATATAACTTTCATTATATAACAGTTATATAACTGTTGTAATTGCATATTTAGTTGGCACTCATTTTACTATCAATGAGCTGCAACTCCAAATTATATTGTTTTTTAAATCTTGTGTTATGCGTACTAGAAGGACAGTAAAAAACATTCGCAAGTATGCTCTATCACAGTTCCCAAATCTTGTGCTATGCATACTAGATGGACAGTAAAAATCTTGTGTTATGCATACTAGACCGACAGTAAAAATCTTGGTGTTAGAAGGTAAAAACTCAAGATAGCTCCTGAACAGCCCCGTGAGAGGCACCAACACCTCTCACGGGACCAAAATAACTCGTAAGAACTAACCGCCCGATCACGGGACTCTCGATTTGAGAATATGATGATAATTTGCAAATTTCTAGACTTAGTCTTAGAAACATGGCATAGAAGGTAAAAACTAGAGACAACCCCTGAACAGCCCCGTGAGAGGCATCAACACCTCTCATGAGACCAATATAACTCGTAAGAACAGATCGCACAATCAAGGGACTCCCAGTTTGAGACTCCGATGATAATTTGAAAAAATCTAGACTTAGGCTTAAAAATAAGGCGCTAGAAGGTAAAAACTCAAAACAGCCCCCGAACGGTCCCATGAGAGGCACCGACACTCCGCATGGACCAAAATAACTCATACAAACTGATCGCGTGATTACTGTACTCCCAGTTTAAGAATATGACGATAATTTGAAAATTTTAAGGCATAGGCTTAAAAATAAGGCATTTGAGGGCAATACCTGAAACAACCCCATGAGAGGCACCAACACCTCGTACGGGACCAATGTTATTTGTAGGAACTGACCGTGTGATCACAGGATTCCCGATTTGAGAATACGACGATAATTTGCAAATTTCTAAAGTAAGGCTTAAAAACATGGCGTTAGAAGGTAAAAACTCGAAAAAGCCCTTGAACGGCCCCATGAGAGGCACCAAAATCTCGCACGGGACCAATGTAACTCGTAAGAATTGAGAGCGTAGTAACGAGACTCCCAATTTGAGAATATAATGATAATTAGAAAATATCATAACTTAGGCTTAAAAACATGGCGTTAAAGGGCAAAAACCTGAGGCAACCCCCAAATGGAAACGTGAGACGCACCAATACCTCATACGAGACAAATGTAACTCGTACAAACAGACTGCGTGATCACGGGACTCCCGCTTTTGAGAATAAAAAAATAATTTGCAAATTTCTAGACTTAGTCTTAAAAACATGACGTTAGAAGGCAAAAACTCGAAACAGTCACCGAACGGCCCCGTGAGAGGCACTAACACCTCGCACGGAACCAATGTAACTCGTAGGAACTGACCACCCGATCACGGGAATCTCGGTTTGAGAATACGATGATTATAGGTGAATTTCAGGATTTAGGCTTAAAATCATACCATTAGAAGGCAAAAAACCGAAACAACCCCGGAACGGCCCTGTGAGAGGCACCAACATCTCGCACGGGACCAGTGTAACTAGTAGGAACTGACCGCCCGATCACAGGACTCCCATTTTGAGAATTCTATGATAATTTGCAAATTTCTAGACTTATGCTTAAAAACATGGCCTTAGAAGGCAAAAAGTAGAAACAACCCCCGAACGGCACTGTGAGAGGCACTAACACCTCGCACGAGACCAATGTAACTCGTAGGAACTCACCGCACGATAACGGGACTCCCGGTTTGAGAATATGATGATAATTTGTAAATATCAGGACTTTGGCTTAAAAACACGGCGTTAGAGGGCGAAAACTCAAGATAGCCCCCGAACGGCCCCATGAGAGGCACTGACACCTCGTTCGAGACCAATTTAACTCCTAGGATTTGACCGCACGATAACAGGAGTCCCAGTTTAAGAATATGACAATAATTTTCAAATTTCTAGACTTAGGCTTAAATACATGGCGTTAGAATGTAAAAACTTAAGACAGCCCCCGAATGGCCACGTGAAAGGCACTAACACCTCGCACGGGACCAATGTACATTTTAGGAACGGATTGCAAGGCCACGACCCTCCTAATTTGAGACTATGATGATAATTTGGAAATTTTAGGACTTGAACGGCCCTGCGAGAGGCACCGACACCTCGCACAGGACCAATGTAATTCGTAGGAACTGGTCACTCGATCACAGGACTCCCGTTTTGAGAATACGATGATAATTTGCAAATTTCTTGACATAGGCTTAAAAATATGGTATAAGATGGAAAAAACCCAAAAAATTCCCTGAACAACCCCGTGAGAGGCATCAACACTTCGCGCAGGACCAATGTAACTCGTAAAAGTTGACCACACAGTCACGAGACTCCCGATTTGAGAATATTATGATAATTTGAAAATATAATGACTTAGGCTTAAAAATAAGGCATTAAAGGGCGAAAACCTGAGGCAGCCTCCAAACGGCCCCGTGAGAGGGGCCAACACCTCATACAAGACCAATGTAACTCGTAGGAACTGACTGAGTGATCACGGGACTCCCGATTTGAGAATACGACGACAACTTTCAAAATTTCCTAACTTAGGTTTAAAAACATGGCGTTAGAAGGCAACAACCTGAGGTAGCCCCCTTACAGCATCGTGAGATGCACCAACTCCTCGCACGGGACCACTGTAAATCATAATAACAGACTGCCTGATCAAGGGACTCTTGGTTTGAGAATACGATGATAATAGGTGAATTTATAGACTTGGGCTTAAAAATAAGGTGTTAAAAATCAAAAACCTAAAACAGCCCCGAACGGCCTCGTGAGAGGCACCAACACCTCACACAGGACCAATGTAACTCGCGGGAACTGACCGCCTGATCACGGGACTCCTAGTTTGAGATGAGGATAATAGGTGAATTTCTAGATTTAGACTTAAAAACATGGCATTAGAAGGCAAAAACCCGAAACATCTCTGGAACGGCCCGTGAGAGGCACCAACACCTCGCACGAGACTAATGTAACTCATAGGAACTGAACGCCCAATCATGGGACTTTTTGTTTGAGAATACAATGATAATTTGGAAATTTTTAGATGTACACTGAAAAATAGAGCGTTAGAAGGCAAAAACCCGAAGCAGCCCTCCAATGGCCCAGTGAGAGGCACCAAAACCTTGCACAGGATCAATGTAACTCGCAGGAACTCACCGCACGATAACAGGACTCCCGATTTGAGAATAGAATGATAATTTTTAAATATCAATACTTAGGCTAAAAAACACGGCGTTAGAGGGCTAAAACCCGAGACATCCCTCGAACGGCCCCATGAGAGGCACCAACACCTTGTACGAGACCAATGTAACTTGTAGGAAGTGATCGCATGATCACAGGATTCTCAATCTAAGAATACGATGATAATTTGCAAATTTCTAGACTTAGGCTTAAATATATGGCCTTATAATTAAAAAATAGGAGACAACCCCCAAACGGCCCCAAGAAAGGCACCAACACTTGCATGGACCAATGTAACTCATAAGAACTGACCACAAGATCACGACATACCCGAATTGAGACTACGATGATAATTTGAAAATATTAAGACCTAGGCTTAAAAATATAGCGTTAGAAGGCAAAAATCTGAGACAACTCCCGAACAGCCCCTTGAGAGGCACCAACACCTCGCATGGGACCAATCTAACTCGTAGGAAGTTACTGCGCGATCACGAGACTCCAAGTTTGAGAATACGATGATAATTTGCAAATATCTAGACTTAGGCTTAAAAACATGGCATTAGATGGAAAAAACTTGAGACATCCCCTGAACGGTCCAGTGAGAGGCACCTACACTTGTCGAAGGACCAATATAACTCGTAAGAATTGACTGCCTAATCAAGGGACTCCCTATTTGAGAATATGATGATAATTTGGAAATTTGTAGACTTAGGCTTAAAAAATGGTATTGAAGGCAAAAACCTGAGACAACCCCTGAACGGCCCCTTGAGAGGCACCAACACCTCTCAGGGGATTGATATAACTCGTAAGAACTGATCGCATGATCATAGGACTCCCGGTTAGAGACTACAATGATAATTTACAAATTTCTAGACTTAGGCTTAAAAATAAGGCGTTACAAGGCAAAAACCCAAAACAACCACCGAACTATCCCGTGAAAGGCGCCGACACCTCGCACTGGACCAATGTAACTCGTAGGAAGTCATCGCGTCATTACGGGACTCCCAATTTTAGAATAAAAAGATAATTTGCAATTTTGAGACTTAGGCTTAAAAATAAGGCATTTGAAGGCAAAACTTGAAATAGACCCCGAACAGTCCCGTGAAAGGCACCGACACCTCGCACGGGACCAATGTAACTCTTAGTAACTAACCATGCGATCACGGGACTCCCGATTTGATAATATGATGATAATTTGAAAATATCTAGACTCAGGCTTAAAAACATGACGTTAGATGGAGAAAACTCAAAAAAGCACCCAAATAGCCCCGTGAGAGGCACCAACAACTCGCACGGGACCAATGTAACTTGTAGCAATTGACCATGAAGTCACGGGACTCCTAGTTTGAGAATATGACAATAATTTGAAAATATCATGACTTAGGCTTAAAAAAGGGTGAAAACCTGAGGCAACCTCCAAACAGCCCCACGAGAGGTACCAACACCTCGTGCGAGACCAATAAAACTCGTTGAAATTAATTTCACGATCACGGGACTCTCGGTTTGATAATACGATGATGATTTGCATATTTCTACATTTAGGTTTAAAAACTTTGCGTTAGAAGGCAAAAACCTGAGGCAACCACAGAATGGCCCCGTGAGAGGCACCAACACCTCGTACGGGACCAATTTAAATTGTAAGAATTGATCGCCCAATCCCAGAACTCTCGATTTGAGTATACGATGATAATAGGAAAATTTCTAGACTTAGTCTTAAAAATATGGCGTTAGAAGGAAAAAATCCGAAACAGCCCACGAACGACCCCGTGAGAGGCACCAACACCTTCCACGAGACCAACGTAACTCATAGGAACTGACCTTCCGATCACGAGACTCTCGGTTTTAGAATATGATGATAATAGGTGAATTTCTAGATTTAGGATTCAAAACATGGCATTAGAAGGCAAAAACCCGAGATGGCCCCGGAACGGCCCTGTGAGAGGCATCAACACCTCACACGGGACCAATGTAACTCGTAGGAACTGACCACCAGATCACAGGACTCTCAGTTTGAGAATACGAAGATAAATTGCAAATTTTTAGAATTACGCTTTAAAACATGGCGTTAGAAGGCAAAAACTAGAAACAACTCCCGAACGGCCCTGTGAGAGGCACTAATAGCTCGCACTAGACCAATGTAACTCATAAGAACTCACCGCATGATAAAGGGACTCCCAGCTTGAGAATACGATGATAATTTGTAAATATTAGGAGTCCGGAATAAAAATATGGCGTTAGAGGGAGAAAACCCGAGATAGCCCCCGAACGGCCTCGTAAAAGGCACTAGCACCTCGCACGGGACTAATATAACTCGTAGGAATTGAACACGTGATCACGTGACTCCTGATTTGAGAATACGAAGATAATTTACAAATTTCTAAATTTAGGCTTAAAAATATGGCATTAGAAGCCCTCGAACGGCCCCGTACGGGGCACTAACACCTCACACGGTAGCAATGTAACATGTAAGAGTTGACCGCGCAGTCACGGGACTCTCGATTTTAGAATATGATGATAATTTTAAAAAATCATGACTTAGGCTTAAAAACATGGCGTTAAAGGGAAAAAAACCCGAGACAGCAACCAAACGGCCCCATGAGAGGCACCAACTCCTCGTACAAGACCATTGTAACTCGTAGAAATTGATCGATCGATCACGAGACTCCCGATTTGAGAATATGATGATAATAGGTGACTTTATAGACTTAGGCTTAAAAATATGTTGCTAGAAGGCAAAAACCCAAAACTGCCCCCGAACGACCTCGAGTGAGGCACCAACACCTTGCATGGGACCAATGTAACTCGTAGTAGCTAACCGCCCGATCACGGGACTCTCGGTTTGAGAATACAACAATAATAGGTAAATTTCTAAATTTAGGCTTAAAAACATGGCGTTAGAAGGAAAAAACTCGAAACATCCCTATAACGGCCCCATGAGAGGCACCAACACCTCGTATGGGACCAATGTAACTCGTAAAAACTGACAATCCGATCAAGGGACTCTTGGTTTGAGAATACGATGATAATTTGTAAATTTCTAGACCTATGCTTAAAAACATGGCGTTAGAAGGAAAAAACTCGAAATAACCCCCGAACGGCCCCGTAAGAGGCACCAATACCTCACACAGGACCAATGAAACTAGTAAGAACTCACCGCACAACAACAAGGCTCCCGATTTAAGAATATGATGATAATTTGTAAATATTAGGACTTAGGCTTTAAAATATGGCGTTAGAGGGTTGAAACCCGAGACAGCCCTCGAACGGCCCCAAGAGAGGCACCAATACCTCTTACGAGACCAATGTAACTTATAGGAACTGATCGCGTGATCACAGGAGTCCCCGTTTGAGAATACGATGATGATTTGCAAATTTTTAGACTTGGGATTAAATACATGGCCTTAGAATTCAAAAACCAGAGACAGCCGCGAACGACGGCGTGAAAGGCACCAACACCTCGCACGGGACCAATGTAACTCGTAGGAACTAACCGCGGGATTACGAGACTCCCGATTTGATAATATGATGATAATTTGTAAATTTCTAGAATTGGGATTAAAACATAGCGTTAGAAGGCAAAAACCCAAAAAAGCGTCCGAATGACCCCGTGAGAGGCTCTAACACCTCGCATGGGACCAATGTAACTCGTAAGAATTGATCGCATAGTCACGAGACTCCCGGCTTGAGAATATGATGATAATTTGAAAATATCATGACTTAGGCTTAAAAAAATTGCGTTAAAGGGCGAAAACTTGAGGCAGCACTCAAACTGCCCCATGTGAGGCACCAACACCTCGTACGAGAATAATTTAACTCGTAGAAACTAACCGCGCGATCACGAGACTCCTATTTGAGAATACGACAATAATTTGCAAATTTCTAGACTAAGGCTAAAAAATATGGTGTTAGAAGGCAAAACCCTGAGACAGCCCCTGCACAGCGCCATTAGAGGCACCAATACCTCTCACAGGACCAATATAACTAGTAAGAACTGATCGCCCGACCATGGGACTCCTGATTTGAGAATACGACAATAATTTACAAATTTTTAGACATAGGTTTAAAAACATGGTGTTAGAAGGCAAAAACTCGAGACAACCCCTGAACGACACCGTGATAGGCACCAATACCTCTCAGGGGACAAATATAACTTATAGGAATGGATCGCACGATCTCGGGACTCCCGGTTTGAGACTATAGACACCCCATTCTGTTACCCCTAACTCTCCTTGGGTCCCTAGTACCTCCCTTCATCACTACAAACCTAGGTCATACCTTGAGTACCGACCTAGAAGCCATCGGGCACTCCCAGGCTCCGTTTGACCAAAAGGTCAAACTCTTCAGCTGGACCGAGACTGAATGAATCTTCGAAGGGTACTAAAACCCCTTTCCAATGGTCCGCTATGTGCACAATTCTGACTTACCATGCGGACGAACGATCCGTTTAACTCCAAGAGGTCACCAAATACTTTTAGGGCCCAGTTGAACAAAGTTAACTCCCCAAACCGGGTCAAACTCTTTGGAATGTCGAATTACATCTCCTAACCTTTCCAACGGTCTTCCCCGTGCATGATTCGGACTTACCATGCAGACAAATGATCCGTTTGCGTCCGAACGATTCCCTATCCAATGGATCGACAAACGCTTTCGAGCCATATTTGACCCAAAGTCAACTCCTGAACCCGGGAGCGGTCCAAAGGACTTTCATAGGTCTCTGAATTACCTGTCCAATGATCCACCCCATACGCGATTATAACCAACGGTTTGCCCTCGATAGCTAATTTTCCAAAAAGGCCTGAAGCAAACTGCCAAATGGCAGGTTCCAGACCCTGCCTATCGGCAGGTGCCGATAGGAAGGACCAGGTCTATGCCGATCGATAGTGACCTAAGCCTGTAAAAGGAGGCCTTCAACTCATTTTAAAGAGAGCCCAGATCTGATAAAAATCACTCTCAGCGAATCCCAAAAACCTCTCTCGAAGACAACGCGATTTCAACATCCAAATCCCTTTCTAACTTCCACTTTTCATCATTCTTTTCATCAAACTTGATTAATTAGCCACTCTCCATCGTCATCCAAGTGCAAGGGCTGCTCTCCAACATTCAAGATTAAGCTCAAGATCTTCAAGAAGGTCCAACTTTCTCAACTTTCTCTTCAAATTCCCTTAAATTTGCAATAACTTGTTTTATTACTTAGCACTTTTATTATCTCATCTCACACATCCTAATATACTTTTTATTTAGTATTATTGCACATCTCTTATTTTCATATAAATAAAATCCAAAAAACAAGAAAAATAGGGTTAGCTCACAAATTCCAAATAGGTATTCTCATATTTTTCTCACACTTTTCTCGCAACTAAAACACTTTTTCTACACACAAACACCTCCACAAATAAGAGATCCCCCATTTGTATTAATGGGATAAACCCCACCCCTCTTATTGTATGAGAACTACGTGGACTTTGATGCCTTTATAGGTTACGTAGGCATCTCGGAGTAAAACTCGAGACTCGAATCCTATTCTCACTTTCTCTCTCATTTCCTATCTTCTCTAAATCCAATTTTCATATACTCTACATACTTGTTCTTAGTGATGTATTACTCCATATGCGTTATCGTTCCATTATAAAGATCAACATAAGGGTAATCGCATAAATCTTATTTTCTAATATTATTTTTATACCTTCCTACGGATAACTCTCTGTATCTCTTCCATGATACAAGTCGAGGATTCTTATCTCCACTATATATATACACATGCACACATATCACAGAGAAAATAAAAAAGGAAAATAGCAAACATCCATGAGAGACCGGAAGGGGGGAATGGGTGCCTAATACCTTCTCATTTCGTAACTTAGCCTCCGAACCCTTCTCGTATCATTTTGGATTCATATGCACCAGTATGTCTTTGGATGTCGTCCTTCGAGATGGCTTCCCCTTTTTCTTTTGTCTGTTTTGAGTAAAATAGACTGGCGACTCTAAATCTCTCTACATTTTTACACCTCACCTCAAATGACGCCGACCGAAGCTCTCCAGAGAGGGACGCGCGGGACCCGAGGATCCTCCTACACGTTCCCACCCGTGGCGAGGATCGAGGATGGCCGTAGTAGCGAATCTACTGGGGACTTGTATGCTTTGAGGGCTTGACTCTATTTACATGGATGTTATATTTGTTTATATTTCCCTTATATCTGCATGTTCCCCTTTTCCATGTGTATCCCATGCTTATGCTTCTGTTCACACACTTGTAAAAAATTCTCCATGTACACTTCACACTACGTGCACCTAGGATCACATATATCCACATGTTGCACGCATCACCCATCCATACTTGGTGTACCTTTGGTACTTGTACTTTGCTCCCTGTTTGGCATAATCAAGAAAAGCATTCTCATTATAAGATACTAGTAAGAGAATCATGCATGATTCACACGACATCACCAAAGAGCATTGCTATTGACCAAATTTTATCCAGTAACTAGAGGGTCACTTCGTGATGAGCGCTGGTCCGACAAGGCGCAATTAGCCTAAGCAATATGACTCTCACCTTCCATTGGCCAAATACCTTTGATGTATATCAAACGTTTCCCCCGCATCGTACCGCTTGACCGAAGTCATGACGGGAGGTATATCGCAGGGAATTCATTCACGTACGCCGAGTATATCGAATTCTCTCTCAAATGTACCGTCCCCACGAGGTATATAGTGAGGCAATTCACGCACACTTAGGAATATCAAATGGCTTGTCCACACGTACTGATTGCCCGCAAGAGCAAGACCTATATCGTGGAAGTCACGCCAAAGGGGGGAACCCATTCTGATTTACCCCACCAACTGCATACCCGTATATAGGTGTCAAACCTAGGACACGCACTTTATATTACCTATTTCAACTCAAAACTCTGCCGAAATTCCGGGTCGGCCTGTCGCCCAAATTTTCACACATTTTTAAAATGGGACCCTATCCGTGAGCCTAGTTACAAGTCTAGCCGTAGCTTCACATATATTAAAAACCCCACTTTTTTAGGCTTGAGTCCCATCCGACATTGCATTTAGGAGAATTAAATACAAGAAAGAACATAATAATCGTAATAATCATGTTGAGTTCCATATCCAAAATCATTTTTCCTTTCTTTATTAAAAATCCAAAAGTAGTTTCTTCCCTTTTTCTAAAAAATAAATCACATTCTATGCCTTCTCAGGTCAATCGCAAGCCCTTGTCATGGCTCCCTATTGGCTTTGGTCTTTAGTCAAATCACCCCAGAGTTTCGTCCGTTCCTCTACTACTTATTCTGATTCCGAAATCCATCGACTTTCCATGGAGAATACAGATCAAGTACCAGTCATACAGTCGGATCTGACGGCAGTCCTAGCTTAGCTCGTGTCCAAGATTTACAACCTCCAAACTGAGGTCCGAGAGATGCAACGAAACCAGGTTCCTATTCCTCAAGAGCCCTAGGCCCTATTCCCTCATGCTATGGTTCCATTCGAGCCTATCTGGGTTCCCGAAGAATATCAACATGCTCCATGTGCCCCTCCTGTCAATGGGTCGCCGACTGCCCAGCTTCCGATGCCAAATATCGCCCAGCCTGTGGCTAACCTGCCTATGGTCGCTGATCCAAAAGAGGAGGAGTTGAATAAAGTCAAAGAGGATCTCAAGATGCTCACTAAGAAGTTCGACCAAGTCAGAATCTCTGGGAATTACATAGACTACACCCACATGTCTCCTTATCCTAAAGCGAGGTTACCCGAGAAGTTCAAGATGCCAAATATCGAGAAGTTCGGAGGGAGTGGCCCCTGATTATTCATATTCATAGTTATCATCGTTCCATGACTCTACTAGGGGATTCAGAAGAAGTGATGGCCCAATTGTTTACGCAAACTTTGAAGGATAGTGCCCTCCGATGGTTTTTGTCTCTCGAGGAATCCAGAATTCGTAGCTGGGAGGATCTACCCCGAGAATTCATATCGCAGTACAAATATAATGAAGAGCTTGAGGTCACCCATCATGATTTAGAGATGCTCAAACAGAACCCTGGGGAATCAGTCAGTAACTTCATACCCCGATGGAGGGAGCGAGCAGCTACCATGACCAATCGATCGTCTGAAGAAGAACATGTCAACATTGTGAAGAAGAACTTCTTGCCCCATGTTCGAGCGACGATGGGAGGATAATACTATCGCCACTTTCGAGCTCTCAGAGAAGCGGGAGTAGAAATCGAGGAAAGCCTTGTTAAAACAGAGGTTGAACCGAAGAAGGTGTCCGAACAGTTCACCCTTAGAAAGTATGACAATCCTGCCAGTGCTACAGTCTCAACCATCAACAACATCTCTCAACCAACCACATCATGGGCACCAGAAAGCCACCCTGCCCCCATACAAAGGAAATACACTGAGCTCCATGCTCCCCTCTCCAAAGTTTACCAAGGCCTGTTAATCCGAAACCTCATCAAACCCTTGGATCTCCATCCATTGCCAAATCCACTCCCAAGAAACTTCAAGGCTGATGCTCATTGCGCCTTTCACCAAACTGCTAGCCATACCACTGACCAATGCTTTCACCTCCAAAACATAATCGAAGATCTCATTGACCGGGGTACCATCGCCCCACCAGCCAATCCTAAGCCAAATACTACTCAAAATCCACTCCCAAATCATGCCAATGCCATCTTCTTAAAAGAAAACCCAAATTTCGATCCCTCAACTCAAATCACACCCATATACTCTCCTAAACCTCTTCAAATTTGCCCATATTTCCTCTTACACCCTACTAGCCTCGCTGATTAGGCACTTTCACTCCTTACCAGAGCATGCATCGCTGGCCATACCCGTTCTGAAAATGGAAATATGGAATTTTCAGAGGTGTTAAACCAATTCTTAGAGTTCGGGCTAAAATTTCCCTCACCGATGGTCATCGATTGCCAAAGGTTCAGTACACACTTCTTGGAAGCACAAAAATGGGCTCGAGATTCAGACAAGTGGGTGGTACCAACCAATAAAGTTAGCCTAGATGATGTTGTCTACATTATGGCAGAATTATTCGGGCAAACCAACAGCATTTGTAGTATCACAGGGTTACTTGATATTTTATAGCTACACGGACGCTTGGTCCCTTCAACCATACATATCCCTACAGAATGGGAAGACCTTTATGAAGAGGTCGTTGAAGTTGTGTAATGCATTGACTTTACATGGAAAGACAGAATTATTACCACCGGATGGGGGGAAGAATTAGAAGATTCGAGTGAAGAACAAGCTTCAGGAAGAACTGGCCCAGTAGTCGACATATGTGGGATGATATCATTTGAAGAACTCCTCGGAGAAATAAACAGGGTAACAAAACAACCTGAGATTGACGAGGAAACGGGATTCATGTTCTTCCCTTCTTCAGTAAATCACATGACCAGATTAGGGAGACATTATCAGGTTCCAAGTTCACTACCAACTAATGATGAAGGTAAGGGCATTGAAAACCTTCCTATACCAGAGATGACCATCGAGGAGAGCAAGGTCCTCGATCAACTGAAGAAAACTCAAGATAACATCACTCTATGGGGGATTTTCATGTCTTCCCAGCTGCACAGAAATGCTTTAATCAAGCTGCTCACTGGACCCACAATCCCTCCTTCTACCACACCAGAAGAAGAGATAGATCTGGCCAGATCCTTGACCTCTACCTGAATGCTATCATTTTCTGAAGAAGAAATCCCCAGAATTGGGCCAAATCATAATCATGCACTCAACATCTCCGTCGAAGTTTTGGGGAAGGCCGTGCCACTCTCTCTTGTCGATAACGGATCCGCCTTGAATGTCTTCCCACTGAGAACCTTTAAGTATTTAGGACTGAAAGAAAGCGACCTCACTCCAACCTCCGCCGTTGTACATGCCTACGATAATACCCGTCGGGAGGTGATGGGATCCATAAAACTTGTAATAGGGGTTGTCCCTATAAACCCTGTCATCATAGACATCCCATCTTATTTCAAGCTATTGCTCGGACGACCCTGGCTCCATAGTATCAAGGGTGTGTCTTCCTCACTCCATCAGAAATTGAAGTTCTTCTCCGACGGGAGAGTCATCACCATTTGGGTGACGATGAAAATCTTGAGGGTGCAAGCACCAGCAGTCAAATCCTTGAGATACATCACGGGTCAAATGATATGCTCCTATCAGGATTTCGAGTTGAGCCACTCCTACTCTCGGCAGGGGACGGTTTCAAAGAAAGGGTTTGTCCAGAATATGACCCTCATGGCAATGCCAATGTGATTCAGATGTTCGAAACATGCACTTCATGCCCTGACTGGGTTTAGGGCAAAGGCAGCAAAGGATACTTCATCCTATCGAACTGAAGAAAGCTTTCCCTCCTTATGGCTTGGGGTATCAACCATCAGAATAAGAGCTCAGAATGATCCACCAGTCTCGACCAAAGAGAAGATTAGACTGCATCCAAACTATCCTAGGAGACTCCTTGAATGGACGATTCATTAAAGAAGGCAAAGACTTCCCCTTTTATGATTTTCCAGAACCATGGTATAACCACATAGACAAGAAGATGAAGCTTGAAATGGAGATCTTTTTCCAAGATGGTTATCCATGGGCCAAAAGTTTCCTACACCGAGTACAATCGCTCATCAAAGATACCGAAGAGACTGAGGAAAGTGATTTCGAAGATTCCTTCAACTTACAAACACTGGGGCTGGCACTCTGCATGGTTCATTCAGGCACTACATCAATAGATCCATCCCATCTGATTAAAGCTGTTGATACACCCCTCCTTAATAGGCATGCTGCGCCAGTTCTACCTCTTGAAATCTCCCCTAACCCCAATGTTTACCCTATTTCTTCTTCGGTTGTCTATCCCTGTTCAAATGTAATCGAGACCTCTTTTGATAAGGTTCTCAATTCTATTTTTCCTATTAATGAAATAAACGAAGATTTTGAGTATCTTGTTGTGCCGTACATTAATTGTTTGGATTCTAATCAAACTTTTGATGATGATGATTTTGCAAATGAACAATTCTTAACTGATCTAAATAAGGTTAATAATAAACAACATAATCAGGTTCAAGTTAATGAATAGGAGACTGTTGTTATTACTCTCGGTTTTAGTAGTTAACTGCGCGAGATTAGGATAGGGGCCACCCTTGACGAGCATGAGCGCGCACAACTCAAAGAATTGCTAAAGGAATTCGTGGATGTCTTCACATGGTCCTATGATGATATGCCCGACATTAATCCTGAAATAGCTCAGCACGAGATCCCCACTCTCCCAGATTACAAGCCGATTAAACAAAACTTGAGAAAGCTCCGCATCGAATGGTCTCTCTAGGTCAAAGAATAGGTGGTCAAACAGTTGAACGTGGGCTTCATTCGTGTGATCGACTATCCCACATAGCTAGCCAACATAGTACTTGTGCCAAAATAATAAGGGAAGGTTAGAATGTTTGTAGACTAGCGAGATTTAAACAAAGATTCTCCAAAAGTTGATTATCCGCTACCCAATATCGACATGATCATGGATAACACAGCCAATCATGCTCTCAAGTCATTCGTCGATGGGTTTGACGGATACAACCAAATCAAGATACACCCGGACGACCAAGAAAAAAATCGCATTCATCACCACATGGGGAACCTTTTGCTACACCGTTATGCCATTTGGTCTCAAGAATGCTGGGGCCACCTACCAAAGGGCTACCACAACCATCCTGCACGATCTGATTCATAAAGAAGTCGAGGTTTATGTGGATGATATGATTATCAGGTCTAAAACTAGAGAAGGTCATGTTACCGCTCTCCAAAAGTTATTCGAACGACTACGACGGTATCAGATGAGACTCAACCCACAGAAATGTGTCTTCGGTGTTACAAAGGGAAAACTCTTGGTATTCATGGTCAGTGAAAAGGGGATAGAAGAAGATACTATAAAGCTGAAGGCCATACTTGAGATGCCATCACCCCGAATAGAGAAAGAAGCCCTAGGTTTTCTTGGGAAATTGCAATATATCAGCCGGTTCATCAGCCAGCTAACCTCCATCTGTGAACCGATCTTAAAGCTCCTTCGAAAGGATTCAACCAAGGTTTGGAATGAGTCCTGTCAAGAAGCTTTTGACCGAATTAAACAAAATTTGACCCAACCTCCAATGCTCATACCACCACAGCCTGATATCCCTTTGTAGATATACCTAACCATACCGACACTGCAACTGGGGCTTTGCTAGCCCAATACCTTAAAGACTCCCACAAAGAAAGAGCTATCTATTATGTTAGTCACAAATTGACTGGGTACGAGGTCAACTACACTGCTTTGAAAAAGGCGTGTGCCGCACTTGTCTGGGTCACCCAAAAGTTGCGACACTATATGCTCTCCTTCCCCATAAAACATGTATCCTGAATGGATCCCATCAAATACCTACTTGAGAAACTCGCCTTATACAGTCGAATGGCTCAATGGTTGATGCTCCTAACCGAGTTTAATATCATGTACATCATGCAGAAAGATATTAAGGGAAGATCCATCTCTGATTACCTCACTGATTACCCCGTAGAAGAAGCAGATGTCTAGATCTCCGAATTCCCAGATGAAAATATCCTCTGCACCGCTCAAGATAACCTTCGATGGAAAATGTTGTTTGACGGCGCTGCCAACAAGAAGGGATATGGTGTTGGGATACTTCTGATCACCCCAGATGACTCCCACACTCCCATCGCCATCAAATTGGATTTCCTTTGCACCAACAACATGACGGAATACGTGGCATGCACAGTAGGCCTCAAATTTACCCTCAAGAAAGGTATTCAATACCTTGATGTCTATGGGGATTCTGCCCTCATCATCGATCAAGTGCTCAAAAAGTGGAAAGTCAAGGACGAAAATCTCCACCCTTCTGTGGGTACCCTGAATTTAGCACCATGAGGCCTGGACGAGTAGCCCCTCCTTAGCGGCCCAAAGTCCAGGCCCATCACCTCTTGTACTCATCCGATTACCTCACGATCCCATGAAGAGAAGCTGTAAGGGAGCGCGATCCCATGTAGGGGAGATGGCTAATAAGGAGGAACCCATCACCCCCACTACTCCAACATATACATGTATAAATTAAACCCTAAGTCCGGGGCTAAGGACAAGTTGTATTCTCTGTACTTATTCTTCAGAATATAGAGAAATAACACTGACTGAACCACCGTGGACGTAGGCACTTCTTTGCTGAACCACGTATACCCATTGTTGTGTGATTGGCATCTTATTTATCTTTTCTTGATTGTTACCTCTTTCATATTTATTTGTGTTTCATAATAATTGTCACCACAATTGGCGCCGTATGTGGGAACCGTTTATCTTTCCCTGAGAAGAGCCCACGCCGAGAAAAAATCTAAGATGTCTGATCACAGCAGCAACGCTCCTCAAGCAGGAGATATTCAGGAACCACCCGCTCCTCGCAGGATGAGGTCTGAAGTCCGACGATCAGATCAAGGGGCTCGCTTAGAAAGGCCAGCCTCAGAAGAAAGTCAAGGACCAGCAAGGTCCACTCAGATATCCAAATTGATCGATGCATACGAAGCAAGGCTCTACGAGCAGAAGGAGTCTTCTCGCAGGTATGAGGCTGAGAATGCTCGCTTGAAAAGAAGACTGGAAAAACTGGAGAAAGAACTACGTCCAGGAGACGCCTCTATCGCACTCCTAGCCCTCAGGCGAGAAAATCTCGCAGCCTAGGAAGGAGCCCTAGGCGGAAATATCAAGGGTTTGAAGGTGGCGACTCAGACGACGACCTCCGCGAGCAACTGAGAAAAGCTCGCCGCTATCAGAGCCCTGCTCGCAGCGACGACAACATACGGAACCTAGTCCGTAGAGAAATGGACCAACATCAAGCTCACCGCGGCACCAGGTCAACCAGAGAACTCGCCAGGAGAGCCCTCAAGACCCAGATGAAATCGCCCTTCACGAGGGAAATTGAAGAAGAAGAAGCTCCCAAAAAGTTTGCTATTCCAAGGTTCAAGATTTACGACGGGAAGACTGATCCCATTGATCATGTCAGGCAGTACCGGCAGGCTATGACCCTCTGGAATCACCGAGATGCACTGATGTGCCGTATTTTTCCCTCGAACCTTCATGATGTGGCCCAGAAATGGTTCGAGAAACTCCCTCACCGATCCATCAGAAATTTGAAATCCCTGGCCGAGCTCTTTATGGCCCAGTTCATCACCAGCAGCTCCCATCCCAAAAGGATGGATTCTCTATTGACAATGAAGAAAACTCCTCAGGAGACACTCCGAGACTACGCGAAGAGGTACTGGGATTTATTCAACGAAGTCGAGGACTGCGCGGAAGAGGTGGCAGTGGCTTCATTAAAAATTGGGCTACCTAGCTCTTCCCTCCTTTACCAGTCCTTGACAAAGAAGGAAGCAACCACCATTGATGACCTGATGGCCCGGATTGAGAAATACGCAAAGGTGGAAGATGTCACCCGCCTTAACGTAGGAGAAAACGGTCGAGCCAAGCTCGCTACGAAGGGAAGTGAGAAAGTTGATAACCAGAAAAAAGGAGGAAAAAATGGGAGCAAGAATGGCTCCAAGAACGGAGGGAGCCCTGACGTTGCAAAGTTGTTCCAGGCGGTCAACACCGTCCTCAAAGATCCAATTTACAAAATTCTCGCAAAGATCAAGGACGAGACTTTCATCAAATGGCCCCGGAAAATGGGAGGAGACCCATCGAAAAGAAACAATGCGCTGAGATGCACCTTCCACAAAGAGGGAAGACATAAGACCGAGCACTGCAAGGCTCTTAAGTCCCACCTCGAGGAGTTGGCCCAATCCGGACATTTAAATGACTTTGTGGAAAGGAAGGTAGAGAGAGTGACTGTCCACAAGGAGGCAAAACCCGATAACGTATTGGAAGACGACGCCGGACACGAATTCGCAGTAATCCATGGAGTATCCGATGCTAAGAAAATCAAGGGTAACTCAGCTCGGATGGAGGTAAAGAAGCTGACAGCGATAATGCAAGCTTTTCAAATTGATCCAGCGAAATCACAGGCAGGAAAACGCCGGCGAGAAGAGGACATCAACTACAACAAGCATATTGTTTTCACGGATGAAGATCTTGTGGGAGTGAGGACCCCACATCACGATGCCTTAGTCATTACACTCAGGATAGTCAACTTTGATATCGACAGGCTGCTCGTCGATCAAGGAAGCTCATCCGAAGTAATGTACATCGACCTGTTCAGAAAATTAAAGTTGAACATCGCCGACCTAAAGGGAACCACTGTTCCTCTGGTCGGCTTCGCTGGGAAAATGACCATGCCTCTGGGCAAGATAATACTACCAGTGCTCGCTGGAAATGCTTTGAAAATGATCGAATTCTTGGTGGTCGACATCGATTCACCGTATCAAGCCATCCTCGGCAGGGGATGGCTTCATGCAATGAAGGCAGTCTCCTCGACCTACCACCAGAAACTCAAATATGTCACCGAGCGGGGAGTGATGGAGATACATGGCGACCAGGCGATGGCGAGAAAGTGCTTCATAGCGGCCATCCGACCAAAGCCAGAGAAAAAAGCCGTTCAAACCAGCGAGAAAGTGGAGGAAGGTGCAATCCCCTCCAAATAGCAATTAAAATATGGAAGGCCCTGAGTGGAAGAGACCAGGCTCCTCCCCTCCGAGCGTGTTGTAGAGGACCTGGTAGAAGTAATTGCTAGAGAAGGCGACAACAACAGAGTCTTCCTGATTGGTACCTCACTCACTGACCAAGAGCAAAAGGATTTGTTAACCTTACTCAGAAACAACATAGATGTTTTCGCTTGGGAACCCTATGAGCTGCCAGGAATTGATCCCAATATGGTCTGCCATCAGTTGCACGTCAATCCCACATTCAAACCGATAGCACAGAAGGCACGACGAACTGCTCCCGAGAAGGCCAGAGCAATAGAAAAAGAAGTCAAAAAACTGCTGGATGCAGGGTCCATACAGGAAGTACAATTCCCCAAATGGTTATCCAACCCAATGGTAGTTCCAAAAAGCAACGGGAAGTGGAGAGTTTGCATAGACTTCACTGACCTCAATAAAGCCTGCCCCAAGGATAGCTTCCCTCTTCCGAAAATAGACCAACTAGTAGACGCCACTATAGCTCACGAACGAATGAGTTTCCTGGACGCATACTCAGGCTATCACCAGATTCCCCTGTATGCCCCAGATCAGGACAAAACGGCGTTTATTACGACGGTTGGTTTATACTGTTACAAGGTCATGCCTTTTGGGCTTAAAAATGTAGGGGCAACCTATCAGCGACTGGTTACTAAAATGTTCAAGAATCAGATGGGAGACACGATGGAGGTCTACATCGACGACATGCTCGTCAAGAGCAAAGAGAAGGAAAATTACCTCTCGGACCTGTCAAGTACCTTCAAAATCCTCAGGAAGTATCGAATGAAACTCAACGCGAGCAAGTGTTCCTTCGGTGTCCAATTAGGAAAGTTCCTTGGGTATTTGGTCAGTAAGCGTGGCATAGAGGCTAATCCGGACCAGATTGATGCAATCAAACGGGTGCAACCTCCTCGCACAATCCGCGATGTACAGAAGCTCACTGGAATGCTCGCTGCTCTAAATCGTTTCATTTCTAAATCCTCCGAGAGATGCAAGCCCTTCTTCCAACTCTTTAAAGGCAGCAAAACATTAGAATGGACCCCAGGTTGCTCACAAGCATTAGACGAACTCAAGTCCTACCTAAGCTCCCCACCACTGCTTGTCATACCACAGCAAATGGACCCTTTGTACCTCTACCTCTCTGTATCCAGCCATACTATCAACTCAGCGCTAATGTGTGAAGTTACAGGGATCCAACATCCAATCTATTACGCGAGCAAAACCTTACTAGACGCCGAGCAGCGCTACCTGCCATTGGAAAAGCTTGCATTCGCCCTAGTAATGTCCTAGAGGAAACTGAAGCATTACTTCGGAGCTCATACGATCATCGTCCTTACATCACACCCCCTCAAGGCTGTCCTAAGGAAGGAGGATTTGTCGGGCAGACTGTCTAAATGGTCAGTCGAGCTCGGCCAATTTGACATCCAATTTCATCCAAGGACAGCTATCCAGGGTCAAATCCTTACTGACTTCATAGCTGAATTCACAGGCGAAGAACCCTTCAACCAGCCTAAGCCAACAGAATAAAACAGTCAGGCTACAGGACGAAGCTGGAAACTATTCATTGATGGAGCCTCCAACTCAAAGGGGGCAGGAGTAGGAATTGTTCTCATCACTCCAGAAAATACAGTCCTCGAGCAAGGAATCAGGATGGGATTTGCAGCCTGCAACAACGAAGCAGAATACGAAGCCTTAATAGCAGGTCTCCAAAGGGCGCAAACTCTGGGAGCAAAGCATTTACAGGTATTCGGAGACTCGCAACTAGTTTCCAATCAGATAAGTGGAGACTATAACGCGAAGGATGAAAGGATGGCAGCCTACCTTTCCTTAGTAAAAAACTTAATGACGAACTTTGAAGAAATCAACATCCAACAGTTTTCCAGGGGCAGAACAGCCACGCTGACGCCTTGGCAGCCCTGAGCTCGGCAGTTGATTCCAGCCTTAAAAGGATCATCCCTATCGAATTCCTCAACTGCCCGAGCATTTACCCCAACTGCGAGCTGACCAAAGCGAAACCAATATTCCAATTGGAACCAGCCCCCAGCTGGATGGATCCCTTGAGAGACTATTTGAAGAACGGAACACTCCCAGAGGATAAGAGGACTGCCCACCAGATAAGAGTCAAAGCTGCTCGCTTTCACTTATCCACGGGAGGCGACTTGTATAAAAGATCTTTCTCGGGCCCCTACCTTAGATGCAACCACCCAGGCGATGTCAAGACAGTGCTTCACGAGCTTCACGAATGAATCTGCGGGAGTCACGTCGGAGGAAGGTCCCTAGCCTTCCGAGCAATGAAGGAAGGTTATTGGTGGCCATATATGCAAAAGGACTCCGCATTATATGTCCTCAGATGCCTAAAATTCCAGCTTCACGCCCCCATGGTCCACCAGCCCGCCAGCGAGTTGAAATCCCTGACCAGCACCTGGCCTTTCGCCCAGTGGGGAATGGACATCGTGGGACCACTGCCCACCGCTGCTGGTAATCGCAAATACCTGTTGGTTGCAACTGATTACTTTACCAAGTTGATCGAGGCAGAACCACTGGCGAACATCCGGGATGCTGACATGATGAGGTTCATATGGAGAAATATAATCACTCGATTCGGGATCCCCAGAACCATCATCACTGACAATGGAACACAGTTCGAGAGTGGCCCTTTTCAGGACTTCTGCGACCAACACGGGATCAGGCACCACTTCAGCTCGGTGGCTTACCCTCAAAGCAACGGACAAGCTGAGGCTTCCAACAAGACAGTGATCGCTGGATTGAAGAAGCGGTTAGAATAAGCCAAAGGCGCGTGGACAACCGAGCTACCGCATGTCCTATGGGCGTACAGAACGACTCCTAGGCGAGTCACAGGAGAAACTCCATTCTCACTAGCATATGGTATGGAGGCAGTCATCCCACTAGAAGAAGGATTGCCTATAATGAGATCCGACCTTGTCGAGCAGGGTCAGAACGATCAGGCTTTGCTCGCTGAACTCGACTTGGCCGACGAGCGCAGGGAACTTGCCCTAGTAAAACTAGCGAGCTATCAGCAACAGCTCGCGAAGCACTACAGCAAAAGGGTCAATCCGAGGAAATTCGAAGTGGGGGACTATGTTCTAAGAAAGGTCCTGGGCAACACAGTGAAGCCATCAGACGGTAAACTGGGCCCGAACTGGGAAGGGCCTTATGAGATAATTAGAGACGATCTGCAAGGTGCCTGTCATTTGAAAACGATGGAGGGCAGAGAGATACCACGAGCATGGAACGCAGCTAATCTCAAGAAATTCTACTTTTAGGAGTTCTATTGTTAGATCTTTTATTGTACTCATTATGGGAAAAGACAGTTTATTTCTCAATTCACCAATGAAAATTTCTCAGTTGATCACTCTCTAAAAAGTAACAATGATATCTTATTGCACATCCTTTTCAAATCACAGGTATAATGGTTGACATAGCAGGGGAACACCCCTCCTCAGGTCATCGTCATGAAGCACGACTGACCTCTTAGCATTGCCCATGGCAATATATGAAGCCCTACAGAGCATTCTTAGGCATCAAACCTACTTTGGTTAAACAAAATCCTGACCGGATGAAGACATCCAATAACAGGTGTGTCCTCGCCAATTTCCCTACTTAGGCCTAAGGGAGTGTGACGACACGACCTAAAAGGTAAAGGAAGGGCACAACGGTATTCTTAATACTGGACTAGGCGGACACTCACATGACAAGATAAAAAGGATTGTAAAGCTGCAAAAATATGAAAAGATTGGATGAACACGTTTAGTCGGCAAAATCGCCTAAAACTCGAACTTTACATTAATCTTTTACATTTACAACCAATAATAGTACATGTTTAGTCGACGAAGCTCGCCCAAAGCATTTACAATTATTAAAAAACAAAATATCAAGAAGGTGGAAGCCTCCGAGCAAGATAGTCAGCAACTTTAGCTCTCCTCCCATCATCAGGAGCAGGATCGAACTCCTCCACGACCTCACTTGCGTCCAAATCCAATAGTCGCCGGGGGATAGCATTGATGGTGATCCATCGATCATCTCACCTGAATGGATTGGGCATCAGAGTAGAGGGGGACATCTCGTGCCGATACCACAATATCGAGTTCCTCGGGACCTGCAGCTCTTTGAGAGAACTCAACCACCCCCTGATGAAGGAAAGCTCCTCGAACTCTGATAACCTTGTGGGAGCATCCATCCAGCCCTGATCATAGCCATCAGTCCACACTTGGCGAGGGCCCTTCTTGAATAAATGCTGCTGTCGGGTGACGTCCCTTTGGAGCCCATCACCAGTCACATAAGCTCGCCGAACATCGCCACGCAGCTCCTCCATTTCCCTCTCACGCCGCTCCTTGACTTCCCTACTCCTACCCCTTGTACTCCTACCAGTACGCGGGAGGGGGGGTCGAGCAGCTGGCGACGAGGAAGAGCCTTGTAGGACTACCGATGCGGTGCTCGGCGAATGCTCCTTAAGCTTCGAGACCTCCCGCCTCAGGTCTTCATTCTTCCTCTGAAGAAACTCCATGACTTGGTTGATCTCGGTGGCCTCCAGTAACTTTTCTCTCAGCTCGCTAACTTCATCTTGTACTGAAGCACCGATCTCTTCCATTTCCTGGAGCCTGTCCTTCAATTTGGCCACCAGCTCGGACTGATCCTTATATTTCTGGTTCCTTGACTTAGCAAACCTGCAAAGCCTAGCAAAGTCCTGGAGAACTGCAGGGCTTGCATTAGGACCCAGAGTCCTACCTAATTGGGAGGTAACAGGAATATAGTCATCCACATCAACCAACTATAAGTAAAAGAAAGAGAAAAGAAAGAGATCAGCATAAACAAAAATAAAGTCTTTTCATTGATAATGAGCGAAGTTACATCAGATCAAAAAAGAAAAAAAAAGGTTACAAAGAAGCCCTATCAATTAGCAACATCGGTGGATGGACCCTTGTCCTTATCAGCATCAGCAGGGGCATTACCCTCTGCAGGGGTGTCCACTGCCCCCTCGACCAAGGAAGCATCAGTAGGAGTTGCCTGAGAAACAGGATTGGTGCCTTCAGCAGTTGGGGCTGGGTCCTCATCCACGACTAGCTTTGGCCCTGGATCATGCTCGTCAAAAAGTGGGGATGCAACATCCACCCCAGCAGCCACGAGGGCCTTTTTCCACCCTTTCTTGAAGTTCAAATGGCTGATATAGTCTACCTGAACCTCGGCGTCCTCATACGCAGCAGCCCAGCCAGAATTGTACGAATCTTCTTTAAGAGTGGCTGCCTGGGCTTTCTCCGCCTCCAGCTGCTCGGCAAGATCCCTGTTCTTCTCCGCAAAGTCTAGCTTGCTCGAGCATACCAGATCATACGACTTCCTCAGCTCGCCAAGCTCCCTGACAGCATTATCTCTCTCGCGAGCAGAATTAGCAAGGGCCGAGGCAGATGAAGCTCGAGCCGTATCAGCAGCCTTCAGATCGGCCTCCAGCTGAGAACCCCTGGCCACCAGAGTAGACTTCTGCTGCTCCAGCTCGCTGTTCCTTCTCAACAACTCGTCGCGAGAGCGATAGAGCACAGCAAAGTCAGTCACAAACTGCAAAAAACGAGGTAAGGATCAGAAAGAAGAAACCATCAAAACGGATTAAAGGAAGTTGAGAATTAGAAGAGGAACCTTACCAAGGCAAGCCTCTGGCTAGCTTGCAAAGCCAGTTGATTGGACCCCGACGCCCTCTCACGATCTGCAGGGAGGACCGCTCTCTCGAGCAGCGCAGGGGCAAGCAGAGGAGAGGTGGCCACCGAAGCCCCCTCAGGTAAGGCAGATACTGGGACCAAGGCTTGACCAGTTTTGGTCCTCAGTTCCATCTTCCTCCTCTCCTCCTCCTTTTCTCTCTCCCTTATCTTTCTCTCTTCCACCTTCTTCCTCTCCTCCTCCTTTTTCTTCTCTCTCTCTCTCTCGCCTGCTCCTCCTCTCTCTTCTTTTTCTCTTGCTCCTGAGAAGAAGGCCGAGAACCAGTAGCTATGGCCCCGGAGGCAGTCTTCGATTTCTTGGACCTCTGGGCAAGAAGCACATCATCATCATCATAATCATCATCATCTCTGATTAAATTCTTCCTGGGAGGCATCTCTTCACCAGAACTGCTGGTAGTGCTCGAAGAACTGCTACTGTCAACACTACCTGCACCCAAATTACTAACACCTGCAGGCTCACTCTCCGAGCCGATCTCCTGTTCGTCCAATTGGATGGGCTCAGCAGAAATCTCTTCGGAAGAGTCAAAGTCCGGAACACTATCCACAGGTCGGGCTATGAAGCTGGAGCCTGTGTTCTTGTATTCAAGCAGAAAAGCAGCAGACCTAGGATGCTTGCCGTCACCCAAAAGTTCCCTGATGTTCCAAGCTTTCACCAGTTCCGAGATGCGAACCTCGATGAGAGCAGGCTCCAAGTTATTTGTCCTCGCTGTAAAAGAGAAAGCAAGAAGAGGTTAGAAAAATCACAAAGTCAGCAAAGGTTGAAACAATAATACGACATCTACCTATATATTCTTCCCCATAAAAGGGAACAGTGAACCTCTCAGACCGCGACCCTTCAAATTGGGGGGAGAATTGCCAATTCCTAACAAGAAAAACTTCTTGCCAGTAGTCCTTATGGGAATCAGGTAAATTTACTACCAATACCCTATCAGGGCTCCTAGCCTTAAGGTACAGGACACCTGAACTCGTTCGAGAAAAAGAATAACAAAAGCAGACCTCGGCAAGCCCTAACCTTGTGCCGTACAATTGATTTATCCTATTCACGCCGTTCACTATTTTCCATACGTTGGGCGAACATTGTGCAGGAACAATACCAAAATAGCTAAAGAAGTGCAGAAACAGACCATTAGGGGGAAGGTAAGACCCCCCAGGGAGAGCAACAGGACGTAAATCCAATGTGCATCCTCTATATCCCTAACGTTCCTAGGCGACGAGGCACAACACTCAATCTCTACCCACTCAGGAATACTGTAGAATTTTCTAAACTCAGTTACTGACCTATTTCCAATCTTCGCCATTGGAAAAATACAAGAAAAACTATAAACTTGAGAAAAGGGCACTAGAGACTTACAAGACAGAAGATCAGGTCAAATGGCGAAGAAGCGACGAGAGTGGAGACCGAAAATAGAAGGTACAAAGCTTATGAGTTCTCAGAAGATAGAAGATTGCTGGAAAAGCTGGAGCGACGAAGAGAAAATGTGTCTTATTCCAACAAGCCTTCAAGTCTAATCATAATGCACGGATAGCGAAGTGGGTGCCGCTAAAGCAACTTCACAGTTTTCAAAGAAATCGACCATCATAGCTGATTATTTAAATTCATTGGACCTGTAAAAATGGCCCAACAAATTTAGGGGCAATTGTGGGTACCCTGAATTTAGCACCATGAGGCCTGGACGAGTAGCCCCTCCTTAGCGGCCCAAAGTCCAGGCCCATCACCTCTTGTACTCATCCGATTACCCCACGATCCCATGAAGAGAAGCTGTAAGGGAGCGCGATCCCATGTAGGGGAGATGGCTAATAAGGAGGAACCCATCACCCCCACTACTCCAACATATACATGTATAAATTAAACCCTATGTCTGGGGAGAAGGACAAGTTGTATTCTCTGTACTTATTCTTCAGAATATAGAGAAATAACACTGACTGAACCACCGTGGACGTAAGCACTTCTTTGCTGAACCACGTATACCCATTGTTGTGTGATTGGCATCTTATTTATCTTTTCTTGATTGTTACCTCTTTCATATTTATTTGTGTTGCATAATAATTGTCACCACACCTTTCATGCCCACTTAGAAGAGTTAGCCTCCCGATTCTTAGATAACACCTTCCATTACCTACCTCGAGCAAAGAATAACCTAGCGAATGCTCTCGCCACCTTGGCCTGTATAGTCGACATGCCCGAAGGAATAACAATGACCCCCTTCCTAGTTCAAAAGCAAGACAAACCAACCCACTGCTACCATATTGAGCTTGTCTCCACCGAAGATCTTGAACTAGGCAATTGCTG
The DNA here is from genome assembly GCA_949130495.1 of Sambucus nigra. NCBI lineage: Eukaryota > Viridiplantae > Streptophyta > Magnoliopsida > Dipsacales > Adoxaceae > Sambucus > Sambucus nigra. The sequence continues at coordinate 602,048,633 of OX422207.1, forward strand.
GTACTATGATATCTGGTGCCTCCTCAAACATGGTATGTATCCCGAGGGTTCCAACAAGAAAGACCGAATAACCCTCCGAAGACTGGTCGCCCAGTACATCATCTATCATAAAGCTTTACTCAATAGGAACTTCGATGGAACTCATCTACACTTTATCGCAGGGGTTGAGATTGAGAAGATAATGCAGAAGATCCTCAACGGGGAATGCGGGTCCCATATGAACGGTCACATGCTTGACAAGAATATCATAATACAGGGCTACTAATGGACCACAATAGCCCAAGATTGCACTGCCTAAGTCCGGAGATGCCTCAAATTCCAACAGTTCTCCAATCTTCAACACCTACCTCCGCGAGAATTATACAACATGGCCTCTACCTGGTCGTTATCCACCTGGGGTGTCGACATCATAGGGAAGGTTACACAAAAGGCTTCAAACAAACATGAATTCATCCTAGTTTCCATTGATTACTTCACCAAATGGGCCGAAGTTGAGTCATACACAGTATTAAATGCCAAGAAAGTGGCCAAATTCCTCGAGAAAAATATCATCTGTCGATATGGGGTCCCGCACGAGTTAGTGTCAGATAAGGAGTTGCACTGCAAAGCAGAAGTCATAGAAGTAGTCAACGAGTACGGGATTTAGAGACACAAATCTTCTCCCTACCGACCTCAGACCAATGGTACAGTTGAAGCCGCCAATAAAAACCTCAAAGCCATCATTAACAAGATGACCGGAAACTATAAGGATTGGGCCGATTGGATCCCGTACGCCCTCTGGGGATTTCGAACCTCAATCCAAACCTCTACTAGGGCTACCCCTTACTCTATGGTCTATGGCATGGAAGCATTCCCACCTGTGGAGTTGGAAATACCCTCGCTACGCGTCATGCTCGAACGCAAAGTTAGCGAAGAAGACTGGTGCCAAAGCCATCTCGACGAGCTGACCCTCCTAGATGAAGGGAGATTGAAATCTCTTTACCACATATAGGGGTACCATCACCGAATAGCGTGATCATTAAACAAGAGAGTCAAAGACTGTGGTGTTCGGGAAGGGGATTTAGCCCTCAAGGAGATAATATTACCCATCTGGGACCCCAGAGGGAAATTCAATCCCAATTGGAGCAGCCCCTATATTGTGAAGAAAATCTTATCTGGCGGTGCCGCCATGCTCACTGACCTAGATGGGGAGGAGATGGATCGTCCAGTCAACCTGGACCTTCTTAAGAAATTTTACCCCTAGTCTGGAATCTCGACGCGCTACGACTCTTCTCATCTCCCTTATATTCTAAAAAAAAACTCTATTCATTTCCCTCTACCCAGAACTACGTGGGCCTGATCCTCTGCAAAAAAAAACATTTTTCAAGAAAAATAATTTTTTTTCAAAATCTCGAGAGGTACGTAGGCAGCTCATATATCTTACACGAGCACGACCCTTTCTTTTTCATAAAATACTATTCTTTTCTTATCTCCGAGAAAGGCAGTTCATTCTAATAAAAAATTGAACAAAAGGATTATGTATGCCTTAGCGATCGGTATAGATAATTCAAAAATACAAAATTCATCGAAAGGCACAGCTGGATGATCAGAAACTTGCTTATTTCATTAATAAGAAATTACAGCACAAATTACATAAGAAAAGGAACGGATAACTCCCTTCCCCCTACTGCCATAAAAAGCCAAATAAAATCCCCACATCTATTCCCTATTACACAAATAAACTCTCCAAGAGTCCTACCCACAACTACCAGAGGAGCTTGCACCCTCATCATCTACATCTTGGGGTCCCCAAATTTCCCCTGCCTGAACAGAGTGCCGTAAACACTCCATGGACCGATAATCCTGAACCATCTTCGAAAAAACCACAACACCCCCTTCCATGTTGTTAAATAAAACAAACCACCTTTGTTCAGTCTCCACTGCCAACATCTTGCTGACTACACTCCTCTAAAAACACTTCATATAATCCCCGGGGACATGCCAAACTCTCCCAACAGACTGAGAGGGACAGGTCGACGGACGCCGATTTTCCCATAAGGAGCTAAGCCGCATGCGCAGATGCTTAGTCAAATCTTCCACCGGAAAGAAATTTGAGGTCCGAGGTGGCACGACCTGTGCCCAGCCAAATTGGCACAGAAGTCGCCAAGGGAAATAAAAAGAGGTCTGTCTGAGACCAACCACCCACACATACGAGTACTCTCCTGGCTCCAGAACAGGTAACAACTGCCCCCACCAGGGCACTAAACAATACAAATTCCGAGCCTCATTCTCCACAAACCAGTTCTCCCAGCTATCAATATCCAAGCCAACACTGAAGAAGTAACGCAAAAAGAAGTTGGGTACAGCTGACAAAGGATACTCTAGAAGGGCCACCAAGCGGAGTCTTTCAGACAACCACATGAACAACATCACAGGGCTACCCCTCAGAAAGAAAAAAACGACCTTCTCTCCAGGCATCCAGGCCATTAGGGTCTCCGCCAGTATCACCACCGTAGGATTACGACGGTATGACATCCACGAAGTAATGGCTGCAAGTTGCGGGTCCACCAGCAGTTCCCCAGTCACTAGCAATAATTTTGAAACCAGTCCCAGAGCAAAGGCTCCAGAATAACCAGCATCACCTACTTCCCATAAATGCACGGACTGCAGCACCACCGAGAGGGAAATCATTCCTCCAGCAATAAGTGATCTGGCCGCCGAAGGCAAAATATGAAGAAGCCCGGCCAATAAATCCCAGGGAGAATGGGAAAATTCAGGCAAAGACACAACAACCCTAGGATTTATACCCAGTATGGTAGAAAATTCCTCGTAAGTAGGACAAACTTCATCAAACCCAAAGCGGAATGCATGGTCTTCGGGGTACCAGAATTGTACCGCCGCCATCAGCATGTTCCACTCAATAGGCCGATTGTGCCACAAGGAGACTCGATGCATGTTGAAAGCATCATAGTCAACATTATAAGAGATCATTGCTTCCAAGGATTCGAGGTAGTTAGCAAACTCAAGGCTACCAGGGAGAGCCATCTTGCAAGGCTAAGAGATGGTCGACAAGTAAGTAATAATGCAAAGGTGTGATGAAAGCACTCCACCCTTACCCCTTTTTATACTTGAGAACCCTCACAAGAGACATAATACCTGCAGAAATAGAAGGTAATCCTACCCCACAAAATACAAAATGCTTAAGAGGGTACCAATCAAAGCTTTGAATTGATGGGACTTGACTGAACTGCCGATAGTCAGGACAGGGTGCTTGCTGATCGGCAACCCCCAATTTTTAAAAATTTCCCTTTTTTTCCTCTTTTGACAAATCAGAAAACTCAATAAAAATAAATTAATATTCTCAACAGAATTTCAAAATCCCTTTTCCTCCTTATATAATTTCCCCTTTTAATTAAAAACTTTCCTTAAAAAATTCCAAAAATACTCCTTTTTACGGTCTCAGCAGCAAAGTAAAAAGCACATGTGCGTGCATTCATTCATCATTAATAAAAGAAAATAAAAAAACTCCATTGCATTGCATCTATTTGTTTTTTGTGTTACATCAATTTTGCAGGAAATAAAAAGAAAAAAAAAACAACGGGACTCAGCCCGAACCCACATTCTCTCTCTCTCTCTCTCTCTCTCACCTACCTTTCTCTCTAAGAGCTTCCACCCTGCGGCGTGCTCTCTTTCCCCTACGACGAGATGATGCACCACCACTACCCGAGCCAGAGTCTTCTCCAGATGAAGAAGATGGCACCAAGCAAGAATGAACAAGAACTGCATCCCGAATATGGGCAGTCGCCAAAGATATCCACTCTCTTATGTCTCTTAGCCAAGTGGTCGACACTCGAACTTGCTGCAAGAAAAAGGCACAATCAGTATCAAAGCAGAGATGACCAAAATAGAAAAGAAAGAAAGAGAAGAACAGAAAGGTATACCACAGGTCTAAGGACCTCCTCTATCAAACCCAACTCCTCCGGATATATCGCATGAGGATGGTGCAACATAGGCACCATCCGTCCATCAGCCCGCCGAATGTTGTACGAAGGAGTATGCAACCGTACAAAAGGAACCTCCGAGGTCGCCGCTGCCTCAGATGCCGTCTGGCCACCACCATTGTGAGAAGATCCCACCGACCGACTCGAACCCACAATAAGGAAAGGCAGGGCATCATATATGTTGGGCACCATCAACCAGCTCATCACAAAGTCTATATAGTCATACGACACAGCCGTATCAATGTACAATAAGCAGGACTCATCGATCATCACCACGATCCTTGCATCCTCCGACAGTAGTCACTCCCACCTTATAGACGTAAGAGGCTGCGCAGGTGGCCCCACCACCTCCTCCTCAGCAATCTGGCGAACCACCCTCTCCCTGAGATACCAAGAATGGTCGAACTCATACGCTAGCAAATGCCTCATCTATGCGTTCACCCCGGTCATCCCCGCATCCTGAATGGCTGTCCCCTAGGGACAAAAGGTCACCTGAAAATCTCCAAGCAGGCATAAATCAATAAAAGATCAGAAGGCGTAAAAACTAAGACTGAAAATGGAAATAGTCTTACCCTACCACTGGTCAGGTCATTCAAGACCTGACATATCGCCTCCAGAGAGAGAGATCCCTTCGACTGTCGACTGGCCTTACGCCATCGATACAATCGGCAGGAGTCACCAACAGTGTCATCCTTCGAAGCGATCAATGGGGTATTGCACTCAATCACCTCATAAAACCACGTCTTCCAAATATAAGAATTCATAAACAAAAAGAGTCGCATAAGGAAAATGCGAATGCATGAAAATAAATGCGCAAACTGATTAATACCTCAAGAAGGTACGTGGCCCCAGTAAAGGTCTGCCAAAAACACCGGCTGAATGCATCCAGAGAAGAGTAAAGGGTCGCCAAAGTCAGACTCCCCCAATCATAGAAAAGGATGTTCGAAAACATCCTCAAGTACAACAAGAACCACAAATGGACGACGTCGCTGCTCGACGCCACCATAAAACCTCCCAACACCAGCAAAATAAGTAACCGGGCCATCTGCCTCACTTGGAGCCCATCCCCAACATCAATCACCCTGCCCAACAGAACATCCTTCAGCAGGGACAGTCGATAGAATCCGGAGAAACTATCCTCCCTACATCTTCAAGTTCCGCACGCACTGCCTCCGATCTCACACGCAAAGAGCGATCCACCTCTATCTTCTCTCCATCACAATCCAGCCCCAACAGCTGTTGCACATTTATGGGAGTCACATTCATCTCCCCGAAGACAAAATGGAATGTATGGGTAGTATCCCGGTACCTCTCCCCCAAAGCGCACAGGACCACTATCGAACGAGGCTTCTTATCCAGCGCAGAGTCCAACCTCCCAAAACCCGCTGATGATATCACCCAATGCACTACAGGTGGGAGATGCTCCCAGACATCCCTGAGCCCCGTCGTCCCGCGGGCGCGCATGTTCTTCAAAGAAATATCAGACTGGCAAAAAGAAAAAAATCTCATCAGAAGTCAAGAAAGAAAGAAAAATCACCAAAAAATAAAGGAATGCCAAAGGTCGGGTTACTTACATAACCACCAGGATTCACTCTCGAAGAGAAATGATGCGACGGCTCACGCAGTAAAGTTCGATCATCTACAACAAGCTCAAACGCATCAAAGGAGTTCTCACTCCCCAAAGCAAGAGGCGCCCTGGCCCTCCACTCCACATTCGCCCAGTCATCAACGGTCAACCACTCCCTTTGGACTGCAGTGCTCACAAAAAAGGCCCTTTATTGAAGATCGGAATGCGAGAACAATTTGCAGATAAATCACAGAAAGAGAGAAAGCAAAGAAGTTGTGAAAAAATAAAGGGATTCACTCCCTTTATATAAGATGCCAAATGCCATGCCGATTGGCACTGACCCCAACCATACCGATCGGCACTGACTCCTTACCTTCCCAAGGTAGTCCAAAAATCTGTGCCACTGCTGAATGGCACCCCTCATACCATGCCGACCGATACCCCCCCTTAAATTTCGTTCAGAAATTACCAAAAAATACCAGAAAGCCCCGAAAAATCCTAGGAAGGATTTAAAACATTTTCACCAGGAAAATTTCGCATTCCCTCAAGCGGAACCCCTCTTTTCCTACAGAATCCTCAAAAACCAAGTAAATATCCTCCCGACAAAGCCCCAAAGGATCTCTAAGGATTGCCTGATCACTTCCCCAGTGGAGTTTTTACAGCACCAAAATTGGTTGTTCCCCCTGCAAGGCCTCCTAAAGAAACAAAAGCTTCCCCAGCTATCAGCTCCCTAGATCAGATCATAATCACAAGGCACTTTCTCCAATAGAATCAAAATCCAATATTTATCCACTCTTAGGTCAAAATTGAACTCGGTCTTGGATTGTCACCTGAGTTAGGTCAGAATTGACCTTGATTTTTAGTCGTCACCACTCTTAGGTCAGAATTGACCTCGGTCTTCGATCGTCACCTGAGTTAGGTTAGAATTGACCTCGGTCCTCGGTAGTCACCACTCTTAGGTAAAAATTGACCTTGATCTTGGATCGTCACATGAGTTAGGTCAGAATTGACCTCGATCCTCGGTCGTTACCACTCTTAGGTCAGGATTGACCTCAGTCTTGGATCGTCAGATGATTTAGGTCAGAAATGACCTCGGTCCTCGGTCATCACCACTCTTAGGTCAGAATTGACCTTGATCTTAGATCATCACCTGAGTTAGGTCAGAAATGACCTTGGTCCTCCGTCATCACCACTCTTAGGTCATAATTGTCCTAGGTCTTGGATCGTCACCTGAGTTAGGTCAGAATTGATCTCGATCTTGGATCGTCACCTGAGTTAGGTTAGAATTGACCTCAGTCCTCGATCGTCACCACTCTTAGGTCAAAATTGACCTCGGTCTTGGATCGTCACCTGAGTTAGGTCATAATTGACCTCGGTCCTCAGTCGTTACCACTCTTAGCTCGGAATTGACCTCGGTCTTAGATCTTCACTTGAGTTAGGTCAGAATTGACCTCCGCCCTCGATCATCACCACTCTTAGGTCAGAATTGACCTCGATCTTGGATCATCACCTGAATTTGGTAAAAAATGACCTCGGTCCTCGGTCTTCACCACTCTTAGGTTAGAATTGATCTCGGTCTTGGATCGTCCCCTGAGTTAGGTTAAAATTGATCTCATTCCTCGGTCGCCACCACTCTTAGGTCAGAATTGACCTCACTCTTGGATTGTCATCTGATTTAGGTCAAAAATGACCTCAGTCCTCGGTCGGCACCACTCTTTCGTCAGGATTGACCTCGATCTTGGATCGTCACCTAAGTTAGGTCAGAATTAATCTCGGTACTCATTTGTCACCACTCTTATGTCAGAATTGACCTCAGTTATTAGATCTTCACTTTAAGCCCGCAGATTTAGCTTTGACCCACAAAATTTATCATCCTCCAGCATCACTTCAGGTCCTCAGAATAGACCTAAACCTTTGATCGTCATTCAAACCATCCCCAACACACCCCTCAGGTCCTCAAAATCGTCCTCGACCCTCTGAATCGGTCATACTCCTTCAAAAGCATTATATGGTGTCTATTCGACGGTTATCATTTGTTCCAAACTCACCCATCGAGGGGCTCTATAGACACCCCATTCTATTACCCCCTAACTCTCCTTCGGTCCCTAGTACCTCCCTTCATCACTAGAAACATAGGTCATACCCTGAGTACTAACCTAGAAGCCATCGGGCACTCCCAGACTCCATTTGACCAAAAAGTCAAACTCTTCAGCTCGATCGAGACTGAATGAATCTTTAAAGGACACTGAAACCCTATCCAATGGTCTGCTCTGTGCGCGATTCAGACTTACCATGCGGACGAATGATCCGTTTGACTCCAAGAGGTCACCGAATGCTTCCAGGTCCCGTTGACCAAAGTCAACTCCCCAAATCGGGTCAAACTCTTTGGAATGTCTAAGTACACATCCTAACCTTTCCAATGGTCTGCCCCGTGCATAATTCAGACTTACCATGCGAACGAACAATTTGTTTGCGTTCGAACGATTTTCTGTCCAATGGACCGACAAAAGCTTTCGAGCCATATTTGACCCAAAGTCAACTCTCGAACCTGGGAGCGGTCCAAGGACTTTCAAAGGTCTCTAAATTACCTTTCTAATGGTCTGCCCTGTGTATGATTCTGACCAACGATTTGCCCTCGGCAGCTAATTTTTCGAAAAGGCCTGAAACACACTACCAAATGGCAGGTTCCAGACCCTTCCTATCGGCAGATGTCGATAGGCATGACCAAGTTTATGACGATCGGAAGTGACCTGGGCCTATAAAGGAGGCCTTCACCTCATTTGAAAGAGAGACCAAATCTGATAAAAATCGCCCTCAGCGAATCTTAAAAGCCTCTCTCGAAGACAGCGTGATTTTAACATCCAAATCCCTTTCCAACTTCCACTTTTCATCATCCTTTTCATCAAACTTGGTGAATTATCCACTCTCCATCATCATCCAAGTGCAAGGACTGCTCTCCGACATTCAAGATCAAGCTCAAGATCTTCAAGAAGGTCCAACTTTCTCAACTTTTGCTTTAAATTCCCTTAAATTCGCAATAACTTGTTTTATTACTTCGCGCTTTTATTATCTCATCTCACACATCCTAATATACTTTTTATTTAGTATTATTGCACATGTTTTATTTTCATATAAATAAAACCCAAAAAACAAGAAAAAGAGGGTTTGCTCACAAATTCCAAATAGGGATTCTCATATTTTTCTCACACTTTTCTCACAACTAAAACACTTTCTACACACATACACACACATATAAGAGATCCCCCATTTGGATTTATGGGATTTGTATGCAAACTACGTGGGCTTTGATGCCTTTATAGGCTACGTAGGCGTCTCGAGGTAAGACCTGAGACTCGAGTCCTATTCTCACTTTCTCTCTCATTTTCTATCTTCTCTAAATCAAATTTTCTTATATTCTATATACTTGTTCTTAGTGACGTATTACTCCATATGCGTTATCGTTCCATTATAACAATCAACGTAAGGGTAGTCGGGTAAATCTTATTTTTTAATATTATTTTTATACCTTCCTGCGGATGACTCGCTTTATCTCTTCCATTATACAAGTCGAGGATTCTTATCTCCACTATATATAGACACATGCACACATATCACAGGGAAAATAAAAAAGTAAAATTGGAAATATCCATGAGAGACCGAAAGGGTGGAATGGGTGCCTAACACCTTCTCATTTCGTAACTTAGCCTCCAAACCCTTCTCGAATCATTTTTGTTTCGTATGCACCAGTATGTCTTTGGATGTCGTCCTTTGGGATGGCTTACCCTTTTTCTTTAGCATATTTTGAGTAAAATAGACAAGCGACTCTAAATCTCTCTATATTTTTACACCTCATCTCAAACGACGCCGACCGAAGCACTCCCAAAAGGGATGCACGGGACCCTAGGATCCTCCTTCACGCGCCCGCCCGCGGCAATGATTGGGCATGGCCCCAGAGACTACAATGACAATTTTCAGATTTCTGGACTTAGGCTTAAAAACAAGGCGCTAGAAGGAAAAAACCCAAAATAGCTCCCAAACGTCTCTATAAGAGGCACCAACTCCTCGCACGAGACCAATGTAACTCATAAGAATTGACTGCCCGATCACGGGACTCTCGGTTCGAGAATACGATGATAATAGGCGAATTTCGAGGCTTAGGCGTAAAAACATGGTTTTAGAAGGCAAAAACTCAAAACAGCCCCCGAACGACCCCGTGAGAGGCACCGATACCTCGCACGGGACCAATATAACTCATAGGAACTGACCGCTCGATCACGAGACTCTCAATTTGAGAATACGATGATAATAGGTGAATATCTAGATTTTGTCTTCAAAACATGGCGTTAGAAGGCAAAAACTCGAAAAACCCCCGAGCAGCCCCTTGAGGGACACTAACACCTAGCACGGGACCAATGTAACTCGTAGCAATTGAACGCGCAGCTATGGGACTCCAAGTTTGAGAATATTATGATAATTTGAAAATATCATGACTTAGGCTTAAAAACACGACATTAAAGGGGGAAAACCCGAGGCAGCCCCCAAATGGCCTCGTGAGAGGCACTAACACCTCGTACGAGACCAATATAACTCGTTGGAATTGACCGCGTGATCACGGGACCCCCATTTGAGAATATGACAATAATTTATAAATTTCTAGACTTAGGCATAAAAAGATGGCATCAGAAGGCAAAAACCCGAAAAAGCCCCCGAATAACCCTGTGAGAGGCACCAACTCCTCACACGAGGCCAATGTAACTCGTAGCATTTCATTGCGCTGTCACGGGACTCCTGGTTTGAGAATATTATGATAATTTTAAAATATCATGACTTAGGCTTAAAAACATGGCATCAAAGGGAAAAAACTCGAGGCAGCCCCAAATGTCCCCGTGAGAGGTACCAACACCTCATACGAGACCAATATAACTCGTAGGAACTTACTGTGCAATCACGAGACTCTCGGTTTGAGAATACGAAGATAATTTGCAAATTTCAAGACTTAGGCTTAAAAATATATCGTCAGAAGGAAAAAACTCAAGGCAGCCCCCGAACGACAACGTGAGAGGCACCCACACCTTGCATGGGATCAATGTAACTCGTAAGAACCGATTGCCCGATCACTGGACTCTCAGTCTAAGAATACGATGATAATAGCAAAATTTCTAGACTTAGGCTTAAAAACATGGCGTTAGAATGTAAAAACTCGAAATAGCCCCCGAATGGCCCCGTGAGACGCACCAACACCTCTCATGGGACAAATGTAACTTGTAGGAATTGACCACCTGATCATGGGAAGCTCGATTATAGAATAGGATGCTAATTTGTGAATCTCTATCCTTACGCTTAAAAACATGGCATTAGAAGGCTAACACTAGAAATAACCCCCCGAATGGCCCGGTGAGAGCCACCAACACCTCGCACGAGCCCAATGTAACTTGTAGGAACACATCGCGTGATAACGGGACTCACGATTTGAGATTATGATTATAATTTATAAATATCAGGACTTAGGCTTAAAAACATGGCGTTAGAGGGCAAAAACCCGAAAAAGCCCCCGAACAGCCCCGTGAGACCAATGTAACGTGAAGGAACTGATCGCGCGATCACAGGACTAAAGGTTTGGGGATATGACGATATTTTACAAATTTCTAGACTTAGGCTTAAAAACATTGCGTTGGAAGGCAAAAACCCAAGGCAACCTCCGAATGACCCCGTAAGAGGCACCAACGCCTCGCACGGAACCAATGTAACTCATAGGAACTGATCTCCCAATCACGGGATTTGTGGTTTGAGAATACGATGATAATAGGAGAATTTATAGACTTAAGCTTAAAAATATGGCGTTAGAAGGCAAAACCCGAAACAACCCCTAAACGGCCTTGTGAGAGGCACCAATACCTCGTACGGGACCAATGTAACTCATAGGAACTGACTGTCCGATCACGAGACTCTCGGTTTAAGAATACAACGATAATAGTTGAATATCTAGATTTAGGTTTAAAAACATGGCGTTTAAAGGCAAAAACCCAAAACAACCACGTGAGAGGCACCAACACATCACACGGGACCAATGTAACTCATAGGAACTGAGCGCCCGATCACGAGACTCTTGATTTGAGAATACGATGATAATTTGCTAATTTTTAGACTTATGCTTAATAACATGGCATTAGAAGGCAAAAATAGGAAAAAACCCCCGATGGAAAAAATAGGAAACAACCCCCGATGGCAAAAATAGGAAATAACCCCCGAATGGCCCCGTGAGAGGAACTAACACCTCGCACGAGACTAACACGTATGAAATCACCGCGTGATAACCGGACTCCTATTTCAAAGTATGACAATAATTTGTAAATATCTAGTCTTAGTCTTAAAAACACTACATTAGAGGGCAAAAACTTGAGACAACCCCTTAACGGCCCCATGAGAGGCACCAACACCTCGTATGAGACCAGTGTGACCCGTAGGAAATGTACGCGCGATCACGGGAGTCCTGGTTTGAGAATATGATGATAATTTTCAAATTTTTAGACTTAGACTTAAATACATGGCATTAGAATGCAAATACCCAAGACACCCCCGAACGACAACGTGAAAGGCACCAACATCTCACACGGGACCAATATAACTCAAAAGAACTGACCGCAAGATCACGACACTCCCAATTTGAGACTACAATAATAATTTACAAATTTCAAGACTTAGGCTTAAAAATATAGCGTTATATGGCAAAAATCTGAGACAACCCCCGAATGGCCCATTGAGAGGCACCAACACCTCGCACGGGACCAATGTAACTCGTAGGAACTTACCACAAGATCACGGAATTCCCAGTTTGAGACTACGATGATAGTTTGAAAATATTAGGACTTCGTCATTAAAGTATAGCGTTAGAAGCAAAAGTATAAGACAACCCTCAAACGACCCCGTGAGAGGCCCCAACACCTCGCACGGGGCCAATATAACTCGTAGGAACTGATCGCGCGATCATGAGACTTCCGATTTGAGAATAAGATGATAATTTGCAAATTTCTAGACTTAGGTTTAAAAACTTGGCGTTAGAAGGCAAAAACCTGAAAAAGCCCCCGTATGACCCCATGAGAGGCACCAACACCTCGCACGAGACTAATATAACTCGTAAGAATTGACCATGCAGTCACGGTACTCCCGATTTGAGAATATGATAATTGTTTGAAAATATCGTGACTTAGGGTTAAAAATATTGCGTTAAAGGGATAAAACCCGCGACATCACCCAAATAGCCCCGTGTAAGGAACCAATGCCTCGTTCGAGAATGATGTAACTCATAGAAACTGACCGCGTGATCACGAGACTCCCGATTTGGGAATACAATAATAATTTACAAATTTCTATACTAAGGCCTAAAAATGGCGTTCGAAGGCAAAAATCGGAGACAGTCCCTAAACGGCATCGTGAGAGGCACCAACACCTCACATGCGACCAATGTAACTCATAGGAATTGATCGCTCGATCACGAGATTCTCGGTTTGCGAATACGAGAATAATAGGAAAAAGTCTGTATTTAGGCTCCAAAACATGGCGTTAAAAGGTAAAAACCCAAAAATGCCCCTGAACGGACCTGTGAGAGGAACCAACACCTCGTACGGGACAAATGTAACTCGTAGGAACTGACTACCCGATCACACGACACTCGATATGAGAGTATGATGATAATAGGCGAATCTCTAGATTTAAGCTTAAAAACATGGGGTTAAAAGGCAAAAATATGAAACTGCCCCGTGAGAGGCACCACACATCGCACGTCACCAATGTAACTCATAGGAACTGACTGCCCGATCACGGGACTCTCAATTTGAGAATACGAAGATGATAGCAAATTTCTAGATTTAGACTTAAAAATATGGCGTTAGGAAGGAAAAACTCGAGACAGCCACCGAACGGCCACGTGAAAGGCACCAACACCTCGCACAGGACCAATGTAACTCGTAGAAACTGACTACCTGTTCACGGGACTCTCAATTTGAGAATACGATGATAATTTGCAAATTTCTAGATTTACTCTTAAAAATATGGCATTAGATGGGAAGAACCGAAAACAACCACTGAACGGCCCCATAAGAGGCACCAACACCTCGTACGACACAATATAACTCGTAGGAACTAACCGCGCGATAACAGGACTCCCGGTTTGAGAATACGATGATAATTTTTAAATATTAGGACTTTAGGATTAAAAACACTGCGTTAGAGGGCGAAAACCCGAGGCAACCTACGAACGACCCCATGAGAGGCACCAACACCTCGTACGAGACGAATATAACTCATAGGAATTGGTTGTAAGATCACGACACTCCCTGTTTGATACTACGATGATAATTTGAAAATTTCAACACTTATGGTTAAAAATATAGCGTTAGAAGGAAAAAATTCGAGATAGCCCCGAACTCCCCCGTGAAGGCACCAACACCTCGCACGAGACCAATGTAACTTGTAGGAACTGGCCACACGATCACAGGACTCCCAGTCTGAGAATATGATGATAGTTTGAAATTTTCTAGGCTTAGGCTTAAAAATATGGCGTTAGAAGGTAAAACCCCCTAAAAAGCCCCGAACGACCCCTTGAGAGGCACTAACACCTTGCACGGGAGTAATATAACTTGTAAGAATTGATCGCGCAGTCATGGGACTCCCGGTTTAAGAATATGATGATAATTTGAAAATATACTGACTTAGGCTTAAAAACTTGGTGTTAAAAGGCGGAAACTCGAGGCAACATCCAAACGGCCCCGTGAGAGGCACCAACACTTCATACGATCAATGTAACTCGACGAAACTGACTGCACGATCATGGGACTTCTGGTTTTAGAATACGACAATAATTTGAAAATTTCTAGACTTAGGCTTAAAAACATGGTGTTAGAAGGTAAAAACCCGAGATAGCTCCAAAAAAGCCTTGTTAGAGGCACCAACATCTCTCACGAGCCCAATATTACTCGTAAGAACAGACCACCCAATCACGGGACCCCCAATTTGAGAATACGAGGATAATTTACAAATTTCTAGACTTAGTCTTAAGAACATGGCATTAGAAGGCAAAAACTCGAGACAACCCGTGAACGGCCCCTTGAGAGGCACCAACACCTCTCAGGGGACCACTATAACTCGTAAGAACCAATCACACCATCACGGGACTACCCATTTGAGACTACGATGATACTTTGCAAATTTTGAGACTTAGGCTTAAAAATAAGGCGTTTGAAGGAAAAACTCGAAACAGCCCCCGAACAGTCTCTTGAGAGGCACCGACACCTCACACGGGATGAATGTAACTTGTAGGAACTGATCGCGCGATAACAATTCTCCCCGTTTGAGAATACGATGATAATTTACGAATTTCTAGATTTAGGCATAAAAATATGGCGTTAGAAGGAAAAATCCAAAAAAGCCCCCGAACAACATCGTGAGGGGAACACCTTGCACGGGACCAATATAAGTCGTAGCAATTGACCATTCAGTCCCAGGATACCTGGTTTAAGAATATGACAATAATTTGAAAATATCATGACTTAGGCATAAAAACAAGACATTGAAGGGCAAAAACTCGAGGCAGCCCCCAAACAGCCCCATGAGAGGCACTAACACTTCTTAGGGGACCAATATAACTCGTAAGAACTGATCGCACGATCACGGGTCTCCCAATTTGAGACTATGATGATAACTAGCAAATTTCTAGACTTAGGCTTAAAAATAAGGAGTTAAAAGCTAAAATTCAAAATAGCCCCTGAACGATCCCGTGAGAGGCATCGACACCTCGCACTGGACCAATGTAACTCGTAGGAACTGGCCGCATGATTACGGGACTCCCGGTTTTAGAATACGATGATAATTTGCAAATTTTGAGACTTAGGTTTAAAAATAAGGCATTTGAAGGCAAAACACGAAACAACCCCTGAATGATCCTGTAAGAGGCACCGGCACCTCACACGGGACCAATGTAGCCCGTAGGAATTAATTGTATGATCACGAGAGGACTCTCGATTTGAGAATACGATGATAAAAACATGGCATTTGAAGGAAAAAACTAGAAACAACCTCGAACGACTCTGTGAGAGGCATCAACACCTGACACGAGACTAATGTAACTGGTAGGAACTCACCGCGCGATAACGGCACTCCCGATTTGCGAATACGATGATAATTTGTAAATATCAAGACTTAGGATAAAAACACTACTTTAGAGGGCAAAAACTCGAGACAGCCCCCAAACGGCCACATGAGAGGCATAAACACCTCGTACAAAACCAATGTAACTCATAGGAACTAACCGTGCGATCACGGGAGTCCCGGATTGAGAATACGATGATAATTTGAAAATTTCTAGACTTAGGCTTAAATATATGACTTTAGAATGCAAAAACTCGAGACAACCCCCGAATGGCCCCGTGAGAGGCATCAATAACTCGCACGGAACCAATGTAACTCGTAGGGACTGACCGCGCTATCACGGGACTCCCGATTTGAGTATACGATGACAATTTTCAAATTTCTAGACTTAGATTTAAAAACATGGCGTTAGAAGGCAAAAAGTCAAAAAAGCCCCTAAATTGTCCCGTGAAAGGCACCAACACCTCGCGCGGGGTCAATGTAACTCGTAAGAATTGATCGCGTAGTCATAGGACTCCGAATTTAAGAATATGACGATAATTTTAAAATATTGTGACATAAGCTTAAAAACATAACGCTAAAGTGAGAAAACCCAAGGCAACACCCAAACGGCCTCGTGAGTGGCACCAACACCTCATGCGAGACCAATATAACTCAAAAAAACTGAACGCGCGATCACGAGACTCTCAATTTCAAAATTAGGCAATAATTTATAAATTTCTATACTTATGCTTAAAAACAATGCGTTAGAAGGCAAAAACCTGAGACAATCCCTGAATGTCCCCATGAGAGGCACCAACACCTCACACGGGACCAATATAACTCGTAGGAACTGACCGCATCATTAGGGGACTCCCTATTTAAGAATACGATGATAATTTGATAATTCTGAGACTTAGGCTTAAAAACAAGGTGTTTGAAGGAAAAACCCAAAACAGCCCCCGAAAGGTCCCGTGAGAGGCAACGACACCTCGCACGAGACCAACGTAACTCATAGGAACTGACCACGTGATCACGGGACTTCCGATTTGAGAAGGCAAAAACCTAAAAAAGACCCTGAACAGCCCCGTGAGAGGCACCAATACCTTACGTGGGACCAATGTAACTCGTAAAAGTTGACCACATTGTCACAGGACTCCTAGTTTGAGAATATGATGATAATTTTAAAATATCATGACTTAGGCTTAAAATAAGGCGTTAAAGGGAGAAAACTAGAGGCAGTCCCCAAACGGCCCCGTGAGAGGCACCAACACCTAATATGAGACCAATGTAACTCGTAGAAACTGATCGCGTGATTACGGGACTCCCGGTTTGAGAATACGATGAAAATTTCAAAAATTGCCAAACTTTGGCTTAAAAACATGGCGTTAGAAGGTAAAAATCGGAGGCAACCCTCGAACGGCCCCGTGAGAGGCACTAATACCTCGCACGACACCAATGTAAATCATAATAACTGATCGCCCGATCACGGGACTCTCGGTTTGAGAATACGATGATAATATGCTAATTTCTAAACTTGCTTAAAAACATGGCGTTAAAAGGCAAAAATTCGAAACAACTCCCAAACGACCCCGTGAGAGGCACCAAAACCTCGCACAGGACGAATGTAACTCATAGGAACAGACCACCCGATCATGGGACTCTCAATTTGAGATGAAGATAATAGGTGAATTTCTAGACTTAGGCTTAAAAACACGGCGTTAGAAGACAAAAACTAGAAACAGCTCCGGAATGGCCCCATGAGAGGCACCAACACCTCACACAGGACCAATGTAACTCGTAGAAACTAAACACCTAATCACAGGACTCTAGGTTTATGAATAAAATGATAATTTTGAAATCTTAAGACATACGCTAAAAAGCATGGGGTTAGAAGGCAAAAACCTGAAACAACCCCCGAACGGCCCTGTGAGAGGCACCAACTCCTCACACGGGACCAATGAAACTCGTAGGAACTCACCGCACGATAACAGGACTCCCGAATTGGGAATACAATGATAATTTAAAAATATCTAGAATTTGGATTAAAAACACGGCATTAGAGGGATAAAACTCGAGACATCCCTCGAATGTCCCCATGAGAGGCACCAACACCTCGTACGAGACTAATGTAACTCGTAGGAACTGATTGCACATTTCAAGAGTCCCAGTGTGACAATATGATGATAATTTGCAAATTTCTAGACTTAGGCTTAAATACATGTCCTTAGAATTCAAGAATTTGAGACAGCCCCCGAATGATCCCGTGAGAGGCACCAACACCTCGCACAGGACCAATCTAACTCGTAGGAACTGATCGTGTGATCACGAGACTCCACGTTTGAGAATACGATGACAATTTGTAAATTTCTAGACTTAGGCTTAAAAACATCGCGTTAGAAGGCAACAACTTGAGACATCCCCTGAACGTCCCCGTGAGATGTACCTACACCTCTCACAGGATCGATATAACTCGTAAGAACTGACCGCCCGATCATGCAACTCCTTATTTTTGAATACGACGATAATTTGGAAATTTCTAGACTTAGGCTTAAAAATATGGCGTTAGAAGGCAAAATCCAGAGACAACCCCTGAACGGCCCCGCGAGAGGAACCAACACCTCTTAGGGGACCAATATAACTCGTAAGAACTGATCGCATGATCACGGGACTCCTGATTTGAGACTACGATGATAATTTGCATATTTTTAACCTTAGGCTTCAAAATAAGGCGTTAGAAGGCAAAAACCCAAAACAACCACCGAACGATCCCGTTAGAGGCACCGTCTCCTCGCACTGGACCAATGTAACTCATAGGAACTCATCGCGTGATTATGGGACTCATGAATTGAGAATACAAAGATAATTTGCAAATTTATAGACTTAGGGTTAAAAATAAGGTGTTTGAAAGAAAAAAAATAAAAAAATCCCCCGAACATCCCCGTGAGAGGCACCAACACCTCGCAAGGGACCAATGTAACTAGTAGCAATTGCATACGCAGTCACGGGACTCCTGGTTTGAGAATATGACCATAATTTGAAAATATCATGACTTTGGTTTAAAACATGGCCTTAAAGGGTGAAAACTCGAGGCATCCCCCAAACAGCCTCGTGATAGATACCAACACCGCGTACGAGACCAATGTAACTCATAAGAAGTGATCGCACGATCATATGAATCCCTGTTTGAGAATACAATGATAATTTGCATATTTCTAGATTTAGATTTAAAAACTTTGCGTTAGAAGGCAAAAACCCGAGGCAGACACCGAACGACCTAGGGAGAGGTACTAACACCTCACACGGGAGCAATTTAACTCATAAGAATTGATCGCCCGATCACGGGACTCTCAATTTGAGTATACGATGATAATCGGAAAGTTTCTAGACTTAGACTTAAAAATATGGCGTTAGAAGGCAAAAACTCGAATCAGTCAATGAACGGCCCCGTGAAAGGAACCAACACCTGTCACGAGACCAATGTAACCCGTAGGAACTGATCGCCCGATCACGGGACTCTCGGTTTCAGAATACAACGATGATAGGTGAATTTATAGATTTAGGCTTAAAACATGGTGTTAGAAGGAAAAAACCCGAGACGACCCCGAAATGGATCCATGAGAGGCACCAACACCTCGCACGGGACCAATGTATCTCGTAGGAATTGATCACCCAATCACAGGACTCCCAATTTATAATACGATGATAATTTGCAAATTTCTAGACTTAGACCTCAATTTATGGCCTTAGAATTCAAAAACCTGATATAGACCCAGAACGGCCCCATGAAAGGCACCAACACTCGTACGGGACCAGCGTAATTCGTAGGAACTGACTACAAAAACATGGTGTTAGAAGGCAAAAACTAGAAATATCCCCCGAACGGCCTTATGAGAGGCACCAGCACCTGGCATGAGACCAATGTAACTCGTAGGAACTCACCGCGTGATAACGGGAATCCCGATTTTAGAATACGATGATAATTTGTAAATTTCAAGACTTAGGCTTAAAAATAAAGGGTTAGAGGGAAAAAATCCAGGACATCCCTCGAACGGCCCCATAAGAAGCACTAACACCTCGCTAGGGACCAATGTAACTCGTAGGAACTGACCGCGCGATCACTGGACTCCCGATTTGAGAATACGATGATAATTTATAAATTTTTATACTTAAGCTTAAAAACATGGCATTACAAGGCAACAACCCAAAAGGCCCCCGAGTGGCCCCTTGAGAGACACCAACACCTTGCACGGGAGCAATGTAACTCGTAAGAATTGACCGCATAGTCATGGGACTCCCGGTTTGAGAATATGACGATAATTTGAAAATATCGTGACTTAGGCTTAAAAACATGGTGTTAAAGGGCGAAAACTCGAGGCAGCAACCAAACGGCCCCGTGAGGGGCACTAACACCTCCTACGAGACCAATGTAACTCGTAGAAACAGACCGCGCAATCACGGGACTCCCGATTTGGGAATACAATAGTAATTTGAAATTTTTTATACTAAGGCCTAAAAATGGAGATCGAAGGCAAAAATAGGAGACAGCCCCTGAATGGCGTTGTGAGAGGCACCAACACCTCGCACGCGACCAATGTAACTCGTAGGAACTGACCGCCCGATCACGGGACTCTCAGTTTGCAAATACGATAATAATAGGCAAAATTATGTATTTAGACTCCAAAACATGGCGTTAGAAGGCAAAAACCCGAAACTGCCCCTGAACGGCTCCGTGAGAGGAACCAACACCTCGTACGGGACAAATGTAACTCGTAGGAACTCACTAACTGATCACATGACTCTCTATTTGAGAGTATGATGATAATAGGCAAATTTCAAGATTTCGGCTTAAAAACATGGCGTTAGAAGGCAAAAATACTAAATTGCCCCCGAACGGCTCCGCGAGAAGCACCAACACCTCGGACGGAACCAATGTAACTCGTAGGAACTAATTGCCCGATCACGGGACTATCAGTTTGAGAATACGATGATGATAGCGAATTTCTAGATTTAGGCTTAAAAATATGGCATTAGAAAGGAAAAATTCGAGACAGCCACCGAACGGCCACGTGAAAGGCACCAACACCTCGTACAGGACCAATGTAACTCGTAGAAACTGACTGTCCGATCACGGGACTCTCGATTTAAGAATACAATGATAATTTGCAAATTTTTAGATTTACACTTAAAAACATGGCATTAGAAGGCAAAAATAAAAAACAACTCCCGAGCGGCCCCATAAGAGGCACCAACACCTCATACGGCACAATGTAACTCGTAGGAACTCATTGTGCGATAACAGGATTTCCAGTTAGATAATACGACGATAATTTTTAAATATCAGGACTTAGGCTTAAAAATACTGCGTTAGAGGGAGAAAACTCGAGACCGCCTACGAACGACCCCATGAGAGGCACCAACACCTCGTACGAGACGAAAGTAACTCATATAAACTAGCTATAAGATCAAGGCACCCGCGATTTGATACTATGATGATAATTTGAAAATTTCAAGACTTAGACTTAAAAATATAGCGTTAGAAGGCAAAAATCTGAGACAGCCCCGAACTCCCCCGTGAAGGTAACAACACCTCGCACAGGACCAATGTAACTCGTACGAACTGATCGCGCGATCACAGGACTCCCGGTATGAGAATATGACGATAATTTGAAAATTTCTAGGTTTAGGCTTAAAAACATGGCGTTAGAAGGCAAAAACCCAAAAAATCCCTCGAACGACCCCGTGAGAGGCACTAACACCTCGCACGGGAGTAATATAACTCGTAAGAATTGACCACGCAGTCATGGGACTCCCGATTTGAAAATATGATGATAATTTGAAAATATCCTGACTAGGCTTAAAAACTTGGTGTTAAAGGGCAAAAACTCGAAGCAGCACCCAAACGGCCCCGTGAGAGGCACCAACACCTCATACGAGATCAATGTAACTCGACGATATTGACCGCGCGATCACGAGACTCTTGGTTTTAGAATACGACAATAAATTGCAAATTTCAAGACTTAGGCTTAAAAATATGGTGTTAGAAGGCAAAAACCCGAGAGAGCCCCTAAAAGAACTCGTTAGAGGCACCGTCCTCTCTCACGGGACCAATATAACTCGTAAGAACAGATCGCTCGATCACGGGACCCCTAGTTTGAGAATACGACGACAATTTGCAAATTTCTAGACTTAGTCTTAATAACACGGCGTTAGAGGCAATAACTCGAGATAACCCCTGAACGGCCCCGTGAGAGGCACCAACACCTCTCAGAGGACCACTATAACTCGTAAGGACCAATCGCGCGATCACGGGACTGCCGATTTGAGACTACGATGATAATTTGCAAATTTCTAGACTTAAGCCTAAAAACAAGGCATTAGAAGGCAAAACCCCAAAACATCCCTCGAAAGATCTCGTGAGAGGCACCGACACCTCGCACTAGACCAATGTAACTCGTAGGAACAGATCGTGTGATTGCGGGACTCCCGGTTTGAGAATACGATGATAGTTTGCAAATTTCGAGACTTAAGCTTAAAAATAAGGTGTTTGAAGGCAAAACTCGAAATAGCCCTCGAACAGTCTCGTGAGAGGCACCGACACCTCACACGGGACCAATGTAACATGTAGGAACTGATCACGTGATCACCAGACTCCCCATTTAAGAATACGACGATAATTTGCAAATTTCTAGATTTAGGCATAAAAACATGGCGTTAGAAGGCAAAAATAAAAAAAGCCCCCGAATAACCTCATGAGGGGAACACCTTGCACGGGACCAATGTAAGTCGTAGCAATTGACCACGCAGTCACGAAATTCCTGGTTTAAGAATATGATGATAATTTGAAAATATCATGACTTAGGCTTAAAAACAAGGTGTTAAAGGTTAAAAACTCGAGGCAGCCCCCAAACAGCCCCGTGAGAGGCACCAACACTTCTTAGGGGACCAATATAACTCGTAAGAGCTGATCGCATGATCACGGGTCTCCCAATTTGAGACTATGATGATAACTTGCAAATTTCTAGACTTAGGCTTAAAACAAGGCGTTGAAAGCCAAAAACTTGAAATAGCCCCCGAACGATCCCGTGAAAGGCACCAACACCTCACACGGAACCAATGTAACTCATAAGAATTGACCGCATAGTCACGGGACTCCCAATTTGAGAATACGATGATAATTTGAAAATATCATGACTTAGGCTTAAAAACATGGCGTTAAAGGGTGAAAACCCGAGGCAACACTCAAACGGCTCCGCGAGAGGCACCAACACCTCGCATGAGACCAATGTAACTTTTAGAAACTGACCCACAATTAGGGGACTCCCAGTTTGAGAAAACTATAATAATTTGCAAATTTCTAGACTTAGGCTTAAGAACCTTGCGTTAGGAGGCAAAAATTCGAGACAACCCCTGAACGGTCCCGTAAGAGACACCAACACCTATCACGAGACCAATATAACACCTAAGAACTGACCAAAAGACCATGGGACTCCTAATTTGAGAATATGACAATAATTTGTAAATTTATAGAATTAGGCTTAAAAATAAGGCGTTAGTTGGTAAAAACCCAAAACATCGCCAAAACGATCCCGTGAGAGGCACCGACACCTTGCACTGGACCAATGTAAGTCGTATGAACTAACTGCATGATTACGAGACTCTCGATTTGAGAATACGACGATAATGTGAAAATTTTGATACTTAGGCTTAAAAATAAGGCATTTGAAGGAAAAACCTGAAATAGCCCCCGAACGGTCCCGTGAGAGGCACC
The DNA here is from genome assembly GCA_949130495.1 of Sambucus nigra. Lineage (NCBI taxonomy): Eukaryota > Viridiplantae > Streptophyta > Magnoliopsida > Dipsacales > Adoxaceae > Sambucus > Sambucus nigra. The sequence continues at coordinate 602,072,073 of OX422207.1, forward strand.
GAAATCTCACACTGGACCAATGTAACTCATAAGATTTGATAGGACGATCACTAGACTCCCAATTTGAGAATATGAATATAATTTACAAATTTTTAGACTTAGGCCAGAAAACATGGCGTTCGAAGGAAAAAGCCTAAAAAATCCCCTGAATAACCACACGAGAGGCACCAACACCTCGCACGGGACTATGTAACTTGTACCAATTGACGGCGCAGTCATGGAACTCCTAGTTTGAGAATATGACGATAATTTGAAAATATCATGACTTAGACTTAAAAACATGCGTTAAAGGGCGAAAACAAGAGGCCGCATCCAAACGGCCCCATGACAGGTACCAACACCTCATACGAGACCAATGTAACTCGTAGGAACTGACTGCACGATCATGGGACTCCCAGTTTGATAATATGATGATAATTTGCAAATTCCTAGACTTCAGCTTAAAAACCAGGCATTAGAGGAAAAAACCCAAGGCAGCCTCTGAACGGCCCCGTGAGAGGCACCAATGCCTCGTACGGAACCAATGTAAGGAACTGACTACCCGATCATGGGACTCTCGATTTGATAATAAGATGATAATAGGCGAATTTCTGAACTTAGGCATAAAAATATGGTGTTAGAAGCCAAAAACCCAAAACAGCTCCCGAACGGCCCCGTGAGAGGCACCAATACCTCGCACGGGACCAATGTAACTCGTACGAAATCATCGCGTGATAACAGGACTCCCGATTTGAGAATACGATGATAATTTGTAAATAAAAGGACTTAGGCCTAAAAACACAGAGTTAGAGGGAGAAAACCTGAGATAGCCCCCGAACGGCCCTATGAGAGGTACTAACACCTCGTACGAGACCAATGTAACTTGTAAGGACTGATAGAACGATCACGGGAGTCCCGATTTAAGAATACGATGATAATTTAAAAATTTCTGGACTTAGGCTTAATTACATTGCCTTAGAATGAAAAAACTCGAGACAGCCCCCGAACGTCCCCGTGAAAGGCACCAACACCTCACACGGGACCAATGTTACTCATAGGAACTGACCACAAGATCATGGCACTCCCGATTTGATACTACGATGATAATTTGCAAATATAAAGACTTAGTCTTCAAAATATAGCGTTAGAAGGCAAAAATATGATACATCCCCAGAACGACCCCGTGAGAGGCACCAATACCTCGCATGGGACCAATATAACTCGTAGGAACTGACTGCGTGATCACGAGACTCCCAATTTGAGAATACGATGAAAATTTGTAAATTTCTAGACTCAGGCTTAAAACCATGGCATTAGAAGGCAAAGACCCAAAAAAGCCCCGAACGACCCCATGAGAGGCACTAATACCTCGCACGGGACCAATGTAACTCGTAAGAATTCACCGCGCAGTCACGGGACTGCTGGTTTCAGAATATGAAAATAATTTGAAAATATCATGACTTAGGCTTGAAAATGTTGCTTTAAAGGGAAAAAACTCGAGAGAGCACCCAAATGGCCCCGTGTGAGGAACCAACATCTCGTTCGAAAACAATGTAACTCGTAGAAACTGATCGCGCAATTATAGGACTCTCAGTTTGAGAATACGATATTAATTTGCAAAAACCTAAGACAGCCCCTGAACGGCACCGTGAGAGGCACCAACAATTCTCACTGGACCAATATAACTCGTAAGAACTGAACTCTTGACCATGGGACTTCCGATTTGTCAATACGATAATAATTTGCAAATTTTTATACTTAGGCTTAAAAACATGGCGTTAGAAGACGAAAACTCGAGATAACCGCTGAATGACCCCGTGAGAGGCACCAACACCTCTTAGGGGACCAATATAACTCATAAGAATGGATCGCATGATCTCGAGACTCTCGATTTGAGACTATGATGACAATTTTCATATTTCTAGATTTAGGCTTAAAAATATGGTGTTAGATGGCAAAAACTCAAAACAACACCCGACGGTCCCTTAAGAGGCACCAGACTCGTAGTGGACCAATGTAACTCGTAGGAACTGACAGCATAATCACGGGACTCCTAGTTTGAGAATACGATAATAAATTACAAATTTCTAGACTTTAGCTAACATGGTGTTAGAAGGCAAAAACCTGAAAAAGCCTCCAAGAAGCCCCGTGAGAGGCATTAATACCTCGTACGGGACCAATGTAACTCGTAGCAATTGACCGCGCAGTCACGGGACTCCTGGATTGAGAATATGATGATAATTTGAAAATATCATAACTTTGGCTTAAAAAGGGCGATAAAGGACAAAAACCCGAGGCAGCACCCAAAAGGCCCCGTGAGAGGCACCAACACCATACACGGGACCAATGTAACTCGTAGGAACTGACCGCCCGAACACGGGACTCTTGATTTGAGAATACAACAATAATAGGTGAATTCTAGATTTAGGCTTAAAAACATGGCGTTAGAAGGCAAAAACCCGAGACAGCCCCGAAACGGCCCCGTGAGAGGCACCAACACCTCGCACGGGACCAATGTAACTCGTAAGAACTGACCACCGAATCACAGGACTCCCAGTTTTAGAATACGATGATATTTTGCAAATTTTTAGACTTAGACATAAATACAAGGCGTAAGAATTAAAAAACCCGAGACAACCCCCGAGCGGCCCCGTGAAAGGCACCAACACTTGCACGAGACCAATGTAACTCGTAGGAACTGACCACAAAAAATGGCGTTAGAAGGCAAAAACTAGAAATAACCCTTGAACGGTCCTGTGAGAGGCACAAACGCCTCGCGCGAGACCAATGTAACTCGTAGGAACTCACCGTATGATAACGAGAGTCTCAATTTGAGAATACGATAATAATTTGTAAATATCAGGACTTAGGTATAAAAATATGACATTAGACGACAAAAACCCGAGGCAGCCCTAAAACGGCCCCATTAGAGGCACCAACACCTCGTACGCGACCAATGTAACCCGTAGGAACTGACCGCACGATCACGGCAGTCCTGGTTTGAGAATACGAAAATTTCTAGACTTGTGCTTAAATACATGGCCTTAGAATGAAAAAACATGAGACAGTGCCCGAACGGCAACGTGAAAGGCACCAACACCTCGCACGGGACCAATGTAACTCATAGCAACCGATCGCAATATCACGGCACTCCCGGTTTGAGACTACAATGATAATTTGCAAATTTCAAAACTTAGGCTTAAAATATAGCGTTATAAGGCAAAAATCTAAGACAACCCCGAATGGCCCCGTGAGAGGCACCAACACCTCCCACGGGACCAATGTAACTCGTAGAAACTTTCCATAAAATCACGATAATCCCGATTTGAGACTACGATGATAATTTGCAAGTATCAAGACTTAGACTTAAGAATAAAGCGTTAGAAGGCAAAAATCTGAGACAGCCCCCGAACGGCCCCGTGTGAGACACCAACACCTCGCACGGGACCAATGTAACTCGCAAGAACCGACCGCTCGATCACGAGACTCCCAATTTGAAAATACGACGATAATTTGCAAATTTCTGGACTTAGGCTTAAAAACATGGCGTTAGAAGGCAAAAACTAGAAAACCCCCCGAATGACCCCTTGAGAGGCACCAACACCTCGCACGGGACCAATGTAACTCGTAAAAATTGACCATGCAATCACGGGACTCCCGATTTGAAAATATGATGATAATTTTAAAATATCGTGACTTAGGCTTAAAAATATTACGTTAAAGGGTGAAAACCCGTGGCAGCACCCAAATGGTCCCGTGTGAGGCACCAACACCTCATTCGAGAATAATGTAACTCGTAGAAGCTGATCGCGCGATAACAGTACTCCTTGTTTGAGAATATGGCAATAATTTGTAAATTTCTAGACTGCAGCTTAAAAAGGGAGTTAAAAGGCAAAAAAACTAACACAACCCTTGAACGGCACCGTGAGAGGCACCAACACCTCTCACGGGACCAATATAACTCATAAAAATTAAACGCTGACTACGGGACTGCCGATTTCTGAATATGACGATAATATACTAATTTCTAGACATAGGCTTAAAAATATGGTGTTAGAAGGCAAAAACCCGAGACAACCCTTGAACGGCCCCGTGAGAGGCACCAATACCTCTCAAGGGACCAATATAACTCATAAGAACGAATTGAACAAGCTTGGAACTCTCGGTTTGAGTCTATGATGACAATTTGCAGATTTATTAAAAATAAGGCGTTAGCAGGAAAAAACTCAAAATAACCCCCGAACGGTCCCGTGAGAGGTCGTTTTGGACCAATGTAACTCGTAGGAACTGACCGCGTGATAATGGGGCTCCCAGCTTAAGAATACGATGATAATTTGCAAATTTCGAGACTTGGGCTTAAAAATAAGGCGTTTGAAGGAAAAACTGGAAACATCCACCGAACGGTCCCATGAGAGGCACCGACACCTCGTATGAGACTAATGTAACTCGTAAGAACTGACTGTGCGATCACGATACTCCCGGTTTGAGAATATGATGATAATTTGCAAATTTCTAGACTTAGACTAAAAAACATGGTGTTAGAAGACAAAAACCCGAAAAAGCCCCCGAGCAGCCCAATGAGAGGCACCAACACCTTACACAGGACTAATGTAACTCGTAGCAATTAACTGCGCAATAACGAGACTCCTGGTTTGAGAATATGATGAGAATTTGAAAATATCATGACTTATCTTAAAAAAAGGCGATAAAGGGCGAAAACTCGAGGCAGCACCCAAATGGCCCCGCGAGAGGCACCAACACCTCATACGAGACCAATGTAACTTGAAGGAACTAACTGCGCGATCATGGGACTCCCGGTTTGAGAATACGACAATTATTTGCAAATTTCTAGACTTAGGATTAAAACATGGCGTTAGAAGGAAAAAACCCGAGGTAACCTCCGAACGGCCCCGTGAGATGCACCAACGCCTCACACGGAACCAATGTAACTCATAAGAACTGACCGCTCGATCACGGGACTCTCAGTTTGAGAATACAATGATAATAGGTGATTTTTTTTTACTTAGGCTTAAAAGCATGGCATTAGAAGGAAAAACCCGAAACAGCCCGCGAACGGCCTCGTGAGAGGCACCAACACCTCGCACGAGACCAATGTAACTCGGAGGAATTGTGAACGAATAAATATGGTGTGTGATACCGATTTAAATTAATTCGCAAGTTTCCAATAAACCTTATTTAATTAGAGTATATTTTTAAACAAAATTAAATCAATCCCTAAACATGCATCTAAATGTCATAAATCATTCAAACCATGCATGAAAAAATAAAGACGACCGATTCAGGAAAAAACCCCTTTCGAGTAAAACCATTTAAAAAACTTTGAAGAATTCACAGGTCCTTTGACTTACATACAACCTGATAATCTCCCACAAGTGTGTAATTCACGGTGCCTTCAGCAAAACTTCAAAGATACGAGAGACGGCGTAATACCTTCCACGTGTCGGTTCGTCATCTTCGGCTCGTCCACATGCAGAATGACTATGCTCGGTATCCACCGATCAAATATGGAGATGCCTTCTCCACAGAGGTTGAAGAAAATCAAAGTGTGTTCTTGAACACCAAAACAAATCACCAAAGCATATGGGATTTTTGTGAATTGAAAACAAAAAGGGATTAAACCCTAAAAGAAGAAGTCAAAAGGATTTTGCAGTTTCACAGTTTTCTGTCTTTCAAAATTCTAGGACTTCTTAATAAAAACGAAACCATTTAATGAGTATTTATAAAAAAATGTGCCGCCTCAGTCGCTCGAACGAAAGAGGGATCTCGCTCGAACGACGTACAAGTGTCATTTGAACGACATCGCGTGACATCACATGTCGCTCGAACGAGATGATATCTTACTTGAACGACCTGGCGTAAAAAATAAGGTACACTATAGGACTTAGAAAAAATTACTCATTCTTAAATTTTGATGAAAAAGTTCGCTTCAACACTTAGAAAATATTTTGTAAAAATATCCCAAAGATCTAAGTGCAAAGTTAAGGTATTAAAAACATAACCTTACCAAAGTAAACTTTGTGGAGTCTTTTTTATGAAAAACTTGATATTCAAATCCGTCTTTGATGCTTGAATGTTCTTGAATGCTCTTCAACGGTGCAGCGGTATACGAAATAATTAATTGTGACGGACTTATAAAATAATGTCCTTACAGGAACTGATCGTCCGATCACGGGACTCTCGGTTTGAGAATAAGACGATAATAGGTGAATTTCTAGATTTAAGCTTAAAAAATGGCGTTAGAAGGCAAAAACCCGAACCAGGCCCGAAACGGTCCCGTGAGAGGCCCCAACACCTCGCACGGGACCAATATAACTCGTAGGAACTGAAAGTCCGATCTCGGGACTCTCAATTTGAGCATGCGGTGATAATTTACAAATTTCTAGACTTACGCTTAAAAATATGGCTTTAGAAGTCAAAACTCGAAAACAATCCCTAACGAATTTTTTTGGAAATAACCCCCGATCGGCCCCGTGAGAGGCACCAACACCTCGCACGGGACCGATCTAACTCATAGGAACTCACCACGTGATAACAGGACTCCTGGTTTGAGAATATGATGAAAAGTTTTAAATATCAGGACTTAGGCTTAAAAACATTGCGTTATAGGGCAAAAACCCGAGAATGCCCCCAACAGCCCCATGAGAGGCACCAACACCTCGTACGAGCCCAATGTAACTCATAGGAACTAACCGCGCGATCACGGGAGTATTAATTAGAGAATATGACAATAATTTGCAAATTTCTAGACTTAGGCTTAAATACATGGCCTTAGACTGAAAAAACTCGAGACAACCCCCGAACAGCCCCGTGAAAGGCACCAACACCTCGCACGGGACAATTGTAACTCATAGGAACTAACCACAAGATCAGGGCACTCTGGGTTTGAGACTACGATGATAATTTGCAAATTTCAAGACCTAGGCATAAAAATATAACGTTAGAAAGCAAAAATTCGAGACAGTCCCCAAACTGCCCCGTGAAGGCTCCAACACCTCGCACGGGACCAATGTAACTCGTAGGAACTCAGCGAATGATCACGGGACTCCCGGTTAGAGAATACGATGTTAATTTGTAAATTTTGAGACTTAGGCTTAAAAACATGGCATTAAAAGGCCAAAATTGGAAAAAAGCCCTCGAACGGCCTCGTGAGAGGCACTAACACCTCGCACGGGAGTAAAGTAACTCATAAGAATTGATCGTGCAGTCAAGGGACTCCTGATTTGAGAATATGCTGATAATTTGAACATATCGTGGCTTAGGCAAAAAGGCAAGTCGTTAAAGGGAAAAAACTCGAGGCAGCACCCTGACACGACTCAGAATGTATCTCTAAAGTGTGTACTCTCTAGGCTCAAGTGTAAGCCTGTCGCTCAAGTAATAATCCGACAAGTCGGGTATCGATCCTCAGGGAAAAAGGACAACGTAGTTGTGACGATGGAATCAGACGGAGGAATCCTAACGATGACTCTAAAAAGGAAGGAGAAGATTTGGTTTTGGTTTTTGGGATTGATTAACTAAATGTAATTATGAAATTAGGATGAACTATACAACTAACTAAATTATCTAAATGAGGAATGAAGAATTAAATTGAAACTTTTTGAACCTAAATGATAAGAAAACAGGATGGGAATACAATCCCCCAACCCTAGTGTAGTGCAGTGACAACGTCAATCATAAATTTATCGGATTAATCCAACCCGGAATTTAGTACTCCCAAGCATTATGTATACGAGGTTCAAGCCCGCGTCATACCTAATCTGAGGATGAGTAAATCGGTATCGCGATAATTGCACTCAAATTGTACTCTATATCATCACGAGTACCCAAGGGCAAACGAGATATAAAGATCCACAATTATTATGTAATTACGCAATACGATCAAAATTAATCGTTAAATTCATCGGATTAACGTTATACACATACACTAACACGTCAGGTTGGGTTCATGCATCCCAACCTTTAAAACCTAGCCGGACATGTTGAATGGACTAATACATGAAATAGTAACGTTGCATGTGCATGAAATCATGATGAAACTAGCTAGAAGCATGTAAATACGTATTATTAACGCAAAAACAAGTTGAATCGATTACGAAACTAAGCATGCAAGAACAATGACAAGAATCTTAAATTATTAATTAAAACTTGAAAAACAAACCCTTAACAATTGAATCTTGAAGAAAATAATTCCTTTGATGTTCTTAGATGTTTCTCCTTCTTCTTCTCTATCAAAAACTGAGTAAAACTACTCCTAATGGCTGCTCCTAAGTTGTTGCCTACGTTCCCTACAATTTTTGAGAAGTTAAAACCTAATAGGAGACTTGGGAACCAATCAGCATAAAAGGCAAAATTCGCGTATCAGGTACCCCGAACTGGTTCGGGTGTACCTGCGAACCGGTTCGCCCCCCCCCCCCCCAAACAGGTTCGGTCTGGGGTTCGCAAATGTATGCTGGCCTGGAGTTCAAGACTTAGGATTTTTCTGCTTTTCTCTTCTTTTCTTGGATTTTTCTTCAATTTCAACTGAGCATAACTTTTTAACCGTAGCTCGGATTTGGGTGTCGTTTCTTCCAGTGTTCTCGTTGTTCTGAGATCTTCAACTTTCCAGTTGACTTCTCTTTCCGGATCTGGCTACAAAATTAACAATTTTCCCTTGAACTTGCCTTCTTAGCTTTTCTAGCATTGTCTTGCTTCCTCTTTTCCACTGCTTGCATAATTAACCTGTAAAACCAATAAGAGAAGAACGAAACACGAAATACTCGCCAACGAAGGTTAGTAGCATAAATGTGCATCAAATCCATATATGTTACATCACTCGGGTTCAAAAATGTACTGAAATTAGGGGAATAAATATACAATATTTATGCCCAATCAAACCCCCCTAACTTAGAACTTTGCGCGTCCCGAGCAATGTAAAAGAATGAGAGTATGAGTTAAGGATCCATCAAAGACTTTATTGGGATAGAGCACCACTTTCGCGGGCAAGTGATTGCATTTAGCGCATGCAACAAGCCTTTAAACCTCTAGGTTACCCTAGTAGGACGAGTTGTGTCTCGTGAGGGTTTGCAGTGAATATATCCACAAAATTCGACTCAAAGAAAATTCAAAATATGCAAAAATTGTGCAATTCAAACTTTTCCAAAAAATAGTCATCATCAAGTCATATTTATGAGTCTCAAACCGTAGTGTGTGTGTGCAAAGCCGGAAATGTAACCGCCAATTTTCACTGATTGATCATTACGTTACTTATCCGAAAATTCGTTTTGATTTCAATTTCTCACGGAACGCTCTCACAACTAATCTCTCGAATTATGGTTATTCTCTCTGCATGCGTGATATAAAGAGTAAATGTAATGGAAGAAAATTCACGCATACAAGTAGAAAGACGAAAACTTTATGGCAAAAGGATCTCATCAACGGATTATGGTTTTAAAAACGGGAACATTGCCTCTATTTCGCGCACTTAACCTCTTATATTATCTTTTGGTGTCTTAACTCTCCACGCGGTAATCAATTTTCACAATTTGGACTCGGTTAGGACTTTTTCGGGTTGAAGGTTGCATTGGGTAAAATGAAGGAGTTATGGAAGGTTGGAATTAGAGAAGTCATTAATGATGTCCAATTGTGTTTTTTCCGGGCTATTGCTCATTTTTTCTTCTTTTTCTATTTTGTTTTTGTTTTTTCATTTGTTTTCTTGTTGTTTTTGTTGAGCATACTATTTTGTTTCTTTCCCCTTTATATGCACTTTTTGGACTTAAAATCTAAATTTTCTCATTTTTCGCAATTCCGACTATTTTGGGTTTTTCGGGTTGTCAAACGAAAGGGAAATTTATTCGGCTCAATTTGGGTTGCAAAGGGTGATTTTTTGCTACTTTTTTCTGGCCAAAATTTTGGGTGACAAACGAGGGCCTACTTCATTGTCCAAAATGCCAATTGAGTTACTACATGCGTTTCGAGATGAATTTAAGTTTAGAGACTAATTTGGCACGTTTTTTTTTCAAGGCAATATTGCACACATTTTTCAAAACCGATCAAAATGAAAGGATTGAGATCCTTGACAACTTATTAAGCGCTAAAAAGAACCTTGAGTTAACAATTAACTCGGAATGATTTAAAAACCTCGCAAAACGGGATAGGCTCGAATCTCACCGGGTTTGTTAATCTCCACATTTATTCGTTAAGTCGTCAATTTTCGCACAATTTCCATCTTTGGTCAATTTCGGCTTTGTGTATGTTGGATATTTACAATTTGAGACTCCAACTCGACTTTTAATGATATTTTTGAAAATTTTGAATTCCAATTTTTTATTTATTTTGAACAAAATTTTTTTGGGGGTTTTCGAAATTTTATGATTTTTTTTGGAAATTTTTGGGCATTTTTGAAAATTTGTGAAGTTTTAGAAATACGCACTTGTGCCCCCCCTAACTTAGACTTTTGCATTGTCCTCAAGCAAAAGGACGAAAATCTAACTCAAGGCGAATGAAAAGTGCGAAAAAATAAAACAAACAAATATTTAAATGCAACAAGACACTATATGATACTCATGCATGACTCAAAAATACAACCATAATCACCCCATATGGGTCGGGGGTGCGACGACCTCTCATCTCTCCACAAACTCACCCGACCCCAATCACGGGGTTTGATGTTCTCCTTGTCTCTCCCGTCCTAGGATTATAAGCTAACAATCGGAACAAGTTAGGACCTCGCCCATAGATAAAGGATAGATCGGGAGACTCATCGTGACTAACTGGAAGGGGATCCTCGTGATGCTGGCTCAAACTGTGATCTGCGTGCACTGACTAGGAGGGAACACCTAGGTTTCGTTCAATTTTTAAGATGCATGGGTCGGGCTCTAAGTCAGATGAACCACAACTTTTCTCCTCACTTGCCTTCTGGGACTCTAGTGTTGTGGGTGGATTATCACAACGAAGGAATTTATCAATTTTTTCTTTCAATTCACTTTCGTCTAAGTGACTACATGAATCCAATAGGGATTGGCCTTCAATAGTAATACATTCATCCACCTGCTCGAATTCTCTTTCAAAATCTTCCATGCTCATGTCTCCTAGTTCTCTCTCTCGAGTAGTGCCTACGTCCTTTCTTACTTGCTCGATCTCCAACTCCACTAGTTTTCTCTCTTCTAACCCCTCTCTCTCTCTTTCAATTGCGGTCACTACACACCTCTTCCCCACTTTTCGCTATGAAATATGGCACACCCCTAATGGATCTCTCTTGTGGGATCCCTCATTCTCATGGCTTGACACTAAGTAGGACCCTAGGGCATCTGCACAATCATTTTCCTCAAAGTATTCCCCTACGATCTCGTCTATGAAGCTCACCGCGTGAAGGTCATCTTCTTCCCCCGTATGTTGGGCGACATGGAAGATGTTGGTCTCTAAGGTCATGTTCCCAAAGGTGAGTTGCATTCTCCCATTCTGAGTATTGATGATTGCGTTAGCCGTAGCTAAGAAAGGGCGCCCAATAATGATGGGAACATGGTTGCTCGAGTTAAAGGAGGGCTCCGTGTCCCAAATGACAAAGTCTACCGGGAAGTAGAAAGTGTCAATTTGGACGATCACGTCCTCGACTATGCCTCTTGGGATCTTCACGATTCGATCCGCTAATTGGAGAGTGACCTTTGTGGGCTTGAGGTCGCCCAAGTCAAGTTGCCTATAGATGGAGTAAGGGAGGATATTGACACTTGCTCCCAAATCAAGTAAGGCTTTTTCGATTTTGTTTTCTCCAATGATACAGGAAATGGTGGGTGCACCGGGATCTTTGAATTTCGGTGGGAGATCATTGAGTAGAATGGAGCTCACATTCTGTGCTAGAAAGACATTTTACGTTACCTTCATCTTTCTCTTTACCGTCAACAAGTCTTTAATGACCTTTCCATAAGCTGGAATTTGCTTAATGGCATCGAGGAAAGGTAAATTCAGCTTAACTTGTTTGAGCACGTCATCACATGGGTTTCCTTTATAGGAAGGAAATAGCCTTTGAGGAAACGGTTCCGCGGAGGGTGGTTTCACGACTACCTCGGGCTCACTAGCGTCTTCTTTGTCACTCTCATTTAAGGAGACATCTTCGGCCTCTTTCGTGCCGGGCGAAATCTCCTTGTCTTTAAGTACGTCTCATGGGGGAGGTGACAAGTCAACTATCCTCCCACTACGTAGAGTGGTAATTGCGCTACATTGCTCAGGATGGTCATGGGGTGTCGAGCTAACACTAGTTTGACCTTGGAGAGGTCTTTGGCCCTGGGCAGGAAACTTTCCCTTCTCTTGAACACTCAATGAGGATTGTATTTGAGACAGATTCGCATTTATGTCGCCGATCAGACGATCATATTTGGCATTGGTTGCGGTCTAGCTTGCGATGAATTGATTCATAGTATCCTCGAAAGTTCTCCGCTGTGGCGGGATATAATTTCCGTGAGGTGGTGGTATTTTCACATGTCCTTGCATGTGTGGAGCTTGTTGGAATTGTTGTGGTGTAGGAGGGGCAACATGCGAAGGAGGGTTCATTGCGGCATGTTGTTGCCCGTAGTTAAAACCAGGATGATTTTTCCACGAAGGGTTGTATGAATTCCCGTGCGGGGCACCAAAATTACCCTTAAAGCCTCCTATACCACTAACTTGCTCTTGCAACATTACTTTGTAGGCGGGTATCGTCGGACATTCCTCAGTTGAATGTCCCGCCTCACAAATTGCACACACCTTCACGATAGGGTTTGGAATGGGTCCAACTAGTCCTTTTTTATATAACTCGCATAGGTCTCGCAATCCTTTCTCAATGGTGTCCAATCGACAGTCCGTCATAGAATTCTTATCTACGTGGAATAGACCGGACGTCGATGGAGCGGTGGTAGATTGTCGATTTCAATTTTGAGCATTCGGATCGGATGTATCCCAGGACTGGGTAGTCTCGGCCACATACCTCATGTGAAGATCAGCATCATGGGCATCTAAATCGACAAATGGACCACTTCCCATGGTTTCAATAAGCTATTTAGAATTAAGATTCAACCCATTATAGATAAAGGAGATGATTTGCGATGGATCAAATCCATGATGGGGGCATGAAGCCACTAACTCGTTGAAACGTTCATAACACCGATGGAATGGCTCATTTTCTTGTTGCCTGAATGCTTGAATTTGAGCCTTTATAGAGATTATTCGATGTGTTGGGAAGAATTTCTTAAGAAATTTAGACTGTAGTTCATTCCAGGATGGAATCGAGCTTGGGGGTAAAGACCATAGCCAAGCTTTAGCTTTATCTTTAAGCGAGAAGGGGAAGAATTTGAGGCGGATTACCTCTTGTGTGCAGGTTTGATCGTTGAGAGTATCACACACGTCCTCAAATTCCCTTATATGGAGGTATGGCTTTTTCAGAATCCATACCGTGGTAATGTGGTAGCATCTGGATCATTCCATTTTTGAAACGAAACTGCCCGGCATTATACGGGAGTATAATGCATCCCGGAGTGACAGTGCGCTCAGGATATAAGAATTCTCTCAACGGGCGGTATGAAAGCTCATCCTCACCGGTGGGTGCATTACTATGTTGCGACATCTCTCTCTCACTTGACGACTAGGCCCTTTCACTAGGTGTGTTCGAAGTGTGTCCTACAAATGAGAATGGAGTGTTACTGGAGACTGAGTGCGACGGTGTGGGCGGTGGGATCCAAAACTGTGGGGCGTTTGGAGTGTGGGGACTATCAGGGTTATACTCAACAAGAGGATTTTTGTGAATGCTGGTTGGAGTATTATGGGGTGTGGGAGTAGTTTTAGAATTTTGCATTAAAGCTTAGGAGAGGTGATGATTATGAATTTTTTATTTTTATTTTTATTTTATTTTATTATTATTTTTTTTTCCTTTTTAGTCAAAGCTTTGGATTAACTCAATCTAATCCTAAGTTTACCTAGTTCCCCGGCAACGGCGCCAAAAACTTGACACGACTCAGAATGTGTCTCTAAAGTGTGTACTCTCTAGGCTCAAGTGTAAGCCTGTCGCTCAAGTAATAATCCGACAAGTCGGGTATCGATCCTCAAGGAAAAAGGACAACGGAGTTGTGACGATGGAATCAGACGGAGGAATCCTAACAATGACTCTAAAAAAGGAAGGAAAAGATTTGGTTTTGGTTTTGGGGATTGATTAACTAAATGCAATTATGAAATTAGGATGAACTATGCAACTAACTAAATTATCTAAATGAGGAATGAGGAATTAAATTGAAACTTTTTGAACCTAAATGATAAGAAAACGGGATGGGAATACAATCCCCCAACCCTAGTGTAGTGCAGTGACAACGTCAATCATAAATTTATCCGATTAATCCAACCCGAAATTTAGTACTCCCAAGCATTATGTATACGAGGTTCAAGCCCGCGTCATACCTAATTTGAGGATGAGTAAATCGGTATCGTGATAATTGCACTCAAATTGTACTCTATATCATCACGAGTACCCAAGGGTAAACGAGATATAAAGATCCACAATTATTATGTAATTACGCAATACGATCAAAATTAATCGTTAAATTCATCGGATTAACGTTATACACATACACTAACACGTCAGGTTGGGTTCATGCATCCCAACCTTTAAAACCTAGCCGGACATGTTGAATGGACTAATGCATGAAATAGTAACGTTGCATGTGCATGAAATCATGATGAAACTAGCTAGAAGCATGTAAATACGTATTATTAATGCGAAAACAAGTTGAATCGATTACGAAACTAAGCATGCAAGAACAATGACAAGAATCTTAAATCTTTAATTAAAACTTGAAAAACAAACCCTTAACAATTGAATCTTGAAGCAAATAATTCCTTTGATGTACCTAGATGTTTCTCCTTCTTCTTCTCTATCAAAAACTGAGTAAAACTACTCCTAATGGCTGCTCCTAAGTTGTTGCCTACGTTCCCTACAATTTTTGAGAAGTTAAAACCTAATAGGAGACTTGTGAACCAATCAGCATAAAAGGCAAAATTTGCGTATCAGGTACCCCGAATCGATTCGGGTGTACCTGCGAACCGATTCGCGCCCCCCAAACAGGTTCGGTCTGGGGTTCGCGAATGTATGCTGGCCTGGAGTTCAACATTTAGGATTTTTCTGCTTTTCTCTTCTTTTCATGGATTTTTCTTCAACTTCAACTGAGCATAACTTTTCAACCGTAGCTCGGATTTGGGTGCCGTTTCTTCCAGTGTTCTCATTGTTCCGAGCTCTTCAACTTTCCAGTTGACTTATCTTTCCAGATCTGGCTACAAAATTACCAATTTTCCCTTGAACTTACCTTCTTAACTTTTCTAGCATTGTCTTGCTTCCTCTTTTGCACTGCTTGCATAATTAACCTGTAAAACCAATAAGAGAAGAACGAAAGACGAAATACTCGCCAACGAAGGTTAGTAGAATAAATGTGCATCAAATCCATATATGTTACATCACTCGGGTTCACAAATGCACTGAAATTAGGGGAATAAATATACAATATTTATGCCCAATCACACCCAAACGGCCCCTTCAGAGGCACCAATATTTCGTACGAGACTAATGTAAATCATAGAAACTAATCGCATGATCACGGCACTCCCGGTTTGAGAATAGGGCAATAATACGCAATTTTTTAGTCTTATCCTTAAAAACATGGCGTTAGAAGGAAAAAAACTCGAGACAACCCTTGAGCGCCCCCGTGAGAGGCACCAACATCTCTCACTAGATGAATATAACTCGTAAGAGAAGATCGCCCGATCTCGAGACTCCCAATTTGAGAATACGATGATAATTTGCAAATTTTTAGACTTAAACTTGAGAATATGGAGTTAGAAGGAAAAAACCCGAGACAACCCCTGAACGGCCCCGTGAGAGGCACCAACACTGCTCAGGGGACCAATATAACTCGTAAGAACTGATCGCATTATCACGGGACTTTCGGTTTGAGACTACAATGATAATTTGCAAATTTCTAGACTTAGGTTAAAAAATAAGGCATTAGTTAAAAAATATGGGCTCGTGAGAGGCACCGACACCTCGCACTGGACCAATATAATTTGTAGGAACTGGCCGCATGATTACGGTTTCCTCATTTGAGATTACGATGATAGTTTGCAAATTTTGAGACTTAGGCTTAAAAAAGGCGTTTGAGGGAAAAAACAAAAACAACCCTCGAACGATCTCGTGAGAGGCACCGATACCTCACACGGGACCACTATAAATCTTAGGAATTGACCTCAATATCACGAGACTCCCCGTTTGAGAATACAATGATAATTTGAAAATTTCTAGACTTGGGCATAAAAATATGGCATTAGAAGGAAAAAACCTAAAAAAGCACCCGAACAACCTCGTGAGAGACATGAACACCTGGCATGGGACCAATGTAACACGTAAGAATTGATCATGTAGTCACGGGACTCCTGGTTTCAGAATATGATGATAATTTAAAAAATATCGTGACTTAGGCTTAAAAATATGGCTTTTATGGGCAAAAACCCGAGGCAACACCCAAAAGGCCCCGTCAGAAGCACCAACACCTCGTTAGAGACCAATGTAAATCGTAGAAATTGACTGCATGATCACAGGACTCTCGGTTAGAGAATAAGACAATCATTTACAAATTTTTATACGAAGGCTTAAATATATGGCAATAGAAGGAAAAAATCGGAGACAACCCCTGAACGGCGCCATGAGAAGCACCAACACCTCTCACGGGACCAATATAACTCGTAAGAACTGACTGCCCGACCACGGTACTCCCGATTTGAGAATACGATGATAATTTGCAAATTTCTAGAGTTAGGCTTAAAAATATTGCGTTAGAAGGCAAAAACTTTGGACAACCCCTGAACGGCCCCGTGAGAGGCACCAACAGCTCTGACGGGAACAATACAACTTGTAAGAACTGATCGCATAAACACGGGACTCACGATTTGAGACTACGATGATAATTTACAAATTTCTAGAGTTAGGCTTAAAAACAAGGCGTTAGAAGGCAAAAACCCGAAACAGCGCATGAACTATCCCGTAAGAGGCAGTGACACCTCGCACTGGACCAATGTAACTCGCAAGAACTGATCGCGTGATTTTGGGACTCCCGATTTGAGAATACGATGATAATTTGCAAATTTTAAGACCTAGTCTTAAAAACAAGTCATTTAAAGGCAAAACCCAAAATAGCCCCTTAACGATCCTATAAGAGGCACCGACACCTCACACGGGACCAATGTATCTCGTAGGAATTAATTACGTGATCACGGGAGGACTCTTGATTTGACAATACGATGATAATTTTCAAATTTCTAGACATAGGCTTAAAAACATGGCGTTAGAAGGAAAAAAAACCCCAAAAAAGCCCCTGAACATCCCCGTAAGAGGCACCAACACCACCCAGGGGACCAATGTAACTCGTACAAATTGGTCATGCTATCACGGCACTCCTAATTTGACAATATGATGATAATTTGAAAATATCATGACTTAGGCATAAAAACAAGTCGTTAAAGGGAGAAAACTCGAGGTAACCCACAAAAACCCCCGTGAGAGGCACCAACACCTCGGACGAGACTAATGTAACTTGTAGAAATTGATCGCGTGATCACGGGACTCTCAGTTTGAGATTACAATGATAGTAGGCAAATTTCTAGATTTAGGCTTAAAAACATGGCGTTAGAAGGCAAAAACTCAAAACATTCCTCGAACGGCCCTATGAGAGGCACCAACACCTCGCTCGGGGCCAATGTAAATCGTAGGAACTGACCACCCGATGATAGGACTCTCGGTTTGAGAATATGACAATAATACGTGAATTTCAAGATTTAGTCTTAAAAACATGGAGTTAGAAAGCAAAAACCCGAAATAACCTCGAAATGGTCCCTTGAGAGGCACTAACACCTCGCACGGGACTAATGTAACTCGTCGGAACTGACCGCCCGATCACGGGACTCTTAGTTTGAGAATACGATGATAATTTACAAATTTCTAGACTTACGCTTAAAAACATGGCGTTAGAAGGAAAAAACCCGAAACAGCCCCGTAAAAGGCACCAACACCTCGTATGGGACCAATGTAACTCGTAGGAACTCACCGTGGAATAACAGGACTCTTAATTTGACAATACGATGATAATTTATAAATATCAAAACTTAGGTTTTAAAACACTGTGTTAGAGGGATAAAACCCGAGACAACCCTCAAACGGCCCCATGAGGCTACAAAACCTCATATGAGACCGCGTGATTACGGGACTCTTAGTTTGATTATACGATTATAATTCACAAATTTCAAGACTTAGGCTTAAAAATACAGCGTTAGAAGCCAAAAAATGAAAAATCCCCCAAACTGCCCCGTGAGAGGCACCAACACCTCACACGGGAGCAATGTAACTCATAAGAATTGACCGAGCAGTCACGGCACTCGCAGTTTGAGAATCTGACAATAATTTGAAAATATCATGACTTAGGCTTACAAGCATGGCGTTAAAGGGAAAAACCTGAGGCAACACCCAAACGAACCCATGAGAGGCACCAACACCTCATACGAGACCAATGTAACTCGTAGAAATTGACCGTGTGATCATAGGACTCCCGATTTGAGAATACGATAATAATTTGCAAATTTCTAGATTTAGGCTTAAAATATGGCGTTAGAAGGCAAAAACCCGAGATAACCCCTGAAGGTCCCCGTGAGAGGCACCAACACCTCTCACGTGACCAATATAACTCATAAGAAATGACCGCCCGATCACAGGACTCCCTATTTGAGAATACGACGATAATTTGCAAATTTTTAGACCTAGGCTTAAAACATAGTGTAGACGGCAAAAACTCGAGGCAGCCTCCAAACGGCCCTGTGAGAGGCATCAATGCCTCGCACGAAACAAATTTTACTCGTAGGAACTGGCCGACCGATCATAGGACTCTCGATTTGATAATACGATGATAATAGGTGAATTTTTAGACTTAGGCTTAAAAACATGGCGTTAGAAGGCAAAAACTCGAAACAACCCCTGAACGGTCCCGTGAGAAGCTTCGACACCTTTGATTGGACCAATCTATCTCGTAGGAACTGACTGCATGATTACGGGACTCCCGATTTGAGAATACGATGATAATTTACAAATTTTGAGACTCAGGCTTAAAATTAAGGCGTTTGAAGGAAAAATTCAAAACAGCACGTGAACGGTCCCGTGAGTGGCACACACACCTCGAACGGGACCAATGAAACTCGTAAAAATGGACCACGCGATCACGGGACTCCCAGTTTGAGAATACGATGATAATTTCCAAATTTCTAGACTTAGGCATAAAAACACGGTGTTAAAAGGAAAAAATAAGGAAAATACCCTGAACAACCCATTAGAGGCACTAACACCTCGAACGAGACCAATGTAACTCGCAGCAATTGACTGCACAGTCATGGGACTCCTGGTTTGAGAATATGACGATAATTTGAAAATATCATAACTTAGGCTTAAAAACATGGCGTTAAAGGGCGAAAACTCGAGGTAGCACCTAAACGGACTCATGAGAGGCACCAACACCTCGTACGAGACCAATGTAACTTATAAGAACTGATCCCGACTTGAGAATACGATGATAATTTGGAAATTTCTAGATTTAGGCTTAAAAACCTGGCATTAGAAGGCAAAAACCCGAAGCATCCTCTAAATGGCCCCGTGAGAGGTACCAACGCCTCGCACAGAACCAATATCATGACTTAGGCTTAAAAACAAGGTGTTTGAAGGCAAAACCTGAAACAGCCCTCGAACGGTCCCATGAGAGGCACCGACACTTCTCACGGGACCAATATAACTCATGAGAACCGAGCGCATGATCATGGGACTCCCAATTTGAGAGTACGACAATAATTAGCAAATTTCTAGACTTAGGCATAAAAAAATGGCGTCATAAGGCAAAAACCCAAAAAAGCCCTTGAACAGCCCCGTGAGAGGCACCAACACCTTGCACGGGACTAATGTAACTGGTAGCAATTGACTGCGCAGTCACGGGACTCTCAATTTTAGAATATAATGATAATTTGAAAATATCATAACTTAGGCTTAAAAATATGGCGTTAAAGGGTGAAAACTCGAGGCAGCATCCAAACGAGCCCGTGAGAGGCACCAACACCTCGTACAGGACTAATGTAACTCGCAGAAATAGACCGTGCGATCATATTTCTCCTGATTTAAGAATACGACGATAAATTGCAAATTTCTAAACTTAGGCTTAAAAACATGGCGTAAGAAGGCAAAAACTCGAGGCAGTCTTCGAACGGCCCCGTGAGAGGCACGAACTCCTCACACGGAACCAATGTAAGTCGTAGGAACTCATCATCCAATCATTGGACACTCGGTTTGATAATACGATTAGAATAGTCAAATTTCTAGACTTAGGTTTAAAAACATGGCATTAGAAGGAAAAAACTCGAAACAACACTTGAACGACCCCTTGGGGGGGCACAAACACCTCACACGAGAAAATTGTAACACGTACGGACTTACCGAACGATAACAGGACTCCAGATTTGAGAATACAATGATAACATGTAAATATCATAACTTAGGGTTAAAAACACGATGTTAAAGGGTAAAACCCTGAGACAGCCCCCGAACAGCCCCATGAGAGGAACTAACACCTCCTACGAGACCAATATAACTCATAGGAACTGATCGCTTGATGACGAGAGTCCCGATTTGAGAATATGACAATAATTTGCAAATTTCTAAACTATTGCTTAAATACATGACCTTAGAATGCAAAAACTCGAGACAGGCTCCGAACGGCCCCGTAAAAGGCACCAACACCTCGCACGGGACCAATGTAACTCGTAGGAGCTGACCCCAACATCACGGCACTCCCGATTTGATACTACGATGATAATTTACAAATATTAAGACTTAGTCTTAAAAATATAGCGTTAGAAGGAAAAAACCTCAGACAACTCCCGAACGTCCTCGTGAGAGGCACCAACACCTCACATGGGACCAATGTAACTCGTAGGAACTGACCGCGCGATCACGAGACTCCCAGTTTGAGAATACAATGATAATTTGGAAATTTTTAGACTTAGGATTAAAAACATGGCATTAAAATGAAAAAAATCTCAAAAAATCCCCCGAATGATACCCTGTGAGAGGCACCAACACCTCGGGCGGGACCAATTTAACTTAAGAATTGATCGCGCAGTCACGGTACTTTCGATTTGAGAATATGATGATAATTTGAAAATATCGTGACTTAGGCTATAAAATATTACGTTAAAGGGCAAAAACCCGAGGCAGCAACCAAACGGCTCCGTGTGAGGCACCAACACCTCATTCAAGAATAATGTAACTCATAGAAATAGACTGCGCGATCACGAGACTCTTGGTTTGAGAATTTGGCAATAAGTTTCAAATTTCTAGACTAAGGCTTAAAAAATGGGATTATAAGGCAATAACCTTAGACAGGCCCAGAACGGCGCCGTGAGAGGCACCAACAGCTCTCACAGGACTAATATAACTCGTAAGAACTGACCGCCCGACCATGGGACTCCCGATTTGTGAATTGACCATAATTTGTAAATTTCTTGACTTAGGCTTAAAAACATGGCGTTAGAAGGAAAAAATCCGAGACAACGTGAGAGGCACTGACACCTCTTAGGGGACCAATATAACTCGTAAGAATGGATCACACGATCTCGGGACTCCCGATTTGAGACTATAATGACAATTTGTAGATTTCTAGGCTTAGCCT
This sequence comes from Sambucus nigra, assembly GCA_949130495.1. Classification (NCBI taxonomy): domain Eukaryota; kingdom Viridiplantae; phylum Streptophyta; class Magnoliopsida; order Dipsacales; family Adoxaceae; genus Sambucus; species Sambucus nigra. The sequence continues at coordinate 602,093,804 of OX422207.1, forward strand.
TAAAAATAAGGAATTACTAGGCAAAAACTCGAAACAACCCCCGAACGGTCCCATGAGAGGCACCGACACCTCGCACAACACCAATGTAACTCATAGGAACTGATCGCGTGAGTACGGGACTCTCGATTTGAGAATACAATGCTAATTTGCAAATTTCAAGACATAGGCTTAAAAATAAGGCGTTTGAAGGTAAAACCCAAAACAGCCCTTGAACGGTCCCGTGAGAGGCACCGACAACTCGCACAGGACCATTATAACTCGTAATAATTGACCGTACGATCACTGGTCTCTCGATTTTAGAATACGATGATAATTTATAAATTTCTAGACTTAGGCTTAAAAACATGGCGTTAGAAGGGAAAAACTAGAAAAAGCCCTCGAACAGCCCCGTGAGAGGCACCAACACCTCGTAAGGGACCAATGTAACTCGTAGCAATTGACCACGCAGTCATGGGTCTCTTGATTTGAGAATAAGATGATAATTTGAAAATATCGCGACTTAGGCTTAAAAAAGTCGATAATGAGTGAAAACCCAGGGCACTACCCTAACGGCCCCGTGAGAGTCACCAACACCTCGTACGAGACTAATTTAACTTGTAGAAACTGACCGCACAATCACGGGACTCCCGGTTTGAGAATACGATGATAATTTGCAAATTTTTAGACTTAGCCTTAAAAACATGGCGTTCGAAGGTCAAAACTCGAGGCAGCCTCCGAATGGCCCCGTGAGAGATACCAACGCCTCACACGGAACCAATATAACCTGTAGGAACTGATCGCCCGATCATGGGACTCTCGATTTGAAACTATGATGACAATTTGCAGATTTCTAGACTTAGGCTTAAAAATAAGCAGTTAGAAGGCAAAAACTTGAAACATCCCCTGAACGTTCCTGTAAGAGGCACTGACACCTCGCACTGGATCAATGTAACACGTAGGAACTGACCGTTTGATAACGGGACTCCCAGTTTGATAATACGATGATAATTTGTAAAATTTGAGACTTAGGCTTAAAACAAGGCGTTTTATGGCAAAACTCGAAACTACCCTCGAATGGTCCCGTGAGAGGAACCGACACCTCACACGGGACCAATGTAACTCGTAAGAACTGATCGAGTGATCACGGGACTCCAAGTTTGAGAATACGATGACAATTTTCAAATTTTAGACTTACACTTAAAAACATGGTGTTAGAAGGCAAAGAGCGAAAATAACACCCGACGATAAAAATTGGAAACAACCCTCGAACGGCCCTGTGAGAGGCACCAATACCTCGCACGAGACCAATGTAGCTCGTAGGAACTCACTTCACAATAATAGGACTCCCGATTTGAAAATACGATGATAATTTGTAAATATCTCGACTTAGGGTTATAAACACTGCGTTAGAGGGCGAAAACTCGAGACAACCCCCGAACGGCCCTATGAGAGGCACCAACACCTGGTACGAGACCAATGTAACTTATAGGAGCTGATTGTGCAATCACGAGAGTCCCAATTTTAGAATACGATAATAATTTGCAAATTTCTAGTCTTAGGCACAAATACATGGCCTTAGAATGCAAAAAGTTGAGATAGCCCCTGAACGGCCCTGTGAAAGGTACCAACACCTCGCACGGGACCAATGTAACTCATAGAAATTGACCGCAAGATCAAGACACTCCCGATTTCATGCTACGATGATAATTTACAAATTTCAAGACTTAGTCTTACAAAGATAGCGTTAGAAAGAAAAAATCAAAGACATCCCCCGAACGACCCCGTGAGAGGCACTAACACCTCGCACGGGACAAATGTAGCTCATAGGAACTGACCACAAGATCACGGAACTCCCAATTTGAGACTACGATGATAATTTGAAAATATCAAGACTTAGTTTTAAAAATATAGCGTTAGAAGGCAAAAATCTGAGACATCCCCCAAACGGCCTTTTGAGAGGCACCAACACCTCGCACGGGACCAATATAACTGGTAGGAACTGATCGTGCAATCACAAGACCCCCGATTTGAGAATACAACGATAATTTGAAAATTTCTAGACTTAGGCTTAAAAACATGGTGTTAGAAGGAAAAAACTCAAAAAATCCCCCAAACGATCCCGTGAGAGGCACCAACACCGCGCCCGGGACCAATGTACATCGTAAGAATTGATTGCGGTTTGAGAATATGATGTTAATTATAAAATATCATGACTTAGCCTTAAAAATATATCATTAAAGACTAAAAACCCGAGGCATCACCCAAACGGCCCCGTGAGAGGAACCAACACCTCGTATGAGACCACCGTAACTCGTAGAAACTAATCGCGTGATCACGGGACTCCTGGTTAGAGAATACGACAATAATTTTCAAATTTCTAAAAGAAGGCTTAAAAACATGGCTTTAGAAGGCAACAATCTGAGATAGCCCTTGAACGGCGCCGTGAGGGGCACCAACACCCCTCACGGGATCAATACAACTCGTAAGAACTGATCGCCCGACCACGGGACTCCCGATTTGAGAATATGATGATAATTTGTAAATTTCTATACTTAGGCTTAAAAATATGGCGTTAGAAGGAAAAAACATGAGACAACCCATGAATGGCCCCGTAAGAGGCACAAACACCTCTCAAGGGACCAGTATAACTCATAAGAACAAATCGCACGATCTCAGGACTCCCGATTTGAGACTATGATGACAATTTGCAAATTTCTAGTTTTAGGCTTAAAAATAAGGGGTTAGAAGGCAAAAGCTCGAAACAGCCCCCGAAGTTCTCGTGAAAGGCATCGACACCTCGCACTAGACTAATGTAACTCGTAGGAACTGAAAGCGTGATAACGGGACTCCTAGTTTGAGAATACGATGATAATTTGCAAATTTCGAGATTTAGCCTTAAAAACAAGGCATTTTAAGACAAAACTCAAAACTGCCCCCGAATGGTCTCGTGAGAGGAATCGACACCTCGCACGGGACCAATGTAACTCGTAATAACTAGTCGAGTGATCACGGGACTCCCGACTTCAGAATACGATGATAATTTATAAATTTCTAGACTTAGGCTTAAAACATGGCGTTAGAAGGTAAAAACACGAGACAACCCCCGAACGGCCCCATAAGAGGCACCAACACCTCTCAGGGGACCAATATAACTCGTAAGAATGGATTGCAGGATCTCAGAATTCTCGGTTTAAGACTATGATGACAATTGGAAGATTTATAGACTTAGGCTTCAAAACAAGGGGTTAGAAGGCAAAAACTGGAAGCATCCCCCGAACGTTCTCATGAGAGGCATTGATACCTCCTACTGGACCAATGTAACTCGTAGGAACTGACCGCGTGATAACGGTACTCCCAATTTGAAAATATGACGATAATTTGCAAATTTCGAGACTTAGGCTTAAAAATATGGCGTTTTAAGGCAAAATTTGAAACTGCCCCCGAATGGTCCTGTGAGGGGAACCGACACCTCGTACGGGACCAATGTAACTCGTAAGAACTGATCGAGTGATCAAGGGACTCCCTGTTTGAGAATACGATGGTAATTTGTAGATTTCTAGACTTAGGCTTAAAAACATGGCGTTACAAGGTAAAAACTAGAAAAAAAAAGCCCCCGAGTAGCCCCATGAGAGGCACTAACACCTCACACGGGACCAATGTACGTCGTAGTAATTGAATGCGCAGTCACGAGACTCTTAGTTTGAGAATATGATGATAATTTGAAAATATCAAGACTTACACTTAAAAACAAGGCGATAAAGGGCGAAAACCCGAGGCAGCACCCAAACGGCCCCGCGAGAGGCACCAACACCTCGTACGAGACCAATGTAACTTGTAGGAACTAACCACGTGATCTTGAGATTCCCGGTTTGCGAATACTATGATAATTTACAAATTTTTGGACTTAGCCTTAAAAATACGGCGTTAAAAGGCAAAAAAACCAAGGCAGTCTTCGAATGACCCGGTGAGAGGCACCAACACCTCGCACGAAAGCAATGTAACTCGTAGAAACTGACCGCCCGATCATGGGACTCTCAGTTTGAGAATAATATGATAATAGGTGAATTTCAAGACTTAGGCTTAAAAACATGGCGTTAGAAGGAAAAAATGTGAAATAACTGTCGAATGGCCTCGTTAGAGGCACCAACACCTTGTACGGGACCAATGTAACTCGTAGGAACTTGTCGCCCAATTACGGGACTCTCGATTTGAGAATATGATGATAATTGGTGAATTTCTAGGTTTTGGCTTAAAAACATGGCGTTAGAAGGCAAAAAACTGAAACAGCCCCGAAATAGCCCCGTGAGAGGCACCAACACCTCGCATGGGACCAATGTAACTCGTAAGAACTGACCGTCGGATCACGGGACTCTCAATTTGAGAATAGAATGATAATTTGCAAATTTCTAAACTTATGCTTAGAAATATGGAGTTAAAAGGCAAAAACTGGAAACAACCCCCGACGGTGAAAATCGGAAACAACGCCAGAACGACCCTTTGAGAGGCAGCAACACCTCGTGCGAGACCAATGTAGCTCTTAGAAACTCATTGCACGATAAGAGGACTCCTGGTTAGAAAATAGGTTGATGATTTGTAAATATCATGACTTAGGCTTAAAAACACTGCTTTAGAGGGCGAAAACTCGAGACAGCCCCCGAATGGCCCCATGAGAAGCACCAACACTAGGTACGAGACCAATGTAAATCGTAGGAACTGATCATGCAATCACGGGAGTCCCAATTTGAGAATATGATAATAATTTGTAAATTTCTAGTCTTAGGCATAAATGCATGGCCATAGAATGCAAAAACTCAAAACAGCCACCGAACGGCCCTGTGAAAGGTACTAACACCTCGCACGGGACCAATATAACTCATAGGAACTGACCGCAAGATCACGGCACTCCTAGTTTGATGATATAATGATAATTTCCAAATTTCAAGACTTAGGCTTACAAATATAACATTAGAACGTAAAACTCCAAGACAGCCCCCGAACGGCCCCATGTGAGGCACCAGCACCTCGCACGGGACAAATGTAACTCATACGAACTGACCACAAGATCACGGAACTCCCAATTTGAGACTATGATGATAATTGGCAAATATCAAGACTTAGTCTTAGAAATATAGCGTTATAAGGTAAAAATTTGAGACATCCCCCAAACGACCTTTTGAGAGGCACCAACACCTCGCACGGGACCAACGTAACTCGTAGGAACTGATCACGAGACTCCCGATTTGATAATAAGATGATAATTTGAAAATGTCTAGATTTAGGCTTAAAAACATGGCGTTAGAAGGCAAAAACTCAAAAAATCCCCCGAACGATCCCGTGAGAAGCACCAACACCTCATACGGGACCAATGTACATCGTAAGAATTGATCACACAGTCACGGGACTCCTGGTTTGAGAATATGATGATAATTTAAAAATATTGTGACTTAGGCTTAAAAATATACTATTAAAGGGTGAAAAACCGAGGCGCCGAAACGGCCCCGTGATAGGCACCAACACCTTGTACAAGACCACTGTAACTCGTAGATACTGACCGCGTGATCATGGGACTCCTAGTTTGAGAATACAATAATAATTTTCAAATTTCTACATGAAGGCTTAAAAACACGGCGTTAGAAGGAAAAAATCATAGACAGCCCCAGAGCGACGTCGTGAGAGGCACTAACACCTCTCATAGGACCAATATAACTCCTAAGCATTGATCGCCCGACTATGAGATCTCCGATTTGAGAATATGATGATAATTTGTAAATTTCTGGACTTAGGCTTAAAACATGGCATTAGAAGGAAAAAACACGAGATAACCCCTAAACGGCCCCATAGGAGGCACCAACACCTCTCAGGGGATCAATATAACTCGTTAGAACGGATCGCATGATATCGAGACTCTCGGTTTGAGACTACAATGACAAGTTACAAATTTCTAGACTTAGGCTTAAAAATAAGGGGCAAGAAGGCAAAAACTCAAAACAGCCCTCGAACGTTCCCGTGAGAGGCACCAACACCTCGCACTAGACCAATGTAACTCGTAGGAACTGACCACGTGATAACGGGACTCCCAGTTTTTGAATACGATGATAATTTACAAATTTCAAGACTTAAACTTAAACACAAGGCATTTTAAGGCAAAACTCGAAACTTCCCCCGAATGGTTCTTTGAGAGGAATAGACACCTTACACGGGACCAATGTAACTCGTAAGAACTGACCGTAAATTTTTAGACTTAGGCTTAAAAACATGGCATTACAAGGCAAAAACTCGAAGAAGCACCCAAATAGCCATATTAGAGGCACCAACACCTCGCACGGCACCAATGTAACTCGTAGCAATTGACCGCGCAATGATGAGACTCCTAGTTTGAGAATATGATGATAATTTGAAAATATCATGACTTAGGCTTAAAAATAAGGCGATAAAAGGCAAAAACCCAAGGCAACACCCAAACGGCCCTGTGAGAGGCACCAACACCTCGTATGAGACCAATGTAACTTATAAGAACTAACCGCGTGATCTCGAGACTCTCGGTTTGAGAATACTATGATAATTTGTAAATTTCTATACTTAGGCTTAAAAACATTGACTTAGAAGGCAAAAGCTTGAGACAGCCTTCGAATGGCCCCGTGAGAGGCAACAACGCCTCACACGGAACTAATGTAACTCGTAGCTGACTGCTAGATCACGGGACTCTCGGTTTGAGAATACGATGATAATAGGTGAATTTCTATACTTAGGCTGAAAAACATGGCGTTAGAAGGAAAGAGCCGAACGGCCTCATAAGAGGCACTAACACCTCCACGGGACCAATATAACTCGTAGGAACTGACCACCCAATCACGGGACTCTCGATTTGAGAATACAATGATAATAGGTTAATTTCTTGATTAAGACTTAAAAACATGGCGTAAGAAGTTAGAAACCCGAAACACCCCCGAAACGGCCTCATGAGAGCCTCCAACACCTCGCACAGGACCAATGTAACTCGTAGGAACTGATCGCCCGATCACGGGACTCTCGATTTGAGAATACGATAATAAGTTGCAAATTTATCGACTTACGCTTAAAAACATGGCGTTAGAAGGCAAAAACCGAAAATAACTCTCGACAAAAATAACCAGAAAATAACCCCCGATCGGCCCCGTTAGAGGAATTAACACCTCGCATGGGACCAATGTGACTCATAGGAACTCACCACGTGATAACAGGACTCCCGGTTTGTGAATACGATGATAATTTGTAAGTATAAGGACTTAGGCTTAAAAACACTGCGTTAGAGGGTGAAAACTCGAGACAGCCCCCGAACAGCCCCATGAGTGGACCAACACCTCGTACGAGACCATTGTAAATCATAGGAACTAATCGCACGATGAAGGGAATCCCAATTTGAGAATACAAAGATAATTTTCAAATTTCTAGACTTACGCTTAAATACATGGCCATAGAATGCAAAAACCCGATATGGCCCCCGAACGGCCCAGTGAAAAGCACCAACACCTCGTACAGGATGAATGTAACTCATAGGAAATAATCGTAAGATCACAACACTCCCGGTTTGATACGACGATGATAATTTGCAAATATTAAGACTTAGGTTTAAAAATATAGCGTTAGAAGGTAAAAATCTAGGACAACCCCTGAACGGCCCCGTGAGAAGTACCAACACCTCTCAGGGGACCAATATAACTTTTAAGAACTGATCACATGATCACGGGACTCCCGGTTTGGGATGACAATAATAATTTGCAAATTTTTAGACTTACGCTTAAAAATAAGGCATTGGAAGGCAAAAGCCCAAAATAACCCCCGAACGGTTCCGTGAGAGGCACCGACACCTCGCACTAGACCAATGCAACTCGAAGGAACTGATCGCGTCATTACGGGACTCCCACTTTGAGAATATGACCATAGTTTACTAATTTCGAGACTTAGTCTTAAAAAATAAGGCGTTTGAAGGCAAAACCCAAAACAGCCCCCGAACGGTCTCGTGAGAGGCACCGACACCTCGCACGGGACAAATATAACTCTTAGGAACTAACCGCGTGATCATGGGACTGCCCATTTGATAATACGATGATAATTTATAGATTTCTAGACTTAGGCATTAAAACATGGCGTTAGAAGGCAAAAACCCAAAAAAAACCCCGAACAACCTCGTGAGAGGAAAAACACCTTGCATGGGACCAGTGTAACTCGTACGAATTTCCCACAAAGTCATGGGACTCCTGGATTGAGAATAAGACAATAATTTGAAAATATCATGACTTAGGCTTAAAAACATGGCATTAAAGGGAAAAAATCTAAGGTAACCCTCAAACGTCCTCGTGAGAGGAACCAACACCTCGTACGAGACCAAAGTAACTCATAGGAACTGACCGCGCGATCACGGGACTCCTGGTTTAAGAATACGATGATAATTTGCAAATTTTTAGACTTGGACATAAAAACATGGCGTTAGAAGGCAAAAACCCGAAACAATCCCTGAACGACCCCGTGAGAGCCACCAACACCTCGCACGGGACGAACGTAACTTGTAGGAACTGGCCAATGGTCACAGGAGTCCCGATTTGAGAATACGATGATAATTTCCAAAATTCTAGACTTAAACTTAAAAATATGGCGTTAGAAGGCAAAAACTCGAGATAACCCCCGAACGGCCCTGTGAAAGGAACCAACACCTGGTACGGGACTAATGAAACTCGTAAGAACTGACCTCAAGATCACGGTCCTCCCGATTTGAGGCTATGATGATAATTGGCAAATTTTAAGACTTAGGCTTAATAATATAGCGTTAGAAGGCAAAAATTCGAGACACTCCCCGAACGACCCCGTGAGAGGCACCTGCACCTTATATGGAACCAATGTAACTCGTAAGAACTGACCGTGGGATAAAGGGACTCCTGGTTTGAGAATACAACATTAATTTGCAAATTTCTAGACTTAGTCTAAAAAACTTGGCGTTAGAAGGAAAAAACCTAAAAGAAGCCCTCGAACGGCACCGTGAGAGGCACCAACACGTCGCACGGGACCAATATAACTCGAAGGAATTGACCGCACAGTCACGGAAGTCCCGGTTTGAGAATATATTGATAATTTGAAAATATCATAACTTAGACTTAAAAATAAGGCATTTATGGGCAAAAACCCGAGACAGAACCCAAACGGTCCCGTAAGAGGCACCAACACCTCGTATGATACCATTGTAACTCGTAAAAATTGATCGTGTGATCAGGGGACTCCCAGTTTGAGAATATGATAATAATTGGCAAATTTCTATACAAAGGATTAAAAATATGGTGTTAGAAGGCAAAAATCGGAGATAGTCCCTGAACAGCGCTGTGAGAGGCACCAATACCTCTCACGGGACAAATATAACTGGTAAGAACTGACTGCCTTGCCATGGGACTCCTGATTTGAGAATACGATGATAATTTAAAAATTTCTAGACTTATTCTTAAAAGCATGGCATTAAAAGTCAAAAACCCAAGACAACCCCTGAATGGCCCCGTGAGAGGCACCAACACCTCTAATGGGACCAATATAACTCGTAAAAAATAATCGCACGAACATGAGACTCCTGGTTTGAGACTGCAATTATAATTTACAAATTTCTAGACTTACGCTTTAAAACCAGTCGTTAGAAGGCAAAAACCCAAAACTGCCCCCGAACTGTCCCGTGAGAGGCACTAGCACCTCGCACTGAACAGTTATAACTCGTAGGAACTAATCGCGTGATTACAAGACTCCTGGTTTGAGAATACGATGATAATTTGTAAATTTTGAGACTAAGGCTTAAAAATAAAGCGTTCGAATGGAAAACTCGAAATAACCCCCGAATGATCCCGTGAGAGGCACCGACACCTCGCACAGGACCAATGTACCTCATAGGAACTGACCATGCGGTCACGGGACTCCCATTTGAGAATACGATGATAATTTGTAAATTTCTGGATTTAGGTATAAAACACGATGTTAGAAGGCAAAAACCTAAAAATTCCCCCGAACAACCCCGTTAGAGGCACCAACACCTCGCATGGGACAATGTTACTGCTAGTAATTGATGGTGCAGTCAACTGGACTCCTAGTTTGAGAATATGATGATAATTTGAAAATATCATGACTTGAGCTTAAAAATATGGCGTTAAAGGGCGAAAACCCGAGGCAGCCCCCAAACGATCCCCTGAGAAGCATCAACACCTTGTACAAGACCAATGTAACTTGTATCAAATGACTGCACAATCACAAGACTCCTGGTTTGAGAATACATTGATAATTTGTAAATTTCTAGACTTAGGCTTAAAAATATGGCGTTAGAAGGAAAAAACCAAAACCAGCTGCCAAACGGCCCCGTGAGAGGAACCAAGACCTCGCACAGGACCAATGTAACTCGTATGAACTGACCGCCTGATCACGGGACTCACAGTTTGAGAATACGATGATAATAGGTGAATTTTTGTATTTAGGCTTAAAAACACGGTGTTAGAAGGCAAAATCCCAAAATAGCACCTGAATGCACCGTGAGAGGTATGAACACCTCACAAGGGATGAATCTAACTCGTAGGAACTGACTCCCTGATCACATGACTCTCGATTTGAGAATACGATGATAATAGGTGAATTTTTAAACTTAGGCTTAAAAACAATGCGTTAGAAGGCAAAAATTTGAAATAGCCCTCGAATGGCCCCGTGAGAGGCACTAACACCTCGCACGGGATCAATGTAACTCATAGGAACTCACTTCCTGATCATGGGACTCTCGATTTGAGAATACGATGATAATAGGTGGATTTCTATATTTAGGCTTAAAAACATGGCATTGGAAGGAAAAAACTCAAAACAGACCCCGAACGGCCCCGTGAGAGGCACCAACACCTCGCATGGGACCAATGTAACTCGTAGTAAATGACCGCCCGATCCCGGGACTCTCGGTTTGGGAATACGACAATAATAGGCAAATTTCTAGATTTAGGCTTAAAAACATGGGGTTAAAATGGGAAAACCTGAAACAACCCCAGAACGGCCCCGTGAGGGGCACCAACACCTCGCACGGGACCAATGTAACTTGTAGGAACTGACTGCCGAATCACGAGCTCTCGGTTTCAGAATACGATGATAATAGGAAAAATTTTAGATTGAGGCTTAAAAACGTGGCGTTAGAAGGTCAAACTCGAAACATCCCCGTGAGAGGTACCAACACCTTACACGAGACTCCAAGTTTGAGAATACAATGATAATTTTCAAATTTCTAGACTTACACTTAAAAACATGGCGTTAGAAGGAAAAACCTAGAAATAACCCCCGAATGGCCCTGTGAGAGGCACCAATACCTTGTACGAGACCAATGTCACTCATAGTAACTCACCGCGTGATAACGAGACTCTTGATATGAGAATACGATGATAATTTGTAAATATCAGGACTTTGGCATAAAAACACGGTGTTTGAGGGAGAAACCCTGAGATAGTCCTCGAATAGTCCCACAAGAGGCACTAACACCTCATACAAGACCAATGTAATTCATAGAAATTAACCGCGCGATTACGGGACTCCCGATTTGAGAATATGACGATAATTTTCAAGTTCGAGACTTAGGCTTAAAACATGGCGTTATAAGGCAAGAACCCGAGACAGCCCTCGAACGGCCCCGTGAGAGGCTCCAACACCTCTTAAGGGACTAATATAACTCATAAGAACTGACCGCCTGATCATGGGACTCTCAATTTGAGAATACGATGATAATTTGCAAATTTTTAGACTTAGGCTTAAAAACATGGTGTTAGAAGCCAAAAACCCGAGACAACCCCTAAACGGCCCCGAGAGAGGCACCAACACCTCTCAGGGGACCAATATATAAAACCGAATAAATGCGGTTTGTGATATCGATTTGAATTAATTCGCAAGTTTCCAAATAAACGTTATTTAATTAGAATCTATTTTTAAACCAAATTAATTTAGCCGCTAAACATGCATCTAACAGTTATAAATCATTCAAACCATGCATGAAAAAATAAAGACGACCGATTCAGGAAAAAACCCCTTTCGGGTAAAACCTTTTATAACACTTTGAAGAATTCACAAGACATTTGACTTACATACAACCTGATAATCGCCCACAAGTGTGTAATGCACGGTGCCTTCTGTACACCTTCAAAGATACGAGATACAGCAAAATACCCTCCAAGTGTCGGTTTGTCGTCTTCAGTTCATCCACACGCAGAATGAGTACGCTCGGTATCCACCGATCAAATATGTAGATGCCTTCTCCACAGAGGTTGAACAAAAGAAAAATAGTGTTCTTGAACACCAAAACAATTCACCAAAGCATATGGGATTTTTGTTAATTGAAAACAAAAAGCGATTAAACCCTAAAAGAAGAAGTCAAAAGGATTCTGCAGTTTTGCAGTTTTCTATCTTTCAAAACGCTGGGACTTCTTAATGAAAATGAAATCATTTAATGAGTATTTATACAAAAATGTGCCACCTCGATATACAAGCTCGTTCAAAATAATTAGCAATCTCCCGTGAACGAAGTACAGATATCGTTTGAAAGACATCGTACGACACTTCCATGTCGTTCGAACAACAGTACAAAGTCATTTGAACGACTATTACGTCAAATTTTTATTTATTTTAATGTCCGCTCCAATACTTAGAAAAAATACTTATTCTTAAATTTTGACGAAAAAGTCCGCTCCAACACTTAGAAAATATTTTGTAAAAATATCCCAAAAGCTCTAAGTGGAAAGTTAAGGTATTTAAAACAAAACCTTACCAAATTAAACTTCGCGGATTCTTTTTGATGACGAACTTGATATTCGGATCCGTCTTTGATGCTTGAATGTTCTTAAATTCCCTTCGACGGTGTAGCGGTATATAACATAATAAATTGATAACGGACTTATAAAAATATGTCCTTACACAATATAACTAGTAAGAACTGATCGCAAGATCACGGGACTCTCGGTTTGAGACTACGATGATAATTTACAGATTTTTAGACTTAGGATTATAAAAAAGGCATTAGAAGGCAAAAGCCCAAAGGATCCCCCGAACGGTCCCATAAGAGGCACTACCCCTCGCACGGGACTAATGTAACTCTTAGGAACTGACCGCACGATCACGGGACTCCCTGTTTGAGCATATGATGATAATTTACACGTTTCTAGACTTACACATAACAACATGGCGTTCGAAGGTAAAAACCTTGAACAACCTCGTGAGAGGCACCAACACCTCGCACGGGACCAATGTAACTCGTAGGAATTGACCGCGCAGTCACGGGACTCTTAGTTTGAGAATATGATGATAATTTGAAAATATCAAGACTTAGGCTTACAATCATGTTGTTAGAGGACAAAAACCCGAGACAACCATCGAATGGCCCCATGAGAGGCACCAATACCTCGTATGAGACCAATGTAACTCGTAGGAACTAACTGCGCAATTACGGGACTCCTGATTTGAGAATATGACGATAATTTTCAAGTTTCTAGACTTAGGCTTAAAACATGGCATTAGATGGAAAAAATCTGAGACAGCCCCCGAACGGCCCCGTGAGAGGCTCCAACACCTCTCACGAGACCAATATAACTCGTAATAACTGACCGTTTAATCACGGGACTCCCAATTTGAGAATACGATGATAATTTGAAAATTTCTAGACTGAGGCTTAATAACATGGCGTTAGATGGCCAAAACTCGAGACAACCCGTGAACGGCCCCATGAGAGGCACGAGAACCTCTCAGGGGACAAAATACAACTCGTAAGAACTGATTGCATGATCACGGGACTCCTGATTTGAGCATACGATGATAATTTGCAAATTTCAAAAACTTAGGCATAAAAAAATGACGTTAGAAGGAAAAAACCTGAAAAAGCCCCTGAACAGCCCCGTGAGAGGCACCAACACCTCGCACAGGACCAATGTAACTCGTAGGAATTGACTGCGTAGTCACGGGACTCCTGGTTTGAGAATATGATGATAATTTGAAAATATCATGACTTAGGCTAAAAAACATGTCATTAAAGGGCGAAAACCTGAGGCAGCCCCCAAACGGCCCCGTGACAGGCACCAATACCTCGTACGAGACCATTGTAACATGTAGGAACTGATCGTACAATCATGGGGCTCCTGGTTTGAGAATACAATTACAAACATGACGTTAGAAGGTAAAAACTCTATGCATCCACCGAACGGCCCCGTGAGAGGCCCCAATAACTCACACGGGATGAATGTAACTCATAGGAATAGACTGCCCGATCACGGGACTCTTGATTTGGGAATATGATGATAATAGGAGAATTTATATATTTAGGCTTAAAAACATGGCGTTAGAAGGCAAAAACTCGAAACTACCCCGAAACGGCCCCGTGAGAGGCACCAACACCTCGCATGGGACCGATGTAATTCGTAGGAACTGACCGCCCAATCACGGGACTCTCGGTTTGAGAATACGATGATAATAGGCAAATTTCTAGATTTAGGCTTAAAAATATGGCGTTAAAAGGTAAAAACCCAAAACAGCCCCCGAACGGCCCCATGAGAGGCACCAACACCTTGTACGGGACCAATGTAACTCGTAGGAACTGATTGTTCAATCACGGGACTCTCAGTTTGAGAAAATGACGATAATAGGAAAATTTATATATTTAGGCTTAAAAAAGGGTGTTAGAAGGAAAAAAACCTGAAACTGCCTCAAAACGGCCCCATGAGAGGTACCGACACTTCGCACGGGACTAATGTAACTCATAGGAACTGACCACCAGATCATGGGACTCTCGGTTTGAAAATACCATGATAATTTGTAAATTTCTAGACTTACGCTTAAAAATATGGTGTTGGAAGGCAAAAGCTTGAAACAACCCCTGAACGACCCTACGAGATTCACCAACACCTCGCATGAGACAATTTAACTCGTAGGAACTCACCGTGTAATCACGGGACTCTCGATTTTATAATACTATGATAATTTGTAAATATTAGGACTTAGGCTTAAAATCATGGCGTTAGAAGCCAAAAACTCGAAAAAAAACCTCGAACAGCCCCGTGAGAGGCACCAATACCTCGCACGGGGCCAATGTAACTCGTAGGAATATATCACGCAGTCACAGGACTCCTAATTTGAGAATATGATGATAATTTGAAAATATCAATACTTAGTCTTAAAAACACGGCGTTAGAGGGGAAAAACCAAAGACAGCCTCCAAATGGCCCCACGAGAGGCACCAACACCTCGTACGAGACCAATGTAACTCGTAGGAACTAACCGCTCGATTATTAGACTCCCGATTTGAGAATACGATGATAATTTTCAGGTTTTTAGACTTAAGTTTAAAATAAGTCGTTAGAAGGCAAAACCCCAAGACATCCTCCGAACGGCCCCGTGAAAGGCACCCACACCTCTCACAGGACCAATATAACTCGTAAAAACTAACCACCTGATCATGGAATCCCGATTTGATAATACAACGATAATAGGCGAATTTCTAGATTTAAGCTTAAAAATATGGCATAAGAAGGGAAAAACCCAAAACAGCCCCCGAATGGCCCCATAACGGGCACTAACACCTCGCGCGGGACTCCTGGATTGAGAATACAACAATAACTTTCAAATTTCTAGACTTACACATAAAAACATGGCGTTAGAAGAAAAAAACTAGAAACAACCCCTGAATGGCCCTATGAGAGGCACCAACACCTCGCATGAGACCAATGTGACTCGTAGTAACTCACCGCGTGATAATGGGACTCCCGATTTGAGATACGATGATAACTTGTAAATATCAGGACTTAGGCTTAAAACACGACGTTAGAGGGCGAAAAGCCGAGACAACCCCCGAATGGCCCTATGAGAGGCACCAACCCCTTGTACGAGACCAATGTAACTCGTAAGAACTAACCGCACGATTACGGGACTCCTGAATTGAGAATATGATGATAATTTGCAAATTTTTAGACTTAGGCTTAAAAATATGGCGTCAGACGGTAAAAACCTGAGATAACCCTTGAACGGCATCATAAGAGGCACCAACACCTCTCACGGGACCAATATAACTCGTAAGAACTGATCACACGATGACATGACTCCCAGTTTGAGACTTTGATGATAATTTGTTGATTTCTAGACTTAGGTTTATAAACAAGGCGTTAGAAGGCAAAAACTCTAAACAACCCCCGAACGGTCCCGTGAGAGGCATCGACACCTCGTACGGGACCAATGTAACCCGAAGGACCTGACCGCACGATCATGGGACTCCTGGTTTGAGAATACGATGATAATTTATAAGTTTCTAAACTTAGGCTTAAAATCATGGCGTTAGAAGGCAAAAACTCAAAAAAATATGAATAGCCCCGTGAGAGGCACCAACACCTTGCACAGGACCAATTTAACTCTTAGGAATTGATCATGCAGTCATGGGACACCTAGTTTGATAATATGATGATAATTTGAAAATATCAAGACTTAGGCTTAAAAACACGGCGTTAGAGGGCAAAAACCTGAGATAACCCCCGAATGGCCCCCTGAGAGGCACCAACACCTCATACGAGACCAATGTAACTCGAAGTAACTAACCACGCGATTATGGGACTCCTAGTTTGAGAATACGATGATAATTTTTAAGATTCTAGACTTGGGTTTAAAATATGGCGATAGAAGGCAAAAACCCGAGACAGCCCCCGAACGGCCCCGTGAGAGGCACCAACACCTCGCACGGGACCAATGTAACTCGTAAGAACTTACCACCCAATCACGGGACTCTCAATTTGAGAATACGATGATAATAGGTGAATTTCTAGATTTAGGCTTAAAAACATGATGTTAAAAGACAAAAACCCAAAATAACCCCGAACGGCCCCGTGAGAGGCACCAACACCTCGCACGGGATGAACGTAACTCGTAGGAACTGACTGCTCGATCACATGTCTCTCGATTTGAGAATACGATGATAATAGCAAAATTTATAGATTTAGGATTAAAAACATGGCGTTAGAAGGTAAAAACCCGAAACATCACCAGAACGACCCCGTGAGAGGGACCAACTCCTCGTATGGGACCAATGTAACTCATAGAAACTGACTTCCCAATCACGGGAATCTCGATTTGAGAATACAAATCAAATAGGCAAATTTTTAGATTTAGGCTTAAAAACATGGCATTAGAAGGCAAAAACCCGAAAAAAAAACCCGAACGGCTCCGTGAGAGGCACCAACACCTCGCACGGGACCAATGTAACTTGTAGGAACTGACATCCCGATCATGGGACTCTCGATTGTAAAATATGATGATAATAGGCAAATTTCTATATTTAAGCTTAAAAACACGTCATTAAAAGGAAAAAACCCAAAACAGCATTAGAACGGTCCCATGAGAGGCACCAACACCTCGCACGGGACCAATGTAACTCGTAGGAACTGATCGCACGATCATGGGACTCTCGGTTTGAGTATACGATGATAATTTTCAAACTTCTAGGCTTACGCTTAAAATATGGCAATAGAAGGAAAAAACTCAAAACAACCCCCGAATGGCCCTGTGAGGGGCACCAACACCTTGCACGAGATCAATGTAATTCGTAGGAACTCACCGCGTGATAATCAGACTCCTATTTTTAGAATACGATGATAATTTTTAAGTATCAAGACTTAAGCTTAAAAACACGGCGTTAGAGAGGGAAAACCTGAGACAGCCCCCGAATGGCCCCATGAGAGGTCCCAACACCTTGTACGAGACCAATGTAACTCGTAGGAACTAACCACATGATCACGGGACTCTCGATTCGAGAATACGACAATAATTTACAAATTTCTAGACGTAAGCTTAAAAATATGGCGTTAGAAGGTAAAAACCCGAGATAACCCCCGAACGGCCCCATGAAAGGCACTAACACCTCGCACGGGACCAATGTAACTTGTAAGAACTGAGCGTAAGATCACGAGTGTAATTATCAGGACTTAGCGTTTAAACATTGCTTTAAAGGGCAAAATCCCGAGGTATCCCCCAAATGGCCCCGTGAGAGGCACCAACACCTCGTACGAGACCAATGTAACTCGAAAAAATTGACCCCGGAATCACGGGACTCCCAATTTGAGGATACGATAATGATTTGCAAATTTCTAGGCTTAGACTTAAAAACATGGCGTTAGAAGGAAAAAACTCGAGATAGCCCCTGAACGGCCCCGTGAGAAGCACCAATACCTCTCACGGGACCAATATGACACATAAGAACTTTCCTCCCGATTTGAGAATACGACGATAATTTATAAATTTCTAGACTTAGGCTTAAAAACATGACGTTAGAAGGAAAACACCCGAGACAACCCCTGAACGGCCCCATGAGAGGAAGCAATACCTCTCACGGGACCAATATAACTTGTAAGAACTGACCGCATGATCACGGGACTCCCAATTTGAGACTATGAGGATAATTTGCAAATTTTTGGACCTAGGCTTAAAAACAAGGCATTTGAAGGAAAAAATTAAAAACAGCTCTCGAACAGTCCGGTGAGAGGCACCGACACCCTACATGGGACCAATTTAACTCGTAAGAACTGACCGCATGATTATGGGACTCCCAATTTGAAAATACGACGATAATTTGCAAATTTCGAAACTTCGGCTTAAGAACAAGATGTTTGAAGGAAAAATCTGAAACAACCCTCGAACGGTCCCGTGAGAGGCACCGAAACCTCCCATGGGACCAATGTAACTCTTAATAATTGACCGTGCGATCATGGGACTCCCAGTTCGAGAATAGGCTGATAATTTGAAAATATCAGGACTTAGGCTTAAAAATGTTGCCTTAGATAGTAAAAACCTGAACCTGTCTTCGAACGGCCCTATGAGAGGAACAAACACCTCGTACAGGACCAATGTAACTCATAGGAATTGATCGCATGATCACGGGACTCCCGATTTTGTAATACGATGATAATTTAAAAATATCAGGACTTAGTCTTAAACACATGTTGTTAAAGGGCAAAAACCCGAAGCAGCCCACGAACGGCCCCGTGAGAGGCACCAACACCTCCCACGGGACCAATGTAACTTATAGTAACTGACCGTGTGATCAAGAGACTCCCGTTTTGAGAATACAATGAGAATTTAAAAATATCAGGAACTAGGCTTAATACCATGGCGTTAGAAGGTAAAAACCTAACACAACCCCCGAACGGACTCGTGTGAGGCACTAGCACCTCGTACGGGACCAATGTAACTCGTAAGAACTGACCGTGATATCATGGGAGTTTCAGTTTGAAAATACGATGATAATTTAAAAATATTAGGACTTAGGCTTAAAAACATGGCGTTCGAGGGTAAAAACCCAAAACAGCCCCCGAACGGCCCCATGATAGGCATCAACACCTCGCACGGGACCCATGTAACTTGAAGGAACTGATCACATGATCACGAGACTCTCGGTTTTAGAATACGATAATAATTTTAAAATATCAGGACTTAGGCTCGAAAACATGGCGTTAGAGGGAGAAAACTCGAAACATCCCCCAAACGGCCACGCGAGAGGCACCAACACCTCGCACGAGACCGATGTAACTCATAAGAACTGATCACATGACCAATGTACTCTCAATTTCAGAATATGATGATAATTTGAAAATTTCTGAACTTAGGCTTAATAACTTGGCGTAAGAGTGCAAAAACCTGAAAAAGCCCCCGAACGACCCCGTGAGAGGCACCAACACCTCGCACGGGACCAATGTAACTTGTAAGAATTGACCGTGCAGTCAAGGGACTCCTAATTTGAGAATATGATGATAATTTGAAAATATCTAGACTTAGGCTTAATTTGAAAAAGATTTTTGACAATTTGATAATTGAATAAGATTTTCGTAAAACAACTTGGTTACTAGTATCACTTTTTTTTGTATCATATAATTTGCATGATAACATTGTATCATTTTATTTTTTTCACGTGGAACAAATGAAGGAGGAAATGGTTTACAACATGAAGTTTGTTTATATAATGTTGTGGACATTCAGGGTTATGTTTTTTATGTGTTACAGTCGTGTAGGATTTTATTATTTATTTTTATGGTCGTGCGGGCTTCTTCAATTTGATTGTTAAATTTTATGGTCGTCCAGGTTTTATATTAATAGGGTTTGGAATGTCTAGAAAATAGAGGAAACTATGCCTAATTTTTTTTTGGGTCTGTGAATTTTTAGACGTGTAATATTTTTAACTTTGTATATATATATATATATATATATATATATATATATATATATATATATATATATATATATATTAGTTTACTGACAACGTTCCCGATTCGCAATTTGTGATTTTGTTATCGTTTTGACAATAATAAATATTTGTAACACCTCATACGTGTCCAACATTACACGTAGAAACCGACCATGCAGTCGCACAACCCCCAATTTTCGGGTTGGAAAATTTATTTTTTTAAATTATAGGTAAATATGGTCATGGACTTTGTCCATGACCATTTTTTTCGTCCCTCATAAAAATGGTTGTGGCCAAAGTCCATGACCCCCAATCGTGATGAAAAATGGTCGCGGCCAAATTCTGTAACCCATAGTGTGACGAAAAAAAATGGACATGGCTAAATTCCATGACCCACACTGCAAAAAAAATGGTCGCGGTATGGGTTACGGACTTTGACCGCGACCATTTTTTAACTTTTTTTCATCGCGCTGTGGGTCACGGATTTTGGCCGCGATCATTTTTTGTCACGATTGGGGTCACGAACTTTGGCCGCGACCAATTTTTATCATGGTTGGGGGTTACGGACTTTGGTCGCGACCATTTTATTCCCGTTACGATGTGGGTCACGCCCTAAGTCCATGACCATCTGCCCTGATCCCTGAAGGTCGTGACCCCCAGATTGGTCACGGACTTGGGCCTAGACTCACGAAATTGGTCGCACCTAAAATGGTCACAGCCCAATTCTGTGACCCACAAACTTGGTCAAGGATTTTGGTCGTGACCATTCGCCAGTTTTGGTGTAGTGTATCACGAGCAACCCCTCGTCCAACACTCAAGTCACAGAAAAAGGCAAGCTCGAGAAGGGAAACCGCGAGCAACCCCTCTAAAGGTATTGAGACCACAAAAAAAGGCCAAGGAAAGTGGACTCATTGCGAGCATCCACCTCTGTCCCAATTAACATATCATAAAAATGGAAAAAGGGTGAAGAGGTTTACCCAGAGTGGTCCCTCTACTCCCTAATGACTTACCACATAAATGATACCGAGCAAGGAGGTCCACATATAATGACCTCCTCCACAAGGTTTGTTACCCAAAAAATATAAAGTACTAATATTTTACTTACTTGTACAGGTAGCCTAGCTGAGAAAACATGGATAAAAAAGGCCAATTGGGATATATTGGGAGTTTTGGCTTGGTAGCTGAAGAATAAGGTTTGTTGAGCAAGCTCAACCACTTAGCACTTTAAGATTGAGAGAATACTAGTAGAAACACCTTAGGGGTCACCCAGTCCTTACACAGTTCACACCTAGTCATAATAGAAGTGATTAACAAAGAGATTGCTCACAAGAAATGAACTTTTTAGAAAAATAATTTTAAAGGAGGGGATCCTCAAGGCCCCTCTCAAGTAAAAATATTTTAGAGAAGGGGGTCATCAAAGCCCCCCCCCCCCCCCCCCCCCCAAGTTTAATGATTTTAGAGGAGGTGGTTCTTGAGGCCCCTCTCAAGTTTACAAAGTTTGTACAAAAAAGTACCGTTTCAAAAGATATTTACCAAATCAGATATTTTATCCCCATTAGGAGACATATTTTGCTTTTTGACTTTAGATCACACTAGTTGTCGTCTGTCAAAGGGAAAAGGCGGTTGCGACCTAGTAGGGATAAAAGGTACATTGCAGACCTTGTCTCTCTAAGATTTCCCTCTTATTTTTGGCACCCAAAAGGCCTAAACTAGCCCCATGTTCACCTATAAATAGGACCATTGGTGAGGCAAAATCAGACATCAGAAACTCAAGTCATACTGTTACTTTATCAAAATCACACCAGACCACCTAGTATTCTCTCCCTGCTTTCTCTCTAAGTGCTAAGTGCTTGTTTCTTCACTCCCACACTAAGAGCCATTATTCTTAGGAGAACCTTTTGATCAAAGATATTATTATTATTGTCAAGTTCATCTTCTTGCAGGAGGTGGTTCTAACTTTGATTCCATTTTCACCAAAAAGGGAAGGTTTTACCAGGTGCTACTCCAGAAATTCTTGAATAACTTGGAGGCAAAGTTCATTGAAGTGGGTCACGGCTCACCCATTTTTGTATCTTACAAGACCCCAGTCATACTACCCTCCTACAAGTTAGAAAATTTTCCACACAGGTCATTTAATAACTTAAAGCATCTCGCGGAACCCTTCACTGCTCATTTCATCACCATCAACGCCCATCTAAAGAGAATGGATTCTCTCCTCACTATGTGCAAAATCCCTCAGTAAACCTTGAGGGAATATGCTTAGAAGTACTAAAAATTCTACAACAAGGGTAAGTAATGCTTCGAGAACAGGTTGTTATGGCCATTCTCAAGATAGGGTTGCATAATAGCTCTATATTGCATCAGTCCCTCACTAAGAAGGAGGCGGACACTATCAACGACCTCATGTATCACATAGAAGAATATCTAAATGTGGAAGATGTGTTCACTGGTGCCCATAATGATAAAAGGGAACTCAAAGGTGACAAATAATGGTGATAAATAGAACTCCCCCAAGAAAGGGGGCAAGAAGTAGAGCGGATGATCAAAGAATGAAAACAAAACAAATCCTTTCAAGTCTTTCCAAGCAATCAACACCGTGTTTAAAGATCCAATATACAAGATCTTGAGTAAAATTAAGGATCAATAATTCTTCAAGTGGACAAAGAAGATGAAAGGAGACCCAACAAAGAGAAATAACACACTCAGGTGCGCGTACTATAAAGAATATATGCACAAAATGGAGAAATGTAAGGCCCGCAAGTACTATCCTGAAAAATTGGCTCAAGCCATATATTTGAGAGATTAGGTGGATAAAAATGGGCCAAAGCCGTCTTTGACATCAACTAGAATCCAAATTATATCCTAGCAGATGAATCAGGGCATGAGTTTGTCATGGTCCCTCAAATTTGAAGCATATCCAAGGCAACACTATTCAAATGGAACTGAAGGAAGCCACTGCAGTAATGGAAGCTTTCAAAATCTCCTTTTCAAAAGCCTTACGGGAAAGTGTCGACATCCGGAAGGCATCAATTAAAATAAGCACATGTTTTTCAGGTAGGACAACCTAATCAGAACAAGGACTCCGCATCATGATTCACTAGTAATCACACTTAGAATGAAAACTGGGATGTGTATAAACTACGAGTGGAACAAGGAAGCTCCTCGGATATTATGCACCTAAAACTATTTAACTAACTTAATTTAAAAATGGTAGATTTGAAAGAGGTGACCATTCATTTGGTCAACTTCACTAGAAAGATGACTTTCCCATTGGAAAATGTGGTTTTGTCTGTCTGAAATAGGAATATATCGAAGTTGATCAAATTCCTAGTTGTGAACACTGACTCACCCTACAATGTTGTCCTGGTAGGAAGATGGCTACATGATATGCAAGTTGTTCCCTCCACTTACCACCATAAGTTCAAATGCATAATTGATCGAGGGATAATGGTGATTAGGGGAAATCTGGTTGTTGCTCAAAAATTCTTTATCTCCGTCATCAAGCTTAAGCGAGAGAATAAAAAAAGAAAGAGAGGACTCTATCGAGCCAACCAAAGATGGAGCCACACCATTTAACTAGCAACTGAAGTATGGTAGACTTGGGGTAGAAGAGATAAGGGTGCCCCTGTAGAAGGTCATGTCACCCTTAAAGGAGGTATTGTTCAATGATTCACACCCATAAAAGAAATTCTATATCAGTATCTCACTGACCGATTAAGAAAAAAGAATTGATTTTTCTTATAAAGGAAAATCAAGACGTTTTTACTAGGCATCGTTATGATATGCCTATGATCGATCCTGAAGTCATGTGCTATTGATTTCACGTGGATCTAACATATCCTTTGATCATTCAAAAGGCTCTTCGAATATCCCCGAAAAAGGCAAAGGCCATCGGGAAAATTTTGGAGGCAAGGTCCATTAAAAAAGTTTAATTCCCCAATTGGTTACCAAACCCAGTAGTATTGAAAGTAATGGAAAGTGGAGAGTCTTCATAGACTTTATCGACCTCAATAGAACTTCTCCCAAAGATAAATTTCCTCTCCTAAAAATCGATCAATTGGTCAATGCAACAGCTAACCATGAACTAATGATGAAGAGTACCCAATATGTTTATTTTAAATAAAATCAATTTTTTCTCCGAAAAAGATCCAACTTTTAATTATGCACCAAACCAAGTTGTGAAAAACCCAACTCTTACTTTAAACCAATTTTATCTTGATGAATCCTAAAAATGCATCTAGTGATTAAAGGAAGTGAAGTAAAGTAAAGAATGCTCACAATGCTGGATGTACGAGGAAAAAACCCAAAACGGGAAAACAACCTCGGACGGCCCAAACCAGACAATCATTATGAACAATGGTTTTACAAAGAGAGATTAGCCTTACACTAAGACTCGAACCCCATGGGTCTTGACGCTCCTTCTGATCTGAACCATTCTTCAATAGTGCCCATGCAGAAATCCCATCTTCCACGATACCTGTTCACAACACACGACTCCACATATGTCTCAGTGTCCACCGAATGGCTTTGATTCGTTTACGATGTCGAACACGATGTCCATCGCTTCTTCACCGCGAAACCCTTTGATGTTCAATGTGCAGAACAAATAACTTTGGTGCATCAAGATCACTTAAACATATAAGAATGATAACTCGGATATTTTCAAACTCTAAGGATGTGTTTAAGACTTTTAAACCTTAGAAAACATGTGCAAACAATGTTCTGGCTTGTAAAACTATTTTCCAGAAAGCACACTTCTGAAACTATGATGAAAACACTTTTTAAATAGGATTTAAATGCTGTCTTGAAAAACGTGTCATTCAAACGACTTGAGGAACTCGTTCAAGTGACATTCCATCTCGTTCGGACGAGATTGGATGTCGTTTGAACGACAGTACAAAAGTTTGACTTTTTGACTTTTTGTTTAAGATGTCTCTTCCAAAGAGAGATCCAAAAATGTCAAACTCTTTTACGAGCTTATCATTATAAAACGTAGTGTAAGCCTTTAAAACACTTTTAAAACATTTAAAAACATTTTTCTATATAAACATTACATCCTTATCTTTTATAAAATAATTTTGAGCACCATTAATTATACGCATTCATACTTGAGTGGTCTTGGAATGAAATTAACTTTGAAGACGATTAAACTTGCACCAATTAAACTTCAGCATGATTTAATTCTTTGAAGATTTGCTGCAACGCTGTCAATTTCTTCAATACGTCATAGACCAAGTGGGATCGTGACAAAATAAAATTCTCCATATGACTTAAGTCAAAACAATACAGGGACTCAATTGGAAATTTATGTCCTTACAAATGATTTTTAAGGATGTGTACCCATGGTACCATAAAATCCTTTATTCAGCGCCGATCAAGACAATAACTTGTTCATTACCACTCTCATCATGTATTATTATACTTTCATGCCATTTAGTCTAAAAACGTAGGAGCAATTTACCAGTGGCTAATCATCAAAATGTTTAAAGAACAACTAGGTAACACCATGAAAGTATACATAGAATAAATTCTCATTAAAAGCAAGTATAAAGCGGATCACCTGCAGGATTTGGCAAATAAATTTAAGTTCCTTGGATACTACATAATGAAGCTTAACGCAACCATGTTCTCTTTAGGAGTTCAGTCTGGGAAGTTCCTTGGATACTTGGTTAGCCAAAGGGGGATTGAAGCCAACTCCAACCAAATCGTGACAATAAACAATATTCACCCACCAATGATGCTTTATGATGTACAAAAACTAATATAAATGTTGGCAACTCTCAACCGTTTCTTTTTCAAATCTATAGAGAATTTTTTACCATTGTTTTAGTTACTAAATAAATAGAAGGGCTTCACTTGGAATGCGTAATGCTCAAAGGCACTGGAAAAAATAAAAACTTACCTAAGTCGACCACCTATACTTAAAATCCCAAACCTGGGGGATCCAACCTACCTATACGTCGCGGTATCTGATCATGCAATCAACTCGACCTTAATATTCAAAAAAGATGAGCACGAGGCTCCTATTTACTATGTAAGAAACATGTTCCTCGATGTTGAGAAATGCTACCTTCCAGTTGGAAAGTTATCCTATTCTCTAGTTATTGCTTTATAGAAATTAATGCATTACTTTGAATCCCACTCAATCACGGTCATCTCATATTTCCCTCTAAAGTCAGTCCTCAGAAAAACCAATCTATCTGGATGGATGTCTAAATGGTCGGTAAAACATGGAAGCTTCGATATATACTATTGACCAAGAACTGTAACAAAGGGCCAAGTACTGGACGACTTTATTGTTGAATTCATAAGAGGAGAAAGGCCCAACGATAAGGACTTTACCCACCAAGTGACCAACCAAGAGCTTTACCAACTCCAGAAGTAGAATCTCTTTGTAGACGGAGTGTCTAATTTAATAGGGAAAGATTGGGGATTGTCCTTGTTTCTCCCGAGAATACTTTGATCGAACAGCGAATTAGACTTGGCTTCAAAGCATCCAATAATAAAGCCGAATATGAATCTCTCATCATCGGGTTGTAAATATCCTCATCCCTAGGCGCGAGTCTCCTTGATGTCTATTGTGACTTAAAGATGGTATCCAATCAAGTATCAGGCGACTACAATGCCAAAGATGAGCAAATGTTCGCATATCTACAGGTCTCTCAAGATATAATTACTAGGTTTAAAAAGGTCCACATTCAATTATTATTGTGACGATGAAGTGGATTCGCATATTAAAATTACCATCGAGGTGGGGTCCCTCGCCCAACCAAGTATCGCTAGAATATAAGTTGCTGAGAAAATCTTCAGTGTCCAAAGAGCTCCTAATTGGATGGATCTTATCATAACTTATTTGTAATAGGACGCCCTATCGATCGATAAAAAATAAGAGCATCAGGTCAGGATAAAAGCTTCTCATTTTTACTTATCACCTGAAGGAAAGCTCTATAGGAGGTCTTTCATAGGTACTAATGTCGTCGACCAAATTTTATACGAACTTCATGACGATATCTGTAGAAGCCACACATGGGGATGCTCTTTGGATTTCAAAGGAATTAAATAAGGTTACTGGTGTCCGTACATGCATAAGAATACATTCTCTTACATCAAAAGATGATACAAGTGTTAAAAGTTCTCACCTTTGCTTCATCAGTTGGCAAACGACTAAAAGTCATTAACTAGTACATGGTCATTTGCCTTGTGGAATTAGACATCGTGTGCCCATTATATATGACTAGGAAATCAAATATATCTCTTGGTCGACATAGACTATTTTAGAAAATGGATTAAAGTGAAACCATTGGTAAACATCAGAGACACTGATATGATCATATTCATCTAGTGGAACATCGTGACCCATTTTATCTTGCCAAGAATGATCATTATTGACAATGGGATGTAATTTTAAAGTGGGATATTCTAAAACTTTTATGACAACCACAACCTCAAGCATCACCTCAGCTCGTTGGCCTACCCCGTTGAAATGGGCAAAACGAGGCGTTCATCAATATAGTACTCGATGGCATGGAAAAGAGGTTGGATAACGCAAACGGTGCGTGGGTGGAACAGCCTCCACACATCCTTTTGGAACACCGTACTATGCCCAAAAGTTCGACTAGGGAAACTATCTTCTCTTTAGCCGATAAGATGGATGCCATTATTTCTCTTGAAGCTGGATTGCCAACCATAAAAACTATAGTTGTCGACTAAGACTTATATGGAGAAATTATAAGTACCGAGATCGACCTAAACGATGAACAGAAAGAACAAGCCTTAATCAATTTAGATTTCTACCAAAAAGTTAGCCAAGAAATACAACAAACGCGTTAATCTAAGAAGGTTCAAGATCGGGAACAACATCCTCAAGAACGTGCTCGGCAGTGCGAAGAAGCCTTCAGATGAAAAGTGAGGTTCTAATTGGTAAGTACCATTAAAAATAATTAGAGATGATCTCTAGGGATCCTACCATTTGGAAATAATTTGGGGGGGGGGGGGGGGGGGGATCCCTAGGGCCTGGAATGCTGCCATTCTTAGGAAGTTTTATTTTTAGCAAATTGTCTTTTCACAAATTTCATTTCCAGCGCAATTTAAGTTTTCAAGTTTTATTTCTTGGAATATTTTAAGTTTAATTTAATATAATTTGCTTCATAATTATTCCAAATTACAGACCAACTCTTTTTATCTGCAAACGATTGTTATGATCGATCAAAAGTTATTCATCGAACATGAATGACTTGGCATAACTACACTTATCAAAACATTAAGGTTATATTTTTCGTCATAAAAAGCATGAAAACATCAAGAATTTCCTACGAAATCAAAGGACCTAAGGTGGATGCCTATGTACTAAGTGATCCAATTTTGGTTGGATGAAAATCCTGAATGGGTGGATTGCCCCATGACTCGGTGCATTTTTCCATAATTTGACCTAGGTCTAAGAATTTGTGATGGCATTTTCTAAAAGGTAAGGAAGATGATAACAATATGCTCGGAATGAATATGGAAAAATGAAAAACATGGAATTAACTAAAAAATTCATAAATTATTCATTTTTCACAAAACTTATACCGACTGAATTACAAAATGAATAGATACAAACCTGATGCAAAGTAGTCATCTCTGACGAGTTATGAGCTCAGCAACTACAACTCTTTATCTATCATCAAGGTTGGGCTTATACTCATCATCACTATCATGTGACGATAATCAATATTTTTTAACTAAAGGGTAATAACACCGAGAGGAATCCATCTTTCATCACTTCTAAATGGAGGGAAAATCTAAGCAGGGAACTCCACTTGGTAATATTAGCAAAGCTCAGATTCTTTCGAGACCTTCATAATTTCTAGGGCCTTCAACCAATCATGCTTATATGACAACTAATTAGCCTTATACCACTTTAGGGGTATCCACTCATCCGTCATCATAACCAGTATCCCTAATTATGTGAGGACCCATTCTAAAGAGATACATTAATTTTATTATGTCATGACCCGGGACCAGCTTGATCGCACCAACTCTCTTATAGTTCTCCTCGACTTCACCGAGATTCTTTTTAAAAGAATTATTTTTATTCTGCAACAGCTCTGCAATATCACTGGCATCCCTAACTTTGCTCTTTAGACGAGTGATCAAAAGATATTGATCGTTAAAAGAACCTGTCATCTTTTAAAAAGCTTGCCGAAGAGAGAAAAATGCACCACAAGCCTAGTTATTGACATCCCGACTAAGTAATATGTCATGGTCTTTAGTCTATGGGAAAAATAGGACCTCTATAGTCCTTTTTTCAACCTACAAAAACCAAAATAAATCATTTAGGCATAAAATAGATGATTACAAAACATTAAGGGAGAAATTTAGCAACCAACACGCAATGACTTTGCTATAACAAAGGATTTTTCATTATAACAAAGATTGGGTTAAGCCCTTACAAGCATTTAAAAGCATAAAAATTCAAGGATTTTGGGAGCTAGGCTAATTAAACTGCCTTTGACCCTCCTTTTCCTTCACTTGCTCTTGGGTTTTGGGGATCTTGCCTTGATCGGCATCTGCCACATCTTGATCGCCCATGCCCTTTTCTTGTCCATTGCCTGAGGCCTTGTCTCCTTATTCCTTCCTTAGTGGAGAAGCTGGATTATGCTCCATAAATATGCTCATAAAATTAATCCACATGATTCGAACCTCTCAAGTAGGTTTATAGAGAGTTGTTCACCACATACAAGTTGTAGTGATCCATGACAGTAGACATAAACATCATTATCTAAACTTCTTGAATATATGGAGGTAAAATAAGAACAAGGGGAGTTTAGTTTACCAAAAAAATCTTAAAGCATAGAATTCCCTAATTAGATCGCCATGAAACTTTTCTTTAGGGCCTTATCATCCAATTTTCAAATATTATTGGTCAAAGAAATTTGTTTGAAGGGGAGACCATTTGTAAAATCCATTTCTAATTTATGAGCCATTCATAATGTACATTCCTTTTCTTGAATTTGGTGTAAAAACAAATCCAAATAAAATCGAAATCGAAGTATTTTGTAGAAGGTGGTTCTAAATTGGTATGATATTGTTTTAGATGTTGGGGTTCCATTCTAACTAAAACACGCCACAAAGAGAATGCAAAAATAGGTTATAATTAGGTTTAAATGAAAATAACATGGATAAAGAAGTAACCTATCCCAAAATGTGAGTAGGGAGTGTAAAAATATGTTTTAGCACACCAATATCATTCTTAACTCATCAAATTCACTCCAAACAAGAATAACTTATATGTAAATGAGAATATTAATAAAAAAAACTATCACCAATGGCATGAAAACTACCATAAATATAAAATCTAATCTCAATAAAAGCAAGAAAACTCACACTTGAGAGAATAATATCATAAATAACCCAAATTCCAAGAAATCGAAATAATCCACAAACCCTAACAATATAGTTTATAGATGATCTAAGAACTTATTAGAGGATTAAATAGTAAAAAAAATGCAATACTTTGAGTTGGAAATGTCTTAGATGAATCGTTTAAGCTAAAAAATCAAAATAATACTTTAGGGGGGGGGGGGGGGTTGAAGTGGTGCTTTCAAATATTCCGGTTCTTCGTAAAAGAAAATAGCTTCACTGTTCGGGAACCTTTCACCGTAGCGAAGTTTAATTTCGTTGGTTGGAAAAAGAAAAATTGCACATTTTTTTAATAAAAGACAAACTAAGGCACATACACTGCATATATGTTCAATATGGTACAAATTTTTAAAAAAGTTACTTTGATCAATGATCACATACACATTTTAATATCACATTCAATATTTATGGTTATACAAAATACTCCAAAAAAAAATGAACCAACATTCAAAGGCTTAAGATACATATAAGTTCCATAACATAGACTAGACATGATATATTGATTAATAAAAAAAGTGAATATGTTTGAGCCTTGAATGTTAATCAAAATCAAAGTTCAATAAAAAATTACTCTTTTAGAAATCTACTTTGATGTTTATCATGCAAAAGTCCCATTCACCTTAAATGTGCATAATTTTCAACTGACATTTATTACCTTAATACCCAATTTCTTATTAAAATATCTAGGTCTCTTATTCTTGGTTTTACCTAATTTTGTGTTGATGAAAATATTTGAGGCATTACTTTTTCATAAATTCTTTCTCAATCTTTGACTCTGGACAATGACGGGGATACTATTTTTTAATAAACGAGAACATCACACAAGTGATACCACCTATATAACTGCAGCTAAAGAGTCAAATAGGTTGTGAAAAAGGAGTCTAAGGTCGGGTCAAATTACATACATCTTGGATGGTCCCACCACCATTAGAGATTGGACATATATATAATATTTCTTCTAAAAAATAGATTTTTATATATTTGTTTTCTATTATTATTTAAAATATTGTAGACCTAACCACTTCATTGATCATATTTTTTTAAACAAATATAAAGTTTTCAACTCAATCTATGAATAATCTTTCATGCATAAGGAAAAAATGACACCCTCTCACAATCAGTTTGAAGAAAAAAAGATAGCCCAATTCAAATCAATCATTTTGAATAACCAGGAAGCACAAATTGCTTCATCTATCTCTCAATCATTATATTATCAAGAATGATGTGGGGTTAAAAGTTCATCGAGTTATGAAGTATACTTTATATAGATCATGCCTATATGATTTTAGGATTTTCAAGCCATTAAATTATAAGCTTGAGAGTATACAAGGATAAATACAACCATGATACAAATATCATGTGCAATTTTTCCTACATAATTTTAGCAATCAGCTTAATAATCTACAAAAAAATAATCATATGAAGATTTAAATTGAACAGGGTTATACGTAAACCGTCACATAAAAAGGAGTAGAGGAATGAGATAAGTGTTCTATAAGTCGCAGGTGCATTGAAATATCATTATATCTAGTAAAGATTTAGGGAGACAAATTTTCAAGTTAAATGATCTATTTTCTATTCTATCTAAGATATCATTTGTACTTCAAATATTACTCATATGAGGTGTCTTTGGTTTAGGTTGAATGTGAGGCATATTTTAAATATCTTTGACCTTTTGGTGTGAAATTTTTTCACATGATTTTCTTTATTATTCATATTATTCCTCACAAAAATTTCTATTAATCTTAAAATAATACGAAGGCTTCTTTAGATTTAGTAAAAATAAAATTTTCATAAATTGTCAAATCTATGAAAATTATCATAATTAAACAGGTCTAATCATAAGATATTTCATTTTAGGAATAAATCTCTCAAATGTTGAACTTTTTTTAACTTGAAACAAAAATCTTTAATATAGACTTTCTTATGATACTAAGAACAAACATTATCATTAAAGGTTATATTAATAAACTTGGGAGGTAGAACCTTCTTTTTTTAAATGATCATTAATATGCTTCCCTTTTCTTGAAATATTTTGTGAACATTCTCAAAATGTGTTGTTTCATATGGCTACGAATCCTCGAAACATAAAGTCTCCTCCAGCAAATTCTTATTTTCTAGAATCCAAGCATCTAAAAATGTCTTTAATTTTCTTAAAAATCTTAATAGTGGTTTCTTCATGACTTTAATACTCTATTTTCAAAATGTACCAAATACATGGACAATATTTATTTATTTTTTCCAGGTGGAATTACATTCTCCCCCTTATTGGTGATTTCTGAATCCTCTATCAAATCATCATAAAAATCAAGAAAGTCATTAAACTCTATTAAAAGGCCTTAATCCTTAGGAATAGGGAATGCCCATGAGATTTTAAGGCTTGGGAATATGTTATCTTATTTTACAATGACTAGCTCATTTGAAATTTATTTTTTCTCATCCTCGAGGTTTTTTTATCTTTTCAAGTAAAATGTCCCTTTCAATGGATAACTGAGAATATATACAATATTTTGTTTTTCGTGGGATTTCTTCTTTGTATGTTTTCAATTGAAAATTTAAAATCATATTTTCTTTTACCAAACTCCGAGATTCTTTAAAAAGTTCATTATATGAAGTCAAAAGGTCATTGTAATAGACCGTATATTTTAATATTAGGGTCGATCACTTTATAATATTAAAATATACAACTTGTCAAAAGAATTTAAATATCATTATTAACAGGTATAAAATAATATAAAACAAGTGACAAGATGTGAATATGATAAAATTACATTACTCAACTCATAAATGCATCATCAATTAAAATAATATAAAAGATATATCTATTACTACATCCATAAATCTCATCAGAAATACAACACTACATAATCTCACCACACAAGCCCAAATACACTAAAAGTATGAAAAAATAATGATAGTACATCACAATTACGAACCTACATCAAAGATATCGATGCAAACTCATGGTGTTTTATTATTCACTTAATCAATAAAGATAATTCAAAAGAAGAATTCGCTTATAAACTGATTTTTGAAATAAAACTTTTAGTTTAATATCCGAGTCAGTTTATTCATATATAAGGACATCGTTTTACACTCCTTATTTTGGTTTTAGATTTATTCTAAAACAAAATGTTTAAGTGTATTATTTAATGTCCTTTGAGTTATAAATGGCATATCATTGAAGATGAAGACACAAAGCTAAGACAAATATCTACCAAACCAGACATATTCAATCATTCATGCTATCGAAGGTTTGGTAAGCATTCGAGATTTTTGTGATTTCCTTAAATTTTATTTTAAGTATGAAATTGATAGGACAAAATCTTTTAAACGAGAAAAAGAGTTTACTAAAGTCTTACCTTCAATTTTTGTAAGAGAGAAATTTTCATTCTCTCGCTGTAACGAGAAAACTTATCGTGTGAAAGGGGATTCACATGATAAACCTTATTTGAAAGAATAAGTCCTTATACGATAAAGATATTGCACAAGAATCCCTCGTACGAAGTGACCTTATTCGAATGAGGGCCAAATTTCTTAAAAAATCATGTTGGTATCTTATGCTTCAAAGTATAAATAACAACTTTGATGCATCTTTCAAGACACACATCATAGCTTTAAAAATCCCTAAAAAATTAAAACAAATTTCTTATAAGAGTGAGGTTGTATCAAGTTTCATGATTGCACAGTAAACTTTTGATTTACAATCCCATATATCTTATACATTAGCAAAAGATATTAGCATAAGAAATAGGTTGGGTGATTAGCACATAGGATACATGTGGGTTGATTGTCGAGAACAAAGATCGGTGGATTAGAATGTTTAATGATTTTGCAATCTAAATCCATGCACGGATCAGTTGATTTCTAGTATAGGAAAAAACATCGGATCATAATGCAACATAGATACTTCAATGCGCTCATTGTTGTCATATATGTCAGTCTTGTATGCCCATTATAAGACTTGAATATCAAAGTACTTGTAGACTTGTTGAGCATGGGTGGTTGTATTACCCTGTATTTTTATATAATTAATATTGTTCTTAAATTTGGATTATTATTGCTCGTATGCAATAGTAGTTATGTGTGCATGATAATTGTGTGAATTATTATGATATTTAAATTGCATTCTATAATTCATTTAATTCGTAAAACTAAATTATGGGTAAAAAATTCATAGTTTATGATAAAATCGTGCTTTATTTTTATATTTTGAGTTAGTACTGTTGGACCGTACTCTAATGGATAAAAAGGCCTAAAGAGGTCTTTTAGTTTGTCTGATTGAGAACTAGAGTTGGGTAATCTTTTGGGCTAATTTTTTTAGAGGATATGGGTCACGTTTTGAGATTAATTAGAGGTCTTAATTTAGACCCATAGGATACTAAAGGAATTTAAAGGTTAAAAAAATAATTAACCCTTATTAATAACATATCTAAAACATAAAATAAGCACTAGTTTGCATAGGATTTTTGGAAAGCAAAGCACTACACCAAAATAATACATTTGTAACACATTTTTTTTATTTGTAACTGATTTTTTCAGTTATAATTTTGTAACAACCAAAATCCATTACAAATACAGAAGAAAAAATAACCGTGGCAATATATTGCTACCTGTTCCTGAAGTCATTAAAAAAAAGATAAAGGAAAGTCATGCAAGACAACTCCCCCCAAATCGCAAACCCACTCTAACCCTGTCAACCAAATCCATTTTCACCCACTTCCTCTCTACATCTCCCCTCCGGCGGCCTCTCTACCTTCGTCCAGGAAGATTGGAAATCTTTAGTCCAAAATCAGTTGGATTTCTCTCTAGGGATTCAAACCACAATTTTTGTTTTTCCCGATCAGAGAGTTTTTTCCACTTTAACATTACGGTACTAATCACTTAATTAATTAGGTTTTATACTTTATGTTTATACAATTTTTTGTCTGTTTGTTCATGTTAAATCTATTTTGTTTTGATGTTTCATTAGTTCAATTCTAAACTTTAATCTATACAAGGTATGTTGTGGATGTTAGCAGAAACGAAAATAAAATGTGATTTTTTTATTGCTTAAATCGGTACTTTTAGCTGTCGATATGGTGAAATTAGGCTTTTGATAGATTAATTTGAGCTCTCTTGTAAAGGAATTTTATGTTTATTTAATTTGACCAGTGACAATAATGTAATTGTAGCCCATTGTTGATTTTGTTGTTATATATAGTGGAGAGTTGTGCTACGTTGATTAATTGAGAGTAGTATTTATTATTTGTCTAGATTTATAATAATTTGATTTTACTGAATTGTTTTGTGTTATGATTTGAAAATTAATAATTTATTAAGTGGTAACTAAGGGGACACGATTTATTGGCACAATTTTGCTACTAGGATGACGTAATTTTTTAATTTGATGAAGTTGGATCAATTCTTTTCCTAATTGATAAAGCTTTTCACGCTTTTAATTCTACTATCACCTCCACACAAATATAAAAATTCTCTGTGTGTGTGTGTGTGTGTGTGTGTATATATATATATATTTATGGGATAAGGGTATTTTTCCATAAGATTCCACAACACTAACCCTACCTCCCACAACACAAACCCTCACTAAGAAAACACAAATCCTACCTCTAATTTTCTCTCTCACTAAGCCAATGCACCCTCCTCCTCTCTACCTCACCTTCTACTCCTCCCCGCCGCACCCCCACCTTCTCTCTTCTCACTGTTGCCGATCATATCTACAAATTTCGCCCAGACTTAGGCTTTCTTTCTCTTCTTCCTGCTAGGGAAAGGTAATCTGCCGAGATTTAGGGCTTATCTTCAATTTTAGTTTGGGAATTTTTTTCAAATTTGGGTGGTTTCGATTTAACCGTGAGTTTTTCATCTAACTATAGATCTAAAATATGAATGTGTATTTTTTTTATTTGGGATTTTGGATCAATGTTATTTTTCATGTTAGATCTATGCATTTGGTATATAGTTAAATGAGCTATAAATTACATAAGCACATAATATTTTTCGATGAACTCTGTTTTTAGATGCTTGAATCTTAATGTTGAGACAATTGTAGGGCAACACAAAGTTATGGATCAAAACAGGTAATGTTTTATTTATTTATTTAACTTGATGGGATGGTTTCATTATTCTATGTATTTTTATTCTGTGTTAAAGTTTCCTAAATAAGTTCGGTATATGTTATGTGCTTAAGCCAACAACTACTTTCGCTTTGTCTGTTAAAAGCCATAAATTTTACTCTCTTGAATTGTTTATCACTTTCTATTATTGAATATTTTTTATACCTTTTTTATAATGTGGTTCATAAACACGAGTTTTGATATTGATGTTTAAATGGGGCAGGGTATTTTACATATTAAGCTTGAAGGTGTACTAATTGGGTTTTTGTCTTCTATATATCATAAACAAAGGCAATTATTATTTCAGCTCTCAAGAATTTTATGGTTATGTTTGTGCCTTTTAATTTTATTTATTATATATTTTAAGTTGACATATATAAATTATGGGATTTGTATCTCTTATCTCCTTTAGAATGTACAAATTAAAATTTGTATAAAAATGTTTAAATACCAGTTTTTGTAGGTTACATGTTTGTTACTATGTCAAATCCGGTGGTTCACCTAATTACTTATGATGTAACTTAGTTTGTTAGTTTTGCTTTTGAATATTAAGTTGACTAATTGTGAATTTCTTTTGCACTAGGAACCGAGTGCTTTTGAAGCTTAATCCAGACCCTTTGGTGTTGTCACTCTTCATGTTCAATCACGAGTATGTTGCTAAAGATAAAGGTTTATTGCGTAGAATCTTAATTTGATAAAACTAAAACCAATGGTTTTCTGATAACATTAATGTAAATTATAGAGGTCATTGCTGGTTCATAGAGGTAGTGTAGTGATGCAAAGATATCTCCATTAATGTATTTACTTTGACAGTTCTTTATTATTTTCCCTTCTTTTGATGCATACTGGGATTGTTTATGCATATGAAAAATTTTGTACACTGTGTGCTGGCAGTTTAATTCTAAAAATTTATTCCCTTGTATATAATTTCATCATTTGGTCACATCATAGTGATTGTCAACTATGTGTTAATGTTTAGGATAGTAATAATAATGGTCTGAAATTTATGCCGCAATAGTAAGTTACTATTCACATTAAAAATCTAATTTAAATGAATATAATCAGGAGAAATAGAAATCTGGTTTTGATATGGACTAGTATTTGTCGCGTAGATGGGTTGTCGTGTTAGCCTGTGTGGCGTTGAGGCTTATTCCCTATGTAAATCGTTGACCACTGGGTGTCAGAAGTGATTTCTTATTCGGCTTATTATATTCATCTAAACTAGAATTTTGATTTGCATATTATTTTCCTATTTCAGATCCTGAGGTTATTACTATTCTAAATATTAACATTTATATTATGGATTTAAACACCATGGATACACACACTTCACAAGAGTTCATGAAGAACTCTTCCTTAATTTAATTTGATGTTCAGAAGGATCTGAACAGGTGGACTATTCCTAAGGTACAGCTTAAAACCATTTATAACACTAACTGGTATAACTTTCGTAGCAAGTACGCTATAAAGACTATGGAACAAACCATTAGTCTCAACGAGCAAGATAAGTCTATCGAGCGCTTTAAATGGGATGATCTTAAAGATCATATAAAAGATAGAAATTATCATTTTATTCATGTTGGTTTAATACGGTTTGGCCTTGGTAATTTCATCAGGGAACATATCAATTCCTGGGCCAAATTTGTCCCACCAATTGATAACCCATCCTGGGTAATTTTCTTTTAAAGAGTTTGGACACAAAATGAAAAACCAAGTATGTTTGTGCTCAGCATTTTGGTAATAAAAATCTTTAGTCCAAGCCTGGACGTAATCCCAATAATTATAGGATCCAACTTGCGAACTCAATTTTCGCGCCTTCAAAGGATGAATTCCCCATTCTCGGGGAGAAATGAATTTTTTCAAGACAGCTTTGCTATAAGCAATGGGGGATTTGAAATTTCCCTGGTGTTTATTAGTATGATTAAACACCACTGATTTAGTTTCTTCGAGGATAGCTTCATATACCGTCGGTATTTGCCTTCTTGCACATCATAATTATGTGTATTCAGATAAAGGGACTTAATTTCCCAAGGAGAAGACATCTGCTTCTCATCCTCATCATTGAGGATAAGTATCAATTCCGAAGTCCTTTTATTAGGAATGAAATCGTACTTAATCGTTTCCAAGACCTCTTTAGCAGATTTCTTTTTGCTAAAGGGGTTAGTTGGAGGGGTATTCTTCCCTCTGTTCTGCGCGCTCTAGCGAAGAAATTCCATGTAATCCTGTATCGGAGGATATTGATCATCATTGATCACCATCTTTTCTTTTCCAGGCCTTTGGTGGGATTTCCCACGGCCTCTGCCACGCCCTCTAGAGGGGCCACTCATTGGTTCTGCAAAAACTCCCTGGTTAGAAAATCAGGAAGAGAATTGTTTTCACCTTTGATATGTTCAATATCAAAATCAAATGCAGATAAATTTGCTTGCCATCTGGAAGAAATCTGTTTTGAAACAATATTTTCAACATCTTTTTGCAAAACCTGTTTAACAGCACTACAATCAATTCGTAGCAAAAATTTCTGATTTAATAAATCATCTTGAAATTTTGAAATGCATTTAACAAACGAAAGAATTTCTTTTTTAATGGTGGAGTAATTTTTTTGAGCATCTTTCCAAGATCCAGAAGTAAAACGAACAAGTTCTTCCTTTTTAGTTAAGAATTTATTTGTTTTAAAATACCACCATAACCTAAATCTGAGGCGTCAGTTTCAACAATTTTGAAAAATGAAGGGTTAGCTAAAGCGAGACAAGGTAATTGCTTGACTTTGAGTTTAATTTTCTGAACAACTTTAGTATGCTCTATAGTCCAAGGAGCAGGGTTCTTTTTCAACCTTGTGTAGAGAATTGCACTGTCTTGTGCAAGATTCCTGTAATAATCACCAATATAATTGAGACTACCAAGAAATCTTTAAAGTTTAGTTTTCTCCCTAAGTTCATCCGGGAATTTAGAGGCAAACTCAATACTTCTATCAATAGGGAGTATTTTCCCTTCTCCAATGTTGTGCCCTAAGAATCGAATATTAGTTTGAAAATTTTTCATTTTAGGGGCAGAGACAACTAAACCATTAGTTTTAATAACATCTTTAAAAAAATTTAGATGTTTGAAATGCTGATCAATCGATTGTGAAAAGATAAGGATATCATCAATATAGAAAATGGAAAAATCAGAATAAGGATTAAAAATATCGTTCATGATATTTTGAAATTCAGAAGGGGCATTCTTGAGCCCAAAAGGCAAAACATTCCATTGGTAATGGCCAAATGGAACCACAAAAGCAGTTTTACACCGATCTTGTGGGGCAATTTGGATCTGCCAATATCCAGATTTTAAATCAAATTTGGAAAAGATAGTGGCAGAGTTAAGCCTATCAAGTGAATCCTTTTTGTTGGGAATTGGATATCTTATCCATTGCAACACATTGTTAAGAGGCTTATAATTAATAACAAGCCTAGGAAGACCTCGTTCCTTCTCAGCAGCCTTGTTAACATAAAAACCTGTACAACTCCAAGGGGAATAGCTTTTTGTTATAATCTTTTTATTTAAAAGACTCTGAATCTCATTCTTACAAAGGTCAAGAAATTCAGTCTTCATTTGACTGGGTCTAGCCTTAGTAGGGATGGATTTTTCATTGAAATCAGTTTCATAGGGAAGGGAAACAATATGTTTCTCTCTATCCCAAAAAGCATTAGGAATATCACTGCAAACCTCTGTTATTAATTGATTTTTAATAACATTAATTTTTTGCAGGATATGTGGTGACATCAATTTATGTTTGATGTTTAAGAAAGAGATTTCTTTTGAAGAAAATTTAAATGGTTTTCTTTGAAAATAATATTATTTGTCAAAGATGTAATTTTCTTAATCTCAGGCCTGGTGATAAATTCAAAAACAATCTTTTTGGTTTTAAATAGTGGTATATATGCCACTAGAATCAATTTTATCAATTGGCATAAGCAATGATAAAAAAGGAGTACCTAAAATTATCTGTTGAGATAAATCGCCAATAAGAAAGAAGGTACTATCTAAACAAATTTCATTGTTATAGATGGCAACTTTAGTCAATTTATATTTGATGCCCATGCTATCGCCACTAGCATTAAACAAGGATTGAGTAGTCTTCTTAAAGTATTCAGTAGGAATAATTCCTTCTTGAATACAATTCATATCAGCACCGCTATCAACAAGGGCAATGATGTTACTCAAGGTAAATTCTTTGTTGATAACTAGGTTGGCAGTAGTGTACCATTTTTGGCTTGGAACACGGCTGATAACACCCAAATAATCCACAGAATCTTCAGTGTTAGGAGTAGTGTTTGAAGTTCCTGGATTAGAATGTTTATAGGCATTCTTGAGATTAGTGATCTCAATTTTCATGTTATTATGTTGATCCTTAAGT
Source organism: Sambucus nigra (assembly GCA_949130495.1). Classification (NCBI taxonomy): domain Eukaryota; kingdom Viridiplantae; phylum Streptophyta; class Magnoliopsida; order Dipsacales; family Adoxaceae; genus Sambucus; species Sambucus nigra. Next base: position 602,134,911 of record OX422207.1, read on the forward strand.
TGTCTTAACTCATTTTTAAGCGTATTAACTTCATGCCTTAGATCATTAAGACTAGTAGGATTGTTAAATTCTCCAGTTTTTTCTAAGCGATTAAGTACCTCCTTAAGGCTGTACTCATTAGAAAGGGAATTTGAAGAAGTAGGAACATTTTCCTGGTCATAACAAGACTTAATAAGTTTGAGCTTAATGTCAGGGTCAGTAACTTGATTGATAACATCAATCATAGTTTGTTGCTGACTGGTAAGGACATTAAGACTTAATCCATTTAACTGAATTATGGATTGGAGATGATCGCATCTCTTAGTCAAAGCATTACATTGGCAATCTCCTTCCTCGGAGATGTCTGAGTCACTAGAGCTTTAAATCTGGTAAATCTCATCATCGCTCTCAGAGGAGTCCTCTAGTTCTTCAGAGGAACTGGAATTAAGCAAGAGCTTGCTTAATTGGGTCTTCAGATGTTCATCAATCTGAAGGTTATTAATTTTAGTTTCCATTTTGCATTTATTTGCATAATGGCCATACTTACCACATTTAAAACATTTGGGGTTAGATTTGTTGGGTTTCTTTCGAACAAATTCTTTTTTATATTGATCTCCTTGTTCTTTAGGAATATAATCCCGTTTCTTTTTTTGTTTATAGGAGGGTTTTTTAGGAACTTTCTTAGTCCTTTTAAAGACTTTATGAGTAGAAGTCCCCTGAGTATTGTAAGCAAATTGGTCACAAAACTCACCAAGCTCTTTCTTTCCTGAAAGATTTTGTTTCTTAAGTTGTCTCTGAAGCTTAAGGTCATTACAGAGAGAAAGACCCTCTTGAATGACAACACTTATATGTTGACCATAAGTGTAATCGGAGTAAGGGATAGAGATGCTATCATTAGCTTCTCTTAATTTCCTACGAACTTTCTGAGCAAAGAAAGTAGGAAGGCCATCAATGAATTTGGCTTTCCAATGCTCAGAGTTACCGTCGCTTCTCTAAGTGACCCTAGCAAGGAACACATCCTTGTACCACCTAAACTGGCTAAGGGTAGGACATTTAAGATTTTGTAATAATTCCCTATTACGTTCTTTTTGGTAATCTCCACTGCCAACAAAATGATGAATGATAGCGAGCATTAGGGTATAAACAGCATCCTGTACCCCATGGTCTTGCATATGCTCATTTTTGACAATTTTTACGGCAGTAAGAATTTCATTTCTTTGGTTTTCTGTGAGAATATTTCCCCACCAACCCCTAATGGTTCCAGTAAATCTAGCAGTGATCATTTGAGCAATGCTATGATCAGAAGCATCGTCATTCTTACAGATGGTGGAATACATGGACATCTGATGAATCATTTCATAAATTTGGGATTCAGATTTTCCATCGATATTCCAGTCATAAATGGATTTACCATGAAAAGTGTTTTTCATCACAGTGCTTTCTTCAAAGAGGAGGTCCTGAGGAGTTGGTCGATGATAGTAATTCCTAGCAGGACCAATATTACCAATATTATTACTATAAGTAATTTTATTGATATGATCTTCAGGATCACCGAAAGAATGCTCAAAGCCCTGAACTTCTTTCAAAGGGATATTTAATTCTGAGTCAGAATCAGCATAGGATAAAGTGTTAAGCTTTAACCCTTTGAGATCTTTCTCGATCTCTTTGAGTTGGGATATAAACTCCGTTTTAGTACCCATTTTAAAACCTTTAACTTCAATGGGAGGTTGAATTATAGGTTTGTTAAGACTTTTAGCAAAGTCTGGGGGATTCCTAGCAGTATTGTGTATCTGTAGGTTCTCAATCCTATTGAGCTGCTTTCCTATCGTGGTAAGGATAAGGTTAGTATAATTACCTTTTTTATAAAGCGGGTTTAACATATTCTGACATGTGACAACTTTAGCTTCTGTTTCCATGTTAAGAAAGGCATTAGTTTCTAATCTAGGAGAACTATTGCTTTTGCTGGTGCTACCAACGTCAATGGAAAGGGGTTCAGTAGGAGGGTGAACAACAGATATAATCTGTTTATTCACAGTAGTCCAATTTGTCAAATGTTTTTCATCAGTTTTAAGAGTATGTTTATTCTCAGTTTCAACAACAAAAAAGATGCTTATCTTTAGAAAACATTTGAAACCAAACCACAAAAGAAGTAACCAATTGGTTTTCTTCCACCCAATTATAAAATTCATTTTTATAATTTTCCAATTCAGTTTTGTTGTATTTATTAAAGTACCAAGTTCTAAAACAAGCGTATACTGGCAGGTTAAACTCAGCACTGATTTCTTTCCTGTTAATTGTAAAAACCATTCAAAGGAAAGGGGGTTAAAGTCTGACATTCATTTCAGACAGCGTAGGAGATTCTCTAGGCTGAGAAGTATTCTTCTCATAAATACCATGAGGTATTTGGTCATGGGTAAAAGTACCATGAAGATTCATATCGTCTTGATATGAATGGTTTCGAGAATTATCTTCACAAACAGAGTGTCGTGAAGCAGATGGAGGATAGGTAATAAAAGGGGCTCTAGAAGATTGATCTCTAGAGGATTGACACCTATTGAACTTCCTAAAATTTAGGAAAACATCTCCATTATATCTTCAACATCATTATTTTGACGAGGTTGAGGAGGAACAACATTTTTTATAGCCCAAGTCTCTTGGAAATCAATTTCGTCCCAACTTATAGTTCTAGGTGTGTGTACATTAGAATCTATAAGGCGTGTGTCAATTAACACAGTTTTACCAAAAGGACTAAATTGTTTGATATTGGGAACCATAGTATTCATTACCTTGTAATAAATTCTATAGATAATCCCAATAATTTCCGATCCCGGAAGAAAATTATAACCTTTGGTTTGAACTCTAAGACTTAAAGCTTTACAAAGGTGCATATCAGTCAAAGACAAAGTTATGTTTGGAAACACATCAAAATAAACAGGTTTATTACATAGACTAGTTTCAATTGCTCCCATCAAAGATTGTCTAAAATTAGTACACCTACCATCACATAGAGTAGCTTGCAGACAGGCGTTCATACCAGAAAGGTTCAAGGGTTTAAAAGCATAATTCAAAGTCCCTCTTCTACTGTTCCTAACCTTAAGTTATCATTCATCCAAATTTCAATCCCAATTTATAAAATTTCTAACGGTACCTCACTCGAAAAACACCCAAAAGTATCCCATTCAATCCCAAAAGGTATAACATTTTTCGGGCATAAACTACAACCCTACTGACCATATCCAAGTCCCATAATATTCTATAAAACCCCCTAAGAGTTCTTATAAGATTGGGATTTGTCAAAACTCAAAGGAAAATAATCTATAAAAATCAGGAAAAGTCGATCGATCGAGGGAAAAGGGTCGATCGATCGACATTCATGGGTCGATCGATCGATCAACCAGGTATTGCAATTCTGCATAATTTTTCTTACGGGTTTCATCAAACTTAACCCGCAAAACCTATACTATAATTTCCCAAACTCCCAAATGTTTATTCCTAACATCATACCAACATAAATACATAAGTTACAACATTTTAGAATCATCAAATCATAATGGGAAGTCAATTTCTTGGATCAAATTATTTATTTTTCATAAAAATCCTAGTTCTCCTATTTTCTTCAAGAACATTATATAACCCAATATAGAATTCATAATTCTCTACACATGGATCATAATTTTGTGGATGCTATATTCCCAGAAGTTAAACTACATGCAAAATTTACCCAGGTTACAATTTTAATTCTTCAAATCCATTCATTTATCATTTTTCAAGGTTATTCTCCAATTTTAAACTAACATGGATGATATATGCACTGAATTATTGCAAGTTAAATCACTTACCTGGAAATAGAAGTGCTGATCCTTTAGAGAAGTTGGCATGGGAGTCATCCTCTCTTCTCGATTTATCCGAGGGTGTTGACGGTGGTGCAAAAAGCCTAAAGGTGGTGGTTCTCCTTTGGTAACTTCCTCCACTTCTTCTCTAATGGACGTCTGTGAATCTTGGTGATGGAAACCCGAAGGATCTAACCTAATGGATGATAAAGCTTTTTAAATTTCGTGGGTCACTATTCCTCAAATAGTAAAAAATGACTAAAATGCCCTCCTCGGCTGCCGGTTAGGCCTAAAATGCCCCGGGACCCAAACTAAATCCCCGACTAGTGTTTTCTGAATATCTCGATCCTTTTGGACACGTTGGCACACTCAAAATGACCATACGGATGACATAAAATTAATTTACTTTTAAATTCATTAAATTGATTCCTGACATGACTGACACGCACGTCCCAACTTAATTACCGAAACTGCCGTATTTTCAACTCGCGATAGTTTTAATAAATTCAATAATCATATATTACCATATTCAATCAATAATATTCAACATTATCAACATAATCAAATACTAACTCTCGTCTCACTAGTTATTTAAATTCGAATTGGTTTCCAATTAATTATCCCAAATTGATTTGATTAATCCCATAATTAAAAGCAATTTCATTTAATTAATCTCAAAATTAAAATCCATAAAAATACGGGGTATTACAGTGTAATACACCAACAATACACGTAAAATCATACTCCTCGAATACGCAATATAAGAGTATTCTCTATAGGCACACCATTTACATTTTCCACTTATATTAGTCACAATACATTTAATTATCCATAAGATCCTAACTGCTAACCTTTTCTAGACTCCATGTGTGAGACATATATGTTTAGATTAGGTAAGTCATCAAGAAAAAATAACTATTACTCAACATTTTATATATTTGGATGCCTGATTGAAAATATTACTCATTTACTGTATAAAACCCAACATAAATATACCTCATTATTACTCCCATCATTCAGTTTCTAAGTACTTCTCACGCTCTTAAGCATCTTTTTAATCATAAGTAAATCTTACACATAAGATCCATATCTCCATATCATAGTATTATTCACTAAACTTAACCATTAATAATCATTTCCAAGACTTACTAAGTTAATCATCCATAACATACTATACAAAACCACAAATGATTCTCCTTGTCTTGTTCCTATCATTTATTTCATGACACTTCACATGTTCCTCAAGCATCTTAACATTCGTAAATGAAACCTACTCTCAATCCACATACTGCAATAACCGTTTATCCATATATTATAATTTAACTACAGGAATCATATATACGACTTACAAATCCTAAACCCTTGATTTCTACCTTCTCTCAACTCTATGACTGGGACATATCATAAATGAAATCCAAAAAGAAACCCCGCTGATATAGTTTTTGTGACACCCCGACTAATTAAATATCGGGTAGCTACTCCTTTATTTAAATTAATTAAAAATGTAAAGTTGGTTCAGTTCGTAGCATCACTGTCGAAAATGTTTTAACAATTACTAACCACCTAATATTTAAAAAGTGAGTTGTCAATTTTAATTGAATTCGATTTACATACAACCAAAATAAATTATGAAATACTGATACCACAACTACATCATAGTCGCAATGAAATAATGATGTAATAAACTGAATCTGGAGGAATACACCTCACAACAATCCGAATACTGAAATAAACAAATACAATCCTGAATCATTAATTTGATTACAACCCAAAATATAAAATAAAAACGGAGTAAATAAGATGTCTCTGAAAGGAAAGGGGCGACATGCCCTATATATGAATGAATATGAAGTAGAGTCAAGATATAAAGTGGATGCGTCTACTATCGAGGTCCTGTAACTTCCACCGCAGCCAGCACGTTGCGGGAATAGAACTCCTATGCTTTGTGTCCTTGTGGCTAGGCACCTAAAAGGTTTTTACAAAAATAGATTTGAAAGCAAAAGGGTCAGAGCCCGATTGTGAAAACAGTTTAAAATACAACAAGTGTTTAATATAATTAAACAGTGAATATAAAGTACATGATAGTGCGTGCACTCACGTGAGTTCCTCACCTCTCAACAAATTGTGCACTCCTATCGTACCCGTACCCGTCTTAGTTATTCCCATATCGAACTAGTCCAATGCACAATCTAACATTTCTATACAATTCACGATTTAAGTCCCGACCCCTTAATTTAAACAGAGAGTTTTACTTTTCATCTTAGTTCCCATATTAGTCATGCTAATCACTAGAGATTTTCCATCTTTAACTCTACTAAAAATGTTGCTATTATTCACACTTACATTTATACATGACAATTCATTTCAATTAGCATTATATTATTCTCATCATAAATATAAAATACTGGCACCCCGAGACTAAGCTGCGGTGCACACATACTCTACTATCCAATCCCGGTACATCACGTACATAAGGACCACGTATACCGAATCTCTCAGGAATCGTTTTCAATAAACAACAATCACACAAAATGGAGGCGAACATAGTTCACATCACATGGGTCACGCACATACCTACTCTCCCATGATCAACAGACTTATTAAATTCTCAATAATTCCCTCTCTGACCTATGTCCTCGAGGTACCAATCTAAATTCCCCGCGTAGGCACACAAAGATTAGATGGCCCTGATCGAACGCCGACCTCCCGCGATAGCAAGTATGGTAGGTATGTTATACACAAATACTACATATACCAAGAATTCACACATCTTAGGTATCCCATAATATTAATAGAGGTATATTTCTCATCCCTATACCGTCATTTAATGTTACACATTTACAAGTCCCCGAATTATATACATTCAAGTTATCAACTCTTCTCACGTCGTAATTTTAATTACTTATACCCTAACCCATAGATGTCATCCGATTTACTACTTAATCCCAAGTTTTAATCCTCAACATACTCCAAATCTCACAAATATATCCACTAGTCAACAAGGGAAGGTTAACACTCAAATATATAAGTCTACTAGAAGTTTTAAATAAAATCAGGCCTAAAAAGGCATTATGTCAACTCGTTAGAAATCTCGTTCGAACGAGGTTGTTCGAATGAATGGCTTTGAACAAACTACCAACTCGTTAGAAGGGGTACTGTCATCTCGTTAGAAGTCTCGTTCGAACGAGGTCGTTCGAACGACCTGGGCAGGTCTTCTAACGAGATGGCAGAATAAGCCCAAAAAATTCCCAAATCATTTTTCTCAATTCTTCTCTTCTCTAAATTCATCCTAAGATCATCCCAATCGCATTTTAATGTTCTTAAACTTCACTAAATCCTCTTAGGTCATTTCTTAACATTTTTTTGGGGTCAAATTCTCTTAATCAACATGTAATTATCATTAATCCCCAAATGTTACCCCAAACCCTATGAACATGAACCCAGAATTTTATTATGCCTAATTTACTCATCATAAATCCGTTTTAAAATCATAAAATTTAAGTCTTCGAATATCAAATCCGTCCATAACCATTCTACATGCAATTCCTATTCCAACTTTAGAGTTTCTACAACAATTTCATTATGTTTTCCTCAAAACTTTCAAAACAAAACAGTTCCTACACTAAACATGGAAGAAATATTCAATGCACTTAAAAATATCAAATCACTTGCCTCAGATTTGTTCTTCAGATGTGTTGCCGGTGTTTCAAGGTTGATCCTTCCCTCTTTATGGTCACAATCTCTTCTAAAAATGATGGTGTTGGGTGTTTTTGGTTTGGAACTCTATGATAACTCCTCTCTAACTCCCGTAGCCCACTTCTAATGCTTTTTGGCTGGTAATGGCCTTAGTGGCCCCTTTAAAAATATAAATATAAACTCTAAATTTCGTGGGTTTTAATTCCCTTATTTTTAAAATTACCAAAATACCCTTCTAGGTTGTCAGTTTGGCCTAAAAATGCTCCGGGACCCAAACTAAACCCCCGGCTAGTGTTTTCTGACTATTTTGACCCTTCCGGACACGTTGGCGCACTCAAAATGACCATTCGGTTGATAAAAATATAATTCACTTTTTTTTTCTAATTAAATTCATTACTGACGCGACTGACACGCGCGTCCCAACTTAATTTTCCAAATTATCGTATTTCAGCCTCGCGACAACTTTAATATTTTCAATACTCATGAAATATTCAATTTTAACATCATAACCAAACATCAACTCACATCTCGCTAGTATCTATATCCGAATTAATTCCCAATTAATTCTCATTTAATTTAATTAATCCCTTAAATAAAAATCAATAAAATTACGGGATATTACAGTTTTGTCTAGGTTTGGTAGTCATCGAGAGTGAACAGACACAAACCTAACGTTCTATTTACATTAACTTGACTCCAATCGATTTAATACACATCCTTCACATGAAACTCATAACTCACTCCAAGTCACCCAAGCACTGCATTATATGTTCTAACCATCCCCACAAATAATGCCTGCTACATTAATATCTCAATTTAACTCTTGATGTTGATACAAATAGCCTCAAACCTTATCTCCTTCATTTTAAACTCAACACGTACATAACTCAATTACCATAACCCCAAATCTTAACAATACATAATCCGACAAAACTTTTCCCTCTCATTAACCCCATATATTCATCAATATAGTACACATAATCACAACTATTCTCCAACAACAAAACCTCACCACCAATAACTATTATTCTATTACCCAAATCTCATCGACAAATAAGGATAACAAACAAATCCACAAATTGTATATACACTGCATCTAACCTAACTGCACCATTATTATCATAATTGAATAACTGATATCCCATCAACACTTAAATGGCAATAAATAATCTACATTTATGTACCTATGATAAACATCAATACTTCATAACATAATATCCTCAATGACAATGACCAATCAACATCCAAGTTTTTATATCAACACATAGGGCTAACACATACTCCCCTTAAATAACACCAATCTAATTATTTTCTCGATTAATATTCTATTTTACCCAACATTTATTATTGTCAAATCATAAGTAGGATAACCCAATCCCTAAGATTTAAATTTCAATATTATCACTCAACAATTTATACACATACAAGAGTGGTCATTGTATCTTTCCAACGATTTTCAAATGTCCTAAAATAAGCATGAGTAGTTTGTATTAAAAGTTCCATGTAACAAGGATACTTATAACTCATATTTTAAGTCTCAAAGTTCACGGGCACATTATCCAACTTTTACTCATTCAACATATTCATTTTCTCATCTTTGCAATAATTACATTATTGAACTCACATAACCATTTTCTGAACATATTTATTAAATAGGGTTTCACAAGTTAACATATCAATTTCACTGGTTTAAATATCAATTTAGGTTTATAATATCTCTCAAATTAGGCAATAAACATATTTAGGCAATATTTAGATCATAAAGTACCAAGTAAGAAAAGTAAAGTAGTCTTGCCTTTAAACATAGATTTAGAAATTATGAAAGTTTTGGTACTATATTTCTCCATCTCAAAGATCTAACTCCAAAAGTAAAATCGATGTGAAAAATCGAGTCGGGTTCATGTTTTGTGTTTTTCCAAAATCTTAAAAGAATGTGTCTGCAAATGAGGTCGAAACCTATTAAAAACCCTAAAAAGATCTCCCAGCGCCCCCAAATCAATCATTGAGCCGCTATAGCGGCCTAACACCCCACTATTGTGGCCTTACCCCCCCCTCTCTCCCCCTCCTTTCATTTTGTTTTCCCTTAACTTTCTTCAGTTTTGTCTCATTTTTCTTTATTCTCTCTTTCGTTTCTTCTCCACTCGACTACTATATATATATATATATATACACTAGCGGAATGCCCATGCCTGAAGGCACGGAATTTTTTTCAAAATACATAATCGCAAGTTCAAAACATGATCACTTTATCATTAAAGATTACTCAGTGCTAAATGTTTAGGCCTAAACATGATCACCTAAAACTAATAACAATTCAATCCAGGGGGTAAGAAATAAGATATGAAAGTAAGTACACAAAATGAACTTGAAATGATAGATCATGAACTTTAAATAACTAAACATGTGACAAAATCTTGTTCGTCACAAATGAAAATATTTCCACTCCAGATAAAAAGAGAAAGGGAAAAAAATAAGCAATAAAAATGGTCCATAGTTCTAATAAAAACAATACAAAACCTGTTGTGGTATTAGCAATTTTCTGTCTCCTTCCCAATTTTGAAGCGAATTTCATCGTTGATTTTGTGGTATTAGCTTTGTTATCACATACTACCACACCAATATTAATGCTCCTATTGTCCTAAAAAACTACTTGATCGAAATTTACTTTCACTCCCCCATTTGTTGTCGGTTTCCATACTACTGATGTTGGAGTAAGCAAAACACCAACTACCTTGATTGCGCTCGAATATACTGTTGGAATGTAGTGCAAGAATTGACATAAATTTTCGTGCCACTGAGTCTAGTCTTGCTATGAAACTTTATGTAAATCATAATATATTTCAGTCAATTTTGCACTTTTATTACCAATAGTTACGAACAGGAAGTTAAGAAGTTCAAAACACTTGTTTGACAATTAGGGAACCCGGGATTATCTCCAATTATTTTTCCAACCAAGGATAAACCAATTGGCTCCTCAATAATTTCCTCCGGTATAAGCTTATCGTAACAAAAGAGGAATTCAAGTAAGACCATAATGTGATCATGGAAAGGATCTTCCCTTGCTCTTTCTATAGTCTGCAATGAAACAAAGTGTAAGAATTAGTTAGTATGTGTAATAATATTTGTCATGGTTAGTTCAAGTAAGACCATAATGCAATCGTGGATTACTTCAACTAAATACATTTTTGTGATCGAGAATCACTAATATTACAGTGATGTAATATAGTGGGTACACTATAATTTACATTTCATACCTATTAACAATACCACTCTGTAGAGACATTTTACGTTTTACAATTGTCACTTTGTCATCTTTATTTTTATTCAAGAAACAGTTCTAACAAATCAGTGCATACTCCATCCATCTAATCACCTATATGAAATAAACAAACACAATAACTAATAAAGGCAGCATATAAGCATGCTTCGGATCCAAAGTAAACCTCAAGAAAACATATGAATTGAAGAGGAATAGGTCATACAAAATCCACAGCAGGTAAAAAGGTATAAAAAAATCAAAGTCATTTTATATAACCCCATTAATATCAAAACACTCACTTACACATATTAAGTTAAACAACTATATCAACCTAACATAAAATAGAGAAATACTCAGGAGAAATTAAAGTTCGGTATAGGCAAAAAGTGAAATTTAGAAACTCACTTGATACATATATACTTTGATATAAGGTGAGAGCTTTGTCAAACCCAAAAATACAAATAAAAAATATAAACAAACTGCATATAGTCCTCTATTACATCATCATTTCTACTCACTCCATCCTCAATGATGAGTGCTTTGAAGCACAGGCGACACCTTCTCTAAGTCCTCTATTTCATTGTTGAAGGAAAATTCTCAGATGACATAATGACCACGGGTATGCTTCTCAGAGACTAAGATTCCTTAAAAAAAAATTAGCAAATCATAATATGTCATTCCAGGCATACATATCTACATTTTAGCAAAACGAAACATAAAGAGAAACTAACCTGCAAAATATGTTGTGAGTAGCAACGTTCGTCCTACAGTGCTACAGCATTGAACATTCATCCTACAGTGCTCAGCGTTCACAAAGCTTACTTTTCAGCCAAAAAAGAGAAAAGAAACAGCAATGACACGCTTCAGGTTAATACCAAATGCACAAAAAATGTTCATTGGGTACTAATCTTCTTGTGTCCATCTTTATTTTTTTTAAAAAAAGCTACTAATCAAAAAATACATAATGTGATTACTCATATTATTATGTTGGGACTATATTTGAATTTTTCTCTAATTCACATAACCTTGGATCTTGGAATTGTATTCAGGGGAATTAAATTATTATATGGAATAGTTACGGGGGAGGTTTTAGTTTTCGGCTAGTGTTTTGACCTCAACTTATAGTCATAAGTTCATTCGTGACTCCTATCACCAGTTATCCCTACCTTAGCTAAACCATAATTAGACATTTTTGCATTGAATTCTAGCATCTCAGGAGCAAGATAAATATTAGTGATATAATAAAATTTAATATATTATTTTATATATCAACAGTTCCAAATAAATATATTTGTAATGGGTTACAGTAATTTTAAACAGTTTACCGCTTTTAGAAGGATATTGGAAGCCTTAAATCACAATAGATCACTTGTGATTCCTCATCATACAGGAAAGAGACGCCTCTAGCAGCAGTTAGGGCCATTTTTACCCTCATTGCCCAAGAGAGTGGTTGAGGCCCTCCTGTGACACGAAATGAAGAATTGAAGGTTACTAAATGTTTACAGCTCCAAATAGGTGAATACTTTTTCACCATTTTACTTTTTACTTCGATAAAAAATATTTTACCCCAAGCAAAATGGGGCCTTAAACGGGAAAATAACCCATTTAACTGGTGAAACTTACTTCAAAAAAGATGGTTCTCCAAGCTCCATTTAGGCATAAAATCGTACACTAAAAGACAATTGTCACCATCCGAACAGTGCCCTATAAGCTTAACCAGTTTTGAATGATGCAGTTGCCCAAGCTAAATAACTTATGTTTGCAAACAAATCATTTATCCCTAAACATCGAAGTAAAATCACTTGTCACAACATATAATCAAAATAATAACTATGATAAATTGCGAGAAAGTGAAGAAACCCCATGAAGTATCATGTAATAGTTGTGAATATCTCCTAGGCACCTAACTGATAACAGTAAAACACCTAATTCTGAGCATACATATATCATGCCATTTTGTTGTTAATAAATTCTATGGAAGTATTAACCACACTCTATATTCTTTGTGTTCACAAAAAATATAATAAGAAGATTAGATGCTTCCATGTATGTTCTGATGTATATTTTTTTCCTTTGATGTTTTGTGATAATATTTGTCATGTTCATGGGGTTGTTACAAAGAACTGCTGCTATTACCAAAAGGATTTTTAGTCCAAAGAACTGCTGCTACTAAAAGAACTGCTCCTTTTAGTAACAACAAAAGTTATTTGGATTACCTAAAACAACAACAGTCCACAACAACAGTTCTTTGGACTACTAAAATAACTGCAGCTACTAAAAAAACTACTCCTACTAAAAGATCTCCATTCGAGTATGCATTGGGGGAATTTAGAGGAAGCCTGCAGTTGGCCATTGTAAATGCACAGATGAAATGGCCAGTTGGGTCTAAGCCTTCGTATCCAGAGGATCTTCACCAGTTTTTAACATGGATTCTCCAGCCCCAAGCCACAGTGTGACCTCGCATAGATGATATCACCATTCATGTTGACAAATTCATCTCAAAGTTCTCTCATTGAACAACTGGCAATCAAAAGACATGCTGAATTAGTTCACAGGGGCGTACCATCCACAATTTACACCTCAACATACATTGGCGTCATTAGTTCGATTACGTTAAGTCCTTCACATTATTGTGAAAATGTCATAAGAAGAGCAGTAGCAGTTTCTTATGTATCTAGGATGATCAACAACATCAAATATTCATAATGAAAGGAAACTTTGATGAATCTAACCATAAATACACCTTAATGAATATAGGAAGATCTTCTATACTAACAAAAGAAGAAAACATTTTTGAGTTTACTCCATAAATAGATAAATAACCTGCAAATTTCATCACTTCTTTAGAGCAGCAGTTGACCTAAACCTTTTATGTTTGCCCTATCCTGTATAATCCCATGTTCACTGCACAATTGTGTTGTTGCTTCGTTCTCTCTCAGTGACATCTCTTGTTTTAATTTTTTCCCTTTACCTGTGCACATTAAAGCATAACACAATTGTATCGTATCAGATCATTTTTAATTATATATTCAAACCAAATGGACTAAGGAAAACAAATTGCGGAAACAAAAAAATTGGATAATAAAAATCGAAACAATATCGTTGAAATGCAAAAAAATCACACAACTAAATTGACATATTTAACTTATTGCAAAGGCCATGATTAAAGACTAAGGCAAATAAGGTACAACTATAACTATACAACTTCGAAGTATTCCAACTCCCCCACTATTGGAACCAAACCTTACCCAAGCATCAAGTGCCTAAAATATTACAAAGACAAAAAGAAAAGAAACAAAAATATGAGACCAAAACCACACTAAACCCAAATTGATATGATATGATATGATACATCAGCTTGGCATTTTGTCAAACAGGAAGCAAGCTATCACTACACCAAAAACAGGAAACTGGCACGAGTTAAAATCGTGCCAGACGCAATCTGGCATGGTTCAAAACCGTGCCAGAATCAGGCGTGCCAGATTTTCTGGCGCGGTTTAAAACCGTGCCAGATTTTCCAAACTGGCACGCTTTTAAACTATGCCGGTTTTTAAATCTCGCACGCTTTTGGCACGCTTTTAAACTGTGCCAAATTATCTTTTTTCTGGCACGCTTTTGGCACGGTAATAAAGCGTGCCAGATTGTTTTATAAGCATTCTCATTTTTATGCATTGGCACGGTTTAAAACGTGCTAGATTTTTCAGTTGATTAAAAAAAATAATAATAAGAACCAAATCTGGAAAATCTGCAAATTCCAAATTCGGTAGGAAAAATATTTATTAATTGCAAAAACAAAATCAAGAAAATTCACAAATTATGAATATCGCAGGTTGTTGATAAACTAATGTGCATACAAACTTCAAAAAATTACAAGAGATAATACCAATATAAAGCAACAAATGACCATAAAAGTCGACAATAACTTCAAAAAATTACAAGAGTTAATAGTTCTCATATCAAAAAAAAAATTGGGCAGAGTTTCCTCTATTTTTTGAGCATTCCAAAACCTGCAAACATAAAATCTGCCCATATAAAGCCCGCACGGCCATAAAAGTCAACAATAAAACTACTACAGCCAGCACGACCATAAAAATAAACCATAAAACTACGAAAGCATGCTCGGCCATAACACAAATAATAAAATCCTGAATATTAACGACACTAAAGACACAATCCCCCTGTTGTAAAGCATTGACTTCTTCGTGCGTTCCAAGTGGATAAAAGCTAACGATTTAATGTCATCCTACAAAAAAAAATAAGACACAAAAAAGATACAATATTAGTAACCAAGTCATTTTTAAAAAAATATTCAAGCAAAAAAATTGCATAAACAAGAAGAAAAATTGCATATACGACTACGCAGTCAGTTCCTACAAGTTACATTGGTCCCGTGCGACGTGTTCGTGCCTCCTACGGGGTCGTTTGGGGGCTGGTTCAGGTTTTCACCCCTTAACGGCCTGTTTTCAAGTCTAAGTGTGATTTTTACAAATTATCGTCATACTCTCAAACCGGGAGACCGGGGACTATGAGGTCAGTTCCTACAAGTTAAATTGGTCACGTGCGAGGTGTTCGTGCCTCCTATGGGGTCTTTTGGGGGCAGGTTTGGGTTTTCACCCCTTAACGACTTGTTTTCAAGTCAAAGTGTGATTATTGCAAATTATCATCATATTCTCAAACCGGGAGACCCAGGACAACGCGATCAGTCCCTACAAGTTACATTGGTCCCGTGCGAGGTGTTCGTGCCTCCTACGAGATCGTTTGGGGGCTGGTTCGGATTTTCACCCCTTAACGGCTTGTTTTCAATTCTAAGTGTGATTTTTGCAAATTATCGTCATACTCTCAAACTGGGAGACTCGGGACTACGCGGTCAGTTCCTACAAGTTACAATGGTCCCGTGCGAGGTGTTCGTGCCTCCTACGGGGTCGTTTGGGGGCTGGTTCGGGTTTTCACCCCTTAACGGCCTGTTTTCAAGTCAAAGTGTGATTTTTGCAAATTATCGTCATACTCTCAAACCGGGAGACCTGGGACTACGCGATAAGTCCTTACAAGTTACATTGGTCCCGTGCGAGGTGTTCGTGACTCCTACGGGGTCGTTTGGGGGCCGGTTTGAGTTTTCACCCCTTAACGGCCTATTTTCAAGTCTAAGTGTGATTTTTGCAAATTATCGTCATACTCTCAAATCGGGAGACCTGGGACTACGCGATCAGTTCCTACAAGTTACATTGGTCCCGTGCGAGGTGTTCGTGCCTCCTACGGGGTCATTTGGGGGCTAGTTCGGGTTTTCACCCCTTAACGGCCTATTTTCAAGTCTAAGTGTGATTTTTGCAAATTATCGTCATACTCGCAGATCGGGAGATTCGGGACTACGCGATTAGTTCCTACCAGTTACATTGGTCCCGTGCGAGGTATTCATGCCTCCTACGGGGTCGTTTGTGGGCTGGTTCGGGTTTTCACCTTTTAACGGCCTGTTTTCAAGTCTAAGTGTGATTTTTGCAAATTATCGTCATACTCTCAAACCGGGAGACTCGGGACTACGCAGTCAGTTCCAACAAGTTACATTGGTCCCGTGCGAGGTGTTTGTGCCCCCTACAGGATCGTTTGGGGGCTGGTTTGACTTTTAACCCTTTAACGGCCTATTTTCAAGTCAAGGTGTGATTTTTGCAAATTATCGTCATACTCTCAAACCGGGAGACCCGGGACTACGCGGTCAGTTCCTACAAGTTACATTAGTCCCGTGCGAGGTGTTCGTGCCTCCTACGGGGTCGTTTGGGGAATGTTTTGGATTTCACCCTTTAACGGCCTGTTTTTAAGTCTAAGTGTGATTTTTGCAAATTATCGTCATGCTCTCAAATCGGGAGACCCGGGACTATGCGCTCAGTTCCTACAAGTTACATTGGTCCCGTACGAGGTGCTCGTGCCTCCTACGGGGTCGTTTGGGGGATGGTTTGGGTTTTCACCCTTTAACGGCCTGTTTTCAAGAAAGTGTGATTTTTGCAAATTATCGTCATACTATCAAACCGGGAGACCCAAGACTACGCGGTCAGTTCCTACATGTTACATTGGTTCGGTCCGAGGTGTTCGTGCCTCCTACGGGGTCGTTTGGGGGTTGGTTCAGGTTTTCACCCCTTTAAAGGCCTGTTTTCAAGTCTAAGTGTGATTTTGGCAAATTATCGTCATACTCTCAAACCGGGGGACCCGGGACAACGCGGTCAGTTCCTACAAGTTACATTGGTCCCGTGCGAGGTGTTCGTGCCTCCTACGGGGTTGTTTGGGGGCTGGTTTGGGTTTTCACACCTTAACGGCCAGTTTTCAAGTCAAGGTGTGATTTTTGCAAATTATCGTCATACTCTCAACCCGGGAGACCCGAGACTACGCGGCCAGTCCCTACAAGTTACATTGGTCCCGTGCGACGTGTTCGTGCCTCCTACGGGGTCATTTGGGGGCTAGTTCGGGTATTCACCCCTAAACGGCCTGTTTTCAAGTCTAAGTGTGATTTTTGCAAATTATCTTCATACTCTCAAACCGGGAGACCCGGTACTACGTGGTCAGTTCCTATAAGTTACATTGGTCCCGTGTGAGGTGTTCGTGCCTCCTACGGGGTCGTTTGAGGGCTGGTTTGGGTTTTCACCCCTTAACGGCCTCTTTTCAAGACTAAGTGTGATTTTTGCAAATTATGGTCATACTCTCAAACCGGGAGACCCGGGATTACGCGGTCAGTTCCTACAAGTTATATTGTTCCCGTGCGAGGTGTTCGTGCCTCCTACGGGGTCATTTGAGGGATGGTTCGGGGTTTCACCCCTTAATGGCCTGTTTTCAAGTCTAAGTGTGATTTTGGCAAATTATCATCATACTCTCAAACCGACAGACTCGAGACTACGCGGTCAGTTCCTACAAGTTACATTGGTCCCGTGCGAGGTGTTCGTGCCTCCTACGGGGTTGTTTGGGGGTTGGTTGGGGTTTTCACCTCTTAACGGCCTGTTTAAAAGTCTAAGTGTGATTTTTACAAATTATCGTCATACTCTCAAACCGGGAGACCCGGGACTATGCGGTCCGCTCCTACAAGTTACATTGGTCCCGTGCCTCCTACGGGTTATTTGGGGGCTGGTTTGGGTTTTCACCCTTTAACGGCCTGTTTTCAAGTATAAGTGTGATTTTTACAAATTATCGTCATACTCTCAAATCGGGAGTCCCGATAAAACGCGGTCAGTTCCCACAAGTTACATTGGTCCCGTGCGAGGTGTTCGTGCCTCCTACGGGGTCGTTTGGGGCTGGTTGGGGTTTTCACACCTTAACAGACTGTTTTCAAGTCTAAGTGTGATTTTTTCAAATTATCGTCATACTCTCAAACCGGGAGACCCGGGACTACGCGGTCAGTTCCTACAAGTTACATTAGTCCCGTGCGAGGTGTTCATTCCTCCTACGGGGTCGTTTGGGGGCTGGTTCGGGCTTTCACTCCTTAACGGCCTGTTTTCAAGTCAAAGTGTGATTTTTGCAAATTATCATCATAGTCTCAAACCGGGACACTCGGGACTACGCGATCAGTTCCCACAAATAACATTGGTCCCGTGCGAGGTGTTCGTGCCTCCTACGGGGTCGTTTGGGGGCTGGTTCGGGTTTCACCCCTTAACGGCCTATTTCAAGTCAAAGTGTGATTTTTGCAAATTATCGTAATATTCTCAAATCGGGAGACCCGGGACTACGCGGTCAGTCAATACAAGTTACATTGGTCCCGTGTGAGGTGTTCGTGCCTCCTACGGGGTCGTTTGAGGGCTGGTTTGGGTTTTCACCCCTTAACGGCCTCTTTTCAAGACTAAGTGTGATTTTTGCAAATTATGGTCATACTCTCAAACCGGGAGACCCGGGATTACGCGGTCAGTTCCTACAAGTTATATTGTTCCCGTGCGAGGTGTTCGTGCCTCCTACGGGGTCATTTGGGGGATGGTTCGGGGTTTCACCCCTTAATGGCCTGTTTTCAAGTCTAAGTGTGATTTTGGCAAATTATCATCATACTCTCAAACTGACAGACTCGAGACTACACGGTCAGTTCCTACAAGTTACATTGGTCCCGTGCGAGGTGTTCGTGCCTCCTACGGGGTTGTTTGGGGGCTGGTTGGGGTTTTCACCTCTTAACGGCCTGTTTAAAAGTCTAAGTGTGATTTTTACAAATTATCGTCATACTCTCAAACCGGGAGACCCGGGACTATGCGGTCCGCTCCTACAAGTTACATTGGTCCCGTGCGTGGTGTTCGTGCCTCCTCCGGGGTCGTTTGGGGGCTGGTTTGGGTTTTCACCCCTTTACAACCTGTTTTCAAGTCAAAGTGTGATTTTTGCAAATTATAGTCATATTCTCAAACCGGGAGACCCGGGATTACGCGGTCAGTCCCTACAAGTTACATTGGTCCCGTGCGAGGTGTTCGTGCCTCCTACGGGGTCATTTGGGGGCTGGTTTGGGTTTTCACCCTTTAACGGCCTGTTTTCAAGAAAGTGTGATTTTTGCAAATTATCGTCATACTCTCAAACCGGGAGACCCAGGACTACGCGGTCAGTTCCTACAAGTTACATTGGTCCCGTGTGAGGTGTTCGTGCCTCCTATGGGGTCGTTTGGGGGATGGTTTGGGTTTTCACCCTTTAACGGCCTGTTTTCAAGAAAGTGTGATTTTTGCAAATTATCATCATACTCTCAAACCGAGAGACCCAGGACTACGCGGTCCGTTCCTACAAGTTACATTGGTCCCGTGCGAGGTGTCCGTGCCTCCTACGGGTTATTTGGGGGCTGGTTTGGGTTTTCACCCTTTAACGGCCTGTTTTCAAGTCTAAGTGTGATTTTTACAAATTATCGTCATACTCTCAAATCGGGAGTCCCGATTAAACGCGGTCAGTTCCCACAAGTTACATTGGTCCCGTGCGAGGTGTTCGTGCCTCCTACGGGGTCGTTTGGGGCTGGTTGGGGTTTTCACACCTTAACAGACTGTTTTCAAGTCTAAGTGTGATTTTTTCAAATTATCGTCATACTCTCAAACCGGGAGACCCGGGACTACGCGGTCAGTTCCTACAAGTTACATTAGTCCCGTGCGAGGTGTTCATTCCTCCTACGGGGTCGTTTGGGGGCTGGTTCGGGCTTTCACTCCTTAACGGCCTGTTTTCAAGTCAAAGTGTGATTTTTGCAAATTATCGTCATAGTCTCAAACCGGGACACTCGGGACTACGCGATCAGTTCCCACAAATAACATTGGTCCCGTGCGAGGTGTTCGTGCCTCCTACGGGGTCGTTTGGGGGCTGGTTCGGGTTTCACCCCTTAACGGCCTATTTCAAGTCAAAGTGTGATTTTTGCAAATTATCGTAATATTCTCAAATCGGGAGACCCGGGACTACGCGGTCAGTCCATATAAGTTACATTGGTCCCGTGTGAGGTGTTCGTGCCTCCTACGGGGTCGTTTGGGGGCTGGTTTGGGTTTTCACCCCTTAACGAGCTCTTTTCAATTCTAAGTGTGATTTTTGCAAATTATGGTCATACTCTCAAACCGGGAGACCCGAGATTACGCGGTCAGTTCCTACAAGTTACACTGGTCCCGTGCGAGGTGTTCGTGCCTCCTACGGGTTCATTTGGGGGCTCGTTCGGGTTTTCACCCCTTAACGGCCTGTTTTCAAGTCCAAGTGTGATTTTTACAAATTATCATCACACTCTCAAACTGGGAGACCCGAGACTATGCGGTCAGTTCCTACAAGTTACATTGGTCCCGTGCGTGGTGTTCGTTCCTCCTACGGGGTCGTTTGGGGGCTGGTTTGGGTTTTCACCCCATTACGGCCTGTTTTCAAGTCAAAGTGTGATTTTTGCAAATTATAGTCATATTCTCAAACCGGGAGACCCAGGACTACGCAGTCAGTCCCTACAAGTTACATTGGTCCCGTGGGAGGTGTTCGTGCCTCCTACGGGGTCGTTTGGGGGCTGGTTTTGATTTTCACCCCTTAACGACCTGTTTTCAAGTTTAAGTGTGATTTTTACAAATTATCGTCATACTCTCAAACCGGGAGACTCAGGACTACGCGCTCAGTTCCTACAAGTTACATTGGTTCCGTGTGAGGTGTTCGTGCCTCATACGGGGTCGTTTGGGGGATGGTTTGGGTTTTCACCCTTTAACGGCCTAATTTTAAAAAAGTGTGATTTTAACAAATTATTATCATACTCCCAAACCGGGAGACCCAGGACTACGCGGTCTGTTCCTACAAGTTACATTGGTCCCGTACGAGGTGTTCGTGCCTCCTAAGGGTTATTTGGGGGCTGGTTTGGGTATTCACCCTTTAACGGCCTGTTTTCAAGTCTAAGTGTGATTTTTGCAAATTATCGTCATACTCTCAAACTGGGAGTCCCGGTAAAATGCAGTCAGTTCCTACAAGTTACATTGGTCCCGTGCGAGGTGTTCGTGCCTCCTACGGGGTCGTTTGGGGGCTGGATGGGATTTTCACACCTTAACAGCCTGTTTTCAAGTCTAAGTGTGATTTTTGCAAATTATCATCATACTCTCAAACCGGGAGACCCGGGACTACGCGGTCAGTTCCTACAAGTTACATTGGTCCCGTGCGAGGTGTTCGTGCCTCCTACGGGGTCGTTTGGGGGCCGGTCCGGGCTTTCACTACTTAACGGCCTATTTTCAAGTCAAAGTGTGATTTTTGCAAATTATCGTCATACTGTCAAACCGGGACACTAGGGACTATGCGGTCAGATCCCACAAGTTACATTGGTCCCGTGCGAGGTGTTCGTGCCTCCTACGGCGTCGTTTGGTGACTAGTTCGGGTTTTCACCCCTTAACGGCTTGTTTTCAAGTCAAAGTGTGATTTTTGCAAATTATCGTAATATTCTCAAATCGGGAGACCCGGGACTATGCGGTCAGTCCATACAAGTTACATTGGTCCCGTGTGAGGTGTTCGTGCCTCCTACGGGGTCGTTTGAGGGCTGGTTTGGGTTTTCACCCCTTAACGGCCTCTTTTCAAGTCTAAGTGTGATTTTTGCAAATTATGGTCATACTCTCAAACTGGGAGACCCGGGATTATGCGGTCAGTTCCTACAAGTTACATTGGTCCCGTGCGAGGTGTTCGTGCTTCCTACGGGGTCATTTGGAGGCTGGTTCGGGTTTTCACCCCTTAACGACCGGTTTTCATGTCTAAGTTTGATTTTTACAAATTATCGTCATACTCTGAAATCGGGAGACCCGGGACTACGCGGTCAGTTCCTACAAGTTACATTGGTCCCGTGTGAGGTGTTCGTGCCGCCTACGGGGTCGTTTGGGTGCTGGTTGGGGTTTTCACCCCTTAACGGCCTGTTTTCAAGTCTAAGTGTGATTTATACAAATTATCGTCATACTCTAAAACCGGGAGACCCGGGACTATGCGGTCAGTTCCTACAAGTTACATTGGTCACGTGCGTGGTGTTCGTTCCTCCTACGGGGTCATTTGGGTGCGGGTTTGGGTTTTCACCCCTTTACGGCCTGTTTTCAAGTCAAAGTGTGATTTTAACAAATTATAGTCATATTCTCAAACCGGGAGACCCGGGTCTACGCGGTCAGTCCCTACAAGTTACATTGGTCCCGTGTGAGGTGTTCGTGCCTCCTACGGGGTCGTTTGGGGGCTGGTTTGGATTTTCACCCCTTAACGACCTGTTTTCAAGTCTAAGTGTGATTTTTACAAATTATCGTCATACTCTCAAACCGGGAGACCCGGGACTACGCGGTCAGTTCCTACAAATTACATTGGTCCCGTGTGAGGTGTTCGTGCCTCCTACGGAGTCGTTTGGGGGATGATCGAGTTTTCACCCGTTAACGGCCTGTTTTCAAGTCTAAGTGTGATTTTTACAAATTATCGTCATACTCTCAAATCGGGAGACCCGGGACTATGCGGTCAGTTCCTACAAGTTACATTGGTCCCGTGCGTGGTGTTCGTGCCTCCTACGGGGTCGTTTGGGGCTGGTTCGGGTTTTCACTCCTTAACGGCCTGTTTTCAAGTCAAAGTGTGATTTTTGCAAATTAACGTCATACTCTCAAACCGGGACACTCGGGACTACACGGTCAGTTACCACAAGTTACAATTGTCCCGTGTGAGGTGTTCATGCCTCCTACGGGGTCGTTTGGGTGCTGGTTCGGGTTTTCACCCCTTAACGGCCTGTTTTCAAGTCTAAGTGTGATATTTACAAATTATCATCATACTCTCAAACCGGGAGACCCGAGACTCTGCGGTCAGTTCCTACAAGTAACATTGGTCCTGTGCGTTGTGTTCGTTCCTCCTACGGGGTCGTTTGGGGGCTGGTTTGGGTTTTCACCCCTTTATGGCCTGTTTTCAAGTCAAAGTGTGATTTTTGCAAATTATAGTCATATTCTCAAACCGTGAGACCCAGGACTACGCAGTCAGTCCCTAAAAGTTACATTGGTCCCGTGGGAGGTGTTCATCCCTCCTACGGGGTCGTTTGGGGGCTGGTTTGGATTTTCACCCCTTAATGACCTGTTTTCAAGTCTATGTGTGATTTTTACAAATTATCGTCATACTCTCAAACCGGGAGACTCAGGACTACACGGTCAGTTCCTACAAGTTACATTGGTCCCGTGCGAGGTGTTCGTGCCTCCTACGGGGTCGTTTGGGTGCTGGTTCGGGTTTTCACCCCTTAACGACCTGTTTTCAAGTCTAAGTGTGATTTTTGCAAATTATTATCATACTCCCAAACCGAGAGACCCAGGACAACGCGGTCAGTTCCTACAAGTTACATTGGTCCCGTGCGAGGTGTTCGTGCCTCCTATGGGGTCGTTTGGAGGATGATCGAGTTTTCACCCGTTAACGGCGTGTATTCAAGTCTAAGTTTGATTTATACAAATTATCGTCATAATATCAAACCGGGAGACCCGTGACTACGCGGTCAGCTCCTACAAGTTACATTAATCCCGTGCTAGGTGTTCGTGCCTCCTACGGGGTCGTTTGGGGGCTGGTTGGGGTTTTCACTCCTTAACGGCCTGTTTTCAAGTCAAAGTGTGATTTTTGCAAATTATCATCATACTCTCAAACCGGGACACTCGGGACTACACGATCAGTTCCCTCAAGTTACATTGGTCCCGGGCGAGGTGTTCGTACCTCCTACGGGGTCGTTTGGGTGCTGGTTCGGGTTTTCACCCCTTAACGGCCTGTTTTCAAGTCTAAGTGTGATTTTTGCAAATTATTATCATACCCCCAAACCGAGAGACCCGGGACAACGCGGTCAGTTCCTACAAGTTACATTTGTCCCGTGCGAGGTATTCATGCCTCTTACGGGGTCGTTTGGGGGATGATCGAGTTTTCACCCGTTAACGGCCTGTTTTCAAGTCTAAGTTTGATTTTTGTAAACTATCGTCATACTCTCAAACCATGAGACCCAGGACTACGCGGTCAGTTCCTACAAGTTACATTGGTCCCATGCGAGGTGTTCGTACCTCCTACGGTGTCGTTTGGGGGTTGGTTCAGGTTTTCACCCCTTAACGGCCTGTTTTCAAGTCAAAGTGTGATTTTTGCAAATTATCGTCATACTCTCAAATCGAGAGACCCGGGACTACGCGGTCAGTTCCTACAAGTTACATTGGTCCCGTGAGAGGTGTTCGTACCTCCTACGGGGTCGTTTGGGGACTGGTTCGGGTTTCACCCCTTAACAGCCTATTTCAAGTCAAAGTGCGATTTTTGCAAATTATAGTCATACTCTCAAACCGGGAGACCCGGGACTACGCGGTCAGTTCCTACAAGTTACATTGGTCTCGTGTGAGGTGTTTGTGCCTCCTAAGGGATCGTTTGGGTGATGGTTTGGGTTTTCACCCCTAAACGGCCTATTTTCAAGTCTAAGTGTGATTTTTGCAAATTATGGTCATACTCTCAAACCGGGAGACCCGGGATTACGCGGTCAGTTCCTACAAGTTACATTGGTCCTGTGCGAGGTGTTCGTGCCTCCTACGGGGTCATTTGGGGGCTGGTTCGGGTTTTCACCCCTTAACGGCCTGTTTTCAAGTCTAAGTTTGATTTTGGCCAATTATCATTTTACTCTCAAACCGAGAGACCCGGGACTACGCGGTCAGTTCCTACAAATTACATTGGTCCTTTGCGAGGTGTTCGTGCGTCCTACGGGGTCGTTTGGGGGCTGGTTTGGATTTTCACCCCTTAACGACCTGTTTTCAAGTCTAAGAGAGATTTTAACAAATTATTGTCATACTCTCAAACCGGGAGACCCGGGACTATGCGGTCAGTTCCTACAATTTACATTGGTCCCGTGCAAGGTGTTCGTGCCTCCTACGGGGTCGTTTGGGGGCTGGTTTGGGTTTTCACCCCTTTACGGCCTGTTTTCAAGTCAAAGTGTGATTTTTGCAAATTATAGTCATATTCTCAAATCGGGAGACCCGGGACTACGCGGTCAGTCCCTACAAGTTACATTGGTCCTGTGTGAGGTGTTCGTGCCTCCTACGGGGTCGTTTGGGGGCTGGTTTGGATTTTCACCCCTTAACGGCCTGTTTTCATGTCTAAGTTTGATTTTTACAAATTATCGTCATACTCTGAAATCGGGAGACCCGGGACTACGCGGTCAGTTCCTACAAGTTACATTGGTCCCGGGTGAGGTGTTCGTGCCTCCTACGGGGTCGTTTGGGGGATGGTTTGGGTTTTCACCCTTTAACGGCCTGTTTTCAAGAAAGTGTGATTTTTGTAAATTATCATCATACTCTCAAACCGGGAGACCCGGTACTATACGGTCAGTTCCTACAAGTTACATTGGTCCCGTTCGAGGTGTTCGTGCCTCCTACGGGTTATTTGGGGGTTGGTTTGGGTTTTCACCCTTTAACGACATGTTTTCAAGTCTAAGTGTGGTTTTGGCAAATTATCGTCATACTCTTAAACCGGGAGTTTCGGTACAACGCGGTGAGTTCCTACATGTTACATTGGTCTCGTGCGAGGTGTTCGTGCCTCCTATGGGAACGTTTGGGGGCTGGTTGGGATTTTCACACCTTAACGGCCTATTTTCAAGTCTAAGTGTGATTTTTGCAAATTATCGTCATACTCTCAAACCGAGAAACCCGGGACTACGCGGTCATTTCCTACAAGTTACATTAGTCCAGTGCGAGGTGTTCGTGCCTCCTAAGGGGTTGTTTGGGGGCTGGTTCGGGTTTTCACCCCTTAACGGCCTGTTTTCAAGTCTAAGTGTGATTTCTACCAATTATGATCATACTCCCAAACCGAGAGACCCGGGAGTACGCGAACAGTTCCTACAAGTTACATTGTTCTCGTGCGAGGTATTCATGCCTCCTACGGGGTCGTTTGGGGGCCGATCGGGTTTTCACCCGTTAACGGCCTGTTTTCAAGTCTAAGTTTGATTTTTGTAAATTATCGTCATACTCTCAAACCGAGAGACCTGGGACTACGCGGTCAGTTCCTACAAGTTACCTTGGTCCCGTACGAGGTGTTCGTACCTCCTGCGGGGTCGTTTGGGGGCTAGTTCGGGTTTTCACCCCTTAACGGCCTGCTTTCAAGTCAAACTGTGATTTTTGCAAATTATCGTAATATTCTCAAATCGGGAGACCTGGGACTACGCGGTCAGTCCATACATGTTACATTGGTCCCGTGTGAGGTGTTCGTGCCTCCTACGGGGTCTTTTGGGGGATGGTTTGGATTTTCACCCTTTAACGGCCTGTTTTCAAGAAAGTGTGATTTTTGCAAATTATGGTCATACTCTGAAACCGAGAGAACCGGGACTACGCGGTCAGTTCCTACAAGTTACTTTGGTCCCGTTCGAGGTGTTCGTGCCTCCTACGGATTATTTGGAGGCTGGTTTGGGTTTTCAGCCTTTAACGGCCTATTTTCAAGTCTAAGTGTGATTTTTTTAAATTATCTTCATACTCTCAAACCGGGAGTCCCGGTACAACGCGGTCAGTTCCTTCAAGTTACATTGGTCCCGTGCGAGGTGTTCGTGCCTCCCACGGGGTCGTTTGGGGGCTGGTTGGGGTTTTCACACCTTAACGGCCTGATTTCAAGTCTAAGTGTGATTTTTGCAAATTATCATCATACTCTCAAACCGGGATACCCGGGACTACGCGATCAGTTCCTACAAGTTACATTGGTCCCGTGCGAGATGTTCGTGCCTCCTACGGGGTCGTTTGGGGGATTCTTAGGGTTTTCACCCCTTAACGGCCTGTTTTCAAGTCTAAATGTGATTTTTGCAAATTATCGTCATACTCTCTAATCGGGAGACCCAAGACTACGCGGTCAGTTCCCACAAGTTACAGTGGTCCCGTGCGTGGTGTTCGTGCCTCCTACGGGGTGGTTTGGGGGCTGGTTCGGGTTTTCACCCCTTAACGGCCTATTTTCAAGTCTAAGTGTGATTTTTGCAAATTATTATCATACTCCCAAACCGAGAGACCCGGGACAACGCAGTCAGTTCCTACAAGTTACATTGGTCCCGTGCGAGGTATTCATGCCTCCTACGGGGTCGTTTTGGGGATGATCGAGTTTTCACCCGTTAATGGCCTGTTTTCAAGTCTAAGTTTGATTTTTGTAAATTATCGTCATACTCTCAAATCGGGATACTCGGGACTACGCGGTCAGTTCCTACAAGTTTCATTGGTCACGTGCGAGGTGTTCGTACCTCCTATAGGGTCGTTTGGGGGTTGGTTCAGGTTTTCACCCCTTAACGGCTTGTTTTCAAGTCAAAGTGTGATTTTTGCAAATTATCGTCATACTCTCAAATCGGGAGACCCGGGACTACGCGGTCAGTTCCTACAAGTTACATTGGTCCCGTGCGAGGTGTTCGTACCTCCTACGGGGTCGTTTGGGGACTAGTTCGGGTTTCACCCCTTAACAGCCTGTTTCAAGTCAAAGTGTGATTTTTGCAAATTATCGTCATACACTCAAACTGGGAGACCCGGGACTACGCGGTCAGTTCCTACAAGTTACATTGGTCCCGTGTGAGGTGTTCGTGCCGCCTACGGGATCGTTTGGGGGCTGGTTTGGGTTTTCATCCCTTAACGGCCTCTTTTCAAGTTTAAGTGTGATTTTTGCAAATTAACGTCGTACTCTCAAATCCGCAGACCCGGGACTACGCGGTCAGTTCCTACAAGTTACATTGGTCCCGTGAGAGGTGTTCGTACCTCCTACGGGGTCGTTTGGGGACTGGTTCGGGTTTCACCCCTTAACAGCCTATTTCAAGTCAAAGTGTGATTTTTGCAAATTATCGTCATACTCTCAAACCGGGAGACTCGGGACTACGCGGTCAGTTCCTACAAGTTACATTGGTCCCGTGTGAGGTGTTCGTGCCTCCTACGGGATCGTTTGGGGGCTGGTTTGGGTTTTCACCCCTAAACGGCCTGTTTTCAAGTCTAAGTGTGATTTTTGCAAATTATGGTCATACTCTCAAACCGGGAGACCCGTGATTACGCGGTCAGTTCCTACAAGTTACATTGGTCCTGTGCGAGGTGTTCGTGCCTCCTAAGGGCTCATTTGGGGGCTGGTTCGGGTTTTCACCCCTTAACGGCCTGTTTTGGAATCTAAGTGTGATTTTTGCCAATTATCATCATACTCTCAAACCGAGAGACCCGGGACTACGCGGTCAGTTCCTACAAATTACTTTGGTCCCGTGCGAGGTGTTCGTGCGTCCTACGGGGTCGTTTGGGGGCTGGTTTGGAATATCACCCCTTAACGACCTGTTTTCAAGTCTAAGAGTAATTTTAACAAATTATCGTCATACTCTCAAACCGGGAGACCCGGGACTATGCGGTCAGTTCCTACAATTTACATTGGTCCCGTGCAAGGTGTTCGTGCCTCCTACGGGGTCGTTTGGGGGCTGGTTTGGGTTTTCACCCCTTTACGGCCTGTTTTCAAGTCAAAGTGTGATTTTTGCAAATTATAGTCATATTCTCAAATCAGGAGACCCGGGACTACACGGTCAGTCCCTACATGTTACATTGGTCCCGTGTGAGGTGTTCGTGCCTCCTACGGGGTCGTTTGGGGGCTGGTTTGGATTTTAACCCCTTAACGGCCTGTTTTCAAGTCTAAGTATGATTTTTACAAATTATCGTCATACTCTCAAATCGGGAGACCCGGGACTCCGCGGTCAGTTCCTACAAGTTACATTGGTCCCGAGTGAGGTGTTCGTGCCTCCTACGGGGTCGTTTGGGGGATGGGTTGGGTTTTCACCCTTTAACGGCCTGTTTTCAAGAAAGTGTGATTTTTGTCAATTATCATCATACTCTCAAACTGGGAGACTCGGGACTATGCGGTCAGTTCCTACAAGTTACATTGGTCCCGTTCGAGGTGTTCGTGCCTCCTACGGGTTATTTGGGGGTTGGTTTGGGTTTTCACCCTTTAACGGCATGTTTTCAAGTCTAAGTGTGGTTTTGACAAATTATCGTCATACTCTCAAACCGGGAGTTCCGGTACAACGCGGTCAGTTCCTACAAGTTACATTGGTCTCGTGCGAGGTGTTCGTGCCTCCTACGGGAACGTTTGGGGGCTGGTTGTGATTTTCACACCTTAACGGCCTATTTTCAAGTCTAAGTGTGATTTTTGCAAATTATCGTCATACTCTCAAACTGGGAAACCCAGGACTACGCGGTCAGTTTCTACAAGTTACATTAGTCCAGTGCGAGGTGTTCGTGCCTCCTACGGGGTCGTTTGGGGGCTGGTTCGGGCTTTCACTCCTTAACGGCCTGTTTTCAAGTCAAAGTGTGATTTTTACAAATTATCATCATACTCTCAAACCGGGACACTCGGGACTATGCGGTCTGTTCCCCCAAGTTACATTGGTCCCGTACGAGGATTTCGTGCCCCCTACAGGGTCGTTTGGGGGCTGGTTCGGGTTTTTACCCCTTAACGGCCTGTTTTCAAGTCTAAGTGTGATTTCTACAAATTATGATCATACTCCCAAACCGAGAGACCCGGGAGTACGCGGACAGTTCCTACAAGTTACATTGGTCTCGTGCGAGGTATTCATGCCTCCTACGGGGTCGTTTGGGGGCCGATCAGGTTTTCACCTGTTAACGGCCTGTTTTCAAGTCTAAGTTTGATTTTTGTAAATTATCGTCATACTCTCAAACCGAGAGACCTGGGACTACGCGGTCAGTTCCTACAAGTTACCTTGGTCCCGTGCGAGGTGTTCGTACCTCCTACGGGGTCGTTTGGGGGCTGGTTATGGTTTTCACCCCTTAGCGGCCTGTTTTCAAGTCAAAGTGTGATTTTTGCAAATTATCGTAATATTCTCAAATCGGTATACCCGGGACTACGCGGTGAGTCCATACAAGTTACATTGGTCCCGTGTGAGGTGTTCGTGCCTCCTACGGGGTCTTTTGGGTGATGGTTTGGATTTTCACCCTTTAACGGCCTGTTTTCAAGATAGTGTGATTTTTGCAAATTATGGTCATACTCTCAAACCGGGAGAACACGGACTACGCGGTCAGTTCCTAGAAGTTACTTTGGTCCCGTACGAGGTGTTCGTGCCTCCTACGGGTTATTTGGGGGCTGGTTTGGGTTTTCACCCTTTAAAGGCCTGTTTTCAAGTCTAAGTGTAATTTTTTAAAATTATCTTCATACTCTCAAACCGGGAGTCCCGGTACAACGCGGTCAGTTCCTACAAGTTACATTGGTCCCGTGCGAGGTGTTCGTGCCTCCCACGGGGTCGTTTGGGGGCTGGTTGGGGTTTTCACACCTCAACGGCCTGATTTCAAGTCTAAGTATGATTTTTGCAAATTATCATCATACTCTCAAACCAGGAGACCCGGGACTACGCAATCAGTTCCTACAAGTTACATTGGTCCCGTGCGAGGTGTTCGTGCCTCCTACGGGGTCGTTTGGGGGATTCTTAGGGTTTTCACCCCTTAACGGCCTGTTTTCAAGTCTAAGTGTGATTTTTGCAAATTATCGTCATACTCTCAAATCGGGAGACCCGAGACTACGCGGTCAGTTCCCACAAGTTACATTGGTCCCGTGCTGGTGTTCGTGACTCCTACGGGGTCGTTTGGTGGCTGGTTCGGGTTTTCACCCCTTAACGGCCTGTTTTCAAGTCTAAGTGTGATTTTTGCAAATTATTATCATACTCCCAAACCGAGAGACCCGGGACAACGCAGTCAGTTCCTACAAGTTACATTGGTCCCGTGCGAGGTATTCATGCCTCCTACGGGGTCGTTTTGGGGATGATCGAGTTTTCACCCGTTAATGGCCTGTTTTCAAGTCTAAGTTTGATTTTTGTAAATTATCGTCATACTCTCAAACCGGGAGACCCGGGACTACGCGGTCAGTTCCTACAAGTTACATTGGTCACGTGCGAGGTGTTCGTACCTCCTATAGGGTCGTTTGGGGGTGGGTTCAGGTTTTCATCCCTTAACGGCTTGTTTTCAAGTCAAAGTGTGATTTTTGCAAATTATCGTCATACTCTCAAATCGGGAGACCCGGGACTACGCGGTCAGTTCCTACAAGTTTCATTGGTCCCGTGCGAGGTGTTCGTACCTCCTACGGGGTCGTTTGGGGACTAGTTCGGGTTTCACCCCTTAACAGCCTGTTTCAAGTCAAAGTGTGATTTTTGCAAATTATCGTCATACTCTCAAACTGGGAGACCCGGGACTACGCGGTCAGTTCCTACAAGTTACATTGGTCCCGTGTGAGGTGTTCGTGCCTCCTACGGGATCGTTTTGGGGCTGGTTTGGGTTTTCATCCCTTAACGGCTTCTTTTCAAGTCTAAGTGTGATTTTTGCAAATTATGGTCATACTCTCAAACCGGGAGACCCGGGACTACGCGGTCAGTTCCTACAAGTTACATTGGTCCTGTGCGAGGTGTTCGTGCCTCCTACGGGGTCATTTGGGGGCTGGTTCGGGTTTTCACCCCTTAACGGCCTGCTTTCAAGTCTAAGTATGATTTTTGCAAATTATCATCATACTCTCAAACCGAGAGACCCAGGACTACGCGGTCAGTTCCTACAGGTTACATTGGTCCCGTGCGAGTTGTTCGTGTTGGGGGCTGGTTGGGGTTTTCTCTCCTTAACGGCCTGTTTTCAAGTCTAAGTGTGATTTTTACAAATTATCGTCATACTCTCAAACCGGGAGACCCGGGACTATGCGATCAGTTCCTACAAGTTATATTGGTCCCGTGCGAGGTCTTCGTGCCTCCTACGGGGTCGTTTGGGTGCTGGTTTGGGTGTTCACACCTTTACGGTCTGTTTTCAAGTCAAAGTGTGATTTTTGCAAATTATAGTCATATTCTCAAATCAGGAGACCCGGGACTACGCGGTCAGTCCCTACAAGTTACATTGGTCCCGTGTGAGGTGTTCGTGCCTCCTACGGGGTCGTTTGGGGGCTGGTTTGGATTTTCACCCCTTAACGGCCTGTTTTCAAGTCTAAGTGTGATTTTTACAAATTATCGTCATACTCTCAAATCAGGAGACACGAGACTACATGGTCGGTTCCTACAAGTTACATTGGTCCCGGGTGAGGTGTTCGTACCTCCTACGGGGTCGTTTGGGGGATGGTTTGGGTTTTCACCCTTTAACGGCCTGTTTTCAAGAAAGTGTGATTTTTGTAAATAATCGTCATACTCTCAAACCGTGAGACCCGGGACTATGTGGTCAGTTCCTACAAGTTACATTGGTCCCGTGCGAGGTGTTCGTGCCTCCTACGGGTTATTTGGGTGCTGGTTTGGGTTTTCACCCTTTAACGGCCTGTTTTCAACTCTAAGTGTGATTTTTTCAAATTATCGTCATACTCTCAAACCGGGAGTCCCGGTACAACGCGGTCAGTTCCTACAAGTTACATTGGTCCCGTGCGAGGTGTTCGTGCCTCCTACGGGAACGTTTGGGGGCTGGTTGGGATTTTCACACCTTAACGGCCTGTTTTCAAGTCTAGGTGTGATTTTTGCAAATTATCGTCATACTCTCAAATCGTGAGACCCGGGACTACGCGATCAGTTCCTACAAGTTACATTAGTCCCGTGCGAGGTGTTCGTGCCTCCTACGAGGTCGTTTGGGGGCTGGTTCGGGCTTTCACTCGTTAACGGCCTGTTTTCTAGTCAAAGTGTGATTTTTGCAAATTATCAAATCGGGACACTCGGGACTACGCGGTCAGTTCCCCCATGTTACATTGGTCCCGTGCGAGGTGTTCTTGCCTCCTACGGGGTCGTTTGGGGGCTGGTTCGGGTTTTCACCCCTTAACGGCCTGTTTTCAAGTCTAAGTGTGATTTTTGCAAATTATGATCATACTCCCAAACCGAGAGACCCGGGACAACGCGAACACTTCCTACAAGTTACATTGCTCTCGTGCGAGTTATTCGTGCCTCCTACGGGGTCGTTTAGGGGCTGATCGGGTTTTCACCCGTTAACGGCCTGTTTTCAAGTCTAAGTTTGATTTTTGTAAATTATCATCATACTCTCAAACCGAGAGACCTGGGACTACGCGGTCAGTTCCTACAAGTTACATTGGTCCCGTGCGAGGTGTTCGTACCTCCTACGGGGTCGTTTGGGGGTTGGTT
This sequence comes from Sambucus nigra, assembly GCA_949130495.1. NCBI lineage: Eukaryota > Viridiplantae > Streptophyta > Magnoliopsida > Dipsacales > Adoxaceae > Sambucus > Sambucus nigra. Next base: position 602,168,164 of record OX422207.1, read on the forward strand.
CGGGTTTTCAACCCTTAACGGCCTGTTTTCAAGTCAAAGTGTGATTTTTCCAAATTATCGAAATATTCTCAAATCGGTAGACCCGGGACTACACGGTCAGTCCATACAAGTAACATTGGTCCCGTGTGAGGTGTTCGTGCCTCCTACGGGGTCATTTGGGGGCTGGTTTGGGTTTTCACCCCATAACGGCCTCTTTTCAAGTCTAAGTGTGATTTTTTCAAATTATCATCATACTCTCAAACCGGGAGACCCGGGATTACGCTGTCAGTTCCTACAAGTTACATTGGTCCTGTGTGAGGTGTTCGTGCCTCCTACGGGGTCATTTGGGGGCTGGTTCGGATTTTCATCCGTTAACGGCCTGTTTTCAAGTCTAAGTGTGATTTTTGCAAATTATCATCATACTCTCAAACCGAGAGACTCGGGACTACGCGGTCAGTTCCTACAAGTTACATTGGTCCCGTGCGAGGTGTTCGTGCCTCCTACGGGGTCGTTTGGGGGCTGGTTTTGATTGTCACCCCTTACCGGCCTGTTTTTAACTCTAAGTTTCATTTTTACAAATTATCGTCATACTCTCAAATCGGAAGACCCGGGACTACGCGGTCAATTCCTACAAGTTACATTGGTCCCGTGTGAGGTGTTCGTGCCCCCTACGGGGTCGTTTGGGGGATGGTTTGGGTTTTCACCCTTTAACGGCCTGTTTTCAAGAAAGTGCGATTTTTGCAAATTATCGTCATACTCTCAAACCGGGAGACCAGGGACTAGGCCGTCAGTTCCTACAAGTTACATTGGTCCCGTGCGAGGTGTTCGTGCCTCCTACGGGTTATTTGGGGGCTAGTTTGGGTTTCCACCCTATAACGGCCTGTTTTCAAGTCTAAGTGTGATTTTTGCAAATTATCGTCATACTCTCAAACCGGGAGTCTCGGTACAACGCGGTCAATTCCTACAAGTTACATTGGTCCCGTGCGAGCTGTCCGTGCCTCCTACGGGAACGTTTGGGGGCTGGTTGGGTTTTTCACACCTTAACGGCCTGTTTTCAATTCTAAGTGTGATTTTTGTAAATTATCGTCATACTCTCAAATCGGGAGACCCGGGACTACGCGGTCAGTTCCTACAAGTTACATTTGTCCCGTGCGAGGTGTTCGTGCCTCGTACGGGGTCATTTGGGGGCTGGTTCGGGCTTTCACTACTTAACGGCCTGTTTTCAAGTCAAAGTGTGATTTTTGCGAATTATCATCATACTCTCAAACCGGGACAATCGGGAGTACGTGGTCAGTTCCTACAAGTTACATTGGTCCCGTGGGAGGTGTTCGTGCCTCCTACGGGGTCATTTGGGGGTTGGTTCGGGTTTTCACCCCTTAACGGCCTGTTTTCAAATCTAAGTGTGATTTTTGCAAATTATCATCATACTCTCAAAAACCGAGGGACCCGGGACAATGCGGTCAGTTCCTATAAGTTACATTGGTCCCGTGCGTGGTATTTATGCCTCCTACGGGGTCGTTTGGGAGCTGGTTCGGGTTTTCACCCGTTAACAGCCTGTTTTCAAGTCTAAGTGTGATTTTTGTAAATTATCGTCATACTCTCAAACCGGGAGACCCGGGACTACGCGGTCAGTTCCTACAAGTCACATTGGTCCCGTGCGAGGTGTTCGTGCCTCCTACGGGGTCGTTTGGGGGCTTGTTAGGGTTTTCACCCCTTAACGACCTGTTTTCAAGTCTAAGTGTGATTTTTACAAATTATCGTCATACTCTCAAATCGGGAGACCCGGGTCTACGCGGTCAGTTCCTACAAGTTACATTGGTCCCGTGAGAGGTGTTCGTACCTCCTACGGGGTCGTTTCGGGACTGGTTCGGGTTTCACCCCTTAACAGCCTGTTTCAAGTCAAAGTGTGATTTTTGCAAATTATCGTCATACTCTCAAACCGGGATACCCGGGACTACGCGGTCAGTTCCTACAAGTTACATTGGTCCCGTGCGAGGTGTTCGTTCCTCCTACGGGGTCGTTTGGGGGATGTTTCGGGTTTTCACCACTTAACGGCCTGTTTTCAAGTCTAAGTGTGATTTTTGCAAATTATCATAATACTCTCAAACCGAGAGACCCGGGACTACGCGGTCAGTTCCTACAAGTTACATTGGTCCTATACGAGGTGTTCGTGCCTCCTACGGGGTCCTTTGTGGGCTGGTTGGGGTTTTCACTCCTTAACGGCCTGTTTTCAAGTCTAAGTGTGATTTTTACAAATTATCGTCATACTCTCAAACCGGGAGACCCGGGACTTTGCGGTCAGTTTCTACAAGTTACATTGGTCCCGTGCGAGGTGTTCGTGCCTCCTAGGGGGTCGTTTGGGGACTGGTTTGGGTTTTCACCCCTTTAGGGCCTGTTTTCAAGTCAAAGGGTTATTTTTGCAAATTATAGTCATATTCTCAAACCGGGAGACCCGGGACTACGCGGTTAGTCCCTACAGGTTACATTGGTCCCGGGTGAGGTGTTCGTGCCTCCTACGGGGTCGTTTGGGGGCTGGTTTTGATTTTCACCCCTTAACGGCCTGTTTTCAAGTCTAAGTGTGATTTTTACTAACTATCGTCATACTCTCAAATCGGGAGACCCGGGACTGCGCGGTCAGTTCCTACAAGTTACATTGGTCCCGGGTGAGGTGTTCGTGCCTCCTACGGGGTCGTTTGGGGGATGGTTTGGGTTTTCAACCTTTAACGGCCTGCTTTTAAGAAAGTGTGATTTTTGTAAATTATCGTCATACTCTCAAACCGGGAGACCAGGGACTACGCGGTCAGTCCCTACAAGTTACATTGGTCCCGTGCGAGGTGTTCGTGCCTCCTACGGGTACGTTTGGGGGCTGGTTTTGATTTTCACACCTTAACGGCCTGTTTTCAAGTCTAAGTGTGATTTTTGCAAATTATCGTCATACTCTCAAACCAGGAGACCCGGGACTACGCGATAAGTTCCTACAAGTTACATTAGTCCCGTGCGAGGTGTTCGTGCGTCCTACGGGGTCGTTTGGGGGCTGGTTCGGGCTTTCACTCCTTAACGACCTGTTTTCAAGTCAAAGTGTGATTTTTGCAAATTATCGTCATACTCTCAAATCGGGAGTCCCGGTACAACGCTGTCAGTTCCTACAAGTTACATTGGTCCCGTGCGAGCTGTCCGTGCCTCCTACGGGAACGTTTGGGGGCAGGTTGGGTTTTTCACACCTTAACGGCCTGTTTTCAATTCTAAGTGTGATTTTTGTAAATTATCATCATACTCTCAAACCGGGAGACCCGGGACTACGCGATCAGTTCCTACAAGTTACATTTGTCCCGTGCGAGGTGTTCGTGCCTCCTACGGGGTCGTTTGAGGGCTGGTTCGGGCTTTCACTACTTAATGGCCTGTTTTCAAGTCAAAGTGTGATTTTTGCAAATTATCATCGTACTCTCAAACCAGGACAATCGGGAGTACGCCGTCAGTTCCTACAAGTTACATTGGTCCCGTGCGAGGTGTACGTGCCTCCTACGGGGTCATTTGGGGGTTCGTTCGTGTTTTCACCCCTTAACGGCCTGTTTTCAAATCTAAGTGTGATTTTTGCAAATTATCATCATACTCTCAAAAACTGAGAGACCCGGGACTACGCGGTCAGTTCCTACAAGTTACATTGGTCCCGTTCGAGGTATTCATGCCTCCTACGGGGTCGTTTTGGGGGCTGGTTGGGGTTTTCACTCCTTAACGGCCTGTTTTTAAAGTCTAAGTGTGATTTTTACGAATTATCATCATACTCTCAAAGCGTGAGACCCGGAACTATGCAGTCAGTTCCTACAAGTTACATTGGTCCCTTCCGAGGTGTTCGTGCCTCCTACGGGGTCGTTTGGGGGCTGGTTTGGGTTTTCACCCCTTTACGGCCTGTTTTCAAGTCAAAGTGTGATGTTTTCAAATTATAGTCATATTCTAAAATAGGGAGACCCGAGACTACGCGGTCAGTCCCTACAAGTTACATTGGACCCGTACGAGTTGTCCGTGCCTCCTACGGGGTCGTTTGGGGGCTGGTTTGGATTTTCATCTCTTAACGGCCTGTTTTTAAGTCTAAGTGTGATTTTTACAAAGTATCGTCATACTCTCAAATCGGGAGACCCGGGACTACGCGGTCAGTTCCTACTAGTTACATTGGTCCCGTGTGAGGTGTTCGTGCCTCCTACGGGGTCATTTGGGGGATGGTTTGGGTTTTCACCCATTAACGGCCTGTTTTCAAGAAAGTGTGATTTTTGCAAATTATCATCATACTCTCAAATCGGGAGTCCCGGTACAACGCGGTTAGTTCCAAAAATTTACATTGGTCCCGTGCGAGGTGTCCGTGCCTCCTACGGGAACGTTTGGGGGCTGGTTGGGTTTATCACACCTTAATGGCCTGTTTTCAATTCTAAGTGTGATTTTTGAAAATTATCGTCATACTCTCAAACCGGGAGACCCGGGACTACGCGGTCAGTTCCTACAAGTTACATTAGTCCCGTGCGAGGTGTTCGTGCCTCCTACGGGGTCGTTTGGGGGCTGGTTCGGTCTTTCACTCCGTAACGGCCTGTTTTCAAGGCAAAGTGTGATTTTTTCAAATTATCATCATACCCTCAGACCGGGACACTCCGGAGTACACGGTTAGTTCCTACAAGTTACATAGGTCCCGTGCGAGGTGTTCGTACCTCCTACGGGGTTATTTGGGGGTTGGTTCGGGTTTTCACCCCTTAACGGCCTGTTTTCAAGTCTAAGTGTGATTTTTGCAAATTATCATCATACTCCCAAACCGAGAGACCCGGGACAACGCGGTCAGTTCCTACAAGTTACATTGGTACCGTATGAGGTATTCATGCCTCCTACGGGGTCGTTTGGGGGTTGGTTCGGGTTTTCACCCGTTAACGGCCAGTTTTCAAGTCTAAGTGTGATTTTTGCAAACTATCGTCATACTCTCAAAGAGGGAGACCCGGTACTACGCGGTCAGTTCCTACAAGTTACATTGGTCCCGTGCGAGGTGTTCGTGCCTCCTACGGGGTCGTTTGGGGGCTTGTTAGGGTTTTCACCCCTTAACGGACTGCTTTCAAGTCTAAGTCTGATTTTTGCAAATTATTGTCATACTCTCAAATCGGGAGACCCGGGACTACGCGGTCAGTTCCTACAAGTAACATTGGTCCCGTGCGAGGTGTTCGTGCCTCCTACAGGATTGTTTGGGGACTGGTTCGGGTTTCACCCCTTAACAGCCTGTTTCAAGTTAAAGTGTGATTTTTGCAAATTATTGTCTTACTCTCAATCCGAGAGACCCGGGACTACGCGATCAGTCCCTACAAGTTACATTGGACCCATGCGAGGTGTTCGTGCCTCCTACGGGGTCGTTTGGGTGCTGGTTGGGGATTTCACCCCTTAACGGCCTGTTTTCAAGTCTAAGTGTGATTTTTTCAAATTATCGTCATACTCTTAAACAGAGAGACCCGGGACTACGCGGTCAGTTCCTACAATTACATTGGTCCCGTGCAAGGTGTTCGTGCTTCCTACGGGTTATTTGGGTGCTGGTTAGGGTTTTCACCCTTTAAGGGCCTTTTTTCAAGTCTAAATGTGATTTTTGCAAATTATCGTCATACTCTCAAATCGAGAGTCCCGGTAAAACGCGGTCAGTTCCTACAAGTTACATTGGTCCGTGCGAGGTGTTCGTTCCTCCTACGGGGTCGTTTGGGGGATGGTTGGGGTTTTCACACCTTAACGGCCTGTTTTCAAGTCTAAGTGTGATTTTTGCAAATTATCGTCATAGTCTCAAACCGGGAGACCGGGGACTAAGAGGTCAGTTACTACAAGTTACATTGGTCCCGTGCGAGGTGTTCGTGCCTCCTACGAGGTCATTTGGGGGCTGGTTGGGGTTTTCAAACCGTAACGGCCTATTTTCAAGTCTAAGTATGATTTTTACAAATTATCATCATACTCTCAAACCGGGAGACCCGGGACTATGCGGTCAGTTCCTACTAGTTACATTGGTCCCGTGCGAGGTGTTCGTGCGTCTTACGGGGTCGTTTGGGGGCTGGTTTGGGTTTTCACCCCTTTACGGCCTGTTTTCAAGTCAAAGTACGATTTTTGCAAATTATAGTCATATTCTCAAACCGGGAGACCCGGGACTACGCGGTCAGTCCCTACAAGTTACATTGGTCCCGTGCGAGGTGTTCGTGCCTCCTACGGGGCCGTTTGGGGGCTGGTTCGGGTTTTCACCGCTTAACGGCCTGTTTTCAAGTCTAAGTGTGATTTTTGCAAATTATGATCATACTCCCAAACCGAGAGACCCGGGAGTACGCGGACAGTTCCTACAAGTTACATTGGTCTCGTGCGAGGTATTCATGCCTCCTACAGGGTCGTTTGGGGGCCGATCGGGTTTTCACCCGTTAATGGCCTGTTTTCAAGTCTAAGTTTGATTTTTGTAAATTATCGTCATACTCTCAAACCGAGAGACCCGGGACTACGCGGTCAGTTCCTACAAGTTACCTTGGTCCGGTGCGAGGTGTTCCTACCTCCTACGGGGTCGTTTGGGGGCTGGTTCGGGTTTTCACCCCTAAACGGCCTGTTTTCAAGTCAAAGTGTGATTTTTGTAAATTATCATAATATTCTCAAATCGAGAGACCCGGGACTACGTGGTCAGTCCATACAAGTTACATTGGTCCCATGTGAGGTGTTCGTGCCTCCTACGGGGTCTTTTGGGGGCTGGTTTGGGTTTTCACCCCTTAACAGCCTCTTTTCAAGTCTAAGTGTGATTTTTACAAATTATGGTCATACACTGAAACCGGGAGACCCGGGACTACGCGGTCAGTTCCTACAAGTTACATTGGTCCCGTGCGTGGTGTTCGTGCCTCCTACGGGTTATTTGGGGGCTGGTTTGGGTTTTCACCCTTTAACGGCCTGTTTTCAAGTCTAAGTGTGATTTTTTTAAATTATCGTCATACTCTCAAACCGGGAGTCCCGGTACAACGCGGTCAGTTCCTACAAGTTACATTGGTCCCGTGCGAGGTGTTCGTGCCTCCCACGGGGTCGTTTGGGGGCTAGTTGGGGTTTTCACACCTTAACGGCCTGATTTCAAGTATAAGTGTGATTTTCTCAAATTATCATCATACTCTCAAACCGGGAGACCCGGGACTACGCGATCAGTTCCTACAAGTTACATTGGTCCCGTGCGAGGTGTTCGTGCCTCCTACGGGATCGTTTGGGGGCTTCTTAGGGTTTTCACCCCTTAACGGCCTGTTTTCAAGTCTAAGTGTGATTTTCGCAAATTATCGTCATACTCTCAAATCGGGAGACCCGAGACTACGCGGTCAGTTCCCACAAGTTACATTGGTCTCGTGCGTGGTGTTCGTGCCTCCTACGGGGTCGTTTGGGGGCTGGTTCGGGTTTTCACCCCTTAACGGCCTGTTTTCAAGTATAAGTGTGATTTTTGCAAATTATTATCATACTCCCAAACCGAGAGACCCGGGACAACGCGGTAGTTCCTACAAGTTACATTGGTCCCGTGCGAGGTATTCCTGCCTCCTACGGGGTCGTTTTGGGGATGATCGAGTTTTCACCCGTTAACGGCCTGTTTTCAAGTCTAAGTTTGATTTTTGTAAATTATCGTCATACTCTCAAACCGGGAGACCCGGGACTACGCGGTCAGTTCCTACAAGTTACATTGGACACGTGCGAGGTGTTCGTACCTCCTACGGGGTCATTTGGGGGATGGTTCGGGTTTCACCCCTTAACAGCCTGTTTCAAGTCAAAGTGTGATTTTTGCAAATTATCATCATACTCTCAAACAGGGAGACCCGGGAATACGCGGTCAGTTCCTACAAGTTACATTGGTCCTGTGCGAGGTGCTCGTGCCTCCTACGGGGTCAATTGGGGGCTGGTTCGGGTTTTCACCCCTTAACGGCCTGTTTTCAAGTCTAATTGTGATTTTTGCAAATTATCATCATACTCTCAAACCGAGAGACACAGGACTAAGCGGTCAGTTCCTACAAGTTACATTGGTCCCGTGCGAGTTGTTCGTGCCTCCTACGGGGTCGTTTGGGTGCTGGTTGGGGTTTTCACTCCTTAACGGCCTGTTTTCAAGTCTAAGAGTGATTTTTTCCAATTATCGTCATACTCTCAAACCGGGATACCCGGGACTATGCGGTCAGTTCCTACAAGTAACATTGGTCCTATGCGAGGTGTTCGTGCCTCCTACGGGGTCGTTTGGATGCTGGTTTGGGTTTTCACCCCTTTACGTCCTGTTTTCAAGTCAAAGTGTGATTTTTTCAAATTATAGTCATATTCTCAAATCAGGAGACCCGGGACTACGCGGTCAGTCCCTACAAGTTACATTGGTCCCGTGTGAGGTGTTCGTGCCTCCTACGGGGTCGTTTGGGGGCTGGTTTGGATTTTCACCCCTTAACGGCCTGTTTTCAAGTCTAAGTGTGATTTTCACAAATTATCGTCATACTGTCAAATCGGGAGACCCGAGACTACGCGGTCAGTTCCTACAAGTTACATTGGTCCCGTGCGAGGTGTTCGTGCCTCCTACGGGAACGTTTGGGGGCTGGTTGGGTTTTTCACACCTTAACGACCTGTTTTCAATTCTAAGTGTGATTCTTGTAAATTATCGTCATACTCTCAAACCGGGAGACCCGAGACTACGCAGTCAGTTCCTACAAGTTACATTTGTCCCGTGCGAGGTGTTCGTGCCTCCTACGGGGTCGTTTGGGGGCTGGTTCGGGCTTTCACTCCTTAACGGCCTGTTTTCAAGTCAAAGTGTGATTTTTGCAAATTATCATCATACTCTCAAACCGGGACAATCGGGAGTACGCGGTCAGTTCCTCCAAGTTACATTGGTCCCGTGCGAGGTGTTTGTGCCTCCTACGGGGTCATTTGGGGGTTGGTTCGGGTTTTCACCCCTTAATAGCCTGTTTCAAGTCAAAGTGTGATTTTTGCAAATTATCGTCATACTCTCAAACCGGGAGACCCGGGACTACGCGGTCAGTTCCTACAAGTTACATTGGTCCCGTGAGAGGTGTTCGTTCCTCCTACGGGGTCGTTTGTGGGATGTTTCGAGTTTTCACCCCTTAACGGCCTGTTTTAAAGTCTAAGTGTGATTTTTGCAAATTATCATCATACTCTCAAACCGAGAGACTCGGGACTACGCGGTCAATTCCTACAAGTTACATTGGTCCTGTGCGAGGTGTTCGTGCCTCCTACGGGGTCGTTTGGGGGCTGGTTGGGGTTTTCACTCCTAAACGGTCTATTTTCAAGTCTAAGTGTGATTTTTACAAATTATCATCATACTCTCAAAACCGGGAGACCCGGGACTATGCGGACAGTTCCTACAAGTTACATTGGTCCCGTGCGAGGTGTTCGTGCCTCCTACGGGGTCGTTTGGGGGCTGGTTTGGGTTTTCACCCCTTTACGACCTGTTTTCAAGTCAAAGGGTGATTTTTGCAAATTATAGTCATATTCTCAAACCGGGAGACCAGGGACTACGCGGTCAGTCCCTACAAGTTACATTGGTCCCGAGCGAGGTGTTCGTGCCTCCTACGGGGTCGTTTGGGGGCTGGTTTTTATTTTCACCACTTAACGGCCTGTTTTCAAGTCCAAGTGTGATTTTTACAAATTATCGTCATATTCTCAAATCGGGAGACCCGGGACTACGCGGTCAGTCCCTACAAGTTACATTGGTCCCGAGTGAGGTGTTCGTGCCTCCTACGGGTTCGTTTGGGGGATGGTTTTGGGTTTTCACCCTTTAACGGCCTGTTTTTAAGAAAGTGTGATTTTTGTAAATTATCATCATACTCTCAAACCGGGACACCAGGGACTATGCGGTCAGTTCCTACAAGTTACATTGGTCCCGTGCAAGGTGTTCGTGCCTCCTACGGGTTATTTGGTGGCTGGTTTGGGTTTTCACCCTTTTAACGGCCTGCTTTCAAGTCTAACTATGATTTTTGCAAATGATCGTCATACCCTCAAACCGGGAGTCCCGGTACAACGCGGTCAGTTCCAGCAAGTTACATTGGTCCCATGCGAGGTGTTCGTGCCTCCTACGGGTACGTTTGGGGGCTGGTTTTGATTTTCACACCTTAACGTCCTGTTTTCAAGTCTAAGTGTAATTTTTGCAAATTATCGTCGTACTCTCAAACCAGGAGACCCGGCACTACGCGGTCAGTTCCTACAAGTTTCATTAGTCCCGTGCGAGGTGTTCGTGCCTCCTACGGGGTCGTTTGGGGGCTGTTTCGGGCTTTCACTCCTTAACGGCCTGTTTTCAAGTCAAAGTGTGATTTTTGCAAATTATCATCATACTCTCAAACCGGGAGACCCGGGACTACGCGGTCAGTTCCTACAAGTTACACTGGTCCCGTGCGAGGTGTTCGTACCTCCTACGGGGTCGTTTGGGGGTTGCATCGGGCTTTCACTCCTTAACGGTCTGTTTTCAAGTAAAAGTGTGATGTTTGCAAATTATCATCATACTCTCAAACCGGGAAACTAGGAACTACGCGGTCAGTTCCAACAAGTTACATTGGTCCCGTGCGAGGTGTTCGTACCTCCTACGGGGTCGTTTGGGGGCTGGTTCGGGTTTTCACCCCTTAACGGCCTGTTCTCAAGTCAAAGTGTGATTTTTGCAAATTATAGTAATATTCTCAAATCGGGAGACCCGGGACTACGCGGTCTGTCCATACAAGTTACATTGGTCCCGTCTGAGGTGTTCCTGCCTCCTACGGGGTCGTTTGTGGGCGGGTTTGGGTTTTCACCCCTCAACGGCCTCTTTTCAAGTCTAAGTGTGATTTTTGTAAATTATGGTCATACTCTCAAACCGGGAGACACGGGATTACGCGGTCAGTTTCTACAAGTTACATTGGTCCGGTGTGAGGTGTTCGTGCCTCCTACGGGGTCGTTTGGGTGCTGGTTGGGGTTTTCACTCCTTAACGGCCTATTTTCAAGTCTAAGTGTGATTTTTACAAATTATCGTCATACTCTCAAACCGGGAGTCCCGGGACTATGCAGTCAGTTCCTACAAGTTACATTGGTCCCTTGCGAGGTGTTCGTGCCTCCTACGGGGTCATTTGGAGGCTGGTTTGGGTTTTCACACCTTTACGGCCTGTTTTCAAGTCAAAGTGTGATGTTTTCAAATTAAAGTCATATTCACAACCAGGGAGACCCGAGACTACGCGGTCAGTCCCTACAAGTTACATTGGACCCGTACGAGGTGTCCGTGCCTCCTACGGGGTCGTTTGGGGGCTGGTTTGGATTTTCACCTCTTAACGGCCTGTTTTTGAGTCTAAGTGTGATTTTTACAAATTATCGTCATACTCTCAAATCGGGAGACCCGGGACTACGCGGTCAGCTCCTACAAGTTACATTGGTCCCGTGTGAGGTGTTCGTGCCTCCTACGGGGTCATTTGGGGGATGGTTTGGGTTTTCACCCTTTAACGGCCTGTTTTCAAGAAAGTGTTATTTTTGCAAATTATCGTCATACTCTCAAATCGGGAGACCCGGGACTACGCGGTCAGTTCCTACAAGTTACATTGGTCCCGTGCGAGGTGTTCGTGCCTCCTACAGGGTCGTTTCGGGTATAGTTCGGGATTCACCCCTTAACAGCCTGTTTCAAGTGAAAGTGTGATTTTTGCAAATTATCGTCATACTCTCAAACCGGGAGACCCGGGACTACGCGATCAGTCCCTACAAGTTACATTGGTCCCATGCGAGGTGTTCGTGCCTCCTACGGGGTCATTTGGGGGCTGGTTGGGGTCTTCACCCCTTAACGGCCTGTTTTCAAGTCTAAGTGTGATTTTTACAAATTATCATCATACTCTCAAACCGAGAGACCCGGGACAAAGCGGTCAATTCCTACAAGTTACATTGGTCCCGTGCGAGGTGTTTGTGCCTCCTACGGGGTCGTTAGGGGGCTGGTTTGGATTTTCACCCCTTAACGGCCTGCTTTCAAGTCTAAGTGTGATTTTTACAAATTATCATCATACCCTCAAAGCGGGAGACCCAGGACTACGCGGTCAGTTCCTACAAGTTACATTGGTACCGTGTGAGGTGTTCGTGCCTCCTACGGGGTCGTTTGGGGGATGGATTGGATTTTCAACCTTTAACGGCCTGTTTTCAAGAAAGTGTGATTTTTTCAAATTATCGTCATACTCTTAAACAGGGAGACCCGGGACTTCGCGGTCAGTTCCTACAATTACATTGGTCCCGTGCTAGGTGTTCGTGCTTCCTATGGGTTATTTGGGTGCTGGTTAGGGTTTTCACCCTTTAACGGCCTTTTTTCAAGTCTAAATGTGATTTTTGCAAATTATCGTCATACTCTCAAATCGGGAGTCCCGGTACAATGCGGTCAGTTCCTACAAGTTACATTGGTCCGTGCGAGGTGTTCGTGCCTCCTACGGGGTCGTTTGGGGGATGGTTGGGGTTTTCACACCTTAACGGCCTGTTTTCAAGTCTAAGTGTGATTTTTGCAAATTATCGTCATAGTCTCAAACCGGGAGACTGGGGACTAAGAGGTCAGTTACTACAAGTTACATTGGTCCCGTGCGAGGTGTTCGTGCCTCCTACGGAGTCATTTGGGGGCTGGTTGGGGTTTTCACACCGTAACGACCTGTTTTCAAGTCTAAGTATGATTTTTACAAATTATCGTCATACTCTCAAACCGGGAGACCCGGGACTATGCGGTCAGTTCCTATTAGTTACATTGGTCCCGTGCGAGGTGTTCGTGCGTCTTACGGGGTCGTTTGGGGGCTGGTTTGGGTTTTCACCCCTTTACGTCCTGTTTTCAAGTCAAACTATGATTTTTGCAAATTTTAGTCATATTCTCAAACCGGGAGACCCGGGACTACGCGGTCAGTCCCTACAAGTTACATTGGTCCCGTGCGAGGTGTTCGTGCCTCCTACGGGGTCATTTCGGGGCTGGTTTGGATTTTCACCCCTTAACGGCCTGCTTTCAAGTCTAAGTTTGATTTTTACAAATTATCATCATATCCTCAAATCGGGAGACCCGGGACTACGCGGTCAGTTCCTACAAGTTACATTGGTCCCGTGTGAGGTGTTCGTGCCTCCTACGGGGTCGTTTGGGGGATGGTTTGGATTTTCACACTTTAACGGCCTGTTTTCAAGAAAGTGTGATTTTTTCAAATTATCGTCATACTCTTAAACCGGGAGACCCGGGACTACGCGGTCAGTTCCTACAATTACATTGGTCCCGTGCGAGGTGTTCGTGCTTCCTACGGGTTATTTGGGTGCTGGTTAGGGTTTTCACCCTTTAACGGCCTTTTTTCAAGTCTAAATGTGATTTTTGCAAATTATCATCATACTCTCAAGCCGGGAGACCCGGTACAACGCGGTCAGTTCCTACAAGTTACATTGGTCCCGTGCGAGGTGTTCGTGCGTCCTACGGGGTCGTTTGGGGGCTGGTTGGGGTTTTCACACCTTAACGGCCTGTTTTCAAGTCTAAGTGTGATTTTTGTAAATTATCGTCATAGTCTCAAACCGGGAGACCGGGGACTAAGAGGTCAGTTACTACAAGTTACATTTATCCCGTGCGAGGTGTTCGTGCCTCCTACGGGGTCATTTGGGGGTTGGTTCGGGTTTTCACACCTTAACGGCCTATTTTAAAGCCTAAGTGTGATTTTTTCAAATTATCATCATACGCCCAAACCGAGAGACCCGGGACAACACAGTCAGTTTCTACAAGTTACATTGGTCCCGTGCGAGGTATTCATGCCTCATACGAGGTTGTTTGGGGGCTGGTTCGCGTTTTCACCCTTTAACGGCCTGTTTTCAAGTCTAAGTGTGATTTTTGCAAATTATCGTCATACTCTCAAACCGGGCGACCTGAGACTACGCGGTCATTTCCTACAAGTTACATTGGTCCCGTGCGAAGTTTTCGTGCCTCCTATGGGGTCGTTTGGGGGCTTGTTAGGGTTTCACCCCTTAACAGCCTGTTTCAAGTCAAAGTGTGATTTTTACAAATTATAGTCATACTCTCAAACCGGGAGACCCGGGACTACGCGGTCAGTTCCTACAAGTTACGTTGGTCCCGTGCGAGGTGTTCGTGCCTCCTACGGGGTCGTTTGGGGGCTTGTTAGGGTTTTCACCCCTTAACGGACTGTTTTAAAGTCGAAGTCTGATTTTTGCAAATTATTGTCATACTCTCAAATCGGGAGACCCGGGACTACGCGGTCAGTTCCTACAAGTTACATTGGTCCCGTGCGAGGTGTTCGTGCCTCCTACAGGGTCGTTTGGGGACTGGTTCGGGATTCACCCCTTAACAGGCTGTTTCAAGTCAAAGTGTGATTTTTGCAAATTATCGTCATACTCTCAAACCGGGAGACCCGGGACTGCGCGATCAGTCCCTACAAGTTACATTGGTCCCATGCGAAATGTTCGTACCTCCTACGGGGTCGTTTGGGGGCTGGTTGGGGTCTTCACCCCTTAACGGCCTGTTTTCAAGTCTAAGTGTGATTTTTACAAATGATCATCATACTCTCAAACCGTGAGACCCGGGACAAAGCGGTCAGTTCCTACAAGTTACATTGGTCCCGTGCGAGGTGTTTGTGCCTCCTACGGGGTCGTTTGGGGGTTGGTTTGGCTTTTCACCCCTTAACGGCCTGCTTTCAAGTCTAAGTGTGATTTTTACAAATTATCATCATACCCTCAAACCAGGAGACCCGGGACTACGCGGTCAGTTCCTACTAGTTACATTGGTCCCGTGTGAGGTGTTCGTGCCTCCTACGGGGTCGTTTGGGGGATGGTTTGGATTTTCACCCTTTTATGGCCTGTTTTCAAGAAAGTGTGATTTTTTCAAATTATCGTCATACTCTTAAACAGGGAGACCCGGGACTACGCGGTCAGTTCCTACAATTACATTGGTCCCGTGCGAGGTGTTCGTGCTTCCTACGGGTTATTTGGGTGCTGGTTAGGGTTTTCACCCTTTAATGGCCTTTTTTCAAGTCTAAATGTGATTTTTGCAAATTATCGTCATACTCTCAAACCGGGAGTCCCGGTACAACGTGGTCAGTTCCTACAAGTTACATTGGTCCCGTGCGAGGTGTTCGTGCCTCCTACGGGATCGTTTGGGGGCTGGTTGGGGTTTTCACACCTTAACGGCCTGTTTTCAAGTCTAAGTGTGATTTTTGCAAATTATCGTCATAGTCTCAAACCGGGAGGCCGGGGAATAAGAGGTCAGTTACTACAAGTTACATTGGTCCCGTGCGAGGTGTTCGTGCCTCCTACGGGGTCATTTGGGGGCTGGTTGGGGTTTTCACACCGTAACGGCCTGTTTTCAAGTCTAAGTATGATTTTTACAAATTATCGTCATACTCTCAAACCGGGAGACCCGGGACTATGCGGTCAGTTCCTACTAGTTACATTGGTCCCGTGCGAGGTGTTCGTGCCTCCTACGGGGTCGTTTGGGGGCTCGTTTGGATTTTCACCCCTTAACGGCCTGCTTTCAAGTCTAAGTGTGATTTTTACAAATTATCATCATACCCTCAAACCGGGAGAACCGGGACTACGCGGTCAGTTCCTACAAGTTACATTGGTCCCGTGTGAGGTGTTCGTGCCTCCAACGGGGTCGTTTGCGGGATGGTTTGGATTTTCATCCTTTAACGGCCTGTTTTCAAGAAAGTGTGATTTTTTCAAATTATCGTCATACTCTTAAACAGGGAGACCCGGGACTACGCGGTCAGTTCCTACAATTACATTGGTCCCGTGCGAGGTGTTCGTGCTTCCTACGGGTTATTTGGGTGCTGGTTAGGGTTTTCACCCTTTAACGGCCTTTTTTCAAGTCTAAATGTGATTTTTGCAAATTATCGTCATACTCTCAAACCGGGAGACCCGGTACAACGCGGTCAGTTCCTACAAGTTACATTGGTCCCGTGCGAGGTGTTCGTGCCTCCTACGGGGTCGTTTGGGGGCTGGTTGGGGTTTTCACACCTTAACGGCCTGTTTTCAAGTCTAAGTGTGATTTTTGCAAATTATCGTCATAGTCTCAAACCGGGAGACCGAGGACTAAGAGGTCAGTTACTACAAGTTACATTGGTCCCGTGCGAGGTGTTCGTGCCTCCTACGGGGTCATTTGAGGGTTGGTTCGGGTTTTCACACCTTAACGGCCTGTTTTCAAGCCTAAGTGTGATTTTTTCAAATTATCATGAGACGCCCAAACCGAGAGACCCGGGACAACACGGTCAGTTTCTACAAGTTACATTGGTCCCGTGCGAGGTATTCATGCCTCAAACGGGGTTGTTTGGGGGCTGGTTCGCGTTTTCACCCTTTAACGGCCTGTTTTCAAGTCTAAGTGTGATTTTTGCAAATTATCGTCAAACTCTCAAACCGGGAGACCTAAGACTACGCGGTCATTTCCTACAAGTTACATTGGTCCCGTGCGAGGTTTTCGTGCCTCCTATGGGGTCGTTTGGGGGCTTGTTAGGGTTTCACCCCTTAACAGCCTGTTTCAAGTCAAAGTGTGATTTTTGCAAATTATCGTCATACTCTCAAACCGGGAGACCCGGGACTACACGGTCAGTTCCTACAAGTTATATTGGTCCCGTGCGAGGTGTTCGTGCCTCCTACGGGGTCGTTTGGGGGCTTGTTAGGGTTTTCACCCCTTAACGGACTGTTTTCAAGTCTCAGTCTGATTTTTGCAAATTATTGTCATACAATCAAATCGGGAGACCCGGGACTACGCGGTCAGTTCCTACAAGTTACATTGGTCCCGTGCGAGGTGTTCGTGCCTCCTACAGGGTCGTTTGGGGACTGGTTCGGGATTCACCCCTTAACAGGCTGTTTCAAGTCAAAGTGTGATTTTTGCAAATTATCCTCATACTCTCAAACCGGGAGACCCGGGACTACGCGATCAGTCCCTACAAGTTACATTGGTCCCATGCGAGGTGTTCGTACCTCCTACGGGGTCGTTTGGGGGCTGGTTGGGGTCTTCACCCCTTAACGGCCTGTTTTCAAGTCTAAGTGTGATTTTTACAAATTATCATCATACTCTAAAACCGAGAGACCCGGGACAAAGCGGTCAGTTCCTACAAGTTACATTGGTCCCGTACGAGGTGTTTGTGCCTCCTACGGGGTCGTTTGGGGGCTGGTTTGGATTTTCACCCCTTAACGGCCTGCTTTCAAGTCTAAGTGTGATTTTTACAAATTATCATCATACCCTCAAACCGGGAGACCCGGGACTACGCGGTCAGTTCCTACAAGTTACATTGGTCCCGTGTGAGGTGTTCGTGCCTCCTACGGGGTCGTTTAGGGGATGGTTTGGATTTTCACCCTTTTACGGCCTGTTTTCAAGAAAGTGTGATTTTTTCAAATTATCATCATACTCTTAAACAGGGAGACCCGGGACTACGCGGTCAGTTCTTACAATTACATTGGTCCCGTGCGAGGTGTTCATGCTTCCTACGGGTTATTTGGGTGCTGGTTAGGGTTTTCACCCTTTAACGGCCTTTTTACAAGTCTAAATGTGATTTTTGCAAAGTATCGTCATACTCTCAAACCGGGAGTCCCGGTACAACGCGGTCAGTTCCTACAAGTTACATTGGTCCCGTGCGAGGTGTTCGTGCCTCCTACGGGGTCGTTTGGGGGCTGGTTGGGGTTTTCACACCTTAACGGCCTATTTTCAAGTCTAAGTGTGATTTTTGCAAATTATTGTCATAGTCTCAAACCGGGAGACCGGGGACTAAGAGGTCAGTTACTACAAGTTACATTGGTCCCGTGCGAGATGTTCGTGCCTCCTACGGGGTCATTTGGAGGCTGGTTGGGGTTTTCACACCGTAACGGCCTGTTTTCAAGTCTAAGTATGATTTTTACAAATTATCTTCATACTCTCAAACCGGGAGACCCGGGACTATGCGGTCAGTTCCTACTAGTTACATTGGTCCCGTTCGAGGTGTTCGTTCATCTTACGGGGTCGTTTGGGGGCTGGTTTGGGTTTTCACCCCTTTACGGCCTGTTTTCAAGTCAAAGTATGATTTTTGCAAATTATAGTCATATTCTCAAACCGGGAGACCCGGGACTACGCGGTCAGTCCCTACAAGTTACATTGGTCCCGTGCGAGGTGTTTGTGCCTCCTACGGGATCGTTTGGGGGCTGGTTTGGATTTTCACCCCTTAACGGCCTGCTTTCAAGTCTAAGTGTGATTTTTACAAATTATCATCATACCCTCAAACCGGGAGACCCGGGACTACGCGGTCAGTTCCTACAAGTTACATTGGTCCCGTGTGAGGTGTTCGTGCCTCCTACGGGGTCGTTTGGGGGATGGTTTGGATTTTCACCCTTTAACGGCCTATTTTCAAGAAAGTGTGATTTTTTCAAATTATCGTTATACTCTTAAACCGGGGGACCCGGGACTACGCGGTCAGTTCCTACAATTACATTGGTCCCGTGCGAGGTGTTCGTGCTTCCTACGGGTTATTTGGGTGCTGTTTAGGGTTTTCACCCTTTAACGGCCTTTTTCAAGTCTAAATGTGATTTTTGCAAATTATCGTTATACTCTCAAACCGGGAGACCCGGTACAACGCTGTCAGTTCCTACAAGTTACATTGGTCCCGTGCGAGGTGTTCGTGCCTCCTACGGGGTCGTTTGGGGGCTGGTTGGGGTTTTCACACCTTAACGGCCTGTTTTCAAGTCTAAGTGTGATTTTTGCAAATTATCGTCATAGTCTCAAACCGGGAGACCGAGGACTAAGAGGTCAGTTACTACAAGTTACATTGGTCCCGTGCGAGGTGTTCGTTCCTCCTACGGAGTCATTTGGGGGTTGGTTCGGGTTTTCACACCTTAACGGCCTGTTTTCAAGCCTAAGTGTGATTTTTTCAAATTATCATCATACGCCCAAACCGAGAGACCCGGGACAACACGGTCAGTTTCTACAAGTTACATTGGTCCCGTGCGAGGTATTCATGCCTCAAACGGGGTTGTTTGGGGGCTGGTACAGGTTTTCACCCTTTAACGGCCTGTTTTCAAGTCTAAGTGTGATTTTTGCAAATTATCGTCAAACTCTCAAACCGGGAGACCTGAGACTACGCGGTCATTTCCTACAGTCACATTGGTCCCGTGCGAGGTTTTCGTGCCTCCTATGGGGTCGTTTGGGGGCTTGTTTGGGTTTCACCCCTTAACAGCCTGTTTCAAGTCAAAGTGTGATATTTGCAAATTATCGTCATACTCTCAAACCGGGAGACCCGAGACTACGCGGTCAGTTCCTACAAGTTACATTGGTCCCGGGCGAGGTGTTCGTGCCTCCTACGGGGTCGTTTGGGGGCTTGTTAGGGTTTTCACCCCTTACCCGACTGTTTTCAAGTCTAAGTCTGATTTTTGCGAATTATTGTCATGCTCTCAAATCGGGAGACCCGGGACTACGCGGTCAGTTCCTACAAGTTACATTGGTCCCGTGTGTGGTGTTCGTGCCTCCTACAGGGTCGTTTGGGGACTGGTTCGGGATTCACCCCTTAACAGGCTGTTTCAAGTCAAAGTGTGATTTTTGCAAATTATCGTCAAACTCTCAAACCGGGAGACCCGGGACTACGCGATCAGTCCCTACAAGTTACATTGGTCGCATGCGAGGTGTTCGTACCTCCTACGGGGTCGTTTGGGGGCTGGTTGGGGTCTTCACCCCTTAACGGCCTGTTTTCAAGTCTAAGTGTGATTTTTACAAATTATCATCATACTCTCAAACTGAGAGCCCCGGGACAAAGCGGTCAGTTCCTACAAGTTACATTGGTCCCGTGCGAGATGTTTGTGCCTCCTACGGGGTCGTTTGGGGGATGGTTTGGATTTTCACCCCTTAACGGCCTGCTTTCAAGTCTAAGTGTGATTTTTACAAATTATCATCATACCCTCAAATCGGGAGACCCGGGACTACGCGGTCAATTCCTACAAGTTACATTGGTCCCGTGTGAGGTGTTCGTGCCTCCTACGGGGTCGTTTGGGGGATGGTTTGGATTTTCACCCTTTTACGGCCTGTTTTCAAGAAAGTGTGATTTTTTCAAATTATCGTCATACTCTTAAACAGGGAGACCCGGGACTACGCGGTCAGTTCCTACAATTACATTGGTCCCGTGCGAGGTGTTCGTGCTTCCTACGGGTTATTTGGGTGCTGGTTAGGGTTTTCACCCTTTAACGGCCATTTTTCAAGTCTAAATGTGATTTTTGCAAATTATCGTCATACTCTCAAACCGGGAGTCCCGGTACAACGCGGTCAGTTCCTACAAGTTACATTGGTCCCGTGCGAGGTGTTCGTGCCTCCTACGGGGTCGTTTGGGGGCTGGTTGGGGTTTTCACACCTTAACGGCCTGTTTTCAAGTCTAAGTGTGATTTTTGCAAATTATCGTCATAGTCTCAAACCGGGAGACCGGGGACTAAGAGGTCAGTTACTACAAGTTACATTGGTCCCGTGCGAGGTGTTCGTGCCTCCTACGGTGTCATTTGGGGGTTGGTTCGGGTTTTCACACCTTAACGGCCTATTTTCAAGTCTAAGTATGATTTTTACAAATTATCGTCATACTCTCAAACCGGGAGACCCGGGACTATGCGGTCAGTTCCTACTAGTTACATTGGTCCCGTGCGAGGTGTTCGTGCGTCTTACGGGGTCGTTTGGGAGCTGGTTTGGGTTTTCACCCCTTTACGGCCTGTTTTTAAGTCAAAGTATAATTTTTGCAAATTATAGTCATATTCTCAAACCGGGAGACCCGGGACTACGCGGTCAGTCCCTACAAGTTACATTGGTCCCGTGCGAGGTGTTCGTGCCTCCTACGGGGTCGTTTGGGGGCTGGTTTGGATTTTCACCCCTTAACGGCTTGCATTCAAGTCTAAGTGTGATTTTTACAAATTATCATCATACCCTCAAACCGGGAGACCCGGGACTACGCGGTCAGTTCCTACAAGTTACATTGGTCCCGTGTGAGGTGTTCGTGCCTCCTACGGGGTCGTTTGGGGGATGGTTTGGATTTTCACCCTTTAATGGCCTGTTTTCAAGAAAGTGTGATTTTTTCAAATTATCGTCATACTCATAAACTGGGAGACCCGGGACTACGCGGTCAGTTCCTACAATTACATTGGTCCCGTGCGAGGTGTTCGTGCTTCCTACGGGTTATTTGGGTGCTGGTTAGGGTTTTCACCCTTTAACGGCCTTTTTTCAAGTCTAAATGTGATTTTTGCAAATTATCGTCATACTCTCAAACCGGGAGTCCCGGTACAACGCGGTCAGTTCCTACAAGTTACATTGGTCCCGTGCGAGGTGTTCGTGCCTCCTACGGGGTCGTTTGGGGGCTGGTTGGGGTTTTCACACCTTAACGGCCTATTTTCAAGTCTAAGTGTGATTTTTGCAAATTATCCTCATAGTCTCAAACCGGGAGACCGAGGACTAAGAGGTCAGTTACTACAAGTTACATTGGTCCCGTGCGAGGTGTTCGTGCCTCCTACGGGGTCATTTGAGGGTTGGTTCGGGTTTTCACACCTTAACGGCCTGTTTTCAAGCCTAAGTGTGATTTTTTCAAATTATCATCATACGCCCAAACCGAGAGACCCGGGACAATACGGTCAGTTTCTACAAGTTACATTGGTCCCGTACGAGGTATTCATGCCTCATACGGGGTTGTTTGGGGGCTGGTTCGCGTTTTCACCCTTTAACGGCCTGTTTTCAAGTCTAAGTGTGATTTTTGCAAATTATCGTCATACTCTCAAACCGGGAGACCTGAGACTACGCGGTCATTTCCTACAAGTTACATTGGTCCCGTGCGAGGTTTTCGTGCCTCCTATGGGGTCGTTTGGGGGCTTGTTAGGGTTTCACCCCTTAACAGCCTGTTTCAAGTCAAAGTGTGATTTTTGCAAATTATCGTCATACTCTCAAACTGGGAGACCCGGGACTACGCGATCAGTCCCTACAAGTTACATTGGTCCCGTGCGAGGTGTTCGTGCCTCCTACGGCTTCGTTTGGGGGCTGGTTGGGGTCTTCACCCCTTAACGGACTGTTTTCAAGTCTAACTGTGATTTTTACAAATTATCATCATACTCTCAAACCGAGAGACCCGGGACAAAGCGGTCAGTTCCTACAAGTTACATTGGTCCCGTGCGAGGTGTTCGTGCCTCCTACGGGGTCGTTTGGGGGCTGGTTTGGATTTTCACCCCTTAACGGCCTGCTTTCAAGTCTAAGTGTGATTTTTACAAATTATCGTCATACCCTCAAACCGGGAGACTCGGGACTACGCGGTCAGTTCCTACAAGTTACATTGGTCCCGTGTGAGGTGTTCGTGCCTCCTACGGGGTCGTTTGGGGGATGGTTTGGACTTTCACCCTTTAACGGCCTGTTTTCAAGAAAGTATGATTTTTTCAAATTATCATCATACTCTTAAATAGGGAGACCCGGGACTACGCGGTCAGTTCCTACAATTACATTGGTCCCGTGCGAGGTGTTCGTGCTTCCTACGGGTTATTTGGGTGCTGGTTAGGGTTTTCACCCTTTAACGGCCTTTTTTCAAGTCTAAATGTGATTTTTGCAAATTATCGTCATACTCTCAAACCGGGAGTCCCGGTACAACGCGGTCAGTTCCTACAAGTTACATTGGTCCCGTGCGAGGTGTTCGTGCCTCCTACGGGGTCGTTTGGGGGCTGGTTGGGGTTTTCACACCTTAACGGCCTGTTTTCAAGTCTAAGTGTGATTTTTACAAATTATCGTCATACTCTCAAACCGGGAGACCCGGGACTATGCGGTCAGTTGCTACAAGTTACATTGGTCCCGTGCGAGGTGTTCGTGCCTCCTACGGGGTCATTTGAGGGTTGGTTCGGGTTTTCACACCTTAACGGCCTGTTTTCAAGTCTAAGTGTGATTTTTGCAAATTATCGTCATACTCTCAAACCGGGAGACCTGAGACTACGCGGTCATTTCCTACAAGTTACATTGGTCCCGTGCGAGGTTTTCGTGCCTCCTATGGGGTCGTTTGGGGGCTTGTTAGGGTTTCACCCCTTAACAGCCTGTTTCAAGTCAAAGTGTGATTTTTGCAAATTATCGTCATACTCTCAAACCGGGAGACCCGGGACTACGCGATCAGTCCCTACAAGTTACATTGGTCCCGTGCGAGGTGTTTGTGCCTCCTACGGGGTCGTTTGGGGGCTTGTTAGGGTTTTCACCCCTTAACGGCCTGTTTTCAAGTCTAAGTGTGATTTTTACAAATTATCGTCATACTCTCAAATCGGGCGACCCGGGTCTACGCGGTCAGTTCCTACAAGTTACATTGGTCCCGTGAGAGGTGTTCGTACCTCCTACGGGGTCGTTTCGGGACTGGTTCGGGTTTCACCCCTTAACAGCCTGTTTCAAGTCAAAGTGTGATTTTTGCAAATTATCGTCATACTCTCAAACCGGGAGACCCGGGAATACGCGGTCAGTTCCTACAAGTTACATTGGTCCCGTGCGAGGTGTTCGTTCCTCCTACGGGGTCGTTTGGGGGATGTTTCGGGTTTTCATCCCTTAACGGCCTGTTTTCAAGTCTAAGTGTGATTTTTGCAAATTATCATCATACTCTAAAACCGAGAGACCCGGGACTACGCGATCAGTTCCTACAAGTTACATTGGTCCAGTGCGAGGTGTTCGTGACTCCTACGGGGTCGTTTGGGGGCTAGTTTGGGTTTTCACCCCTTAACGGCCTGTTTTCAAGTCTAAGTGTGATTTTTACAAATTATCGTCATACTTTGAAACCGGTAGACCCGGAACTATGAGGTTAGTTCCCACAAGTTACATT
The DNA here is from genome assembly GCA_949130495.1 of Sambucus nigra. Lineage (NCBI taxonomy): Eukaryota > Viridiplantae > Streptophyta > Magnoliopsida > Dipsacales > Adoxaceae > Sambucus > Sambucus nigra. The sequence continues at coordinate 602,191,893 of OX422207.1, forward strand.
GGTCCCGTGCGAGGTGTTCGTGCCTCCTACGGGGTCATTTGGGGGTTGGTTTGGGTTTTCACCCCTTTACGGCCTGTTTTCAAGTCAAAGTGTGATTTTTGTAAATTATAGTCATATTCTCAAACCGGGATACCCGGGACTACGCGGTCAGTCCCTACAAGTTACATTGGTCAAGTGCGAGGTGTCCATGCCTCCTACAGGGTCGTTTGGGGGCTGGTTTTGATTTTCACCCCTTAACGGCTTGTTTACAAGTCTAAGTGTGACTTTAACAAATTATAGTCATACTCTCAAAACGAGAGACTTGGGACTACGCGGTCAGTTCCTACAAGTTACATTGGTCCCGTGTGAGGTGTTCGTGCCTCCTACGAGGTCGTTTGGGGGATGGTTGGGTTTTCACCCTTTAACGGCCTGTTTTCAAGAAAGTGTGATTTTTGTAAATTATCGTCATACTCTCAAACCGGGAGACCCGGGACTATGCGGTCAGTTCCTACAAGTTACATTGGTCCCGTGCGAGGTGTTCGTGCCTCCTACGGGTTATTTGGGTGCTGGTTTGGGTTTTCACCCTTTAACGACCTGTTTTCAAGTCTAAGTGTGATTTATGCAGATTATCGTCATACTCTCAAATCGGGAGTCCCGGTACAAGTTGGTCAGTTCCAACAAGTTACATTGGTCCAGTGCGAGGTGTTCGTGCCCGCTACGGGGTCGTTTGGGGGCTGGTTGGGGTTTTCACACCTTAACGCCTGTTTTCAAGTCTAAGTGTGATTTTTGTAAAATTATCGTCATACTCTCAAACTGGGAGACACGGGACTACGCGGTCCGTTCCTATAAGTTACATTAGTCCCATGGGAGGTGTTCGTGCCTCCTACGGGTTCGTTTGGGGGCTGGTTCGAGTTTTCACTCCTTAACGGCCTGTTTTCATGAAAGTGTAATTTTTGCAAATTATCATAATACTCCCAAACCGAGAGACACAGGACAACGCGGTCAGTTCCTACAAGTTACATTGGTCCCGTGCGAGGTATTCATGCCTCCTACGGGGTTGTTTGGCGGCTGGTTCGGGTTTTCACCCTTTAACGGCCTGTTTTCAAGTCTAAGTGTGATTTTTGCAAATTATCGTCATACTCTCAAACCGGGAGACCCGGGACTACGCGGTCAGTTCCTACAAGTTACATTGGTCCCGTACGAGGTGTTCGTGCCACCTACGGGGTCGTTTGGGGGCTTGTTAGGGTTTTCACCCCTTAACGGCCTGTTTTCAAGTCTAAGTGTGATTTTTGCAAATTATCGTCATACTCTAATATCGAGAGACCCGGGACTACGCGGTCAGTTCCTACAAGTTACATGGGTCCCGTGCGAGATGTTCGCTCCTCATACGGGGTCGTTTGGTGACTGGTTCGGGTTTCACCCCTTAACAGCTTGTTTCAAGTCAAAGTGTGATTTTATCAAATCCTCATCATACTCTCAAACCGAGAGACCCGGGACTACGCGGTCAGTTCCTACAAGTTACGTTGGTCCCGTGCGAGGTGTTCGTGCCTCCTATAGGGTCGTTTGGGGACTGGTTTGGATTTTCACCCCTTAACGGCCTGTTTACAAGTCTAAGTGTGATTTTTACAAATTATAGTCATACTCCCAAATCGGGAGACCCGGGACTACGCGGTCAGTTCCTACAAGTTACATTGGTCCCGTGTGAGGTGTTCGTGCCTCCACCGGGTCGTTTTTAGGATCGTTTCGGTTTTCACCCTTTAACGGCCTGTTTTCAAGAAAGTGTTATTTTTGCAAATAATCATCATACTCTCAAACCGGGAGACCCGGGACTACGCGGTCAGTTCCTTCAATTTACATTGGTCCCGTGCGAGGTGTTCGTGCCTCCTACGGGTTATTTGGGGGCTGGTTTGGGTTTTCACCCTTTAACGGCCTGTTTTCAAGTCTAAGTGTGATTTTTCCAAATTATCATCATACTCTCAAACCGGGAGTCCTGGTACAACATGGTCAGTTCCTACAAGTTACATTGGTCCCGTGCGAGGTGTTCGTGCCTCCTACAGGGTCGTTTGGGGGCTGGTTGGGGTTTTCACACCTTAACGGCCTGCTTTCAAGTCTAAATGTGATTTTTGCAAATTATCATCATACTCTCAAACTGGGAGAACCGGGACTACGCGGTCAGTTCGTATAAGTTCCATTAGTCCCGTGGGAGGTGTTCGTGCCTTCTACGGGGTCGTTTGGTGGCTGGTTCGAGTTTTCATTCCTTAACGGCCTGTTTTCAAGTCAAAGTGTGATTTTTGAAAATTATCATCATACTCTCAAACCGGGACACTCGGGACCACGCGGTCAGTTACTACAAGTTACATTGGTCCCGTGCGAGGTGTTCGTGCCTCCTACAGGGGCATTTGGGGGTTGGTTCGGGTGTTCACCTCTTAACGGCCTGTTTTCAAGTCTATGTGTGATTTTTGTAAATGATAATCATACTCCCAAACCGAGAGACACGGGACAACGCGGTCAGTTCCTACAAGTTACATTGGTCCCGTGCGAGGTATTCATGCCTCCTACGGGGTTGTTTGGGGGCTGGTTCGGGTTTTCACCCTTTAACGGCCTATTTTCAAGTCTAAGTGTGATTTTTGCAAATTATCGTCATACTCTGAAACCGGGAGACCTGGGACTATGCGTTCAGTTCCTACAAGTTACATTGGTCCCTTGCGAGGTTGTTGTGCCTCCTATGGGTCGTTTCGGGGCTTGTTAGGGTTTTCACCACTTAACGGCTTGTTTTCAAGTCAAAGTGTGATTTTTGCAAATTATCATCATACTCTCAAACCGGGAGACCCGGGACTACGCGGTCAGTCCCTACAAGTTACATTGGTCCCTTGCGAGGTGTTCGTGCCTCCTACGGGGTCGTTTGGGGGCTGGTTGGGGTTTTCACCCCTTAACGGCTTGCTTTCAAGTCTAAGTGTGATTTTATCAAATAATCATCATACTCTCAAACCGAGAGACCCGCGACTACGCGGTCAGTCCCTACATCTAACATTGGGCCCGTGCGAGGTGTTCGTGCCTCCTACGGCGTCGTTTGGGGGCTGGTTGGTGTTTTCACCCCTTAACGGCCTGTTTTCAAGTCTAAGTGTGATTTTTACAAATTATCGTCATACTCTCAAACCGGGAGACCCGGGAATATGCGGTCAGTTCCTACAACTTACATTGGTCCCGTGCGCGGTGTTCGTACCTCCTACGGAGTCGTTTGGGGGCTGGTTTGGGTTTTCACCCCTTTACCGCCTGTTTTCAAGTCAAAGTGTGATTTTTGCAAATTTTAGTCATATTCTCAAACCGGGAGACCCGGGACTACGCGGTCAGTCCCTACAAGTTACATTGGTCCCGTACGAGGTGTTCGTGCCTCCTACGGGGTCGTTTGGGGGCTGGTGTGGATTTTCAACCCTTAACGGCATGTTTTCAAGTTTAAGTGTGATTTTTACAAATTATCGCCATACTCTCAAACCGGGAGACCCGGGACTACGCGGTCAGTTCCTACAAGTTACATTGGTCCACTGCGAGGTGTTCGTGCCTCCTACGGGGTCGTTTGGGGGCTGGTTGGTGTTTTCACCCCTTAACAGCATGTTTTCAAGTCTAAGTGTGATTTTTGCCAATTATCGTCATACTCTCAAACCGGGAGACCCGGGACTACGCGGTCAGTCCCTACAAGTTACATTGGTCCCGTACGAGCTGTTCGTGCCTCCTATAGGGTCGTTTGGGGGCTGGTGTGGATTTTCACCCCTTAACGGCATGTTTTCAAGTTTAAGTGTGATTTTTACAAATTATCGCCATACTCTCAAACCGGGAGTCCCGGGACTACGCGGTCAATTCCTACAAGTTACATTGGTCCAGTGCGAGGTGTTCGTGCCTCCAACGGGGTCGTTTGGGGTCTAGTTCGGGTTTCACCCCTTTACAGCCTGTTTCAAGTCAAAGTGTGATTTTTGCAAATTATCGTCACACTCTCAAACCGGGAGACCCGAGACTACGCGGTCAGTTCCTAAAAGTTACATTAGTCCCGCGCGAGGTGTTTGTTGCCCCTACGGGGTCGTTTGGGGGCTGGTTCGGGTTTTCACCCCTTAACGGCCTGTTTTCAAGTCTAAGTGTGATTTTTGCAAATTATCATAATACTCCCAAACCGAAAGACCCGGGACAATGCGGTCAATTCCTACAAGTTACATTGGTCCCGTGCGAGGTATTCATGACTCCTACGGGGTCGTTTGGGGGCTGATCGGGTTTTCACCCGTTAACGGCCTATTTCCAAGTCTAAGTTTGATTTTCGTAAATTATTGTCATACTCTCAAACCGTGAGACCCGGGACTACGCGATCAGTTCCTACAAGTTACATTGGTCCCGTGCGAGGTGTTCGTACCTCCTACGGGGTCGTTTGGGGGCTGGTTCGAGTTTTCACCCCTTAACGGCCTGTTTTCAAGTCAAAGTGTGATTTTAGCAAATTATCGTCATACTCTCAAACCGGGAGATCCGGGGCTACGCGGTCAGTTCCTACAACTTACATTGGTCCCGTACGAGGTGTTCGTGCCTCCTACGGGGTCGTTTGGGGGCTGGTTTGGGTTTTCACCCTTTAACGGCCTGTTTTCAAGTCAAATTGTGATTTTTGCAAATTATCGTCATATTCTCAAACCGGGAGACCCGGGATTATGCAGTCAGTCCCTACAAGTTACATTGGTCCCTTACGAGGTGTTCGTGCCTCCTACGGGGTCGTTTGGGGGCTAGTTAGTGTTTTCACCCCTTAACGACCTGTTTTCAAGTCTAAGTGTGATTTTTGCAAATTATCATCATACTCTCAAATCGAGAGACCCGGGACTACGCGGTCAGTTCCTATAACTTACACTGGTCCCGTGCAAGGTATTCATGCCTCCTACGGGGTCATTTGGGGGCTGGTTCGGGTTTTCACCCTTTAACGGCCTATTTTCAAGTCAAAGTGTGATTTTTGCAAATTATCATCATACTCTCAAACCGGTAGACTCGAGACTATGCGGTCAGTTCCTACAAGTTACATTGGTCCCGTACGAGGTGGTTGTGCCTCCTACGGGGTCGTTGGCGGCTGGTTTGGGTTTTCACCCTTTAACTGCCTGTTTTCAAGTCAAAGTGTGATTTTTGCAAATTATCGTCATACACTCAAATCGGAAGACCCGGGACTACGCGGTCAGTTCCTACTAGTAACACTAGTCCCGTGGGAGGTGTTCGTGCCTCATACGGGGTCGTTTGGGGACTGGTTTGGATTTTCACCCTTTAACGGCCTGTTTTCAAGTCAAAGTGTGATTTTTGCAAATTATCGTCATACTCTCAAATCGGGAGACCCAGGACTACGCGGTCAGTTCCTATAAGTTACATTGGTCCCGTGTGAGGTGTTCGTGGCTCCTACGGGGTCGTTTGGGGGCTGGTTGGGGTTTTCACCCCTTAACGGCCAGTTTTCAAGTCTAAGTATGATTTTATCAAATAATCATCATACTCTCAAACCGAGAGACCCGCGACTACGCGGTCAGTCCCTACAAGTTACATTGGTCCCGTGCGAGGTGTTCGTGCCTTCTACGGGGTCGTTTTGGGGCTGGTTGGTGTTTTCACCCCTTAACGGCCTCTTTTCAAGTCTAAGTGTGATTTTTACAAATTATCGTCATACTCTCAAACCGAGAGACCCGGGAATATGCGGTCAGTTCCTACAAGTTACATTGGTCCCGTGCGAGGTGTTCGTACATCCTACGGGGTCGTTTGGGGGCTGGTTTGGGTTTTCAACCCTTTACGGCCTATTTTTAACTCAAAGTGTGATTTTTGCAAATTATAGTCTTTTTCTCAAACCGGGAGACCTGGGACTACGCGGTCAGTCCCTACAAGTTACACTGGTCCCGTACGAGGTGTTCGTGCCTCCTACGGGGTCATTTAGGGGCTGGTGTGGATTTTCACCCCTTAACGGCATGTTTTCAAGTCTAAGTGTGATTTTTACAAATTATCGTCATTCTCTCAAACCGGGAGACCCGGGACTACGCGGTCAGTTCCTACAAGTTACATTGGTCCAGTGCGAGGTGTTCGAGCCTCCTACGGGGTCGTTTGGAGGCTGGTTGGTGTTTTCATCCCTTAACAGCATGTTTTTAAGTCTAAGTGTGATTTTTGCCAATTATCGTCATACTCTCAAACCGGGAGACCCGGGACTACGCGGTCAGTTCCTACAAGTTACATTGGTCCCGTGCGAGGTGTTCGTTCCTCCTACGGGGTCATTTGGGGGATGTTTCGAGTTTTCACCCCTTAAAGGCCTTTTTTCAAGTCTAAGTGTGATTTTTGCAAATTATCATCATAATCTCAAACCGAGAGACCCGAGACTACGTGGTCAGTTCCTACAAGTTACATTGGTCCTGTGCGAGGTGTTCGTGCCTCCTACGGGGTCGTTTGGTGGCTGGTTGGGGTTTTCACTCCTTAACGGCCTGTTTTCAAGACTAAGTGTGATTTTTAAAAATTATTATCATACTCTCAAACCGGGAGACCCGAGACTATGCGATCAGTTCTTACAAGTTACGTTGGTCCCGTGCGAGATGTTCGTGCCTCCTACGGGGTCGTTTGGGGGCTTGTTTGGGTTTTCACCCCTTTACGGCCTGTTTTCAAGTCAAAGTACGATTTTTTCAAATTATAGTCATATTCTAAAATCGGGAGACCCGGGACTACGCGGTCAGTCCCTACAAGTTACATTGGTCCCGTGCGAGGTGTTCGTGCCTCCTACGGGGTCGTTTGGGGGCTGGTTTGGATTTTCACCCCTTAACGGCCTGTTTTCATGTCTAAGTGTGATTTTTACAAATTATCGTCATACTCTCAAATCGGGAGACCCGGGACTACGCGGTCAGTTCCTACAAGTTACATTGGTCCCGAGTGAGGTGTTCGTGCCTCCTACGGGGTCGTTTGGGGGATGGTTTGGGTTTACACCCTTTAACGGCCTGTTTTCAAGAAAGTGTGATTTTAGTAAATTATTGTCATACTCTCAAACCGGGAGACCCGAGACTACGCGGTCAGTTCCTACAAGTTACATTGGTCCGTGCGAGGTGTTCGTGCCTCCTACGAGTTATTTGGGGGCTGGTTTGGGTTTTCACCCTTTAACGGCCTGTTTTCAAGCATAAGTATGATTTTGGCAAATTATCATCATACTCTCAAACCGGGAGTCCCGGTACAATGCGGTCAGTTCGTACAAGTTACATTGGTCCCGTGCAAGGTGTTCGTGCCTCCTACGAGAATGTTTGGGGGCTGGTTTGGGTTTTCACCCCTTTACGGCCTATTTTCAAGTCAAAGTGTGATTTTTGCAAATTATCGTAATATTCTCAAATCTGGAGACCCGGGACTACGCGGTTAGTCCATACAAGTTACATTGGTCTCGTGTGAGGTGTCCGTGCTTCCTACGGGGTCGTTTGGGGGCTGGTTTGGGTTTTCACCCCTTACCGGCCTCTTTTCAAGTCTAAGTGTGATTTTTGCAAATTATGGTCATACTCTCAAACCGATAGACCCGGGATTATGCGGTAAGCTCCTACAAGTTACATTGGTCCGGTGCGAGTTGTTCGTGCCTCCTATGGGGTCATTTGGGGGCTGGTTCGGGTTTTCACCCCTTAACGGCCTGTTTTCAAGTCTAAGTGTGATTTTTTCAAATTATCATCATACTCTCAAACCGAGAGACCCGAGACCACACGGTCAGTTCATACAAGTTACATTGGTCCCGTGCGAGGTGTTCATGCCTCCTACGGGGTCGTTTGGGGGATGGTTGGGGTTTTCACACCTTAACGGCCTGTTTTCAGGTCTAAGTGTGTTTTTTACAAATTATAGTCATATTCTCAAACAGGGAGACCCGAGACTACGCGGTCAGTCCCTACAAGTTACATTGGACCCGTACGAGGTTTCCGTGCCTCCTACGGGGTCGTTTGGGGGCTGGTTTGGATTTTCACCTCTTAACGGCCTGTTTTTGAGTCTAAGTGTGATTTTCACAAATTATCGTCATACTCTCTAATCGGGAGACCCGGGACTACGCGGTCAGTTCCTACAAGTTACATTGGTCCCGTGTGAGGTGTTCGTGCCTCCTACGGGGTCATTTGGGGGATGGTTTTGGTTTTCACCCTTTAACGGCCTGTTTTCAAGAAAGTGTGATTTTTGCAAATTATCGTCATACTCTCAAACCGGGAGTCCCGATACAACGCGGTCAGTTCCTAAAATTTACATTGGTCCCGTGCGAGGTGTCGGTGCCTCCTACGGGAACGTTTGGGGGCTGGTTGGGTTTATCACACCTTAACGGCCTGTTTTCAATTCTAAGTGTGATTTTTGCAAATTATCATCATACTCTCAAATCGGGAGACCCGGGACTACGCGGTCAGTTCCTACAAGTTACATTAGTCCTGTGCGAGGTGTTCGTGCCTCCTACGGGGTCGTTTGGTGGCTGGTTCGGTCTTTCACTCCGTAACGGCCTGTTTTCAAGGCAAAGTGTGATTTTTGCAAATTATCATCATACCCTCAAACCGGGACACTCGGGAGTACACGGTCAGTTCCTACAAGTTACATTGGTCCCGTGCGAGGTGTTCGTGCCTCCTACGGGGTCATTTGGGGGTTGGTTCGGGTTTTCACCCCTTAACGGCCTGTTTTCAAGTCTAAGTGTGATTTTGGCAAATTATCATCATACTCCCAAACCGAGAGACCCGGGACAACGCTATCAGTTCCTCCAAGTTACATTGGTCCCGTGCGAGGTATTCATGCCTCCTACGGGGTCGTTTGGTGGCTGGTTCGGGTTTTCACCCGTTAACGGCCAGTTTTCAAGTCAAAGTGTGATTTTTGCAAATTATCGTCATACTCTCAAACCGGGAGACCCGAGACTACGCGGTCAGTTCCTACAAGTTACATTGGTCCCGTGCGAGGTGTTCGTGCCTCCTACGGGGTCATTTGGGGGCTTGTTAGGGTTTTCACCCCTTAACGGACTGTTTTCAAGTCTAAGTCTGCTTTTTACAAATTATTGTCATCCTCACAAATCGGGAGACCCGGGACTACGCGGTCAGTTCCTACAAGTTACATTGGTCCCGTGCGAGTTGTTCGTGCCTCCTACAGGGTCGTTTGGGGACTGGTTCGGGTTTCACCCCTTAACAGCCTGTTTCAAGTCAAAGTGTGATTTTTGCAAATTATCGTCATACTCTAAAACCGGGAGACCCGGGACTACGCAATCAGTCCCTACAAGTTACATTGGTCCCATGCGAGGTGTTCGTGCCTCCTACGGGGTCGTTTGGGGGCTGGTTGGGGTTTTCACCCCTTAACGGCCTGTTTTCAAGTCTAAGTGTGATTTTTGCAAATTATCATCATACTCTCAAACCGAGAGACCCGGGACAAAGCGGTCAGTTCCTACAAGTTACATTGGTCCCGTGAGAGGTGTTCGTGCCTCCTACGGGGTCATTTGGGGGCTGGTTGGGGTTTTCACACCTTAACGGCCTGTTTTCAAGTCTAAGTATGATTTTTACAAATTATCGTCATACTCTCAAACCGGGAGACCCGGGACTATGCTGTCAGTTCCTACTAGTTACATTGGTCCAGTGCGAGGTGTTCGTGCGTCTTACGGGGTCGTTTGGGGGCTGGTTTGGGTTTTCACCCCTTTACGGCCTGTTTTCAAGTCAAAGTATGATTTTTGCAAATTATAGTCATATTCTCAAACCGGGAGACCCGAGACTACGCGGTCAGTCCCTGCAAGTTACATTGGTCCCGTGCGAGGTGTTCGTGCCTCCTACGGGGTCGTTTGGGGGCTGATTCGGGTTTTCACCCCTTAACGGCCTGTTTTCAAGTCTAAGTGTGATTTTTGCAAATTATGATCCTACTCCCAATCCGAGAGACCCGGGAGTTTGCGGACAGTTCCTACAAGTTACATTGGTCTCGTGCGAGGTATTCATGCCTCCTACGGGGTCGTTTGGGGGCCGATCGGGTTTTCACCCGTTTACGGGTTGTTTTCAAGTCTAAGTTTGATTTTTGTAAATTATCGTCATACTCTCAAACCGAGAGACCCGGGACTACGCGGCCAGTTCCTACAAGTTACATTGGTCCCGTGCGAGGTGTTCGTGCCTCCTATGGGGTCGTTTGGATGCTGGTTTGGGTTTTCACCCCTTTACGGCCTGTTTTCAAGTCAAAGTGTGATTTTTGCAAATTATAGTCATATTCTCAAATCAGGAGACCCGGGACTACGCGGTCAGTTCCTACAAGTTACCTTGGTCCCGTGCGAGGTGTCCGTACCTCCTACAGGGTCGTTTGGGGGCTGGTTCGGGTTTTCACCCCTTAACGGCCTGTTTTCAAGTCAAAGTGTGATTTTTGCAAACTATCGTAATATTCTCAAATCGGGAGACACGGGACTACGCGGTCAGTCCATACAAGTTACATTGGTCCCGTGTGAGGTGTTCGTGCCTCCTACGGGGTCTTTTGGTGGCTTGTTTGGGTTTTCACCCCTTAACAGCCTCTTTTCAAGTCTAAGTGTGATTTTTGCAAATTATGGTCATACTCTCAAACTGGGAGACCCGGGACTACGCGGTCAGTTCCTACAAGTTACATTGGTCCCGTGCGAGGTGTTCGTGCCTCCTACGGGTTATTTGGGGGCTGGTTTGGGTTTTCACCCTTTAACGGCCTGTTTTCAAGTCTAAGTGTGATTTTTTTAAATTATCGTCATACTCTCAAACCAGGAGTCCCGGTACAACGCGATCAGTTCCTACAAGTTACATTGGTCCCGTGCGAGGTGTTCGTGCCTCCCACGGGGTCGTTTGGGGGCTGGTTGGGGTTTTCACACCTTAACGGCCTGATTTCAAGTCTAAGTGTGATTTTTGCAAATTATCATCATACTCTCAAACCGGGAGACCCGGGACTACGCGGTCAGTTCCTACAAGTTACATTGGTCCCGTGCGAGGTGTTCGTGCCTCCTACGGGGTCGTTTGGGGGCTTCTTACGGTTTTCACCCCTTAACGGCCTGTTTTCAAGTCAAAGTGTGATTTTTGCAAATTATAGTCATATTCTCAAATCAGGAGACCCGGGACTACGCGGTCAGTTCCTACAAGTTACCTTGGTCCCGTGCGAGGTGTCCGTACCTCCTACAGGGTCTTTTGGGGGCTGGTTCGGGTTTTCACCCCTTAACGGCCTGTTTTCAAGTCAAAGTGTGATTTTTGCAAACTATCGTAATATTCTCAAATCGGGAGACACGGGACTACGCGGTCAGTCCATACAAGTTACATTGGTCCCGTGTGAGGTGTTCGTGCCTCCTACGGGGTCTTTTGGTGGCTTGTTTGGGTTTTCACCCCTTAACAGCCTCTTTTCAAGTCTAAGTGTGATTTTTGCAAATTATGGTCATACTCTCAAACTGGGAGACCCGGGACTACGCGGTCAGTTCCTACAAGTTACATTGGTCCCGTGCGAGGTGTTCGTGCCTCCTACGGGTTATTTGGGGGCTGGTTTGGGTTTTCACCCTTTAACGGCCTGTTTTCAAGTCTAAGTGTGATTTTTTTAAATTATCGTCATACTCTCAAACCAGGAGTCCCGGTACAACGCGATCAGTTCCTACAAGTTACATTGGTCCCGTGCGAGGTGTTCGTGCCTCCCACGGGGTCGTTTGGGGGCTGGTTGGGGTTTTCACACCTTAACGGCCTGATTTCAAGTCTAAGTGTGATTTTTGCAAATTATCGTCATACTCTCAAACCGGGAGACCCGGGACTACGCGGTCAGTTCCTACAAGTTACATTGGTCCCGTGCGAGGTGTTTGTGCCTCCTACGGGGTCGTTTGGGGGCTTCTTACGGTTTTCACCCCTTAACGGCCTGTTTTCAAGTCAAAGTGTGATTTTTGCAAATTATAGTCATATTCTCAAATCAGGAGACCCGGGACTACGCGGTCAGTTCCTACAAGTTACCTTGGTCCCGTGCGAGGTGTCCGTACCTCCTACAGGGTCGTTTGGGGGCTGGTTCGGGTTTTCACCCCTTAACGGCCTGTTTTCAAGTCAAAGTGTGATTTTTGCAAACTATCGTAATATTCTCAAATCGGGAGACACGGGACTACGCGGTCAGTCCATACAAGTTACATTGGTCCCGTGTGAGGTGTTCGTGCCTCCTACGGGGTCTTTTGGTGGCTTGTTTGGGTTTTCACCCCTTAACAGCCTCTTTTCAAGTCTAAGTGTGATTTTTGCAAATTATGGTCATACTCTCAAACTGGGAGACCCGGGACTACGCGGTCAGTTCCTACAAGTTACATTGGTCCCGTGCGAGGTGTTCGTGCCTCCTACGGGTTATTTGGGGGCTGGTTTGGGTTTTCACCCTTTAACGGCCTGTTTTCAAGTCTAAGTGTGATTTTTTTAAATTATCATCATACTCTCAAACCAGGAGTCCCGGTACAACGCGATCAGTTCCTACAAGTTACATTGGTCCCGTGCGAGGTGTTCGTGCCTCCCACGGGGTCGTTTGGGGGCTGGTTGGGGTTTTCACACCTTAACGGCCTGATTTCAAGTCTAAGTGTGATTTTTGCAAATTATCGTCATACTCTCAAACCGGGAGACCCGGGACTACGCGGTCAGTTCCTACAAGTTACATTGGTCCCGTGCGAGGTGTTCGTGCCTCCTACGGGGTCGTTTGGGGGCTTCTTACGGTTTTCACCCCTTAACGGCCTGTTTTCAAGTCAAAGTGTGATTTTTGCAAATTATAGTCATATTCTCAAATCAGGAGACCCGGGACTACGCGGTCAGTTCCTACAAGTTACCTTGGTCCCGTGCGAGGTGTCCGTACCTCCTACAGGGTCGTTTGGGGGCTGGTTCGGGTTTTCACCCCTTAACGGCCTGTTTTCAAGTCAAAGTGTGATTTTTGCAAACTATCGTAATATTCTCAAATCGGGAGACACGGGACTACGCGGTCAGTCCATACAAGTTACATTGGTCCCGTGTGAGGTGTTCGTGCCTCCTACGGGGTCTTTTGGTGGCTTGTTTGGGTTTTCACCCCTTAACAGCCTCTTTTCAAGTCTAAGTGTGATTTTTGCAAATTATGGTCATACTCTCAAACTGGGAGACCCGGGACTACGCGGTCAGTTCCTACAAGTTACATTGGTCCCGTGCGAGGTGTTCGTGCCTCCTACGGGTTATTTGGGGGCTGGTTTGGGTTTTCACCCTTTAACGGCCTGTTTTCAAGTCTAAGTGTGATTTTTTTAAATTATCGTCATACTCTCAAACCAGGAGTCCCGGTACAACGCGATCAGTTCCTACAAGTTACATTGGTCCCGTGCGAGGTGTTCGTGCCTCCCACGGGGTCGTTTGGGGGCTGGTTGGGGTTTTCACACCTTAACGGCCTGATTTCAAGTCTAAGTGTGATTTTTGCAAATTATCGTCATACTCTCAAACCGGGAGACCCGGGACTACGCGGTCAGTTCCTACAAGTTACATTGGTCCTGTGCGAGGTGTTCGTGCCTCCTACGGGGTCATTTGGGGGCTGGTTCGGGTTTTCACCCCTCAACGGCCTGTTTTCAAGTCTAAGTGTGATTTTTGCAAATTATCATCATACTCTCAAACCGAGAGACTCAGGACTACGCGATCAGTTCCTACAAGTTACATTGGTCTCGTGCGAGTTGTTCGTGCCTCCTACGGGGTCGTTTGGGGGTTGGTTGGGGTTTTCACTCCTTAACGGCCTGTTTTCAAGTCTAAGTGTGATTTTTACAAATTATCATCATACTCTCAAACCGGGAGACCCGGGACTATGAGGTCAGTTCCTACAAGTAACATTGGTCCCGTGCGAGGTGTCCGTGCCTCCTACGGGGTCGTTTGGATGCTGGTATGGCTTTTCACCCCTTTACGGCCTGTTTTCAAGTCAAAGTGTGATTTTTGCAAATTATAGTCATATTCTCAAATCAGGAGACCCGGGACTACGCGGTCAGTCCCTACAAGTTACATTGGTCCCATGTGAGGTGTTCGTGCCTCCTACGGGGTCGTTTGGGGGCTGGTTTGGATTTTCACCCCTTAACGGCCTGTTTTCAAGTCTAAGTGTGATTTTTACAAATTATCGTCATACTCACAAATCGGGAGACCCCGGACTACGCGGTCAGTTCCTACAAGTTACATTGGTCCCGGGTGAGGTGTTCGTGCCTCTTACGGGGTCGTTTGGGGGATGGTTTGGGTTTTCACCCTTTAACGGCCTGTTTTCAAGAAAGTGTGATTTTTGTAAATAATCGTCATATTCTCAAACCGGGAGTCCCGGTACAACGCGGTCAGTTCCTACAAGTTACATTGGTACCGTGCGAGGTGTTCGTGCCTCCTACGGGAACGTTTGGGGGCTGGTTGGGATTTTCACACCTTAACGACCTGTTTTCAAGTCTAAGTGTGATTTTTCCAAATTATCGTAATATTCTCAAATCGGTAGATCCGGGACTACGCGGTCAGTCCATACAAGTTACATTGGTCCCGTGTGAGGTGTTCGTGCCTCCTACGGGGTCGTTTGGGGGCTGGTTTGGGTTTTCACCCCTTAACGACCTCTTTTCAAGTCTAAGTGTGATTTTTGCAAATTATGGTCATACTCTCAAACCGGGAGACCAGGGACTACACGGTCAGTTCCTACAAGTTACATTGGTCCCGTACGAGGTGTTCGTGCCTCCTACGGGTTATTTGGGGGCTGGTTTGGGTTTTCACCCTATAATGGCCTGTTTTCAAGTCTAAGTGTGATTTTTGCAAATTACCGTCATACTCTCGAAACCGGGAGTCCCGGTACAACGCGGTCAGTTCCTACAAGTTACATTGGTCCCGTGCGAGCTGTCCGTGCCTCCTACGGGAACGTTTGGGGGCTGGTTGGGTTTTTCACACCTTAACGGCCTGTTTTCAATTCTAAGTATGATTTTTGTAAATTATCGTCATACTCTCGAATCGGGAGACCCGAGACTACGCGATCAGTTCCTACAAGTTACATTGGTCCCGTGCGAGGTGTTCGTGCCTCCTATGGGGTCGTTTGGGGGCTGGTTCGGGCTTTCACTCCTTAACGGCCTATTTTCAAGTCAAAGTGTGATTTTTGCAAATTATCGTCATACTCTCAAACCGGGACAATCGGGAGTACGAGGTCAGTTCCTACAAGTTACATTGGTCCCGTGCGAGGTGTTCGTGCCTCCTACGGGGTCATTTGGGGTTTGGTTCGGGTTTTCACCCCTTAACGGCCTGTTTTCAAGTCTAAGTGTGATTTTTGCAAATTATCATCATACTCCCAAACCGAGAGACCCGGGACAATGCGGTCAGTTCCTACAAGTTACATTGGTCTCGTGCGAGGTATTCATGCCTCCTACGGGGTCGTTTGGGAGCTGGTTCGGGTTTTCACCCGTTAACAGCCTGTTTTCAAGTCTTAGTGTGATTTTTTCAAATTATCGTCATACTCTCAAATCGGGAGACCCGGAACTACGCGGTCGGTTCCTACAAGTTACATTGGTCCCGTGCGAGGTGTTCGTGCCTCCTACGGGGTCGTTTGGGGGCTTGTTAGGGTTTTCACCCCTTAACGGCCTGTTTTCAAGTCTAAGTGTGATTTTTACAAATTATCGTTATACTCTCAAATCGGGAGACCTGGGTCTACGCGGTCAGTTCCTACAAGTTACATTGGTCCCGTGAGAGGTGTTCGTACCTCCTACGGGGTCGTTTCGGGACTGGTTCGGGTTTCACCCCTTAACAGCCTGTTTCAAGTCAAAGTGTGATTTTTGCAAATTATCGTCATACTCTCAAACCGGGAGACCCGGGACTACGCGGTCAGTTCCTACAAGTTACATTGGTCCCGTGCGAGGTGTTCGTTCCTCCTATGGGGTCGTTTGGGGGATGTTTCGGGTTTTCACCCCTTAACGGCCTGTTTTCAAGTCTAAGTGTGATTTTTGCAAATTATCATCATACTCTCAAACCGAGAGACCCGGGACTACGCGGTCAATTCCTACAAGTTACATTGGTCCTGTGCGAGGTGTTCGTGCCTCCTACGGGGTCGTTTGGGTGCTGGTTGGGTTTTTCACTCCTTAACGGCCTGTTTTCAAGTCTAAGTTTGATTTTTACAAATTATCGTCATACTCTCAAACCAGGAGACCCATGACTATGCGGTCAGTTCCTACAAGTTACATTGGTCCCGTGCGAGGTGTTCGTGCCTCCTACGGGGTCGTTTGGGGGCTGGTTTGGGTTTTCACCCCTTTACGACCTGTTTTCAAGTCAAAGGGTGATTTTTGCAAATTATAGTCATATTATCAAACCCGGAGACCCGGGACTACGCGGTCAGTCCCTACAAGTTACATTGGTCCCGAGCGAGGTGTTCGTGCCTCCTACGGGGTCGTTTGGGGGCTGGTTTTGATTTTCACCCCTTAACGGCCTGTTTTCAAGTCTAAGTGTGATTTTCAAATTATCGTCATACTCGCAAATCGGGAGACCCGGGAGTACGCGATCAGTTCCTACAAGTTACATTGGTCCCGGGAGAGGTGTTCGTGCCTCCTACGGGGTCGTTTGGGGGATGGTTTGGGTTTTCACCCTTTAACGGCCTGTTTTTAAGAAAGTGTGATTTTTGTAAATTATCGTCATACTGTCAAACCGGGAGACCAGGGACTACGCGGTCAGTTCCTACAAGTTACATTGGTCCCGTGCGAGGTGTTCGTGCCTCCTACGGGGTCGTTTGTGGGATTGTTAGGGTTTTCACCCCTTAACGGCCTGTTTTCAAGTCTAAGTGTGATTTTTACAAATTATCGTCATACTCTCAAATCGGGAGACCCGGGTCTACGCGGTCAGTTCCTACAAGTTACATTGGTCCCGTGAGAGGTGTTCGTACCTCCTACGGGGTCGTTTCGGGACTGGTTTGGGTTTCACCCCTTAACAGCCTGTTTCAAGTCAAAGTGTGATTTTTGCAAATTATCATCATACTCTCAAATCGGGACACTGGGGAATACGCGGTCAGTTCCGATAAGTTACATTGGTCCCGTGCGAGGTGTTCGTACCTCCTACGGGGTCGTTTGGCAGCTGGTTCGGGTTTTCACCCCTTAACGGCCTGTTCTCAAGTCAAAGTGTGATTTTTGCAAATTATCGTAATATTCTAAAATCGGGAGACCCGGGACAACGCGGTCAGTCCATACAAGTTACATTGGTCCCGTGTGAGGTGTTCGTGCCTCCTACGGGGCCGTTTGGGGGCTGGTTTGGGTTTTCACCCCTTAACGGCCTCTTTTCAAGTCTAAGTGTGATTTTTGCAAATTATCATCATACCCTCAAACCGGGAGACCCGGGATTACGCGGTCAGTTCCTACAAGTTACATTGCTCCGGTGCGAGGTGTTCGTGCGTCATACGGGGTCATTTGGGGGCTGGTTCGGGTTTTCACCCCTTAACGGCCTGTTTTCAAGTCTAAGTGTGATTTTTTCAAATTATCATCATACTCTCAAACCGAGAGACCCGAGACTACACGGTCAGTTCCTACAAGTTACATTGGTCCCGTGCAAGGTGTTCGTGCCTCCTACGGGGTCGTTTGGGGGCTGGTTGGGGTTTTCACCCCTTTACGGCCTGTTTTCAAGTCTAAGTGTGATTTTTGCAAATTATAGTCATATTCTCAAACCGGGAGACCCGGGACTACGCGGTCAGTCCTTACAAGTTACATTGGTCCCGTGCGAGGTGTTCGTGCCTCCTACGGGGTCGTTTGGGGGTTGATTCGGGTTTTCACCCCTTAACGGCCTGTTTTCAAGTCCAAGTGTGATTTTTGCAAATTATGATCCTACTCCCAAACCGAGAGACCCGGGAGTATGCGGACAGTTCCTACAAGTTACATTGGTCTCGTGCGAGGTATTCATGCCTCCTACGGGGTCGTTTGGGGGCCGATCGGGTTTTCACCCGTTTACGGCTTGTTTTCAAGTCTAAGTTTGATTTTTGTAAATTATCGTCATACTCTCAAACCGAGAGACCCGGGACTACGCGGTCAGTTCCTACAAGTTACCTTGGTCCCATGCGAGGTTTTTGTACCTCCTACGGGGACGTTTGGGGGCTGGTTCGGGTTTTCACCCCTTAACGGCCTGTTTTCAAGTCAAAGTGTGATTTTTGCAAATTATCGTAATATTCTCAAATCGGGAGACCCGGGACTACGCGGTCAGTCCATACAAGTTACATTGGTCCAGTGTGAGGTGTTCGTGCCTCCTACGGGGTCTTTTGGGGGCTGGTTTGGGTTTTCACCCCTTAACAGCCTCTTTTCAAGTCTAAGTGTGATTTTTGCAAATTATGGTCATACTCTCAAACCGGGAGACCCGGGACTACGTGGTCAGTTCCTACAAGTTACATTGGACACGTGCGAGGTGTTCGTGCCTCCTACGGGTTATTTGGGGGCTGGTTTGGGTTTTCACCCTTTAACGGCCTGTTTTCAAGTCTAAGTGTGATTTTTTTAAATTATCATCATACTCTCAAACCGGGAGTCCCGGTACAACGCGGTCAGTTCCTACAAGTTACATTGGTCCCGTGCGAGGTGTTCGTGCCTCCCACGGGGTCGTTTGGGGGTTGCTTGGGGTTTTCACACCTTAACGGCCTGATTTCAAGTCTAAGTGTGATTTTTGCAAATTATCGTCATACTCTCAAACCGGGAGACTCGGGACTACGCGGTCAGTTCGTACAAGTTACATTGGTCCCGTGCGAGGTGTTCGTGCCTCCTACGGGGTCGTTTGGGGGCTTCTTACGGTTTTCACCCCTTAACGGCCTGTTTTCAAGTCTAAGTGTGATTTTTGCAAATTATCGTCATACTCTCAAATCGGGAGACCCGAGACTACGCGGTCAGTTCCCACAAGTTACATTGGTCCCGTGCGTGGTGTTCGTACCTCCTACGGGGTCGTTTGGGGGCTGGTTCGGGTTTTTACCCCTTTACGGCCAGTTTACAAGTCTAAGTGTGATTTTTGCAAATTATTATCATACTCCCAAACCGAGAGACCCGGGACAACGCGGTCAGTTCCTACAAGTTACATTGGTCCCGTGCGAGGTATTCATGCCTCCTACGGGGTCGTTTTGGGGATGATCGAGTTTTTACCCGTTAACGGCCTGTTTTCAAGTCTAAGTTTAATTTTAATAAATTATCGTCATACTCTCAAACCCGGAGACCCGGGACTACGCGGTCAGTTGCTACAAGTTACATTGGTCACGTGCGAGGTGTTCGTACCTCCTACGGGGTCGTTTGGGGGTTGGTTCAGGTTTTCACCCCTTAACGGCCTGTTTTCAAGTCAAAATGTGATTTTTGCAAATTATCATCATATTCTCAAATCGGGAGACCCGGGACTACGCGGTCAGTTCCTACAAGTTACATTGGTCCCGTTCGAGGTGTTCGTACCTCCTACGTTGTCGTTTGGGGACTAGTTCGGGTTTCACCCCTTAACAGCCTGTTTCAAGTCAAAGTGTGATTTTTGCAAATTATCGTCATACTCTCAAACTGGGAGACCCGGGACTACGCGGTCAGTTCCTACAAGTTACATTGGTCCCGTGTGAGGTGTTCGTGCCTCCTACGGGGTCGTTTGGCGGCTGGTTTGGGTTTTCACCCCTTAACGGCCTCTTTTCAAGTCTAAGTGTGATTTTTGCAAATTATGGTCATACTCTCAAACCGGGAGACCCGGGACTACGCGGTCAGTTCCTACAAGTTACATTGGTCCTGTGCGAGGTGTTCGTGCCTCCTACGGGGTCATTTTGGGGCTAGTTCGGGTTTTCACCCCTTAACGGCCTGTTTTCAAGTCTAAGTGTGATTTTTGCAAATTGTCATCATACTCTCAAACCGAGAGACCCGGGACTACGCGGTCAGTTCCTACAAGTTACATTGGTCCCGTACGAGTTGTTCGTGCCTCCTACGGGGTCGTTTGGGGGTTGGTTGGGGTTTTCACTCCTTAACGGCCTGTTTTCAAGTCTAAGTGTGATTTTTACAAATTATCGTCATACTCTCAAACCGGGAGACCGGGGACTATGATGTCAGTTCCAACAAGTAACATTGGTCCCGTGCAAGGTGTTCGTGCCTCCTACGGGGTCGTTTGGATGCTGGTTTGGGTTTTCACCCCTTTACGGCCTGTTTTCAAGTCAAAGTGTGATTTTTGCAAATTATAGTCATATTCTCAAATCAGGAGACCCGGGACTACGCGGTCAGTCCCTACAAGTTACATTGGACCCGTGTGAGGTGTTCGTGCCTCCTATTGGGTCGTTTGGGGGCTGGTTTGGATTTTCACCCCTTAACGGCCTGTTTTCAAGTCTAAGTGTGATTTTTACAAATTATCGTCATACTCTCAAATCGGGAGACCCGGGACTACGCGGTCAGTTCCTACAAGTTACATTGGTCCCGGGTGAGGTGTTCGTGCCTCTTACGGGGTCGTTTGGGGGATGGTTTGGGTTTTCACCCTTTAACGGCCTGTTTTCAAGAAAGTGTGATTTTTGTAAATAATCGTCATACTCTCAAACCGGGAGTCCCGGTACAACGCGGTCAGTTCCTACAAGTTACATTGGTCCCGTGCGAGGTGTTCGTGCCTCCTACGGGAACGTTTGGGGGCTGGTTGGGATTTTCACACCTTAACGGCCTATTTTCAAGTCTAAGTGTGATTTTTCCAAATTATCGTAATATTCTCAAAATGGTAGATCCGGGACTACGCGGTCAGTCCATACAAGTTACATTGGTCCCGTGTTAGGTGTTCGTGCCTCCTACGGGGTCGTTTGGGGGCTGGTTTCGGTTTTCACCCCTTAACGGCCTCTTTTCAAGTCTAAGTGTGATTTTTGCAAATTATGGTCATACTCTCAAACCGAGAGACCCGGGATTACGCTGTCAGTTCCTACAAGTTACATTGGTCCTATGCGAGGTGTTCGTGCCTCCTACGGGGTCATTTGGGGGTTGGTTCGGATTTTCACCCCTTAACGGCCTGTTTTCAAGTCTAAGTGTGATTTTTGCAAATTATCATCATACTCTCAAACCGAGAGACTCGGGACTACGCGGTCCGTTCCTACAAGTTACATTGGTCCCGTGCGAGGTGTTCGTGCCTCCTACGGGGTCGTTTGGGGGCTGGTTGGGGTTTTCACTCCTTAACGGCCTGTTTTCAAGTCCAAGTGTGATTTTTACAAATTTTTGTCATACTCTCAAACCGGGAGACCCAAGACTATGCGGTCAGTTCCTACAAGTTACAGTGGTCCCGTGCGAGGTGTTCGTGCCTCCTACGCGGTCGTTTGGGGGCTGGTTCGGGTTTTCACCCCTTTACGACCTGTTTTCAAGTCAAAGTGTGATTTTTGCAAATTATCGTCATACTCTCAAATCGGGAGACCCGGGTCTACGCGGTCAGTTCCTACAAGTTACATTGGTCCCGTGAGAGGTGTTCGTACCTCCTACGGGGTCGTTTCGGGACTGGTTCGGGTTTCACCCCTTAACAGCCTGTTTCAAGTCAAAGTGTGATTTTTACAAATTATCGTCATACTCTCAAACCGGGAGACCCGGGACTACGCGGTCAGTTCCAACAAGTTACATTGGTCCCGTGCGAGGTGTTCGTGCCTCCTACGGGGTCGTTTGGGGGCTGGTTTGGATTTTCACCCCTTAACGGCCTGTTTTTAAGTCTAAATTTGATTTTTACAAATTATCGTCATACTCTCAAATCGGGAGACCCGGGACTACGCGGTCAGTTCCTACAAGTTACATTGGTCCCGTGCGAGGTGTTCGTGCCTCCTACGGGGTCATTTGGGGGTTGGTTCGGGTTTTCACCCCTTAACGGCCTGTTTTCAAGTCTAAGTGTGATTTTTGCAAATTATCATCATACTCCCAAACCGAGAGACCCGGGACAATGCGGTCAGTTCCTACAAGTTACATTGGTCCCGTTCGAGGTATTCATGCCTCCTATGGGGTCGTTTGGGAGCTGGTTCGGGTTTTCACCCGTATACAGCCTGTTTTCAAGTCTAAGTGTGATTTTTGCAAATTATCGTCATACTCTAAAACCGGGAGACACGGGACTACGCGGTCAGTTCCTACAAGTTACATTGGTCCCGTGCGAGGTGTTCGTGCCTCCTACGGGGTCGTTTGGGGGCTTGTTAGGGTTTTCACCCCTTAACGGCCTGTTTTCAAGTCTAAGTGTGATTTTTACAAATTATCGTCATACTCTCAAATCGGCAGACCCAGGTCTACGCGGTCAGTTCCTACAAGTTACATTGGCCCAGTGAGAGGTGTTCGTACCTCCTACGGGGTCGTTTCGGGACTGGTTCGGGTTTCACCCCTTAACAGCTTGTTTCAAGTCAAAGTGTGATTTTTGCAAATTATCGTCATACTCTCAAATCGGGAGACCCGGGACTACGCGATCAGTTCCTACAAGTTACATTGGTCCCGTACGAGGTGTTCGTTCCTCCTACGGGGTCGTTTGGGGGATGTTTCGGGTTTTCACCCCTTAACGGCCTGTTTTCAAGTCTAAGTGTGATTTTAGCAAATTATCATCATACTCTCAAACCGAGAGACCCGGGACTACGCGGTCAATTCCTACAAGTTACATTGGTCCTGTGCGAGGTGTTCGTGCCTCCTACGGGGTCGTTTGGGGGCTGGTTGGGGTTTTCACTCCTTAACGGCCTGTTTTCAAGTCTAAATGTGATTTTTACAAATTATCGCCATACTCTCAAACCAGGAGACCCAGGACTATGCGGTCAGTTCCTACAAGTTACATTGGTCCCGTGCGAGGTGTTCGTGCCTCCTACGGGGTCGTTTGGGGGCTGGTTTGGGTTTTCACCACTTTACGACCTGTTTTCAAGTCAAAGGGTGATTTTTGCAAATTATAGTCATATTCTCAAACCGGGAGACCCGGGACTACGCGGTCAGTTCCTACAAGTTACATTGGTCCCGTGCGAGGTATTCATGCCTCCTACGGGGTCGTTTGGGAGCTGGTTCGGGTTTTCACCCGTTAACAGCCTGTTTTCAAGTCTAAGTGTGATTTTTGCAAATTATCGTCATACTCTCAAACCGGGAGACCCGAGACTACGCGGTCAGTTCCTACAAGTTACATTGGTCCCGTGCGAGGTGTTCGTGCCTCCTACGGGGTCGTTTGGGGGCTGGTTGGGGTTTTCACTCCTTAACGACCTATTTTCAAGTCCAAGTGTGATTTTTACAAATTTTTGTCATACTCTCAAACCGGGAGACCCAAGACTATGCGGTCAGTTCCTACAAGTTACATTGGTCCCGTGCGAGGTGTTCGTGCCTCCTACGCGGTCGTTTGGGGGCTGGTTCGGGTTTTCACCCCTTTACGACCTGTTTTCAAGTCAAAGTGTGATTTTTGCAAATTATCGTCATACTCTCAAATCGGGAGACCCGGGTCTACGCGGTCAGTTCCTACAAGTTACATTGGTCCCGTGAGAGGTGTTCGTACCTCCTACGGGGTCGTTTCGGGACTGGTTCGGGTTTCACCCCTTAACAGCCTGTTTCAAGTCAAAGTGTGATTTTTACAAATTAT
Organism: Sambucus nigra; assembly: GCA_949130495.1. Taxonomy (NCBI): domain Eukaryota; kingdom Viridiplantae; phylum Streptophyta; class Magnoliopsida; order Dipsacales; family Adoxaceae; genus Sambucus; species Sambucus nigra. The sequence goes on from OX422207.1 coordinate 602,215,301, forward strand.
CGTCATACTCTCAAACCGGGAGACCCGGGACTACGCGGTCAGTTCCAACAAGTTACATTGGTCCCGTGCGAGGTGTTCGTGCCTCCTACGGGTACGTTTGGGGGTTGGTTTTGATTTTCACACCTTAACGGCCTGTTTTCAAGTCTAAGTGTGATTTTTGCAAATTATCGTCATACTCTCAAACCAGGAGACCCGGGACTATGCGGTCAGTTCCTACAAGTTACATTAGTCCCGTGCGAGGTGTTCATGCCTCCTACGGGGTCGTTTGGGGGCTGGTTCGGGCTTTCACTCATTAACGGCCTGTTTTCAAGTCAAAGTGTGATTTTTGCAAATTATCATCATACTCTCAAACCGGGAGACCCGGGACTACGCGGTCAGTTCCTACAAGTTACATTGGTCCCGTGCGAAGAGTTCGTACCTCCTACAGGGTCGTTTGGGGGCTGGTTCGGGCTTTCACTCCCTAACGGTCTGTTTTCAAGTCAAAGTGTGATTTTTGTAAATTATCATCATACTCTCAAACCGGGACACTGGGGACTACGCGGTCAGTTCCGACAAGTTACATTGGTCCCGTGCGGGGTGTTCGTACCTCCTACGGGGTCGTTTGGGGGATGGTTCGGGTTTTCACCCCTTAACGGCCTGTTCTCAAGTCAAAGTGTGATTTTTGCAAATTATAGTAATATTCGCAAATCGGGAGACCCGGGACTACGCGGTCAGTCCATACAAGTTACATTGGTCCCGTGTGAGGTGTTCGTGCCTCCTACGGGGTCGTTTGGGGGTTGGTTTGGGTTTTCACCCCTTAACGGCCTCTTTTCAAGTATAAGTCTGATTTTTGCAACGGTCTGTTCCTACATGTTACATTGGTCCGGTGCGAGGTGTTCGTGCCTCATACGGGGTCATTTGGGGGTTGGTTCGGGTTTTCACCCCTTAACGGCCTATTTTCAAGTCTAAGTGTGATTTTTTCAAATTATCATCATACTCTCAAACCGAGAGACCCGAGACTACACGGTCAGTTCCTACAAGTTACATTGGTCCCGTCCGAGGTGTTCGTGCCTCCTACGGGGTCGTTTGGGGGCTGGTTGGGGTTTTCACTCCTTAACGGCCTGTTTTCAAGTCTAAGTGTGATTTTTGCAAATTATCGTCATACTCTCAAACCGGGAGACCCAGGACTACGCGGTCAGTTCCTACAAGTTACATTAGTCCCTTGCGAGGTGTTCGTGCCTCCTATGGGGTCGTTTGAGGGTTGGTTCGGGTTTTCACCCCTTAACGGTCAGTTTTTAAGTCAAAGTGTGATTTTTGCAAATTAGCGTCATACTCTCAAACCGGGAGACCCGGGACTACGCGGTCAGTTCCTACAAGTTACATTGGTCCCGTGCGAGGTGTTCGTGCCTCCTACGGGGTCGTTTGCGAGCTGGTTTGGGTTTTCACCCCTTTACGGCCTGTTTTCAAGTCAAAGTGTGATATTTTCAAATTATAGTCATATTCACAAACAGGGAGACCCGAGACTACGCGGTCAGTCCCTACAAGTTACATTGGACCCGTGCGAGGTGTCCGTGCCTCCTACGGGGTCGTTTGGGGGCTAGTTTGGATTTTCACCGCTTAACGGCCTGTCTTTAAGTCTAAGTGTGATTTTTACAAATTATCGTCATACTCTCAAATCGCGAGACCCGGGACTACGCGGTCAGTTCCTACAAGTTACATTGATCCCGTGTGAGGTGTTCGTGCCTCCTACGGGGTCATTTGGGGGATGGTTTCGGTTTTCACCCTTTAACGGCCTGTTTTCAAGAAAGTGTTATTTTTGCAAATTATCGTCATACTCTCAAATCGGGAGACTCGAGACTACGCGGTCAGTTCCTACAACTTACATTGGTCCCGTCCGAGGTGTTCGTGCCTCCTACGGGTTATTTGGTGGCTGGTTTGGGTTTTCACCCTATAACGTCTTTTTTTCAAGTCTAAGTGTGATTTTTGCAAATTATCGTCATACTCCCAAACCGGGAGTCCCGGTATAACGCGGTCAGTTCCTAAAATTTACAATGGTCCCGTGCGAGGTGTCCGTGCCTCCTACGGGAACGTTTGGGGGCTGGTTGGGTTTATCACACCTTAATGGCCTGTTTTTAATTCTAAGTGTGATTTTTGCAAATTATCGTCATACTCTCAAACTGGGAGACCCGAACTACGCGGTCAGTTCCTACAAGTTACATTAGTCCCGTGCGAGGTGTTCGTGCCTCCTACGGGGTCGTTTGGGGGCTGGTTCGGTCTTTCCCTCCGTAACGGCCTGTTTTTAAGGCAAAGTGTGATTTTTGCAAATTATCATCATACCCTCAAATCGGGACACTCGGGAGTACACGGTCAGTTCCTACAAGTTACATTGGTCCCGTGCGAGGTGTTCGTGCCTCCTACGGGGTCATTTGGGGGTTGGTTCGGGTTTTCACCCCTTAACGGCCTGTTTTCAAGTCTAGGTGTGATTTTTGCAAATTATCATCATACTCCCAAACCGAGAGACCGGGGACAACGCGGTCAGTTCCTACAAGTTACATTGGTCCCGTGCGAGGTATTCCTGCCTCCTACGGCGTCGTTTGGTCGCTGGTTCGGGTTTTCGCCCGTTAACGGCAAGTTTTCAAGTCTAAGTGTGATTTTTGCAAATTATCGGCATACTCTGAAACCGGGAGACCCGGGACTACGCGGTCAGTTCCTACAAGTTACATTGGTCCCTTGCGAGGTGTTCGTGCCTCTTACGGGGTCGTTTGGGGGCTAGTTAGGGTTTTCACCCCTTAACGGACTGTTTTCAAGTCTAAGTCTGATTTTTGCAAATTATTGTCATACTCTCAAATCGGGAGACCCGAGACTACCCGGTCAGTTCCTACAAGTTACATTGGTCCCGTGCGAGGTGTTCGTGCCTCCTACAGGGTCGTTTGGGGACTGGTTCGGGTTTCACCCCTTAACAGCCTGTTTCAAGTCAAAGTGTGATTTTTGCAAATTATCGTCATACTCTCAAACCGGGAGACCCGGGACTACGCGATCAGTCCCTACAACTTACATTGGTCGCATGCGAGGTGTTCGTGCCTCCTACGGGGTCGTTTGGGGGCTGGTTGGGGTTTTCACCCCTTAACGGCCTGTTTTCACGTCTAAGTGTGATTTTTGCAAATTATCATCACACTCTCAAACCGAGAGACCCGGGACAAAGCGGTCAGTTCCTACAAGTTACATTGGTCCCGTGCGAGGTGTTCGTGCCTCCTACGGGGTCATTTGGGGGCTGGTTGGGGTTTTCACACCTTAACGGCCTGTTTTCAAGTCTAAGTGTGATTTTTACAAATTATCGTCATACTTTTAAACCGGGAGACCCGAAACTATGAGGTTAGTTCCCACAAGTTACATTGGTCCCGTTCGTGGTGTTCGTGCCTCCTACGGGGTCGTTTGGGGGTTGGTTTGGGTTTTCACCCCTTTACGGCCTGTTTTCAAGTCAAAGTGTGATTTTTGCAAATTATAGTCATATTCTCCAACCGGGAGACCCGGGACAACGCGGTCAGTACCTACAAGTTACATTGGTCCCGTGCGAGGTGTTCATGCCTCCTACGGGGTCGTTTGGGGGCTGGTTTTGATTTTCACCCCTTAACGGCTTGTTTACAAGTCAAAGTGTGAGTTTTGCAAATTATCGTCATACTCTCAAGCCGGGACACACGGGACTACGCGGTCAGTTCCAACAAGTTACATTTGTCCCCTGCGAGGTGTTCGTGCCTCCTACGGGGTCAATTGGGGGTTGGTTCGGGTTTTCACCCCTTAACGGCATGTTTTCAAGTCTAAGTGTGATTTTTGCAAATTATAGTCATATTCTCCAACCGGGAGACCCGGGACAACGCGGTCAGTACCTACAAGTTACATTGGTCCCGTGCGAGGTGTTCATGCCTCCTACGGGGTCGTTTGGGGGCTGGTTGGGGTTTTCACACCTTAACGGCCTGTTTTCAAGTCTAAGTGTGATTTTTACAAATTATCGTCATACTTTTAAACCGGGAGACCCGAAACAATGAGGTTAGTTCCCACAAGTTACATTGGTCCCGTTCGTGGTGTTCGTGCCTCCTACGGGGTCGTTTGGGGGTTGGTTTGGGTTTTCACCCCTTTACAGCCTGTTTTCAAGTCAAAGTGTGATTTTTGCAAATTATAGTCATATTCTCCAACCGGGAGACCCGGGACAACGCGGTCAGTACCTACAAGTTACATTGGTCCCGTGCGAGGTGTTCATGCCTCCTACGGGGTCGTTTGGGGGCTGGTTTTGATTTTCACCCCTTAACGGCTTGTTTACAAGTCAAAGTGTGAGTTTTGCAAATTATCGTCATACTCTCAAGCCGGGACACACGGGACTACGCGGTCAGTTCCTACAAGTTACATTTGTCCCCTGCGAGGTGTTCGTGCCTCCTACGGGGTCGTTTGGGGGTTGGTTTGGGTTTTCACCCCTTTACGGCCTGTTTTCAAGTCAAAGTGTGATTTTTGCAAATTATAGTCATATTCTCCAACCGGGAGACCCGGGACAACGCGGTCAGTACCTACAAGTTACATTGGTCCCGTGCGAGGTGTTCATGCCTCCTACGGGGTCGTTTGGGGGCTGGTTTTGATTTTCACCCCTTAACGGCTTGTTTACAAGTCAAAGTGTGAGTTTAACAAATTATAGTCATACTCTCAAACCGGGAGACTCGGGACTACGCGGTCAGTTCCTACAAGTTACATTGGTCCCGTGTGAGGTGTTCGTGCCTCCTACGGGGTCGTTTGGGGGCTGGTTCGAGTTTTCACTCCTTAACGGCCTGTTTCAAGAAAGTGTAATTTTTGCAAATTATCATAATACTCCCAAACCGAGAGACACAGGACAACGCGGTCAGTTCCTACAAGTTACATTGGTCCCGTGCGAGGTATTCATGCCTCCTACGGGGTTGTTTGGTGGCTGGTTCGGGTTTTCACCCTTTAACGGCCTGTTTTCAAGTCTAAGTGTGATTTTTGCAAATTATCATCATACTCTCAAACCGGGAGACCCGGGACTACGCGGTCATTTCCTACAAGTTACATTGGTCCAGTGCGAGGTGTTCGTGCCACCTACGGGATCGTTTGGGGGCTTGTTAGGGTTTTCACCCCTTAACGGCCTGTTTTCAAGTCTAAGTGTGATTTTTGCAAATTATCGTCATACTCTCAAATCGAGAGACCCGGGACTACGCGGTCAGTTCCTACAAGTTACATGGGTCCCGTGCGAGGTGTTCGCATCTCATACTGGGTCGTTTGGGGACTGGTTCGGGTTTCACCCCTTAACAGCTTGTTTCAAGTCAAAGTGTGATTTTATCAAATCATCATCATACTCTCAAACCGAGAGACGCGGGACTACGCGGTCAGTTCCTACAAGTTACATTGGTCCCATGCGAGGTATTCGTGCCTCGTATAGGGTCGTTTGGGGCCTGGTTTGGATTTTCACCCCTTACCGGCCTGTTTACAAGTCTAAGTGTGATTTTTACAAATTATAGTCATACTCCCAAACCGGTAGACCCGGGACTACGCGGTCAGTTCCTACAAGTTATATTTGTCCCGTGTGAGGTGTTCGTGCCTCCTACGGGGTCGTTTTTAGGATTGTTTCGGTTTTCACCCTTTAACGGCCTGTTTTCAAGAAAGTGTTATTTTTGCAAATTATCATCATACTCTCAAACCAGGAGACCCGGGACTACGCGGTCAGTTCCTTCAAGTTACATTGGTCCCGTGCGAGGTGTTCGTGCCTCCTACGGGTTATTTGGGGGTTGGTTTGGGTTTTCACCCTTTCACGGCCGGTTTTCAAGTCTAAGTGTGATTTTTCTAAATTATCGTCATACTCTCAAATTGGGAGTCCTGGTACAACGTGGTCAGTTCCTACAATTTACATTGGTCCCGAGCGAGGTGTTCGTGCCTCCTACAGGGTCGTTTGGGGGCTGGTTGGAGTTTTCACACCTTAACGGCCTGTTTTCAAGTCTAAGTGTGATTTTTGCAAATTATCGTCATACTCTCAAACCGGAAGACCCGAGACCACGCGGTCAGTTCCTACAGGTTACACTGGTCCCGTGCGAGGAGTTCGTGCCTCCTACGGGGTCGCTTGGTGGATGGTTTGGGTTTTCACCCTTTAACGGCCTGTTTTCAAGTCTAAGTGTGATTTTTGCAAATTATCGTCATATTCTCAAACCGGGAGACCCGGGACTACGCGGTCAGTCCCTACAAGTTACATTGGTCCCGTACGAGGTGTTCGTGCCTCCTACGGGGTCGTTTGGGGGCTAGTTAGGGTTTTCACCCCTTAACGACCTGTTTTCAAGTCTAAGTGTGATTTTTTTAAATTATAATCATACTCCCAAACCGAGAGACACGGGACAATGCGGTCAGTTTCTACAAGTTACATTGGTCCCGTGCGAGGTATTCATGCCTCCTACGGGGTTGTTTGGGGGCTGGTTCGGGTTTTCACCCTTTAGCGGGCTGTTTTCAAGTCTAAGTGTGATTTTTGCAAATTATCGTCATACTCTGAAACCGGGAGACCCGGGACTACGCGGTCAGTCACTACAAGTTACATTGGTCCCGTACGAGGTGTTCGTGCCTCCTACGGGGTCATTCGGGGCCTAGTAAGGGTTTTCACCCCTTAACGACCTGTTTTCAAGTCTAAGTGTGATTTTTGCAAATTATCATCATACTCTCAAATCGGGAGACCCGGGACTATGCGGTCAGTTCCTACAAGTTACATTGGTCCAGTGCGAGGTGTTCGTGCCACCTACGGGATCGTTTGGGGGCTTGTTAGGGTTTTCACCCCTTAACGGCCTGTTTTCAAGTCTAAGTGTGATTTTTGCAAATTATCGTCATACTCTCAAATCGAGAGACCCGGGACTCCGCGGTCAGTTCCTACAAGTTACATGGGTCCCGTGCGAGGTGTTCGCATCTCATACTGGGTCGTTTGGGGACTGGTTCGGGTTTCACCCCTTAACAGCTTGTTTCAAGTCAAAGTGTGATTTTATCAAATCATCATCATACTCTCAAACCGAGAGACGCGGGACTACGCGGTCAGTTCCTACAAGTTACATTGGTCCCATGCGAGGTATTCGTGCCTCGTATAGGGTCGTTTGGGGCCTGGTTTGGATTTTCACCCCTTACCGGCCTGTTTACAAGTCTAAGTGTGATTTTTACAAATTATAGTCATACTCCCAAACCGGTAGACCCGGGACTACGCGGTCAGTTCCTACAAGTTATATTTGTCCCGTGTGAGGTGTTCGTGCCTCCTACGGGGTCGTTTTTAGGATTGTTTCGGTTTTCACCCTTTAACGGCCTGTTTTCAAGAAAGTGTTATTTTTGCAAATTATCATCATACTCTCAAACCGGGAGACCCGGGACTACGCGGTCAGTTCCTTCAAGTTACATTGGTCCCGTGCGAGGTGTTCGTGCCTCCTACGGGTTATTTGGGGGTTGGTTTGGGTTTTCACCCTTTCACGGCCTGTTTTCAAGTCTAAGTGTGATTTTTCTAAATTATCGTCATACTCTCAAATTGGGAGTCCTGGTACAACGTGGTCAGTTCCTACAATTTACATTGGTCCCGAGCGAGGTGTTCGTGCCTCCTACAGGGTCGTTTGGGGGCTGGTTGGAGTTTTCACACCTTAACGGCCTGTTTTCAAGTCTAAGTGTGATTTTTGCAAATTATCGTCATACTCTCAAACCGGAAGACCCGAGACCACGCGGTCAGTTCCTACAAGTTACACTGGTCCCGTGCGAGGAGTTCGTGCCTCCTACGGGGTCGCTTGGTGGATGGTTTGGGTTTTCACCCTTTAACGGCCTGTTTTCAAGTCTAAGTGTGATTTTTGCAAATTATCGTCATATTCTCAAACCGGGAGACCCGGGACTACGCGGTCAGTCCCTACAAGTTACATTGGTCCCGTACGAGGTGTTCGTGCCTCCTACGGGGTCGTTTGGGGGCTAGTTAGGGTTTTCACCCCTTAACGACCTGTTTTCAAGTCTAAGTGTGATTTTTTTAAATTATAATCATACTCCCAAACCGAGAGACACGGGACAATGCGGTCAGTTTCTACAAGTTACATTGGTCCCGTGCGAGGTATTCATGCCTCCTACGGGGTTGTTTGGGGGCTGGTTCGGGTTTTCACCCTTTAGCGGCCTGTTTTCAAGTCTAAGTGTGATTTTTGCAAATTATCGTCATACTCTGAAACCGGGAGACCTGGGACTACGCGTTCAGTACTACAAGTTACATTGGTCCTGTGCGAGGTTGTTGTGCCTCCTACGGGGTCGTTTTGGGGCTTGTTAGGGTTTTCACCCCTTAACGGCTTGTTTTCAAGTCAAAGTGTGATTTTTGCAAATTATCGTCATACTCTCAAACCGGGAGACCCGGGACTACGCGGTCAATCCCTACAAGTTACATTGGTCCCTTGCGAGGTGTTCGTGCCTCCTACGGGGTCGTTTAGGGGTAGGTTGGGGTTTTCACCCCTTAACGGCTTATTTTCAAGTCTAAGTGTGATTTTATCAAATAATCATCATACTCCCAAACCGAGAGACCCGTGACTACGCGGTCAGTCCCTACAAGTAACATTGGGCCCGTGCGAGGTGTTCGTGCCTCCTACGGGGTCGTTTGGGGGCTGGTTGGTGTTTTCACCCCTTAACGGCCTGTTTTCAAGTCTAAGTGTTATTTTTACAAATTATCGTCATACTCTCAAACTGGGAGACGCGGGAATATGCGATCAGTTCCTACAAGTTACATTGGTCCCGTTCGCGGTGTTCGTACCTCCTACGGGGTCGTTTGGGGGCTGGTTTGGGTTTTCACCCCTTTACGGCATGTTTTCATGTCAAAGTGTGATTTTTGCAAATTTTAGTCATATTCTCAAACCGGGAGACCCGGGACTACGCGGTCAGTCCCTACAAGTTACATTGGTCCCGTACGAGGTGTTCGTGCCTCCTACGGGGTCGTTTGGGGGATGGTGTGGATTTTCACCCCTTAACGTCATGTTTTCAAGTCTAAGTTTGATTTTTACAAATTATCGCCATACTCTCAAACCGGGAGACCCGGGACTACGCGGTCAGTTCCTACAAGTTACATTGGTCCAGTGCGAGGTGTTCGTGCCTCCTACGGGGTCGTTTGGGGGTTGGTTGGTGTTTTCACCCCTTAACAGCATGTTTTCAAGTCTAAGTGTGATTTTTGCCAATTATCATCATACTCTCAAACAGGGAGACCCGGGACTACGCGGTCAGTCCCTACAAGTTACATTGGTCCTGTACGAGGTGTTCGTGCCTCCTATAGGGTCGTTTGGGGGCTGGTGTGGATTTTCACCCCTTTACGGCATGTTTTCAAGTCTAAGTGTGATTTTTACAAATTATCGCCATACTCTCAAACCGGGAGTCCCGGGACTACGCGGTCAGTTCCTACAAGTTACATTGGTCCAGTGCGAGGTGTTCGTGCCTCCTACGGGGTCGTTTGGTGACTGGTTCGGGTTTCACCCCTTTACAGCCTGTTTCAAGTCAAAGTGTGATTTTTGCTAATTATCGTCATACTCTCAAACCGGGAGACCCGGGACTACGCGGTCAGTTCCTACAAGTCACATTAGTCTCGCGCGCGGTGTTCGTGCCTCGTACGGGGTCATTTGGGGGCTGGTTCAGGCTTTCACTCCTTAACGGCCTGTTTTCAAGACAAAGTGTGATTTTTGCAAATTATCATCATACTCTCAAACCGGGACACTCGAGACTACGCGGTCAGTTCCCACAAGTTACATTGGTCCCGTCCGAGGTATTCATGCCCCTACGGGGTCGTTTGGGGGATGGTTCGGGTTTTCACCCCTTAACGGCCTGTTTTCAAGTCTAAGTGTGATTTTTGCAAATTATCATCATACTCCCAAACCGAGAGACCCGGGACAACGCGGTCAGTTCCTACAAGTTACATTGGTCCCGTGCGAGGTATTCATGACTCCTACGGGGTCGTTTGGGGGCTGATCGGGTTTTCACCCGTTAACGGCCTGTTTCCAAGTCTAAGTTTGATTTTTGTAAATTATCGTCATACTCTCAAACCGAGAGACCCGGGACTACGCGATCAGTTCCTACAAGTTACATCGGTCCCGTGCGAGGTGTTCGTACCTCCTACGGGGTCGTTTGGGGGCTGGTTCGAGTTTTCACCCCTTAACGACCTCTTTTCAAGTCAAAGTGTGATTTTAGCAAATTATCGTCATACTCGCAAACCGGGAGATCCGGGACTACGCGGTCAGTTCCTACAAGTTACATTGGTCCCGTACGAGGTGTTCGTGCCTCCTACGGGGTCGTTTGGGGGCTGGTTTGGGTTTTCACCCTTTAACGGCCTGTTTTCAAGTCTAAGTGTGATTTTTGCAAATTATCGTCATATTCTCAAACCAGGAGACCCGGGACTACGCGGTCAGTCACTACAAGTTACATTGGTCCCGTACGAGGTGTTCGTGCCTCCTACGGGGTCATTCGGGGCCTAGTAAGGGTTTTCACCCCTTAACGACCTGTTTTCAAGTCTAAGTGTGATTTTTGCAAATTATCATCATACTCTCAAATCGGGAGACCCGGGACTATGCGGTCAGTTCCTACAAGTTACATTGGTCCCGTGCGAGGTATTCATGCCTCCTACGGGGTCATTTGGGGGCTGGTTCGGGTTTTCAACCTTTAACGGCCTGTTTTCAAGTCAAAGTGTGATTTTTGCAAATTATCATCATACTCTCAAACAGGGAGACTTGAGACTACGCGGTCAGTTCCTACAAGTTACATTGGTCCCGTACGAGGTGGTCGTGCCTCCTACGGGGTCGTTGGCGGCTGGTTTGGGTTTTCATCCTTTAACGGCCTGTTTTCAAGTCAAAGTGTGATTTTTCGAAATTATCGTCATACACTCAAACCGGGAGACCCGGGACTACGCGGTCAGTTCCTACTAGTTACATTAGTCCCGTGGGAGGTGTTCGTGCCTCCTACGGGGTCGTTTGGGGACTGGTTTGGATTTTCACCCTTTAACGGCCTGTTTTCAAGTCAAAGTGTGATTTTTGAAAATTATCGCCATACTCTCAAATCGGGAGACCCAGGACTACGCGGTCAGTTCCTATAAGTTACATTGGTCCCGTGTGAGAGGTTCATGGCTCCTACGGGGTAGTTTCGGGGCTGGTTGGGGTTTTCACCATTTAACGGCCTGTTTTCAAGTCTAAGTATGATTTTATCAAATAATCATCATACTCTCAAACCGAAAGACCCGCGACTACCCGGTCAGTCCCTACAAGTTACATTGGTCCCGTGCGAGGTGTTTGTGCCTCCTACGGGGTCGTTTTGGGGATGGTTGGTGTTTTCACCCCTTAACAGCCTGTTTTCAAGTCTAAGTGTGATTTTTACAAATTATCGTCATACTCTCAAACCGGGAGGCTCGGGACTACGCGGTCAGTTCCTACAAGTTACATTAGTCCCGTGCGACGTGTTCGTGCCTCCTACGGGGTCGTTTGGGGGCTGGTTCGGGTTTTCACCCCTTAACGGCCTGTTTTCAAGTCAAAGTGTGATTTTTGCAAATTATCGTCATACTCTCAAATCGGGAGATCCGGGACTACGCGGTCAGTTCCTACAAGTTTCATTGGTCCCGTACGAGGTGTTCGTGCCTCCTAAGGGGTCGTTTGGGGGCTGGTTTGGGTTTTCACCCTTTAACGGCCTGTTTTCAAGTCTAAGTGTGATTTTTGCAAATTATCATCATATTCTCAAACCAGGAGACCCGGGACTACGCGGTCAGTCACTACAAGTTACATTGGTCCCGTACGAGGTGTTCGTGCCTCCTACGGGGTCATTCGGGGCCTAGTAAGGGTTTTCACCCCTTAACGACCTGTTTTCAAGTCTAAGTGTGATTTTTGCAAATTATCATCATACTCTCAAATCGGGAGACCCGGGACTATGCGGTCAGTTCCTACAAGTTACATTGGTCCCGTGCGAGGTATTCATGCCTCCTACGGGGTCATTTGGGGGCTGGTTCGGGTTTTCAACCTTTAACAGCCTGTTTTCAAGTCAAAGTGTGATTTTTGCAAATTATCATCATACTCTCAAACAGGGAGACTTGAGACTACGCGGTCAGTTCCTACAAGTTACATTGGTCCCGTACGAGGTGGTCGTGCCTCCTACGGGGTCGTTGGCGGCTGGTTTGGGTTTTCATCCTTTAACGGCCTGTTTTCAAGTCAAAGTGTGATTTTTCGAAATTATCGTCATACACTCAAACCGGGAGACCCGGGACTACGCGGTCAGTTCCTACTAGTTACATTAGTCCCGTGGGAGGTGTTCGTGCCTCCTACGGGGTCGTTTGGGGACTGGTTTGGATTTTCACCCTTTAACGGCCTGTTTTCAAGTCAAAGTGTGATTTTTGAAAATTATCGCCATACTCTCAAATCGGGAGACCCAGGACTACGCGGTCAGTTCCTATAAGTTACATTGGTCCCGTGTGAGAGGTTCATGGCTCCTACGGGGTAGTTTCGGGGCTGGTTGGGGTTTTCACCATTTAACGGCCTGTTTTCAAGTCTAAGTATGATTTTATCAAATAATCATCATACTCTCAAACCGAAAGACCCGCGACTACCCGGTCAGTCCCTACAAGTTACATTGGTCCCGTGCGAGGTGTTCGTGCCTCCTACGGGGTCGTTTTGGGGATGGTTGGTGTTTTCACCCCTTAACAGCCTGTTTTCAAGTCTAAGTGTGATTTTTACAAATTATCGTCATACTCTCAAACCGGGAGGCTCGGGACTACGCGGTCAGTTCCTACAAGTTACATTAGTCCCGTGCGACGTGTTCGTGCCTCCTACGGGGTCGTTTGGGGGCTGGTTCGGGTTTTCACCCCTTAACGGCCTGTTTTCAAGTCAAAGTGTGATTTTTGCAAATTATCGTCATACTCTCAAATCGGGAGATCCGGGACTACGCGGTCAGTTCCTACAACTTTCATTGGTCCCGTACGAGGTGTTCGTGCCTCCTAAGGGGTCGTTTGGGGGCTGGTTTGGGTTTTCACCCTTTAACGACCTGTTTTTAAGTCTAACTGTGATTTTTGCAAATTATCGTCATATTCTCAAACCGGGCGACCCGGGACTACACTGTCAGTCCCTACAAGTTACATTGGTCCCGTACGAGGTGTTCGTGCCTCCTACGGGGTCGTTTGGGGGCTAGTTAGGGTTTTCACCCCTTAACGGCCTGTTTTCAAGTCTAAGTGTGATTTTTGCAAATTATCATCATACTCTCAAATTGGGAGACCCGGGACTACGCGGTAAGTTCCTACAAGTTACATTGGTCCCGTGCGAGGTATTCATGCCTCCTACGGGGTCATTTGGGGGCTGGTTCGGGTTTTCACCCTTTAACGGCCTGTTTTCAAGTCAAAGTGTGATTTTTGCAAATTATCATCATACTCTCAAACCGGGAGACTCGAGACTACGCGGTCTGTTCCTACAAGTTACATTGGTCCCGTACGAGGTGTTTGTGCCTCCTACGGGGTCGTTGGGTGCTGGTTTGGGTTTTCACCCTTTAACGGCCTGTTTTCAAGTCAAAGTGTTATTTTTGCAAATTATCGTCATACTCTCAAACCGGGAGACCCGGGACTACGCGGTCAGTTCCTACAAGTCACATTACTCCCGTGGGAGGTGTCCGTGCCTCATACGGGGTCGTTTGGGGACTGGTTTGGATTTTCACCCTTTAACGGCCTGTTTTCAAGTCTAAGTGTGATTTTTGTAAATTATCGTCAAACTCTCAAATTGGGAGACCCAGGACTACGCTGTCAGTTCCTACAAGTTACATTGGTCCAGTGTGAGGTGTTCGTGCCTCCTAGGGGGTCGTTTGGGGGATGGTTTCGGTTTTCACCCTTTAACGGCCTGTTTTCAAGAAAGTGTGATTTTTGCCAATTATCGTCATACTCTCAAACCGGGAGACCCGCCACTACGCGGTCAGTTCCTTCAAGTTAGATTGGTCCCGTGCGAGGTGTTCGTGCCTCCTACGGGTTATTTGGGGGCTGGTTTGGGTTTTCACCCTTTAACGGCTTGTTTTCAAGTCTAAGTGTGATTTTTTTAAATTATCATCATACTCTCAAATCGGAAGTCCCGGTACAACGCGGTCAGTTCCTACAAGTTACATTGGTCCCGTGCGAGGTGTTCGTGCCTCCTACGGGGCCGTTTGGGGGTTGGTTGGGGTTTTCACACCTTAACGGCCTGTTTTTAAGTCTAAGTGTGATTTTTGCAAATTATCGTCATACTCTCAAATCGGGAGACCCGGGACTACGCGGTCAGTTCCTACAAGTTACATTGGTCCCGTGCGAGGTGTTCGTGCCTCCTACGGGGTCGTTTGGGGGCTTCTTAGGGTTTTCACCCCTTAACGGCCTGTTTTCAAGTCTAAGTGTGATGTTTGCAAATTATCGTCGTACTCTCAAACCGGGAGACCCGGTACAACGCGGTCAGTTCCTACATGTTACATTGGTCCCGTGCGAGGTGTTCGTAGCTCCTACGGGGTCGTTTGGGGGCTGGTTGGGGTTTTCACACCTTAACGGCCTGTTTTCAAGTCTTAGTGTGATTTTTGCAAATTATTGTTATACTCTCAAACCGGGAGATCCGGGACTACGCGGTCAGTTCCTACAAGTGACATTGGTCCCGTGCGACGTGTTCGTGCCTCCTACGGGGTCATTTGGGGGCTGGTTCGGGTTTTCACCCCTTAACGGCCTGTTTTCAACTCAAAGTGTGATTTTTGTAAATTATCATCATACTTCCAAATCGAGAGACCCGGGACAACGCGGTCAGTTCCTACAAGTTACATTGGTCCCGTGTGAGGTATTCATGCCTCCTATGGGGTCATTTGGGGGCTGGTTCGGGTTTTCACCCTTTAACGGCCTATTTTCACGTCTAAGTGTGATTTTTTCAAATTATCGTCATACTCTCAAATCGGGAGACCCGGGACTACGCGGTCAGTTCCTACAAGTTACATTGGTCCCGTGCGAGGTGTTCGTACCTCCTACGGGGTCGTTTGGGGACTGGTTGGGGTTTCACCCCTTAACAGCCTGTTTCAAGTCAAAGTGTAATTTTTGCAAATTATCGTCATACTCTCAAATCGGGAGACCCGGGACTACGCGGTCAGTCCGTACAAGTTACATTGGTCTGGTGCGAGGTGTTCGTGCTTCTTACGGGGTCATTTGGGGACTGGTTGTGGTTTTCACCCCTTAACGGCCTGTTTTCAAGTCTAAGTGTGATTTTTTCAAATTATCATCATACTCTCAAACCGAGAGACCCGGGAGTACGCGGTCAGTTCCTACATGTTACATTGGTCCCGTGCGAGGTGTTCGTACCTCCTACGGGGTCGTTTGGGGGTTGGTTGTGGTTTTCACCCCTTAACGCCCTGTTTTCAAGTCTAAGTATGATTTTTACAAATTATCATCAAATTCTCAAATCGGGAGACCCGGGACTATGCGGTCAGTTCCTACAAGTTACATTGGTCCCGTGCGAGGTTTTCGTGCCTCCTACGGGGTCGTTTGGGGGCTGGTTTGGGTTTTCATCCCTTTACGGCCTGTTTTCAAGTCAAACTGTGATTTTTGCAAATTACAGTCATATTCTCAAACCGGGAGACCCGGGACTACGCGGTCAATCCCTACAAGTTACATTGGTCCCGTGCGAGGTGTTCGTGCCTCCTACGTTGTCGTTTGGGGGCTGGTTCAGGATTTCACCCTTTAACGTCGTGTTTTCAAGTCTATGTGTGATTTTAGAAAATTATCATCATACTCTCAAACCGAGAGACCCGGGACTACGCGGTCAGTTCCTACATGTTACATTGGTCCCGTGCGAGGTGTTCGTACCTCCTACGGGGTCGTTTGGGGGCTAGTTAGGGTTTTCACCCCTTAACGGCCTATTTTCAAGTCTAGGTGTGATTTTTACAAATTATCATCATACTCTCAAATCAGGAGACCCGGAACTACATGGTCAGTTCCTACAAGTAACATTGGTCTCGTGAGAGGTGTTCGTGTCTCCTACGGGGTCGTTTCAGGGCTGGTTTGGGTTTTCACACCTTAACGGCCTGTTTTCAAGTCAAAGTGTTTTTTTTGCAAATTATCGTCATACTCTCAAACCGGGAGACCCGCGACTACGCGATCAATCTTAACAAGTTACATTGGTCCCGTATGAGGTGTCCGTGCCTCCTACGGGGTCATTTGGGTTCTGGTTCGAGTTTTCACCCCTTTACGGCCTGTTTTCAAGTCTAAGTGTGATTTTTGCAAATTATCGTCATACTCGCAAACCGGGAGACCCGGGACTACGCGGTTAGTTCCTACAAGTTACATTGGTCCTGTGCGAGGTATTCATGCCTCCTACGGGGTCGTTTGGGGGCTGGTTCGGGTTTTCACCCTTTAACGGCCTGTTTTCAACTCTAAGTGTGATTTTCGCAAATGATCGTCATACTCTCAAACCGGGAGACTCGGGACTACGCTGTCAGTTCCTACAAGTAACATTGGTCCCGTGGGAGGTGTCCGTGCCTCCTCGGCGTCGTTTGGGTGCTGGTTTGGGTTTTCACACTCTAACGGCTTATTTTTAAGTTTACGTGTTAATTTTTATTCGCAAACCGAAAGACCCGAGACCACGCGGTCAGTTCCTACAAGTTACACTAGTCCCGTGCGAGGAGTTCGTGCCTCCTACGTGGTCGCTTGGGGGATGGTTTGGGTTTTAACCCTTTAACGGCCTCTTTTCAAGAAAGTGTGATTTTTGTAAATTAACGTCATACTCTCAAACCGGGAGACCCGAGACTACGCGGTCAGTTTTTATAAGTTTCATTGGTCCCATGCGAGGTGTTCGTGCCTCCTACTGGGTCGTTTGGGGCCTGATTTTGGTTTTCACTCTTTAACGGCCTGTTTTCAAGTCTAAGTGTGATTTTTGCAAATTATCGACATATTCTCAAACCGGGAGACTCGGGACTACGCGGTCAGTCCCTAATAGTAACATTGGTCCCGTACGAGGTGTTCGTGCCTCCTACGGGGTTGTTTGGGGGCTAGTTAGGGTTTTCACCCCTTAACGGCCTGTTTTCAAGTCTAATTGTGATATTTTCAAATTATCGTCATACTCTCAAATCGGGAGACCCGGAACTACGCGGTCAGTTCCTACAAGTTACATTGGTCCCGTGCGAGGTGTTCGTGCCTCCTACGGGACCGTTTCAGGGCTGGTTTGGGTTTTCACAACTTAACGGCCTGTTTTCAAGTCAAAGAGTATTTTTTGCAAATTATCATCATACTCTCAAACCGGGAGACCCGCGACTACGCGATCAGTCCCTATAAGTAACATTGGTCGCGTGCGAGGTGTTCGTGCCTCCAACGGGGTCGTTTGGGGGCTAGTTAGGGTTTTCACCCCTTAACGGCCTGTTTTCAAGTTAAAGTGTATTTTTTGCAAATTATCATCATACTCTCAAACCGGGAGACCCGCGACTACGCGGTCAGTCCCTACAAGTAACATTGGTCGTGTGCGAGGTGTTCGTGCCTCCAACGGGGTCGTTTGGGGGCAAGTTAGGGTTTTCACCCCTTAACGGCCTGTTTTCAAGTCTAATTGTGATTTTTGCAAATTATCGTCATACTCCCAAACCCGGAGACCCGGGACTACGCGGTCAGTCCCTACAAGTTACATTGGTCCCGTGTGAGCTGTTCGTGCCTCCTACGGGGCCGTTTGGGGGTTGGTTGGAGTTTTCCCCCCTTAACGGCCTCATTTCAAGTCTAAGTGTGATTTTTGCAAATTATCGTCATACTCTCAAACCGAGAGTCCCGAGACTACGCGGTCAGTTCCTACAAGTTACATTGGTCCCATGCGAGGTGTTCGTGCCTCCTACGGGGTCGTTTGGGGGCTGGTTGGGGTTTTCACCCCTTAGCGACCTGTTTTCAAGTCTAAGTGTGATTTTTGCAAATTATCGTCATACTCTCAAACCGGTAGACCCGGGACTACGCGGTCAGTTCCTACAAGTTACATTAGTTCCGTGCGAGGTGATCGTGCCTCCTACGGGGTCGTTTGGGGGCTGGTTCGGGCATTCACTCCTTAACGGCCTGTTTTCAAGTCGAAGTGTGATTTTTGCAAATTATCATCATACTCTCAAACCGGGACACTCGAGACTACGCGGTCAGTTCCCACAAGTTACATTGGTCCCGTGCGAGGTATTCATGCCTCCTACGGGGTTGTTTGGGGGCTGGTTCGGGTTTTCACCCGTTACCGGCCTGTTTTCAAGTCTATGTTAGATTTTTGTAAATTATCGTCATACTCTCAAACCGAGAGACTCGGGACTACGCGATCAGTTCCTACAAGTTACATTGGTCCCATGCGAGGTGTTCATACCTCCTCCGGGGTCGTTTGGGGGCTGGTTCGAGTTTTCACCCCTTAATGGCCTGTTTTCAAGTCAAAGTGTGATTTTAGCAAATTATCGTCATACTCTCAAACCAGGAGATCCGGGACTACGCGGTCAGTTCCTACAAGTTACATTGGTCCCGTACGAGGTGTTCGTGCCTCCTACGGGGTCGTTTGGGGGCTAGTTTTGGTTTTCACCCTTTGACGGCCTGTTTTCATGTCTAAGTGTGATTTTTGCAAATTATCGTCATATTCTCAAACCGGGAGACCCGGGACTACGCGATCAGTCCCTACTAGTTACATTGGTCCCATACGAGGTGTTCGTGCCTCCTACGGGGTCGTTTGGGGGCTAGTTAGGGTTTTTACCCCTTAACGGCCTTTTTTCAAGTCTAAGTGTGATTTTTGCAAATTATCATCATACTCTCAGATCGGGAGACCCGGGACTATGCGGTCAGTTCTTACAAGTTACATTGGTCCCGTGCGAGGTATTCATGCCTCCTACGGGGTCATATGGGGGCTGGTTCGGGTTTTCACCCTTTAACGGCCTGTTTTCAAGTCAAAGTGTGATTTTTGCAAATTATCATCATACTCTCAAACCGGGAGACTCGAGACTACGCGGTCAGTTCTACAAGTTACATTGGTCCCGTACGAGGTGTTTGTGCCTCCTACGGGGTCGTTGGGGGCTGGTTTGGGTTTTCACCCTTTAACGACCTGTTTTCAAGTCAAAGTGTGATTTTTGCAAATTATCGTCATACTCTCAAACCGGGAGATCCGGGACTACGCGGTCAGTTCCTACAAGTTACATTAGTCCCGTGGGAGGTGTTCGTGCCTCATACGGGGTCGTTTGGGGACTGGTTTGGATTCTCACCCTTTAACGGTCTGTTTTTCAAGTCAAAGTGTGATTTTTGTAAATTATCGCCATACTCACAAATTGGGAGACCCGGAACTACGCGGTCAGTTCGTACAAGTTACATTGGTCCCGTGCGAGGTATTCATGACTCCTACGGGATCGTTTGGTGGCAGATCGGGTTTTCACCCGTTAACGGCCTGTTTTCAAGTCTAAGTTAGATTTTTGTAAATTATCGTCATACTCTCAAACCGAGAGACCCGGGACTACGCGATCGGTTCCTACAAGTTACATTGGTCCCGTGCGAGGTGTTCGTACCTCCTACGGGGTCGTTTGGGGGCTGGTTCGAGTTTTCACCCCTTAACGGCCTGTTTTCAAGTCAAAGTGTGATTTTAGCAAATTATCGTCATACTCTCAAACCAGGAGATCCGGGACTACGCGGTCAGTTCCTACAAGTTACATTGGTCCCGTACGAGGTGTTCGTGCCTCCTACGGGGTCGTTTGGGGGCTAGTTTGGGTTTTCACCTTTAACGGCTTATTTTCATGTCTAAGTGTGATTTTTGCAAATTATCATCATATTCTCAAACCGGGAGACCCGGGACTACGCGATCAGTCCCTACTAGTTACATTGGTCCCATACGAGGTGTTCGTGCCTCCTACGGGGTCATTTGGGGGCTAGTTAGGGTTTTCACCACTTAACGGCCTGTTTTCAAGTCTAAGTGTGATTTTTGCAAATTATCATCATACTCTCAAATCGGGAGACCTGGGACTATGCGGTCAGTTCCTACAAGTTACATTGGTCCCGTGCGAGGTATTCATGCCTCCTACGGGATCATCTGGGGGCTGGTTCGGGTTTTCACCCTTTAACGACCTGTTTCCAAGTCAAAGTGTGATTTTTGCAAATTATCATCATACTCTCAAACCGGGAGACTCGAGACTACGCGGTCAGTTCCTACAAGTTACATTGGTCCCGTACGAGGTGTTTGTGCCTCCTACGGGGTCGTTGGGGGCTGGTTTGGGTTTTCACCCTTTAACGGCCTGTTTTCAAGAAAGTGTGATTTTTGCAAATTATCGTCATACTATCAAACCGGGAGACCCAAGACTACGCGGTCAGTTCCTACATGTTACATTGGTTCGGTCCGAGGTGTTCGTGCCTCCTACGGGGTCGTTTGGGGGTTTGTTCAGGTTTTCACCTCTTTAAAGGCCTGTTTTCAAGTCTAACTGTGATTTTTGCAAATTATCATCATACTCTCAAACCGGGAGACCCGGGACTACGCGGTCGGTTCCTACAAGTTACATTAGTCCCGTGGGAGGTGTTCGTGACTCATACGGGGTCGTTTGGGGACTGGTTTGGATTTTCACCCTTTAACGGCCTGTTTTCAAGTCAAAGTGTGATTTTTGTAAATTATCGCCATACTCTCAAATCGGGAGACCCGGGATTACGCGGTCAGTTCCTATAAGTTACATTGGTCCCGTGTGAGGTGTCCGTGCCTCCTACGGGGTTGTTTGGGGGATGGTTTCAGTTTTCACCCTTTAACCGCCTGTTTTCAAGAAAGTGTGATTTTTGCAAATTATCGTCATACTCTCAAACCGGGAGACACGGGACTACGCAGTCAGTTCCTACAAGTTACATTGGTCCCGTCCGAGGTGTTCGTGCCTCCTACGGGTTATTTGGGTGCTGGTTTGGGTTTTCACCCTTTAACGGCCTGTTTTCAAGTCTAAGTGTGATTTTTTTAAATTATCGTCATACTCTGAAATTGGGAGACCCGGTACAACGCGGTCAGTTCCAACAAGTTACATTGGTCCCGTGGGAGGTGATCGTGCCTCCTACGGGGTCGTTTGGGGGCTAGTTGGGGTTTTCACACCTTAACGGCCTGTTTTCAAGTCTAAGTGTGATTTTTGCAAATTATCGTCATACTCTCAAACCGGGAGACCCAGGACTACGCGGTCAGTTCCTACAAGTTGCATTAGTCCCTTGCGAGGTGTTCGTCCCTCCTACGGGGTCGTTTGGTGGCTGGTTCGGGTTTTCACCCCTTAACGGCCTGTTTTCAAGTCAAAGTGTGATTTTTGCAAATTATCGTCATACTCTCAAGCCGGGACACTCGGGACTATGCGGTCAGTTCCTACAAGTTACATTTGTCCCGTGCGAGGTGTTCGTTCCTCCTACGGGGTCATTTGGGGGTTGGTTCGGGTTTTCACCTCTTAACGGCCTGTTTTCAAGTCTAAGTGTGATTTTTGTAAATTATCATCATACTCCCAAACCGAGAGACCCGGGACAACGCGGTCAGTTCCTACAAGTTACATTGGTCCCATGCCAGGTATTCATGCCTCCTACGGGGTCGTTTGGGGGCTGGTTCGGGTTTTCACCATTTAATGGCCTGTTTTCAAGTCTAAGTGTGATTTTTGCAAATTATCGTCAAACTCTCAAACCGGGAGACCCGGGACTACGCGGTCAGTTCTTACAAGTTACATTGGTCCCGTGCGAGGTGTCCGTGCCTCCTACGGGGTCGTTTGGGGGCTTCTTAGGGTTTTCACCCCTTAACGGCCTGTTTTCAAGTCTAAGTGTGATTTTTGCAAATTATCGTCATACTCTCAAATCGGGAGACCCGGTACTACGCGGTCCGTTCCTACAAGTTACATTGGTCCCGTGCGAGCTGTTCGTACCTCCTACGGGGTCGTTTGGGGACTGGTTCGGGTTTCACCTCTTAACAGCCTGTTTCAAGTCAAAGTGTGATTTTTGCCAATTATCGTCATACTCTCAAACCGGGAGACCCGAGATACGCGGTCAGTCCCTACAAGTTACATTGGTCCTGTACGAGGTGTTCGTGCTTCCTACGGGGTCGTTTGGGGGCTGGTTGGGGTTTTCCCCCCTTAACGGCCTGTTTTCAAGTCTAAGTGTGATTTTTGCAAATTATCATCATACTCTCAAACCGAGAGACCCGGGACTACGCGGTCTGTTCGTGCCTCCTACGGGGTCATTTGGGGGCTGGTTGGGGCTTTCACACCTTAACGGCCTGTTTTTAAGTCTAAGTGTGATTTTTACAAATTATCATCATACTCTCAAACCGGGAGACCCGGGACTATGCGGTCAGTTCCTACAAGTTACATTGGTCCCGTGCGAAGTTTCGTGCCTCCTACGGGGTCGTTTGGGGGATGGTTTGGGTTTTCACCCCTTTACGGCCTGTTTTCAAGTCAAAGTGTGATTTTTGCAAATTATAGTCATATTCTCAAACCGGGAGACCCGGGACTACGCGGTCAGTCCCTACAAGTTACATTGGTCCCGTGCGAGGTGTTCGTGCCTCCTACGGGGTCGTTTGGGGGATGGTTTGGATTTTCACCCCTTAACGGCCTGTTTTCGAGTCTAAGTGTGATTTTTACAAATTTTCATCATACTCCCAAACCGGGAGACCCGAGACTACGCGGTCAGTTCCTACAAGTTACATTTGTCCCGTACGAGGTGTTCGTGCCTCCTACGGGGTCGTTTGGTGGCTGGTGTGGAATTTCACCCCTTAACGGCATGTTTTCAAGTCTAAGTGTGATTTTTACAAATTATCGCCATACTCTCAAACCGGGAGACCCGGGACTACGCGGTCAGTTCCTACAAGTTACATTGGTCCAGTACGAGGTGTTCGTGCCTCCTACGGGGTCGTTTGGGGGCTGGTTGGTGTTTTCACCCCTTAACAGCATGTTTTCAAGTCTAAGTGTGATTTTTGCCAATTATCGTCATACTCTCAAACCGGGAGACCCGGGACTACGCGGTCAGTTCCTACAAGTTACATTGGTCTCGTGCGAGATGTTCGTTCCTCCTACGGGGTCGTTTGGGGGATGTTTCGGGTTTTCACCCCTTAACGGCCTGTTTTCAAGTCTAAGTGTGATTTTTGCAAATTATCGTCATATTCCGAAACCGGGAGACCCGGGACTACGCGGTCAGTTCCTACAACTTACATTGATCCCGTGCGAGGTGTTCGTGCCTCCTACGTTGTCGTTTGGGGGCTGGTTCAGGATTTCACCCTTTAATGTCGTGTTTTCAAGTCTATGTGTGATTTTAGCAAATTATCATCATACTCTCAAACCGGGAGATCCGGGATTGCGCGGTCAGTTCCTACAAGTTACATAGGTCCCGTACGAGGTGTTCGTGCCTCCTACGGGGTCGTTTGGGGGCTGGTTTGGGTTTTCACCCTTTAACGGCCTGTTTTAAAGTCTAAGTGTGATTTCTGCAAATTATCGTCATATTCTCAAATCGGGCGACCCGGGACTACGCGGTCAGTCCCTAGAAGTAACATTGGTCCCGTGCGAGCTGTTCGTGCCTCCTACGGGGTCGTTTGGGGGCTAGTTAGGGTTTTCACCCCTTAATGGCCTGTTTTCAAGTCTAAGTGTGATTTTTACAAATTATCATCATACTCTCAAATCGGGAGACCCGGGACTACGTGGTCAGTTCCTACAAGTTACATTGGTCCTGCGAGGTGTTCGTGTTTCCTACGGGGTCATTTCAGGGCTGGTTTGGGTTTTCACACTTTAACGGCCTGTTTTCAAGTCAAAGTGTATTTTTTGCAAATTACCGTCATACTCTCAAACCGGGAGACCCGCGACTACGCGGTCAGTCCCTACAAGTTACATTGGTCCCGTACGAGGTGTCCGTGCCTCCAACGGGGTCATTTGGGGGCTGGTTCGAGTTTTCACCCCTTTACGGCCTTTTTTCAAGTCTAAGTGTGATTTTTGCAAATTATCGTCGTACTTCGAAACCGGGAGACCCGGGACTACGCGGTCAGTCCCTACAAGTTACATTGGTCCCGTACGAGGTGTTCGTGCCTCCTACGGGGTCGTTTGGGGGTTGGTTGGGGTTTTCCCCCCTTAACGGCCTGTTTTCAAGTCTAAGTGTGATTTTTACAAATTATCATCATACTCTCAAACCGGGAGACCCGGGACTATGCGGTCAGTTCCTACAAGTTACATTGGTCCCGTGCGAAGTTTCGTGACTCCTATGGGGTCGTTTGGGGGATGGTTTGGGTTTTCACCCCTTTACGGCCTGTTTTCAAGTCAAAGTGTGATTTTTGCAAATTATAGTCATATTCTCAAACCGGGAGACCCGGGACTACGCGGTCAGTCCCTACAAGTTACATTGGTCCCGTGCGAGGTATTCGTGCCTCCTACGGGGTTGTTTGGGGGCTGGTTTGGATTTTCACCCCTTAACGGCCTGTTTTCGAGTCTAAGTGTGATTTTGACAAATTTTCGTCATACTCCCAAATCGGGAGACCCGGGACTACGCGGTCAGTTTCTTCAAGTTACATTGGTCCCGTACGAGGTGTTCGTGCCTCCTACGGGGTCGTTTGGTGGCTGGTGTGGATTTTCACCCCTTAACGGCATGTTTTCAAGTCTAAGTGTGATTTTTACAAATTATCGCCATACTCTCAAACCGGGAGACCCGGGACTACGCGGTCAGTTCCTACAAGTTACATTGGTCCAGTGCGAGGTGTTCGTGCCTCCTACGGGGTCGTTTGGGGGTTGGTTGGTGTTTTCACCCCTTAACAGCATGTTTTCAAGTCTAAGTGTGATTTTTGCCAATTATCGTCATACTCTCAAACCGGGAGACCCGGGACTACGCGGTCAGTTCCTACAAGTTACATTGGTCTCGTGCGAGGTGTTCGTTCCTCCTACGGGGTCGTTTGGGGGATGTTTCGGGTTTTCACCCCTTAACAGCCTGTTTTCAAGTCCAAGTGTGATTTTTGCAAATTATCGTCATACTCCGAAACCGGGAGACCCGGGACTACGCGGTCAGTTCCTACAACTTACATTGGTCCCGTGCGAGGTGTTCGTGCCTCCTACGTTGTCGTTTGGGGGCTGGTTCAGGATTTCACCCTTTAACGTCGTGTTTTCAAGTCTATGTGTGATTTTATCAAATTATCATCATACTCTCAAACCGGGAGATCCGGGACTGCGCGGTCAGTTCCTACAAGTTACATAGGTCCCGTACGAGGTGTTCGTGCCTCCTACGGGGTCGTTTGGGGGCTGGTTTGGGTTTTCACCCTTTAACGGCCTGTTTTCAAGTCTAAGTGTGATTTCTGCAAATTATCGTCATATTCTCAAATCGGGCGACCCTGGACTACGCGGTCAGTCCTTACAAGTAACATTGGTCCCGTGCGAGCTGTTCGTGCCTCCTACGGGGTCGTTTGGGGGCTAGTTAGGGTTTTCACCCCTTAATGGCCTGTTTTAAAGTCTAAGTGTGATTTTTACAAATTATCATCATACTCTCAAATCGGGAGACCCGGGACTACGTGGTTAGTTCCTACAAGTTACATTGGTCCTGTGCGAGGTGTTCGTGTCTCCTACGGGGTCATTTCAGGGCTGGTTTGGGTTTTCACACTTTAACGGCCTGTTTTCAAGTCAAAGTGTATTTTTTGCAAATTACCGTCATACTCTCAAACCGGGAGACCCGCGACTACGCGGTCAGTCCCTACAAGTTACATTGGTCCCGTACGAGGTGTCCGTGCCTCCTACGGGGTCATTTGGGGGCTGGTTCGAGTTTTCACCCCTTTACGGCCTGTTTTCAAGTCTAAGTGTGATTTTTGCAAATTATCATCATACTCGCAAACCGGGAGACCCGGGACTACACGGTTAGTTCCTACAAGTTACATTGGTCCCGTGCGAGGTATTCATGCCTCCTACGGGGTCGTTTGGGTGCTGGTTCGGGTTTTCACCCTTTAACGGCCTGTTTTCAACTCTAGGTGTGATTTTCGCAAATGATCGTCATACTCTCAAACCGGGAGACTCGGGACTACGCGGTCAGTTCCTACAAGTAACATTGGTCCCGTGGGAGGTGTCCGTGCCTCCTCGGGGTCGTTTGGGGGTTGGTTTGGGTTTTCACACTCTAACGGCTTATTTTTAAGTTTAAGTGTTAATTTTTATTCGCAAACCGAAAGACCCGAGACCACGCGGTCAATTCCTACAAGTTACACTGGTCCCGTACGAGGAGTTCGTGCCTCCTACGGGGTCGCTTGGGGGATGGTTTGGGTTTTAACCCTTTAACGGCCTCTTTTCAAGAAAGTGTGATTTTTGTAAATCAACGTCATACTCTCAAATCGGGAGACCCGAGACTACGCGGTCAGTTTTTATAAGTTTCATTGGTCCCATGCGAGGTGTTCGTGCCTCCTACTGGGTCGTTTGGGGCCTGATTTTGGTTTTCACCCTTTAACGGTCTGTTTTCAAGTCTAAGTGTGATTTTTGCAAATTATCGACATATTCTCAAACCGGGAGACCCGGGACTACGCGGTCAGTCCCTAATAGTAACATTGGTCCCGTGCGAGGTGTTCGTCCCTAATAGTAACATTGGTCCCGTGCGAGGTGTTCGTGCCTCCTACCGGGTTGTTTGGGGGCTAGATAGGGTTTTCACCCCTTAACGGCCTGTTTTCAAGTCTAATTGTGATATTTGCAAATTATCGTCATACTCTCAAATCGGGAGACCCGGAACTACGCGGTCAGTTCCTATAAGTTACATTGGTCGCGTGCGAGGTGTTCGTACCTCCTACGGGGCCATTTCAGGGCTGGTTTGGGTTTTCACAACTTAACGGCCTGTTTTCAAGTCAAAGTGTATTTTTTGCAAATTATCATCATACTCCCAAACCGGGAGACCCGCGACTATGCGATCAGTCCCTACAAGTAACATTGGTCGCGTGCGAGGTGTTCGGGCCTCCAACGGGGTCGTTTGGGGGCTAGTTAGGGTTTTCACCCCTTAACGGCCTGTTTTCAAGTCAAAGTGTATTTTTTGCAAATTATCATCATACTCTCAAACCAGGAGACCCGCGACTACGCGATCAGTCCCTACAAGTAAAATTGGTCGCGTGCGAGGTGTTCGTGCCTCCAACGGGGTCGTTTGGGGGCAAGTTAGGGTTTTCACCCCTTAACGGCCTGTTTTCAAGTCTAATTGTGATTTTTACAAATTATCGTCATACTCCGAAACCGGGAGACCCGGGACTACGCGGTCAGTCCCTACAAGTTACATTGGTCCCGTGCGAGGTGTTCGTGCCTCCTACGGGGTCGTTTGGGGGTTGGTTGGGGTTTTCCCCCCTTAACGGCCTCTTTTCAAGTCTAAGTGTGATTTTTGCAAATTATCGTCATACTCTCAAACCGAGAGACCCGGGACTACGCGGTCAGTTCCTACAAGTTACATTGGTCCCGTGCGAGGTGTCCGTGCCTCCTACAGGGTCGTTTGGGGGCTGGTTGGGGTTTTCACCCATTAGCGACCTGTTTTCAAGTCTAAGTGTGATTTTTACAAATTATCGTCATACTCTCAAACCGGGAGACCCGGGACTACGCGGTCAGTTCCTACAAGTTACATTAGTCCCGTGCGAGGTCTTCGTGCCTCCTATGGGGTCGTTTGGGGGCTGGTTCGGGCATTCACTCCTTAACGGCCTGTTTTCAAGTCAAAGTTTGATTTTTGCAAATTATCATCATACTCTCAAACCGGGACACTCGAGACTACGCGGTCAGTTCCCACAAGTTACATTGGTCCCGTGCGAGGTATTCATGCCTCCTACGGGGTCGTTTGGGGGCTGGTTCGGGTTTTCACCCCTTAACAGCCTGTTTTCTAGTCTAAGTGTGATTTTTGCAAATTATCATCATACTCCCAAACCGAGAGACTCGGGACAACGCGGTCAGTTCGTAAAAGTTACATTGGTCCCGTGCGAGGTATTCATGACTCCTACGGGATCGTTTGGGGGCAGATCGGGTTTTCACCCATTACCGGCCTGTTTTCAAGTCTAAGTTAGATTTTTGTAAATTATCGTCATACTCTCAAACCGAGAGACCCGGGACTACGCGATCAGTTCCTACAAGTTACATTGGTTCCATGTGAGGTGTTCGTACCTCCTACGGGGTCGTTTGGGGGCTGGTTCGAGTTTTCACCCCTTAACGGCCTATTTTCAAGTCAAAGTGTGATTTTTGTGAATTATCGCCATACTCAAAAATTGGGAGACCCGAAACTACGCGGTCAGTTCCTACAAGTTACATTGGTCCGTGTGAGGTGTTCGTGCCTCCTACGGGGTTGTTTGGGGGATGGTTTCGGTTTTCACCCTTTAACGGCCTGTTTTCAAGAAAGTTTGATTTTTGCAAATTATCATCATACTCTCAAACCGGGAGACCCGGGACTACGCAGTCAGTTCCTACAAGTTACATTGGTCCCGTCTGAGGTGTTCGTGCCTCCTACGGGTTATTTGGGGGCTGGTTTGGGTTTTCACCCTTTAACGGCCTGTTTTCAAGTCTAAGTGTGATTTTTTTAAATTATTGTCATACTCTCAAACCGGGAGACCCGGTACAACGCGGTCAGTTCCAACAAGTTACATTGGTCCCGTGCGAGGTGGTCGTGCCTCCTACGGGGTCGTTTGGGGGCTAGTTGGGGTTTTCACACCTTAACGGCCTGTTTTCAAGTCAAAGTGTGATTTTTGCAAATTATCGTCATACTCTCAAACCGGGAGACCCAGGACTACGCGGTCCGTTCCTACAAGTTACATTAGTCCCTTGCGAGGTGTTCGTGCCTCCTACGGGGTCGTTTGGGGGCTGGTTCGGGTTTTCACCCCTTAACGGCCTGTTTTCAAGTCAAAGTGTGATTTTTGCAAATTATCGTCATACTCTCAAGCCGGGACACACGGGACTACGCGGTCAGTTCCTACAAGTTACATTTGTCCCCTGCGAGGTGTTCGTGCCTCCTACGGGGTCAATTGGGGGTTGGTTCGGGTTTTCACCCCTTAACGGCATGTTTTCAAGTCTAAGTGTGATTTTTGTAAATTATCATCATACTCCCAAACCGAGAGACCCGGGACAACGCGGTCAGTTCCTACAAGTTACATTGGTCCCATGCGAGGTATTCATGTCACCTACGGGGTCGTTTGGGGGTTGGTTCGGGTTTTCACCATTTAACGGGCTGTTTTCAAGTCTAAGTGTGATTTTTGCAAATTATCGTCAAACTCTCAAATCGGGAGACCCGGGACTACGCGGTCAGTTCCTACAAGTTACATTGGTCCCGTGCGAGGTGTCCGTGCCTCCTACGGGGTCGTTTGGGGGCAGATCGGGTTTTCACCCGTTACCGGCCTGTTTTCAAGTCTAAGTTAGATTTTTGTAAATTATAGTCATACTCTCAAACCGAGAGACCCGGGACTACGCGATCAGTTCCTACAAGTTACATTGGTCCCGTGCGAGGTGTTCGTACCTCCTACGGGGTCGTTTGGGGGATGGTTTGGGTTTTCACCCTTTAACGGCCTGTTTTCATGTCAGTGTGATTTTTGCAAATTATCATCATACTCTCAAACCGGGAGACCCGGGACTACGCGGTCAGTTCCTACAAGTTACATTGGTCTCGTGCGAGGTGTCCGTGCCTCCTACGGGGTCGTTTGGGGGCTTCTTAGGGTTTTCACCCCTTAACGACCTGTTTTCAAGTCTAAGTGTGATTTTTGCAAATTATCGTCATACTCTCAAATCGGGAGACCCGGGACTACGCAGTCAATTCCTACAAGTTACATTGGTCCCGTGCGAGCTGTTCGTACCCCCAACGGGGTCGTTTGGGGACTGGTTCGGGTTTCACCCCTTAACAGCCTGTTTCAAGTCAAAGTGTGATTTTTGCAAATTATCGTCATAATCTCAAACCGGGATACCCGAGACTACGCGGTCAGTCCCTACAAGTTACATTGGTCCTGTGCGAGGTGTTCGTGCTTCCTACGGGGTCGTTTGGGGGCTGGTTGGGGTTTTCACCCCTTAACGGCCTGTTTTCAAGTCTAAGTGTGATTTTTATAAATTATCATCATACTCTCAAACCGAGAGACCCGGGACTACGCGGTCTGTTCGTGCCTCCTACGGGGTCGTTTGCTGGCTGGTTGGGGTTTTCACCCCTTAACGGCCTGTTTTCAAGTCTAAGTGTGATTTTTACAAATTATCATCATACTCTCAAATCGGGAGACCCGGGACTATGCGATCAGTTCCTACAAGTTACATTGGTCCCGTGCGAAGTTTCGTGCCTCCTACGGGGTCGTTTGGGGGATGGTTTGGGTTTTCACCCCTTTACGGCCTGTTTTCAAGTCAAAGTGTGATTTTTGCAAATTATAGTCATATTCTCAAACCGGGAGACCCGGGACTACGCGGTCAGTCCCTACAAGTTACATTGGTCCCGTGCGAGGTGTTCGTGCCTCCTACGGGGTCGTTTGGGGGCTGGTTTGGATTTTCACCCCTTAACGGCCTATTTTCGAGTCTAAGTGTGATTTTTACAAATTTTCGTCATACTCCCAAACCGGGAGACCCGGGACTACGCGATCAGTTCCTACAAGTTACATTGGTCCCGTACGAGGTGTTCGTGCCTCCTACGGGGTCGTTTGGTGGCTGGTGTGGATTTTCACCCCTTAACGGCATGTTTTCAAGTCTAAGTGTGATTTTTACAAATTATCGCCATACTCTCAAACCGGGAGACCCGGGACTACGCGGTCAGTTCCTACAAGTTACATTGGTCCAGTGCGAGGTGTCCATGCCTCCTACGGGGTCGTTTGGGTGCTGGTTGGTGTTTTCACCCCTTAACAGCATGTTTTCAAGTCTAAGTGTGATTTTTGCCAATTATCGTCATACTCTCAAACCGGGAGACCCGGGACTACGCGGTCAGTTCCTACAAGTTACATTGGTCTCGTGCGAGGTGTTCGTTCCTCCTACGGGGTCGTTTGGGGGATGTTTCGGGTTTTCACCCCTTAACGGCCTGTTTTCAAGTCTAAGTGTGATTTTTGCAAATTATCGTCATACTTCGAAACCGGGAGACCCGGGACTACGCGGTCAGTTCATAAAACTTACATTGGTCCCGTGCGAGGTGTTCATGCCTCCTACGTTTTCGTTTGGGGGCTGGTTCAGGATTTCACCCTTTAACGTCGTGTTTTCAAGTCTATGTGTAATTTTAGCAAATTATCGTCATACTCTCAAATCGGGAGATCCGGGACTGCGCGGTCAGTTCCTACAAGTTACATAGGTCCCGTACGAGGTGTTCGTGCCTCCTACGGGGTCGTTTAGGGGCTGGTATGGGTTTTCACCCTTTAACGGCCTGTTTTCAAGTCTAAGTGTGATTTCTGCAAATTTTCGTCATATTCTCAAACCGGGCGACCCGGGACTACGCGGTCAGTCCCTACAAGTAACATTGGTCCCGTGCGAGGTGTTCGTGCCTCCTACGGGGTCGTTTGGGGGCTAGTTAGGGTTTTCACCCCTTAATGGCCTGTTTTCAAGTGTAAGTGTGATTTTTACAAATTATCATCATACTCTCAAATCGGGAGACCCGGGACTACGTGGTTAGTTCCTACAAGTTACATTGGTCCTGTGCGAGCTGTTCGTGTCTCCTACGGGGTCATTTCACGGCTGGTTTGGGTTTTCACACTTTAACGGCCTGTTTTCAAGTCAAAGTGTATTTTTTGCAAATTACCGTCATACTCTCAAACCGGGAGACCCGCGACTACGCGGTCAGTCCCTACAAGTTACATTGGGCCCGTACGAGGTGTCCGTGCCTCTTACGGGGTCATTTGGGGTCTGGTTCTAGTTTTCACCCCTTTACGGCCTGTTTTCAAGTCTAAGTGTGATTTTAGCAAATTATCGTCATACTCGCAAACCGGGAGACCCGGGACTACGCGGTTAGTTCCTACAAGTTACATTGGTCCCGTGCGAGGTATTCATGCCTCCTACGGGGTCGTTTGGGTGCTGGTTCGGGTTTTCACCCTTTAACGGCCTGTTTTCAACTCTAAGTGTGATTTTCACAAATGATCGTCATACTCTCAAACCGGGAGACTCGGGACTACGCGGTCAGTTCCTACAAGTAACATTGGTCCCGTGGGAGGTGTCCGTGCCTCCTCGGGATCGTTTGGGGGCTGGTTTGGGTTTTCACACTCTAACGGCTTATTTTTAAGTTTAAGTGTTAATTTTTATTCGAAAACCAGAAGACCCGAGACCACGCGGTCAGTTCCTACAAGTTACACTGGTCCCGTGCGAGGAGTTCGTGCCTCCTACGGGGTCGCTTGGGGGATGGTTTGGGTTTTAACCCTTTAACGGCCTATTTTCAAGAAAGTGTGATTTTTGTAAATTAACGTCATACTCTCAAATCGGGAGACCCGGGACTACGCGGTCAGTTTTTACAAGTTTCGTTGGTTCCATGCGAGGTGTTCGTGCCTCCTACTGGGTCGTTTAGGTGTTGATTTGGGTTTTCACCCTTTAACGGCCTGTTTTCAAGTCTAAGTGTGATTTTTGCAAATTATCATCATACTCCCAAATCGGGAGTCCAGGGACTATGCGGTCAGTTCCTACAAGTTACATTGGTCCCGTACGAGGTGTTCGTGCCTCCTACGGGATCATTTGGTGGTTAGTTGGGGTTTTCACTTCTTAACGGCCTGTTTTCAAGTCTAAGTGTTATTTTTGCTAATTATCGTCATACTCTCAAATCGGGAGACCCGAGACTAGGCAGTCAGTTCCTATAAGTTACATTGGTCCCGTGCGAGGTGTTCATGCCTCCTACGGGGTCGTTTGGGGACTGGTTCGGGTTTCACCCCTTAACAGCCTGTTTCAAGTCAAAGTGTGATTTTTGCAAATTATCCTCATACTCTCAAACCGGAAGACCCGGGACTACGCGGTCAGTCCCTACAAGTTACATGGGTCCCGTGCGAGGTGCTCGTGCCACCTACGGGGTCGTTTGGGGACTGGTTTGGGTTTTCACCCTTTAACAGCCTGTTTTCAAGTCTAAGTGTGATTTTTCCAAATTATCGTCATATTCTCAAACCGGGAGACCCGGGACTACGCGGTCAGTCCCTACAAGTAACATTGGTCGTGTGCGAGGTGATCGTGCCTCCAACGGGGTCGTTTGGGGGCTAGTTAGGGTTTTCACCCCTTAACGGCCTATTTTCAAGTCTAAGTGTGATATTTGCAAATTATCGTCATACTCTCAAATCGGGAGACCCGGGACTACGCAGTTAGTTCCTACAAGTTACATTGGTCCCGTGCGAGGTGTTCGTTCCTCCTACGTGGTCGTTTCAGGGCTGGTTTGGGTTTTCACAACTTAACGGCCTGTTTTCAAGTCAAAGTGTATTTTTTGCAAATTATCATCATACTCTCAAACCAAGAGACCCGCGACTACGCGATCATCCCCTACAAGTAACATTGGTCATGTGCGAGGTGTTCGTGCCTCCAACGGGGTCGTTTGGGGGCTAGTTAGGGTTTTCACCCCTTAACGGCCTGTTTTCATGTCTAATTGTGATTTTTGTAAATTATCGTCATACTTTCAAATCGGGAGACCCGGGACTACACGATCAGTTCCTACAAGTTACATTGGTCCCGTGCGTGGTGTTCGTGCCTCCTACGGGGTCGTTTCAGGGCTGGTTTGGGTTTTCACACCTTAACGGCCTGTTTTCAAGTCAAATTGTATTTTTTTACAAATTATCGTCATACTTTAAAACAGGGAGACCCGCGACTACGCGGTCAGTCCCTAAAAGTTACATTGGTCCCATGCGAGGTGTTCGTGCCTCCTACGGGGTCGTTTGGGGGCTGGTTGGGGTTTCACCCCTTAACGGCCTGTTTTCAAGTCTAAGTGTGATTTTTGCTAATTATCGTCATAATCTCAAACCGAGAGACCCGGGACTACGCGGTTAGTTCCTGCAAGTTACATTGGTCCCGTCCGAGGTGTTCGTGCCTCTTACGGGGTCGTTTGGGGGCTGGTTGGGGTTTTCACCCCTTAGCGGCCTGTTTTCAAGTCTAAGTGTGATTTTTACAAATTATCGTCAATCTCTCAAACCGGGAGACCCGGGACTATGCGATCAGTTCCTACAAGTTACATTGGTCCCGTGCAAGGTGTTCGTGCCTCCTACGGGGTCGTTTGGGGGCTGGTTTGGGTTTTCACCCTTTAACGGCCTGTTTTCAAGTCTAAGAGTGATTTTTGCAAATTATTGTCATATTCTCAAACCGAGAGACCCGGTACTACACGGTTAGTCCCTATAAGTAACATTGGTCTCGTGCGAGGTGTTCGTGCCTCCTACGGGGTCGTATGGGGGCTAGTTTTCACCTGTTAACGGCCTGTTTTCAAGTCTTAGTGTGATCTTTACAAATTATCGTCATACTCTCAAATCGGGAGAACCGGGACTATGCGGTCAGTTCCTACAACTTACATTGGTCCCTTATGAGGTGTTCGTTCCTCCTACGGGGTCGTTTAAGAGCTGGTTTGGGTTTTCACACCTTAACAGCCTGTTTTCAAGTCAAAGTGTATTTTTTACAAACTATCGTCATACTCTCAAACCGGGAGACCCGCGAATACGCGGTCAGTCCCTACAAGTTACATTGGTCCCGTGCGAGGTGTCCGTGCCTCCTACGGGGTACTTTGGGGGCTGGTTCGGGTTTTTTCCCCTTAACGGCCTGTTTTCAAGTCTAAGTGTGATTTTTTCAAATTACATCACACTCTCAAACCGAGAGACCCGAGACTATGCGGTCAGTCCCGACAAGTTACATTGGTCCCGTGCGAGGTGTCCGTGCCTTCTACCGGGTCGTTTGGGGGCTGGTTCGGGTTTTCGCCCCTTAACAGCCTGTTTTCAAGTCTAAGTGTGATTTTTGCAAATTATCGTCATACTCTCAAACCGGGAGACCTGGGACTATGCGGTCAGTTCCTACAAGTCACATTTGTCCCGTGTTAGGTGTTCGTGCCTCCTATAGGGTCGTTTGGGGTCTGGTTCGGGATTTCACCCCTTAGCGGCCTGTTTTCAAGTCTAAGTGTGATTTTTACAAATTATCATCATACTCTCAAATCGGGAGACCCGGGACTACTTGATCAGTTCCTACAAGTTACGTTGGTCTCGTGCGAGGTGTTCGTGCCTCCTACGGGGTCGGTTGGGGACTGGTTTGGATTTTCACGATTTAACGACCTGTTTTCAAGTCTAAGTGTGATTTTTGCAAATTATCGTCATACGCTCAAACTAGGAGACCCGGGACTACTCGATGAGTTCCTACAAGTTACATTGATCCCATGCGAGGTGTTCGTGCCTCTAACGGGGTCAGTTGGGGGCTGGTTCGTGTTTTCACCCCTTAACGGCCTGTTTTCAAGTATAAGTGTGATTTTTGCAAATTATAGTCATACTCGCAAACCGGGAGACCCGGGACTACGCGGTTAGTTCCTACAAGTCACATTGGTCCCGTGTGAGGTATTCATGCCTCCTACGGGGTCGTTTGGGGGCTGGTTCGGGTTTTCACCCTTTAACGGCCTGTTTTCAAGTCTAAGTGTGATTTTCACAAATTATAGTCATACTCTCATACCGGGAGACCCGGGACTACGCGATCAGTTCCTACAAGTTACGTTGGTCCCGTGCGAGGTGTTCGTGCCTCCTACGGGGTCGTTTGGGGACTGGTTTTGATTTTCACCCTTTAACGACCTGTTTTCAAGTCTAAGTATGATTTTTGCAAATTATCTTCATACTCTCAAACCGGGAGACCCGGGACTACTCGGTGAGTTCCTACAAGTTACATTGGTCCCGTGCGAGGTGTTCGTGCCTTCTACAGGGTCATTTGGGGGCTGGTACGTGTTTTCACCCCTTAACGGCCTGTTTTCAAGTCTAAGTGTGATTTTTGCAAATTATCGTCATACTCGCAAACCGGGAGACCCGGGACTACGCGGTTAGTTCCTACAAGTCACATTGGTCCCGTGTGAGGTATTCATGCCTCCTACGGGGTCGTTTGGGGGCTGGTTCGGGTTTTCACCCTTTAACGGCCTGTTTTCGAGTCTAAGTGTGATTTTCGCAAATTATCGTCATACTCTCATACCGAGAGACCCGGGACTACACGATTAGTTCCTACAAGTTACGTTGGTCCCGTGCGAGGTGTTCGCGCCTCCTACGGGGTCGTTTGGGGAATGGTTTTGATTTTCACCCTTTAACGACCTGTTTTCAAGTCTAAGTATGATTTTTGCAAATTATCTTCATACTCTCAAACCGGGAGACCCGGGACTACTCGGTGAGTTCCTACAAGTTACATAGGTCCCGTGCGAGGTGTTCGTGCCTCCTACAGGGTCATTTGGGGGCTGGTTCGGGTTTTCACCCCTTAACGGCCTGTTTTCAGGTCTAAGTATGATTTTTGCAAATTATCGTCATACTCGCAAATCGGGAGACCCGGGACAACGCGGTCAGTTCCTACAAGTTACATTGGTCCCATGCGAGGTATTCATGCCTCCTACGGGGTCGTTTGGGGGTTGGTTCGGGTTTTCACCCTTTAACGGCCTGTTTTCAAGTCTAAGTGTGATTTTTGCAAATTATCGTCAAACTCTCAAACCGGGAGACCCAGGACTACGCGGCCAGTTCCTACAAGTTACATTGGTCCCGTGCAAGGTGTCCGTGCCTCCTACGGGGTCGTTTGGGGGCTTCTTAGGGTTTTCACCCCTTAACGGCCTCTTTACAAGTCTAAGTGTGATTTTTGCAAATTATCGTCATACTCTCAAATCGGGAGACCCGGGACTACGCGGTCAGTTCCTACAAGTTACATTGGCCCCGTGCGAGGTGTTCATACCTCCTACGGGGTCGTTTGGGGACTGGTTCGGGTTTCACCCCTTAACAGCCTGTTTCAAGTCAAAGTGTGATTTTTGCAAATTATCGTCATACTCTCAAACCGGGAGACCCGAGACTACGCGGTCAGTACCTACAAGTTACATTGGTCCTGTGCGAGGTGTCCGTGCCTCCTACGGGGTCCTTTGGGGGCTGGTTCGGGTTTTTTCCCCTTAACAGCCTGTTTTCAAGTCTAAGTGTGATTTTTTCAAATTATCATCACACTCTCAAACCGAGAGACCCGAGACTATGCGGTCAGTCCCGACAAGTTACATTGGTCCCGTGCGAGGTGTCCGTGCCTTCTACCGGGTCGTTTGGGGGCTGGTTCGGGTTTTCGCCACTTAACGGCCTGTTTTCAAGTCTAAGTGTGATTTTTGCAAATTATCGTCATACTCTCAAACCGGGAGACCTGGGACTATGCGGTCAGTTCCTACAAGTCACATTGGTCCCGTGCTAGGTGTTCGTGCCTCCTATAGGGTCGTTTGGGGGCTGGTTCGAGATTTCACCCCTTAGCGGCCTATTTTCAAGTCTAAGTGTGATTTTTACAAATTATCATCATACTCTCAAATCGGGAGACCCGGGACTACTTGATCAGTTCCTACAAGTTACGTTGGTCTCGTGCGAGGTGTTCGTGCCTCCTACGGGGTCGTTTGGGGACTGGTTTGGATTTTCACGATTTAACGACCTGTTTTCAAGTCTAAGTGTGATTTTTGCAAATTATCGTCATACGCTCAAACTAGGAGACCCGGGACTACTCGGTGAGTTCCTACAAGTTACATTGGTCCCATGCGAGCTGTTCGTGCCTCCTACGGGGTCAGTTGGGGGCTGGTTCGTGTTTTCACCCCTTAACGGCCTGTTTTCAAGTATAAGTGTGATTTTTGCAAATTATAGTCATACTCGCAAACCGGGAGACCCGGGACTACGCGGTTAGTTCCTACAAGTCACATTGGTCCCGTGTGAGGTATTCATGCCTCCTACGGGGTCGTTTGGGGGCTGGATCGGGTTTTCACCCTTTAACGGCCTGTTTTCAAGTCTAAGTGTGATTTTCGCAAATTATCGTCATACTCTCATACCGGGAGACCCGGGACTACGCGATCAGTTCCTACAAGTTACGTTGGTCCCGTGCGAGGTGTTCGTGCCTCCTACGGGGTCGTTTGGGGACTGGTTTTGATTTTCACCCTTTAACGACCTGTTTTCAAGTCTAAGTATGATTTTTGCAAATTATCTTCATACTCTCAAACCGGGAGACCCGGGACTACTCGGTGAGTTCCTACAAGTTACATTGGTCCCGTACGAGGTGTTCGTGCCTTCTACAGGGTCATTTGGGGGCTGGTACGTGTTTTCACCCCTTAACGGCCTATTTTCAAGTCTAAGTGTGATTTTTGCAAATTATCGTCATACTGGTAAACCGGGAGACCCGGGACTACGCGGTTAGTTCCTACAAGTCACATTGGTCCCGTTTGAGGTATTCATGCCTCCTACGGGGTCGTTTGGGGGCTGGTTCGGGTTTTCACCCTTTAACGGCCTGTTTTGAAGTCTAAGTGTGATTTTCGCAAATTATCGTCATACTCTCATACCGAGAGACCCAGGACTACGCGATTAGTTCCTACAAGTTACGTTGGTCCCGTGCGAGGTGTTCGTGCCTCATACGGGGTCGTTTGGGGAATGGTTTTGATTTTCACCCTTTAACGACCTGTTTTCAAGTCTAAGTATGATTTTTGCAAATTATCTTCATACTCTCAAACCGGGAGACCCGGGACTACTCGGTGAGTTCCTACAAGTTACATAGGTCCCCTGCGAGGTGTTCGTGCCTCCTACAGGGTCATTTGGGGGCTGGTTCGGGTTTTCACCCCTTAACGGCCTGTTTTCAGGTCTAAGTGTGATTTTTGCAAATTATCGTCATACTCTCAAATCGGGAGACCCGGGACTACGCAGTCAGTTCCTACAAGTTACATTGGTCCCGTGCGAGGTGTTCATACCTCCTACGGGGTCGTTTGGGGACTGGTTCGGGTTTCACCCCTTAACAGCCTGTTTCAAGTCAAAGTGTGATTTTTGCAAATTATCGTCATACTCTCAAACCGGGAGACCCGAGACTACGCGGTCAGTACCTACAAGTTACATTGGCCCTGTGCGAGGTGTTCGTGCTTCCTACGGGGTCGTTTGGGGGCTGGTTGGGGTTTTCACCCCTTAACGGCCTGTTTTCAAGTCTAAGTGTGATTTTTGCAAATTATCATCATACTCTCAAACCGAGAGACCCGGGACTACGCGGTCTGTTCGTGCCTCCTACGGGGTCGTTTAGGGGCTAGTTGGGGTTTTCACCCCTTAACGGCCTGTTTTCAAGTCTAAGTGTGATTTTTACAAATTATCATCATACTCTCAAACCGGGAGACCCGGGACTATGCGGTCAGTTCCTACAAGTTACATTGGTCCCGTGCGAAGTTTCGTGCCTCCTACGGGGTCGTTTGGGGGTTGGTTTGGGTTTTCACACCTTTACGGCCTGTTTTCAAGTCAAAGTGTGATTTTTGCAAATTATAGTCATATTCTCAAACCGGGAGACCCGGGACTACGCGGTCAGTCGCTACAAGTTACATTGGTCCCGTGCGAGGTGTCCGTGCCTCCTACGGGGTCGTTTGGGGGCTGGTTTGGATTTTCACCCCTTAACGGCCTGTTTTCGAGTCTAAGTGTGATTTTTACAAATTTTCTTCATACTCCCAAATCGGGAGACCCGGGACTACGCGGTCAGTTCCTACAAGTTACATTGGTCCCATGCGAGGTGTTCGTTCCTCCTACG
This sequence comes from Sambucus nigra, assembly GCA_949130495.1. NCBI lineage: Eukaryota > Viridiplantae > Streptophyta > Magnoliopsida > Dipsacales > Adoxaceae > Sambucus > Sambucus nigra. The sequence goes on from OX422207.1 coordinate 602,254,814, forward strand.
GGGTCGTTTGGGGGATGTTTCGGGTTTTCACCCCTTAACGGCCTGTTTTCAAGTCTAAGTGTGATTTTTGCAAATTATCGTCATACTCCCAAACCGGGAGACCTGGGACTACGCGGTCAGTTCCTACAACTTACATTGGTCCCGTGCGAGGTGTTCGTGCCTCCTACGTTGTTGTTTGGGGGCTGGTTCAGCATTTCACCCTTTAACGTCGTGTTTTCAAGTCTATGTGTGATTTTATCAAATTATCGTCATACTCTCAAACCGGGAGATCCGGGACTGCGCGGTCAGTTTCTACAAGTTACATAGGTCCCGTACGAGGTGTTCGTGCCTCCTACGGGGTCGTTTGGGTTTTCACCCTTTAACGGCCTGTTTTCAAGTCTAAGTGTGATTTCTGCAAATTATCGTCATATTCTCAAACCGGGCGACCCGGGAGTACGCGGTCAGTCCCTACAAGTAACATTGGTCCCGTGCGAGGTGTTCGTGCCTCCTACGGGGTCGTTTGGGGGCTAGTTAGGGTTTTCACCCCTTAACGGCCTGTTTTCAAGGCTAAGTGTGATTTTTACAAATTATCATCATACTCTCAAATCGGGAGACCCGGGACTACGTGGTCAGTTCCTACAAGTTACATTGGTCCTGTGCGAGGTGTTCGTGTCTCCTACAGGGTCATTTCAGGGTTGGTTTGGGTTTTCACACTTTAACGGCCTGTTTTCAAGTCAAAGTGTATTTTTTGCAAATTACCGTCATACTCTCAAACCGGGAGACCCGCGACTACGCGGTCAGTCCCTACAAGTTACATTGGTCCCGTACGAGGTGTTCGTGCCTCCTACGGGGTCATTTGGGGGCTGGTTCGAGTTTTCACCCCTTTACGGCCTGTTTTCAAGTCTAAGTGTGGTTTTTTCAAATTATCATCATACTCGCAAATCGGGAGACCCGGGACTACGCGGTTAGTTCCTACAAGTTACATTGGTCCCGTGCGAGGTATTCATGCCTCCTACGGGGTCGTTTGGGGGCTGGTTCGGGTTTTCACCCTTTAACGGCCTGTTTTCAACTCTAAGTGTGATTTTCGCAAATGATCGTCATACTCTCAAACCGGGAGACTCGGGACTACGCGGTCAGTTCCTACAAGTAACATTGGTCCCGTAGGAGGTGTCCGTGCCTCCTCGGGGTCATTTGGGGGCTGGTTTGGGTTTTCACACTCTAACGGCTTATTTTTAAGTTTAAGTGTTAATTTTTATTCGCAAACCAGAAAACCCGAGACCACGCGGTCAGTTCCTACAAGTTACACTGGTCCCGTGCGAGGAGTTCGTGCCTCCTACGGGGTCGCTTGGGGGATGGTTTGGGTTTTAACCCTTTAACGGCCTGTTTTCAAGAAAGTGTGATTTTTGTAAATTAACGTCATACTCTCAAATCGGGAGACCCGGGACTACGCGGTCAGTTTTTACAAGTTTCATTGGTTCCATGCGAGGTGTCCGTGCCTCCTACAGGGTCATTTGGGGGTTGATTTGGGTTTTCACCCTTTAACGGCCTGTTTTCAAGTCTAAGTGTGATTTTTGCAAATTATCATCATACTCCCAAACCGGGAGTCCCGGGACTACGCGGTCAGTTCCTACAAGTTACATTGGCCCCGTACGAGGTGTTCGTGCCTCCTACGGGATCGTTTGGGGGTTGGTTGGGGTTTTCACCCCTTAACGGCCTGTTTTCAAGTCTAAGTGTGATTTTTGCAAATTATCGTCATACTCTCAAATCGGGAGACCCGAGACTAGGCAAACAGTTCCTATAAGTTACGTTGGTCCCGTGCGAGGTGTTCATGCCTCCTACGGGGTCGTTTGGGGACTGGTTCGGGTTTCACCCCTTAACAGCCTGTTTTAAGTCAAAGTGTGATTTTTGCAAATTATCATCATACTCTCAAACTGGGAGACCCGGGACTACGCGGTCAGTCCCTAGAAGTTACATGGATCCCGTGTGAGGTGTCCGTGCCACCTACGGGGTCGTTTGGGGACTGGTTTGGGTTTTCACCCTTTAACGGCCTGTTTTAAAGTCTAAGTGTGATTTTTGCAAATTATCGTCATATTCTCAAACCGGGAGACCCGGGACTACGCGGTAAGTCCCTAATAGTAACATTGGTCCCGTGCGAGGTGTTCGTGCCACCTACGGGGTCGTTTGGGGGCTAGTTAGGGTTTTCACCCCTTAACGGCCTATTTTCAAGTCTAAGCGTGATATTTGCAAATTATCGTCATACTCTCAAATCGGGAGACCCGGGACTACGCAATCAGTTCCTACAAGTTACATTGGTCCCGTGCGAGGTGTTCGTGCCTCCTACGTGGCCGTTTCAGGGTTGGTTTGGGTTTTCACAACTTAACGGCCTATTTTCAAGTCAAAGTGTATTTTTTGCAAATTATCAACATACTCTCAAACCGAGAGACCCGCGACTACGCGATCAGTCCCTATAAGTAACATTAGTCGCGTGCGAGGTGTTCGTGCCTCCAACGGGGTCGTTTGGGGGCTGGTTAGGGTTTTCACCTCTTAATGGCCTGTTTTCAAGTCTAATTGTGATTTTTGTAAATTATCGTCATACTCTCAAATCGGGAGACCCGGGACTACACGATCAGTTCCTACAAGTTACATTGGTCCCGTGCGTGGTGTTCGTGCCTCCTACGGGGTCGTTTCAGGGCTGGTTTGGGTTTTCACACCTTAACGGCCTGTTTTCAAGTCAAATTGTATTTTTTACAAATTATCGTCATACTTTAAAACCGGGAGACCCGCGACTACGCGATCAGTCCCTACAAGTTACATTGGTCCCGTGCGAGGTGTTCGTGTCTCCTACGGGGTCGTTTGGGGGCTGGTTGGGGTTTTCACCCCTTAACGGCCTGTTTTCAAGTCTAAGTGTGATTTTTGCTAATTATCGTCATTCTCTCAAACCGAGAGACCCGGGACTACGCGATCAGTTCCTACAAGTTACATTGGTCCCGTGCGAGGTGTTCGTGCCTCCTACGGGGTCGTTTGGGGGCTGGTTGGGGTTTTCACCCCTTAGCGGCCTGTTTTCAAGTCTAAGTGTGATTTATACAATTTATCGTCATACTCTCAAACCGGGAGACCCGGGACTATGCGATCAGTTCCTACAAGTTACATTGGTCCCGTGCGAGGTATTCATGCCTCCTACGGGGTCGTTTGGGGGCTGGTTGGGGTTTTCACCCCTTAGCGGCCTGTTTTCAAGTCTAAGTGTGATTTATACAATTTATCATCATACTCTCAAACCGGGAGACCCGGGACTATGCGGTTAGTCCTACAAGTTACATTGGTCCCGTACGAGGTGTTCGTGCCTCCTACGGGGTCGTTTGGGGGCTGGTTTGGGTTTTCTCCCTTTAACGGCCTGTTTTCAAGTCTAAGAGTGATTTTTGCAAATTATCATTATATTCTCAAACCGAGAGACCCGGGACTACGCGGTCAGTCCCTATAAGTAACATAGGTCCCGTGCGAGGTGTTCGTGCCTCCTATGGGGTCGTATGGGGGCTAGTTTGGGTTTTCACCCTTTAACGGCCTGTTTTCAAGTCTAAGTGTGATTTTTGCAAATTATCGTCATACTCTCAAATCGGGAGAACCGGGACTACGCGGTCAGTTCCTACAAGTTACATTGGTCCCTTACGAGGTGTTCGTGCCTCCTACGGGGTCGTTTCAGGGCTGGTTTGGGTTTTCACACCTTAACGGCCTGTTTTCAAGTCAAAGTGTATTTTTTGCAAACTATCGTCATACTCTCAAACCGGGAGACTCGCGAATACGCGGTCAGTCCCTACAAGTTACATTGGTCCCGTGCGAGGTGTCCGTGCCTCCTACGGGGTCCTTTGGGGGCTGGTTCGGGTTTTTTCCCCTTAACGGCCTATTTTCAAGTCTAAGTGTGATTTTTTTAAATTATCATCACACTCTCAAACCGAGAGACCCGAGACTATGCGGTCAGTCCCGACAAGTTACATTGGTCCCGTGCGAGGTGTCCGTGCCTCCTACGGGGTCGTTTGGGGGCTGGTTCGGGTTTTCGCCTCTTAACGGCCTGTTTTCAAGTCTAAGTGTGATTTTTGCAAATTATCGTCATACTCCCAAACCGGGAGACCTGGGACTACGCGGTCAGTTCCTACAAGTCACATTGGTCCCGTGCTAGGTGTTCGTGCCTCCTATAGGGTCGTTTGGGGGCTGGTTCAGGATTTCACCCCTTAGCGGCCTGTTTTCAAGTCTAAGTGTGATTTTTACAAATTATCATCATACTCTCAAATCGGGAGACCCGGGACTACGCGATCAGTTCCTACAAGTTACGTTGGTCTCGTGCGAGGTGTTCGTACCTCCTACGGGGTCGTTTGGGGACTGGTTTGGATTTTCACGATTTAACGACCTGTTTTCAAGTCTAAGTGTGATTTTTGCAAATTATCGTCATACGCTCAAACTAGGAGACCCGGGACTACTCGGTGAGTTTCTACAAGTTACATTGGTCCCATGCGAGGTGTTCGTGCCTCCTACGGGGTCATTTGGGGGCTGGTTCGTGTTTTCACCCCTTAACGGCCTGTTTTCAAGTATAAGTGGGATTTTTGCAAATTATAGTCATACTCGCAAACCGGGAGACCCGGGACTACGCGGTTAGTTCCTACAAGTCACATTAGTCCCGTGTGAGGTATTCATGCCTCCTACGGGGTCGTTTGGGGGCTGGTTCGGGTTTTCACCCTTTAACGGCCTGTTTTCAAGTCTAAGTGTGATTTTTACAAATTATCGTCGTACTCTCATACCGGGAGACCCGGGACTACGCGATCAGTTCCTATAAGTTACGTTGGTCCCGTACGAGGTGTTCGTGCCTCCTACGGGGTCGTTTGGGGACTGGTTTTGATTTTCACCCTTTAACGACCTGTTTTCAAGTCTAAGTATGATTTTTGCAAATTATCTTCATACTCTCAAACCGGGAGACCAGGGACTACTCGGTGAGTTCCTACAAGTTACATTGGTCCCGCGCGAGGTGTTCGTGCCTTCTATAGGGTCATTTGGGGGCTGGTTCGGGTTTTCACCCCTTAACGGCCTGTTTTCAAGTCTAAGTGTGATTTTTGCAAATTATCGTCATACTCGTAAATCGGGAGACCCGGGACTACGCGGTTAGTTCCTACAAGTTACATTAGTCCCGTGCGAGGTATTCATGCCTCCTACGGGGTCGTTTGGGGGCTGGTTCGGGTTTTCACCCTTTAACGACCTGTTTTCAAGTCTAAGTGTGATTTTTGCAAATTATCGTCATACTCTCAAACCGGGAGACTCGGGAGTACGCAGTCAGTTCCTACAAGTTACATTAGTTCCGTGTGAGGTGTCCGTGCCTCCTACGGGGTTGTTTGGGGGTTGGTTTGGGTTTTCACCCTCTAACGGTTTGTTTTTAAGTTTAAGTGTTAATTTTTATTCGCAAACCGAAAGACCCGAGACCACACGGTCAGTTCCTACAAGTTATATTTGTCCCGCGCGAGGTGTTCGTTCCTCGTACGGGGTCGTTTGAGGGTTGGTTTGCATTTTCACCCTTTAACGACTTGTTTTTAAGTTTAAGTGTTGATTTTTTCAAATTATCATTCTATTCTCAAACCGGGAGACCCGAGACTACGCAGTCAATTCCTACAAGTTACATTGGTCCCGTGCGAGGTGTTCGTGCCTCTTACGAGTCCGTTTGGGGGCTAGTTTAGGTTTTCAACCTTTAATGGCCTGTTTTTAAGTTTAAGTGTTGATTTTTGTAAATTATCGTTATATTCTCAAACGCGGAGACCCGGGACTCCGCGGTCAGTTCCTACAAGTTACATTGGACCCGTGTGAGGTGTTAGTGCCTTGGAATAGATGAATATGAATATAAAATAGAAACAAACACTTCATTAGAAGTATGTCCAGTTCACATGAATATGAATATAAAATAGATAAATATTTGTTACCTTGGAAGAGGGAGAGAGGAGAATTAACGTCAGAAAAGAGGGGTAGTGAAAGAAGGCTTCAAGGTTGAGACTTTTACGATGGAAAATTTATAGGTGTCTGAGAGTACTTCCCATTACAGCTTTTGCATCCTCCTTTTTGTTCACCACAAAGGATGTTCATTAGATCAAAGATTGTAGACTAACCTAAGAAGAAAAAAAATACAAAATGTTAACAATCCGAAAATATAAATAAAAATGATATTAAATAGATCAAAGATTGTAGAGTTAGAAATAAAAGTATACATTCGACACTATGTATAATGTCTACTAATTCACGTGCATTAACAACTTAATCTATGTTAGATTGAACCATCCATGATCTTTAAAATATTCACATGCACATTTTGTCAAACAACCAACGTTCAACAAAGATGTATCAAATTCTGAATTCTTTCAAATTAACTAAAAGAATCACATAAAGTTATTGTACATTACAATTACAAAAAGTATCAAGACAAATGTTTGATTACATATTGCATTCTTTTGTGCAAGGATATGATGAGCAAGTGTATTTCAAAACGAGTCTTTGGTAGTTTCTTAAAAATGAATGAGATTAGTAAATGGTGGTGATACAAGATTCATTTGTCGAACGCAAGCAAGTGATCACTGCATTTATGCATATGAAGGATGAAAAAGGGAAAAGAATTATTTATCAATCCCAATATTAATGCTAAATGTGTACAAAAAGGTAATTTGAGGGGCTGGTTTTATTCTGTACATAGAAAGAAGGATGATTCATTTATATACATGCTAGTTAGATGTTTTATGAAGGAGAAATAATTGTGCGTGCGTATGTTATATTTAGTAACAAAACAAAATATGGATAAAACTTGTGAGAGAAGAAAATTATTTGTCATCTATATTTACTTCCCACAAAAGATGATTAGGGAGCATGTGAGAAGGAGCTTCCTAATATATAAGACGCCAAGACTACAAAAGCCCTAATATAGAGTGCAAAAAGCAAAAAGAAGCATAAAGAAGTGAGTAAGGATGTATAAGCCAATTAGAATATGAGTGAGGCCTCTAATGCATGACCATCCGAAGGATCAATTGGATTTTCTACAAATTTCATCACCAAAACATACCAACTCAGTCATTTGGTCAATTGGATCAATGGGATTTTCTACAAATTTCCTCTACTTAATGAATAGACCCCTGTTGCATGAGACATTAACCTGTCATTTTCAGCATGCATGTGTTCTTCTGCTATGTCCATCTATTCTTCATTTGGATTGCTGACCTGCTTGTGTTGAAGTGCATTTTCAAAATTCCCCTTCAAAACCCTTCAATCAAAACAGTGGTCAGTAAAAAAAACTATAAAATTAGTTGCGAAAAGAATACGAATCAAATATTCATTTCAGATATGCTTCACTGATTATAAATTTAACAAATATTCTAACTCAACATTTTTAACCTTTAGTATGTAACTGAAAACCCAAGGTAGAAAAAAATATCAATTCAGATATGCTTTAACAGAGTATGAATTCAATAAACATACCAACTCAGTCATTTGGTCGATGCAAAATATCGGCCATGAGGGTAAATATGGGGTACTTCTCGCTGAGGACTTCATAGAAAGATTTCTCAGAATAACCCAAACACCTAAACTTCAAGACCCAACTTGAAGTTCAAATCCACTAAATATGTGCAAGAAAAGTAGTTAAACATCTAACTTATAGCCCTTTAATCTACAAAAATTTGACAGATTGATAAGCAAACCTAATGCCTAATTTTTTTTAAATGATAGTTACACAATAAATATACCCAAATCGATATATATATATATATATATATATATATATATCAAATACCCAAATCGATCCAATCAGGTACCCAAATACCCAAATCGATCCAAATCGATACATATACATATATATATATAAGGTATATCAGGTACCCAAATACCCAAATCAAGTTTCCAAATACCCAAATCGATCCAATCAGTATATATATATATATATATATATATATATATTAGTTGCGATTTCAGGCATCGATTTGGGTACCTGATATATCAGTTGCGATTTCGGGTATATATCAGTTGCGATTTCGAGTTCCTGGTATCGATTTGGGTACCTGATATATATATATATATATATATATATATATATAGAGAGAGAGAGAGAGAGAGAGAGAGAGATGTAATACCTTACGATTTGGAGATAGCGATGAGCAGCGGTGCGGGAGAAGTAAGAAGCGATGTGGGAGCAGTAGCAGCGATGCAGAGCAACAATGATAAAGCTCCAGTAGCAGCGACGATGTACAGCAGTAGTGGCGATGATGAAGCCGGTAGCGTGGAGAGAGAGAGAGCGAGAGGTTTAGAATGATTTGGTCTTGAAAATTTGGTCCCCGCTCTAAATTTTGGGGGTTATTTTTTTTTAACGAAGCGTACCCATATTTGGCACGGTTAAAAACCGTGCCAGAATCTGGCACGGTTTTAAACAGTGCAAGAATCTCCTTGTCTAAGCGTGCCAGATTGGCATTTTTGGTGTAATGTATGAGTTAATTCTCACCAAAATTGAATATATGAAACCCAAATAAGATAAACTTATTAAACTTATAAATAAATGCTATGCATAGTAATACACAACCATAACTTTGAATGTTCGAGCATACTCAAATGATATGCATAGTAATGCACAACCATTGCACAAATTGTAGTTGAGCCATGGTAAAAAAACTGAATATTGTTTAGTTTGCTCACTATAGTATTCTCAAATTGAATGTCAGAGCAATAAATGAGAATATAGTGTGCACGATAGTTGGAAATCATCTTGCACGATAGTTGGAAAACATGAAAAAAAGACAGCTTGCACGATAGTTGGAAAACATTATAGTTTTCGTTCCAACATCACATGAGACATACTACAATGGTCCATGTATATAAATAAGACATACTACAGTGACTGGAGAACTATAACACTAATTTAGTATCACACTTTCATATATAAAAACCAACCAAATAGAAATAAATGGCACATTCTCACGCCCTTAGATCGCATAAAAAAATTTGATCTTAACTGTTGATTTAACCATGAAGAAATGTTGCTAACCTTCACTGAAGGTCATTTAGGAAGCAATTGTGAAAGAGGCATACCTCCAACTCTAGTAGTAACCAAAAGATAGAAAGTTAATAAAGGAAAATAAACATTCAAATGAACGGAAATAAACATTCCATAGCCATGAGAACGAATAATGGTGGTGTAAACATCAATTTGTTATCTTCTCAAAAGTATATTAGACAGGTGTTGTATGCAATATCGCAGTAACATCGTAGTAATGCTTAATGAAAATTCCAAGGCGACTATATGCAACATCAATGCAACATCGTATACAACATTGTATGCAACACCGTAGCAACATTCCAAGGCGATTGTACACGGTAGTAACATTCCAAGTAAACTTACATACCCTAATATGATAATTGGCCAATTACTCACCTGCAAATCAGTCTAAATATGCACACAGTAGCTAATTTCATATTAATGTGGCAAAAATATAATGTAGTTTAGTAGTAAAAACAAAATCAATATAGCAACGGACAAATGTACACTATGGACAGCTATGGAAACTCTACGATGAAAAGAAAATTTGAGTATAAGAGAAGCCCTTATAACAAATAAACCTACCAAACATTACAAAGAAAAGAAATGGAGAGTAGAACGGGTGTTAACAAAAAGTTAAAGTGTACATGTTCTTTTAAATTAACAAACATTATGAGAATGTATAAAGTGATACCTTGAGGGCACCAAATACACGATTGGCAGTGGTTGTCATAATAAGGCCAACATCCAAGAGAGCACATAAAGTCCGCCTTCTTTCTACAGGCTCCGCAGAGAAATCCTCACCAGTTGCCTACACAGATTGATGATCAGTTTTGTATTATTTCTCTGAAATAATATTATAATTTAAATGCTTAAGTAGACCATAATTTATGGTTGTTACCTGAACATTTCCCTGATACTCATTGTTCATCTCAAGCATTTGCAGACTTCATAGTCGGGCAAAAGAAAACACCTGAAGTCTCTACCTCTTTTTGCTTCCCACCATTTGTGTTCATTCCTTTCGATTTATGATGACAGGACGACACCTTAAGATTATGGTCAGCCATTATAGCTTGTTCAATCACTTTAATATCATCTTCCTCTTCCTCTTCCTCTATATGATTCCCTGCATTATTTGTTCTTTCTTCCAATTTAGGGACCCCGTCCACCTGTTTCTTCTGAGACTTTTTTACCACTTTAAATTAATCTTGCTCCCTGTCATTGTTTACCCACTCAAACGATCACACTATCTGTACGATCCATATTATTTAAAAAGTTGATCTTATTCATTAAGTACAGTAATTAGTTTAGTGTTTATAAGTAGTTATCATTGTTGTATTAACTACTCAACAGACTAAACATGATCAGATGATAAAAGAATGTACTCGTTTTCGTACATATAAAAATGATATTCTAAATGTAGGAAAAATTTGAAACTAAACCCCAAATAAGTACTCAAAAATACCTTTAACCTAGAAAATACACCAAGTTGTTTTCAATTAATCCCCCTATCCAAACCTTCATTTGAACCAATCCAATAATGAACCAAAATCATATAAGGAATACCATGTTCAACATAAAATTTGAATGTAGCATCACCTCAAGCACATGCAACATGGAGCAACCAAAATACATTCATTATATTCAAGAATTAGTTAATTTAAGAATACATAATAATGATTACACATTTGTTCTTAGGTATCTAATGATCCAACATAAACCATGCCATTGAAATTAGTCATGGGATTGTCCAACTGAAAATTACCAACCATACAGAGCCATATTCCTTACCTCTATTGCAAACAAACATTAAAGATCCAACACAAAAACATTATAGATCTAACAAACAATACAGATCCATCCAACAAACATAAAGTTGAGCATTACAAACACTAAGGCTAATTTTTATTAAAACAAAAACTAAAGCTAATTTTATGCTTTAGTGACTTGCATAAATTATAAAACCTCCAAAAGACATTGTTACAGGTTAAGGTAGCATCTCCAACCAACATCGAGGTAGTTATATTGTGACTATAGCACCAAAAACTAATACAAAGATGAGCAGCTTGAATCATATGCATAAATTCAACTAATAGAAGATACAAAAGAAACACAAAAATAAGCATTGATAAGACAATACCAATTTTCTAAAATAAAATAGTATCAATATTACATATCTATAGTAGGGTCCAAATATCAACTTTAAAAAAACATGATTCCATCCCATAAAAAAGACGTTCTCCTTATAGATATAAACTCTATTTACAGCATACGGAAATATATACAGGCTTACTATACTTGAAGAAAAAAGAAATGTTGCTCTCTTGACACTTATTAATGAAAATATAACTAAAATTGCTCACTTTTGCATTTTGTCAAGCATTTCGGATTCCAAATGAGAGTGTCAGATTATTCAATGTTATCTTAATAATCTAAAAAACACTAATATCATATATTCATCAAAGAAACAAATTTTGATTCATTTGTATGCTTTCTAATATAAAATGGAAACCTCTACAAACCCTAATATCATGAGATGTAAATTTCATTAGTTTTTAATTTAAAGTTTAGAAATCAAAAGATTTATGTCGTAAACCCTAAACATTTGTGTATTAAAAAACTCAAAACCAAAATAAAAAAGCATTCGATTAATAAACTTATGTTAAACACAAAATCATAATATCAAACCAAAAACCATTAGCTTACCAATTTCTGCCCCAATAATTCGTACCAAGAGAAAGAGATGGACACAAAAACCAAAAGATGGTTTAAAGTCTTTAAATCATTGCGTGTGCAAGGGTTTGTGGTGATAGTTGTGACAACCCGCTATCCGGAATAAAGGGTGGCCAGCCCTATACCCCGATAAAATAGGAAATCATTGATAAATATCATTCTCAGCATCACAACAATAGGCAAAGTATAAGGAATAACCACTCTATATTCCAGAAAACGGGTTATCAAAAACTTTGATTTGAAATAAAAAGAAAACATTTTCAACAACCCATAATAGAAAGAGAGGGTGGAAACCCCCACAAGTGTATATAAGAAATCCCGAAAGATACAAAGGACCGAATAAAACGTCGGTCAATACCATCCATACAATATACATATAGTACCAAGTGTTACATAATAAATTCATTATACAATTACATCTGTTTGGGCAACAAGCCCGAATGAACTGAACATAACTAGAAGCATAAACAGAGGCGTCTACACAAAATCCCGTGAAACCCGCACAGTGTCACGGCTCCTCAAAACATGCGGACGGGAAAAGTCATTACTGGCGACCGTGCGGCGGAACACCTGAACGGATCATATACATATAGAGATACCACAAGAAAAGAAAACCGGTCAGGGTCGGGTATATGTGATCAATAGATAAATGACAAGTATGATAATGATGCACAATTAAGCATGGATGATAGTCTAGCATGTTAACAGCATACAAGGAACTAAAACTGGTAAAGGACTACATAGAGTGAGATTCATAATAAAACAGAATTAAAAGTGCTTATGAGCCTCTCTCATCTTTAATCGTATTTCAATTTAAATATTCATTTTCCATTCCTTATCAGGAATATAATTGTCATCATGTGCTCTATATGGCACTAGTCTCAATAACATGCTCTTTGCGGCATAATTTTGCTCTTTATGGCATTAATGTTCCATCGAGTCCAACTCGATAATTAGAATAGTCATAATATAAATATAACGTTTCTAAGACCGCCCGTCCGGGTTTCTCCACTGTGCGCGTCCCTAAATAACCATCATCTTCCAGGGCCTAACATAAGACAACCTGGGATCCTATCGAAAGCGTCGGGAAGCGGCCATGAGCCTGCGTGGTAGCCAAGACCACACCCAGAATCTCCCTACCCCCGCAGAAAATATACAACCATAAGCGCCCCCATGGCCTAGGACTATATCCACCCTGCATTCATTAGCCAGGGGGCTTCACCTATCGTGCGGACTTCCCTTAAGATGGTATTTAGAGAGGTGTGTAACATCCATTTTATTAATTCCCATTACATGATTAGTAAATTATCATTTACCTTAACAATTTCTCATTTTAATAAATGTATAAGCTAAACCGGAACTATACGTATTACGTACCGTCATAACATCCTCGACAAGAAATTCGGACTCCAAAGTTATCCCTAAGGCCTCTTTTAGGCTTTAATATAAACCATCAAGTCAAATCAAATCTCGAGTTGAATTCTAAAGTCTCCAAATTTACCTTAATAGATTCTAAGCCCTTATAAAACTACTAGACAAAAGAAATGCCTAAGCATCACTTTAAATTCCCCCTTGAATGAATCCTAGATGAACCCGTTCGAGTCTAGGATGTCGACCCAACTCAACTAGTACTCTAAACCCTATGTTTACTTCATTTAAGAAGGTCCCTAATCAATAATCCTAAAGAAAAGGGTTAAAATGGAAAAAGAAAAATTTTGGAAAATGCAGGGCTACCGAATCGATTCGCCCCCTTGGCCGAATCGATTCGGGCAGAAAGTTTGAGATTCTGCATAATAGCCGAATCGATTCGCTCAGAGGGCCGAATCGATTCAGACTGAAAATCTGGGTTTCTGCATAACTGCCGAATCGATTCGGACCAATTCCGAATCGATTCGGTCAACAAGACCTGAGCACTGGCCCTAGCCGAATCGATTCGCCCAGGGGACCGAATCGATTCGGGCCTGCGATTTTACCAAGAAATGGCTATGGAGTCTTGGACTCCATTTTCTACCCCAACTCAAATTTCTCCAAACCAAACTCATATACCAACACTATAAGAACATCAAGGATGCTATTGATCATCTTAAAACCTCATGAATCAACTTAGAGTGAATCAAAACCCAAGATATACATAAGAAAACCCTAGGTTTACTAAACTAAAATCAATACACCATTATCACAACCAATCATCTATCTCAAGACACAAATAGCAAGTAAAAACTTGCCTTGATTCAGCAAATATGCAGATTCCTTGGTGTAGTAGCAATCTCTCTCAATCTCCAAAGCTTTCTCTCTACTCTTCTCTTTTCTCTCTTAGGTTTAGGAAGGGATTTTGGGGAAATAGAAGACTTAGTAGGCATAAATCGTGACTTAAGGTAAATGCCCCACATAATTCACCAAAAGTGCGATAAAATAATACGCAATAGCATAATTAAGGCACAACCAATCAAAAATGCCCAAAACTATAAAATACAATATGGCACATTATTTGACTATTTCACACATTCCGGAATCAACGGAAACCTCCAAATTATCATTTGGACATTTTAAAAATTCAATTTAGGTTCCGGTCTCATTATTAAGCCAAATATCATTTTAAGTTCAGATGATATTAATAAGCATGACATATCAATATTTTCCATAATTATGATATGTATGCAACCTCATAATAAACATCAACTTTTCTACATTGAATTAACATTCAAATCATAACCCAACACTGGTCTCTAATTACTATACTAAGTAATTATTATAAAGTACGGTCCCATAAGCGAGGGTTATTACATACTCCCCCCCTTATGAGGGAATTTTGCCCCCAAAATTCAGGCGTACCTCATGAGAAAAGATGTGGATATTTCTCCCGCATCTCATCCTCGCGTTCCCAAGTTGATTCGCTTGCATGATGGTGACTCCAATGGACTCTCACTAGAGGCACCACCCGAGATCTTAACTTTCGCTCCCCAAAATCAAGGATAGCAACCGGTTGTTCTTCATAAGAAACATCGGGCTGCAAATCGATATCTTCGAAAGGAATGTGCCAAAGGGAACCTTCGCACCTTCTGTACTTTTTCAAAGAGGAGACGTGAAATACATCATGGATTTGTTGTAAAGGTTCCGGCAAGGCAAGTTGGTATGCTACGGGACCAACCTTTGCAATCACTGGGAAAGGTCCAACAAAACGGGGTGCAAGCTTTCCTTTCTTCCCGAAACGCTTAATGCCCTTCATCGGGGACACTCGCACCAACACTTGGTCCCCAACTTCCAATTCCATATGTCTCCTACCCGCATCGGCGTAGCTCTTTTGGCGATCTTGGGCTATCCGTATGCGATTTCGAATAAGCTCAATCTTCGAAGAAGTATCTTGGATCATTTCAGGTCCAAGGAACTTATTATCACCCACTTCCAACCAACAAGCGGGCGATCTACACGGCCTGCCATACAGGGCTTCATAGGGTGCCATTCCAATGGTAAATTGGTATGAGTTGTTGTAAGCAAACTTAACCAACGGAAGATATTGTTCCCAACTACCTTTAAAGTCGAGTATGCACATACGGAGCATATCCTCCAACATCTGGTTTACCCTTTCGGTCTGACCGTCTGTTTGAGGATGATAGGAAGAGCTTAACTTCAACTCAGTCCCCATAGCTCCCTGGAAACTCTGCCAAAAGTGGGACACAAATATTTTATCTCGGTCGGAGATAATATTCAAAGGTACCCCGTGGAGTCTAACGATCTCCTCGATAAATAACTGGGCATAACGAGCGGTATCATAATCGGTGCGCACGGGCAAGAAGTGTGCCGACTTAGTCAAACGGTCGACAATCACCCAAATTGAGTCATGACCCTTCTGCGATCTAGGCAAGCCCGTAACAAAATCCATCGAAATGCTTTCTCATTTCCACACGGGAATCTCGAGCGGTTGTAATAAACCCGTCGGCCGCTGGTGGTCAATCTTAACCAACTGACAAGTAGTGCATTGAGACACAAACTCTGAGATATCCCTCTTCATACCAGCCCACCAATACAAACGACGCATATCTTGGTACATCTTGTCCCCGCCTGGATGCACCGTGAACTTCGACCCGTGGGATTCTGCCATCACTGCACGTCTCAAATCCCCATCATCGGGAACCACAAGTCTTCCATGGAAGCGTAGTCCACCCTCAGAACCTATTGAGTACGACTCCGCTCCCTCAGACAACAACTGGCGTGTATGGTCTTGACAAACCTTATCTCTTTTCTGAGCTTCCACAATCTTTGCTATAATCGTGGGAGTAACAGTCATCACGGAGAGGAATGCTCTCACTCCGTCATCTTCCAGGCTGAGTTCTTTCCACTTAGCTTTCCACACCTCAGCTAAGTCTCCATCAGGCTTTCTACTTAAGGCATCTGCTACCACATTCGCCTTCCCGGGGTGAAAATGAATATCAAATTGGTAGTCTTTCACAAACTCCAACCAACGGCGCTGGCGCATGTTCAAATCCTTTTGGGAGAATAAGTACTGCAGCGATTTGTGGTCGGTGAAAAGACTAAACTTTTCCCCCAAGAGGTAATGCCTCCATATCTTCAAGGCAAATACAACGGCGGCGAATTCCAAATCATGTGCCGGATAGTTCCTCTCGTGAGGCTTCAATTTACGAGAAGCGTACGCAATAGGTTGTCTCTCTTGTTGAAGAACACCTCCTAGCCCCAGAAGAGATGCATCGGTAAAGACGAGATATTCTAATCCCGGCTTTGGCAATGCCAGGACTGGAGCTGAAGTCAGTCTATCCTTGAGCTCATCGAAAGCCGCTTGACATGAACTGTCCCAAACAAATCTTACTCCTTTTCGGGTCAAATTCGTCAATGGGCTAGCAACCTTAGAAAAGCCCTTAATGAATCGACGGTAATAACCCGCCAAGCCCAGAAAACTACGAACTTCAGTGGGCGTCGTGGGCTGACCCCACTCCTTCACCGCGATTACCTTACTCGGATCCACCGACACGCCTTGGGATGACACCACATGCCCTAAAAATTGAACTTCTTTCAACCAGAAGCCACACTTCTCAAACTTTGCATACAATTGATGGTCCCTCAATCTCTGCAGGACCAACCGCAAGTGAGCAGCGTGATCCGACTCTGTCTGAGAATAGACGAGGATGTCATCAATAAATACAATGACAAACTAGTCAAGGAAATCCCGAAACACCCTATTCATAAGGTCCATAAACACTGCAGGGGCATTGGTTAGCCCGAAGGGCATAACTAAGAATTCATAAGATCCATAACGGGTCAAAAAGGCCGTCTTGGACACATCTTGCTCTCGTATCCTCAATTGTTGATACCCTGTCCGCAAGTCAATCTTTGAGAAGTAGGAAGCTCCCCTAAGTTGATCAAACAGGTCGTCGATGCGAGGTAAAGGGTATTTATTCCGGATGGTGACTTTATTCAACTTTCTATAGTCCACGCATAACCGGAGAGAACCGTCTCTCATCTTCACAAACAATACCGGAGCGCCCCACGGTGAGGTACTACGCCTAACAAAGCCCTGCTCCAGTAACTTCTGAATCTGATCCCTGAGCTCCCTCATCTCCACAGGAGCCATACGATAAGGAGCTTTGGCGATCGGTCTAGTTCTCGGCATTAAGTCAATCACAAACTCTATTTCCCGACTTGGAGGTAATCCGGGTATCTCCCGAAAAATATCCTCAAAGTCCCTAACGATGGGAAGAGAATCTAGGGAAACCACGACATCTCTAGATGCATCCTCCGCAATACAATATAAATAGGCATTCGTGCTCCCTTCCATGCAAGGCATAACTACTAGGAACATCTCTTGTCCCGGAACCGCAAAAACTATACTCTTCCCAAAACAATTCACTAAAGCACGGTGCTTCACTAGCCAGTCCATACCCAATATTACATCGTACCCGACCATATCAAGGACGAGTAAGTCAGCCCCAAAACACAAGTCACCAAGGTTAATTCCTACGTTTGTACATACGAAGAAAATCAATGAGCCATCGCCCATAGAGGATTCAACGCTAGTGAAAGTACTTTCAGCAGATTTTATCAAACCTGTAGTCTGAGCAAAACTTCTAGAAATAAAGGAGTGTGTAGCACCCGTATCAAATAGAATTCGACCCATGTGCCCCTGAATGAGAAACTTACCCTCGATCACCGGTGGTGCCTGAGGAGCTGGAGGAAGCAAAGCCTCCTGGATATGGTAAACCCGACCGTACTGCAATTGCCCCCGTTGAGGAGGAGCAATCGGATTAGGCGCTTGGGGTGGAAACTGTACATACGGCTGCTGTGGGGCCCGAGGAAGATGCCCTCCAACTAACTGAGGACACGCCCTTTTATAGTGGCCCAGCTCCCCACACTGAAAACATTTGATTGCCGTAATATCCTGGTTTCTACCTTGGTTATTTCGGAATTGACCCGCACCTCGGCCCGGTTGGCCCCTACCACCATTTCCACCTCTACCTCCCTGTGGTTGCTGACCACCTTGACCTTGCCTGCTATTATTACCGCCAGCATTAAACCCACCGAAACGTTGACGCTTGGACGAATCCCCCTGTTGAGGATTCCTCTCAACCTGCTTATTCCTCGAGGATTGGGACGAAGAAGATGTTCCCCCTCCGCTCCCAACACCTCCCTGCCTCCCCGCTTGTCCCACCGTAACAACCTTCTTCTTGTTTAACAGAAACAATATGTGCTCCTGACAGTGAAGCAAAGCGGCATTCATCACATCACCAAAAGTCACCAGAGATGGATTCCCCAGCAAATGTTGTTTTATTCGCCACTGTAAACCTCCCACAAACTTGGAGATCCTCTTCGATTCTGGAGTTACCTCATCCGGTATAAAACTGGTTAACCTGGTAAACTCTTCCTCATACTCAGCAACTGACCTCTCCCCTTGAACCAAATCCTGCAGCTTCCTCTGCATTTCCCTCTGAACTGCGGGAGGGAAATACTTCCCATCAAACAAAGCCCAAAAATTTGTGATGGACATAGTATCCCTCTGTTCGGGTGTCGTCATTGACTCCCACCAATGTAAGGCCGGTCCTACCAGCTTGAAAGTAACGAGAATCTGCTTCTTCTCCTCACTACATTCCACCATCCTAAGATGGCGCTGCATATCTCTCTTCCACTAGTTCGCCTTGATAACATCCGAACCTCCCTCAAACTCCGGGGGATGTCCCTTAAGGAAAGATTCCCTCACCCGTTCCCACTGAGAAGGTCCCGTGGGAACTTGTGCTTCTTGTCCCCTAACTTGGGCTTGTGGCATTTGTTGGGCCACTGCAGTCATCGCGGCGTTGACAGCTTGGGTCACAATATTTGCCACTTCATCGGCACTGATACTCCCCTGCTGCGATGGAGGACCAAACTCATCCTCAACAACCCTATTACGTCTAGCGGGACGTCCTCTCTTCGGCGGCATCTGAGATAAAGACGAGAGAGAGTTAAAACATAATTTAAGACAATCTATTTAGCAGAAGATCGCATACATAAGCAGCAAAACAATCCTAACATTAAGTTCTATATCAAAGAACGCTACGGTAGAACGTGACAAGTCCGCATAGATCCTAAAGACTCTAGAACCTGATGCTCTGATACCATCTGTGACAACCCGCTATCTGGAATAAAGGGTGGCCAGCCCTATACCCCGATAAAATAGGAAATCATTGATAAATATCATTCTCAGCATCACAACAATATGCAAAGTATAAGGAATAACCACTCTATATTCCAGAAAACGGGTTATCAAAAACTTTGATTTGAAATAAAAAGAAAAAATTTTCAACAACCCATAATAGAAAGAGAGGGTGGAAACCCCCACAAGTGTATATAAGAAATCCCGAAAGATACAAAGGACCGAATAAAACGTCGGTCAATACCATCCATACAATATACATATAGTACCAAGTGTTACATAATAAATTCATTATACAATTACATCTGTTTGGGCAACAAGCCCGAATGAACTGAACATAACTAGAAGCATAAACAGAGGCGTCTACACAAAATCCCGTGAAACCCGCACAGTGTCACGGCTCCTCAAAACATGCGGACGGGAAAAGTCATTACTGGCGACCGTGCGGCGGAACACCTGAACGGATCATATACATATAGAGATACCACAAGAAAAGAAAACCGGTCAGGGTCGGGTATATGTGATCAATAGATAAATGACAAGTATGATAATGATGCACAATTAAGCATGGATGATAGTCTAGCATGTTAACAGCATACAAGGAACTAAAACTGGTAAAGGACTACATAGAGTGAGATTCATAATAAAACAGAATTAAAAGTGCTTATGAGCCTCTCTCATCTTTAATCGTATTTCAATTTAAATATTCATTTTCCATTCCTTATCAGGAATATAATTGTCATCATGTGCTCTATATGGCACTAGTCTCAATAACATGCTCTTTGCGGCATAATTTTGCTCTTTATGGCATTAATGTTCCATCGAGTCCAACTCGATAATTAGAATAGTCATAATATAAATATAACGTTTCTAAGATCGCCCGTCCGGGTTTCTCCACGGTGCGCGTCCCTAAATAACCATCATCTTCCAGGGCCTAACATAAGACAACCTAGGATCCTATCGAAAGCGTCGGGAAGCGGCCATGAGCCTGCGTGGTAGCCAAGACCACACCCGGAATCTCCCTACCCCCGCAGAAAATATACAACCATAAGCGCTCCCATGGCCTAGGACTATATCCACCCTGCATTCATTATCCAGGGGGCTTCACCTATCGTGCGGACTTCCCTTAAGATGGTATTTAGAGAGGTGTGTAACATCCATTTTATTAATTCCCATTACATGATTAGTAAATTATCATTTACCTTAACAATTTCTCATTTTAATAAATGTATAAGCTAAACCGGAACTATACGTATTACGTACCGTCATAACATCCTCGACAAGAAATTCGGACTCCAAAGTTATCCCTAAGGCCTCTTTTAGGCTTTAATATAAACCATCAAGTCAAATCAAATCTCGAGTTGAATTCTAAAGTCTCCAAATTTACCTTAATAGATTCTAAGCCCTTATAAAACTACTAGACAAAAGAAATGCCTAAGCATCACTTTAAATTCCCCCTTGAATGAATCCTAGATGAACCCGTTCGAGTCTAGGATGTCGACCCAACTCAACTAGTACTCTAAACCCTATGTTTACTTCATTTAAGAAGGTCCCTAATCAATAATCCTAAAGAAAAGGGTTAAAATGGAAAAAGAAAAATTTTGGAAAATGCAGGGCTACCGAATCGATTCGCCCCCTTGGCCGAATCGATTCGGGCAGAAAGTTTGAGATTCTGCATAATAGCCGAATCGATTCGCTCAGAGGGCCGAATCGATTCAGACTGAAAATCTGGGTTTCTGCATAACTGCCGAATCGATTCGGACCAATTCCGAATCGATTCGGTCAACAAGACCTGAGCACTGGCCCTAGCCGAATCGATTCGCCCAGGGGACCGAATCGATTCGGGCCTGCGATTTTACCAAGAAATGGCTATGGAGTCTTGGACTCCATTTTCTACCCCAACTCAAATTTCTCCAAACCAAACTCATATACCAACACTATAAGAACATCAAGGATGCTATTGATCATCTTAAAACCTCATGAATCAACTTAGAGTGAATCAAAACCCAAGATATACATAAGAAAACCCTAGGTTTACTAAACTAAAATCAATACACCATTATCACAACCAATCATCTATCTCAAGACACAAATAGCAAGTAAAAACTTGCCTTGATTCAGCAAATATGCAGATTCCTTGGTGTAGTAGCAATCTCTCTCAATCTCCAAAGCTTTCTCTCTACTCTTCTCTTTTCTCTCTTAGGTTTAGGAAGGGATTTTGGGGAAATAGAAGACTTAGTAGGCATAAATCGTGACTTAAGGTAAATGCCCCACATAATTAACCAAAAGTGCGATAAAATAATACGCAATAGCATAATTAAGGCACAACCAATCAAAAATGCCCAAAACTATAAAATACAATATGGCACATTATTTGACTATTTCACACATTCCGGAATCAACGGCAACCTCCAAATTATCATTTGGACATTTTAAAAATTCAATTTAGGTTCCGGTCTCATTATTAAGCCAAATATCATTTTAAGTTCAGATGATATTAATAAGCATGACATAGCAATATTTTCCATAATTATGATATGTATGCAACCTCATAATAAACATCAACTTTTCTACATTGAATTAACATTCAAATCATAACCCAACACTGGTCTCTAATTACTATACTAAGTAATTATTATAAAGTACGGTCCCATAAGCGAGGGTTATTACAATAGTTCGATCTATTGAGCTGTATCAATACTACAAATAAAAAATAATTAGCGTATCAAAGTGTAGCATAACAGAGAAAGAGAGAGGTCACCTGAGAAAGACATCACAGAGAGAAGGGTCACGAAGAGAAGCTGAAGAGATAGAAGAGAGAATATATGGGGGGGGGGGGGGGGGGGGAATAGTGGGAGGTCGCAGAAAGAGTAAGAAAAGTGTGAACAAAATGGTATACTACTATTTTACCCTTGTTTTTGAATTTTGAAGAGGGTGGACAAATAAATTTGTGTGTTAAAAAGAGGGGGAAGTCAAATTTTTGAGGGGCAAATTAGGTAGTGCATGAATAATTAATCTCAACCATTGAATTGTTGCCTTGGTGGCCAAATCCCAGCCCCTAATTAAGTTATCAACTTATTGAATAGTAGCAAACTTCTACTCCTTATTATATAAATGTGTGTGAGTGTGTGTGTATTTATAATTGCTCATTTTATTTTTATTTGGCTTATTCGGTTACACCCCACTGCAATTTCATGACCGTTCTCAAGACTTTAAAGAGAAGAATCATTGGTGACATTTGCAAATATTGAAGATCGTTCATCATAATTTTACCAGAGAAGAGTTATGTGGCGGTTTAATAAAGCCTAAAATATTCAGGGTTGGTTTTTAAAGAGTTTGTTACTAAAAGTTTTCAAAATTTTTTTAAAATTTGTTTTGAAAATTTTGCGAGGTCGTTATAACGACATCATATGTCGTTCGAATGCGATACCACATGTAGTTAGAATGACATTCCCACGTTCGAACGATATCTGAAGCGACGCATTTTGACTCAACTCTATAATGATTCGAAGTCTTATTGTAATATGTTCAAATGAGATTAGGTACTTCGTTCGAATGAGATGCCAGTTTTTATTTTTTTTTAAACAAATCAAATGCAGTCTCTAATCCTTATCTCCGTGTAACAACTTTACCTATAAATAGAGATGAGGTGATGAATTTGTTTTGGAGCCTTTTTATAATTATATTTGTGATCAAACTTTATAATTTTTTCATCCAAACCCCTTGGATCTTTTAGGATCACATTGCTAAACCAATAAGAAAGCAATTTGATTTCAAAACCCTTATAGAGAATTTTATCTATTTCTGATTTGTGGAGTCGAGGCTCTAAGGCTTATGAAGAAAGGAATTGCGTAATCCACAACCTGATTAGTGGATATTGAGGGAAGGCCTGCTTCCTGTGGTGTTGGACTGCATTATTTTCTATTGAAGAACTGAAGACATCGTTGTATTATACTTAATGGATCTTTAAGTAGTTTGTAAGTCATTATATGCATGTCTTATCATAAACAATGTTGAATATAGATTTTTTTTAAAGGAATTTTCCCTATATCTTCTTCCCATTCTGTTTTGATTTAGTTGTTTGGTTTGGATATTGGCTTCACAATTTATCTTGCATATTCACACTTCAATCATTTTAATTTTAGTTTTAAGGACACAACACCCAAAATTCGAAATTTAGATCATATATAGACATGTTGCACACAAAATGTATATTGACAAGAAAGGGTGAGATACACCTCTAGGTTCCTTGCAAAATATCATGGCATTTTAAAGGCCAGTTTGATCTAAAAAAATTAAAGGTTGAACTGGTTTTAGGCCCTATCAATCATCATTAAAAGTTAAGTTGATAATATATATATATATATATATATATATATATATATATATATATATATATATATACAGAAAGTTTCTTATAAGGACTCCTTATGGTGTAGAGCCCGGTACATACCAGTTTTTTAAAATCGTAAAAAAATGAATTTTTTTATGAAACTTCATGGATATGATGTCCATGGTTAGAAAATCATATATGAATTTTTCATCGAAAAATTCAATAAAAAAACATTGAGATGAATATGTAAAAAAATGGTATAAATATTCATTTTCAACCGTAAAAATGTTGGGTATGCGCCAACCACTTTATTGATTGAATTTTTTGATGAAACTTTATGGATATGATCTTCTCAGTGTCGAGATCATATCCATGAAGTTTCATAAAAAAATTCAATCAAAAAGTGAATGAGATGATCGTTAAGATTTCAACGATCGAAAATTCGTATTTATACTAATTTTTTACATATCCCCTCATCTCAATGGTTTTTTTTAATAATTTTTTTATGAAAAAAATTAGAGATGATCTTCTCACCGTGTTCACGAAGTTTCATCACAAAATTTATTTTTTTTACTATTTAAAAAAAAGGTGTGTACCGGAGCCGCACCATTAGGAGTCCTTACAGGAGGAGGCATCTCTCTCTCTCTCTCTCTCTCTCTCTCTCTCTCTCTCTCTCTCTCTATATATATATATATATATATATATATATATATATATATATATATATATATATATATATATATATATATATATCTTATTTAAAAGTTAATGGTACTTCATAAATAAGATAGAAACATTAACCAACAAAATATGATCCTAGGTAAGAAGAAAAAACCATTTTCAAATATAAGAATATTAAATTTATAAACATTAATTCAGATGCCAAATGCATAAAAGAAAAATCCTAAATACCCACCCCCCCTTCCCCCTTCTTCCCACAGTCGGTCCACGACCTCCACCTCCACCCAGTGCTCCACATCCAGTCACCACTCTCTCACATAATTTTTTTTATGCTCTAATGTAGGGGTGCATACGATTCGGCTTGGTTCAATTCCATTATTAATTTGGAATTGAGACTAGGGTTGATTGGTTCCACGTTTTTTAAATTGGAACAAAAATCGATATTGCTTAGAACTAAACCAAATCGAATTAACGGTTATTGAGTTGGTTCATATTAGTTCTTTGTTCAAAAAATGTATTTAGAAATAAATAAATGCTCAAATATTACTTAGAAAAGAGACTCTAACTAAACATTATAAATGTAATTCAAATATCAAAACTCAAAATTAATTTAAAACCTTGAAATAAAGAGAAAACATAACATTTTTCATATAAATAAAGCTTAAATAACATGTTAGGATTATATTGGTTACAGTTTTGCCTAGAATCTTGATTCAGTATTGGATTGGATTGGTTTATGATTCAGTTCGATTTAAGTTTGTGATAGAAGCAGGAATCAAACCAAATAAATTCAGTTCTATAATTTTTTGAACCATAATCAAACCAATATAGGAAAAAACCAACCCAATCGAACCAATGCACCAAGTTTGTATTGATTTATCGATTTTTTTTATTCTGATACACATCCTTACTCCAACGATTGGTCTATATATATATATATATATATATATAAAATGCAAGGCGTGACCGATGCGTGTAAGCGAAGCCTTAAGCCTTAGAACCCTGGCGGGTCTTAGGCGTAAAAAGACGTTTATGGCCTTTTTAATATATTTTAACATTATTAACTATAACAAGACTATTAGAAATACTAAAATGATACATACCTTAAAATATATCTAAATATAAGCAAACTATTTTTTTTTTATACTAAGAAAAAAAACAAGAAAAAAAAATGCTTTGGACTAGAGGTAGAGAAGTTTGGAATACCATTTGTCTTTTGATTGTTTTGAATGAGATATTGGTTCGATTTTTTAAACAAAGTCTTCAAAAGGCGATATCGTTTCACTAAATCGTTTTTGTTTTAAGAAAAAGTACGCCTTAAGCCTTTTACCAAGCATAGGGGGTAAACGGCTTAAGGCAGGACGTTTCTCCCAATCCTGAAGTCTAGGTGCGCCTTTTAGAACATTGATATATATATATATATATAGTGAGAGTCTCCTATATATACCAAACGGTACATACCAACGGTGCATACCAATTTTTTAAAAATAGTAAAAAAAATATTTTTCGGCTTAGTTTTTTTTATGATGTTTAAACATTTCAATAGACCCATATAAAAAAAATCAACTCAAAATAACGTTTTTCGCTATTTTAAAAAAATCGGTCAAACTTTTGCAACTTTTAAAGCACTTTAAATGCTACAAAAGTTTGACCGATTTTTTTTTATATGGCTCTCCCGAAATGTTTAAATACCATAATAAAAAACTCAACTTAAAATCATTTATAAAATGGGTTCGCGACAGCTGTATGTACCGTTGGTATGTACAGGACCCCTCTCTCTCTCTCTCTCTCTCTCTCTCTCTCTCTCTCTCTCTCTCTCTCTATATATATATATATATATATATATATATATATATATGAAAACAAAAAAAATATGAATATTCGGGAATCAAAGTGCCAAAATATAATATTGACTAATTTACTAACAAATTGCAATATTTATATAGAACCATCAATAAAACTCCTGAACACACATAAAAAGACCATTCCAGCTACTTGATACTGGATACCTTTAGAAGGGACCCGAAGAGGGTACACACTTATTGGATATATTTCCAACTTTATTTGACCTAAACCAAATCTGCATGTAGTAACTATGAACCAGCAACAACAGGAGGAGCTTCTAAACGAATATAATCATACATGATGCCGAAAAAAGGGCTACCATTCCTTGCTTGTGTTAAAAATATGGTATTATCTCCTTGGTTGAGCTCATCACTTTTTATCTCCACATTGAACAACCAATACACACCGTGAATCCCAAGCCATGCAATCGCATTGTCTTTTCCGATTAGTCCACTTGAAAATTGAGGATGATTTGCTTCTCCATCATTAATCCGAACCTTCATACCAAATTGAAAATGTAATTGAACGTTAATATATTTATCAAAAGAGACAGAGAGACATATATAATGTCAACAAAGCCACATTATGAAGAAAAGGGGACCCCCATGATTTTTGAGGAAGTGTTTTTTTTATTATGTTAAACGCAATTGCCTTCCATTTTATTAAAAAAAAAAAGGGTCGGAAGGGTACTCAAATTGATTTTTACATATATTACTTTAAAACAAATTTGGTATTAAATTTTGACCCTTTTAAAATAACGCCAACACATAAAAAGGAATTATAATATTTTTCTTTGACCCGTCATTTCGGAGAGAGAAAGAGAGAAGATGATGACTTCTGTTTTTATGATAAATCGATCTTGCAAATTGTACCTCCAATTCAGACATATTTGCTGAAGCTAGTGCCAACCGCAGTTTGTAGGTTCCATTATGATCAACAACGTCAAGTTTGAACTTGATTTGCCATGTGGTACCCTCGTACTCATTATCACTTATTTTCCTGCAATGCAACAACTCAAGATTAGATGAGTCGAGCCATTACCACAATTTCTTTTATACATACTCAGGGTCGCCTTTATAGTTTTGGGGGGTTCAGGCGAACTCCAAAAATGAGGCCCTAATACACAAAAAAATTTGCGTAAAATCGATCAATTTTTTTCCAAACTATTCAAGATAAGTAATAATTTATAATTATTTACCCTCCCTAACCATTTACCTACAAATAACAACACTACCCTTCTCTATATGCAAAACTTCTTAACTATTTGAAAGGAAGGAACTCTTCAAAAAAAAAAAAAAAAAGAAAGGAACTCTATGTAAAAAAAAATAGAGTATAAACATAGAGACAATTAATGTTTAGTCTCTAATTGTTAAATACATTTTTTACTTAGTCCACCTTATTTTTTATGTACCAACAAGTCCCTTGTTTACTTTTTTTGACAATTTGTTTAAGGTTTGGAGTAAGAGAAAAAAGACTGTTTGTGAGTGTTTTATATGGTAGATGATTTTTTAGAACAAAATAAAAAAGTTTGGACTAAGCGTTAACTGAAAAAAATGTCAGGGAGACGTTTCGTCAAATGACCCATAAATATACTACTATTTTAACTAACCCCCAATATTATACAAGAGAATAAAAATAATTAAAAATAATTTTGGGATATTGATTAAACAATAGCTTCAAAGATAAATACAAAGTCTACTATAGAAATTGTCTTCAATTAAATTTAACATAATATTTTATATTAAATATTGGCTTTCAAATTTAAAGAAGATATTTTGTATTTAATCCTGCTATTCACATAACAAACAGTGGTAGTCGTCTATATTGAAGCAAAGGTTTTGGTGTCGTGTTTCTCCTGTTGATTATATATCAACAATAAAGAATTTATTTTTTATTATATAGTCTCCAATAAAGCTGGAGAGATAGTATGATATTCTAGGTTAGGTAATGTTCTCTCTTGGATAGTGCTGATACTTTTATTACTAAAAAGCACTGTTAAAAAAACCCGCCTAGGCACCCCTAAACTTGACACTTGGGAGAAATATTCCGTCTTAAGCTTTTTACGCTTTATTCTTCGTAAAACCTTTAAGGCGCACTTTTTTCTAAAAACAACAAATGCTTTAGTGAAACGATATCGCCTTTTAAATAATTTTTTTATAAACCGGACCATTATCTCATCCAAAATAATCAAATAGTATTTTAATTTGCATATATTCAAACATATTTTTATGAAATGTACAATTTTAGTATTTTAATAGCCTTGTTATGGTTAAAAAATATTAAAATATATTAAGAACGCCTAAACGCCTTTTACGCCTAAGGCCCACCTAGGTTTCTAAGGCTTAAGGCTTAACCTCCACGCCTCGATCACGCCCCGCGTTTTTTAGAACCTTACTAAAAAATAAAGGGTTAGAGTTAAAAGAGATAAAAAAAAAAAAAGGAAGATAGCCCAAGACTCGATCCCAAGAGTAATTGTACAAAAAGAAAAGCATGCCCGCCTTGGCTAAGACACGTAACATAACATAATTTTTCTCTATCTAACAGAATTTTGGGGCCTTAAAAATCGCAAGTTTTCCTTTGTGTGTGTGTGTGTGGGGGGGGGGGGGGGGGGGGGGGTTACCGAGGTGACAACCTCACCCGCCTCCCCTTGGGCCGACCCTGTACATACCTAGCATGATTATTGATTAATTAAGACGATTTCGAGTTGAACTTTAAAGCTCATGAGTTTAAAATATGATCATGTTTAGTGTACGTATCTTATAAGGCAACCTCAAATTAACCTCTAATCGAGTTGAACACAAGTCGAGCATACAAATATCTTGATGTGTTTTATTTCCCTACTATTAGGTGATAATATGCCGATCTCTTCTAACTTCTTAGTTGAAAGTTTATTAATTGGCATTGATTTTGAGAGAATGAGTCGAGCCCAACTCAATTCACCTTGTCACCTGAGCGAAGAACCAATCTTTTCTATAATCGCTAAGTCCAACGGTGTAAACTAAATCTTTATCCGGATATAAATTTGCATATCTCTCCCACAGTCCATATTGTCTAAACCTGTCAATCAAAGAAATATCGAGTATCATCAATAGTGAGTATTAACATCATCTGAAAAACCAAATACCAAACAAGGTAATTAACATCAATAGTGAGTCTTTTTATACCTTGTTTTTGTTGAAGTCACAAGAAGGAGATCTAACCTGTCAGGATGATTGACATAAAGTTTGTTGATATACATTGGATTAGGATCAGGAATGTAGAACTCGGCAGCAGAACGATCAGGAATGCCAATCTCCCATAGTGTGGGCCCATCTCTTGGAGGTCCATACGTTATATCACCAATATTGATGCTACAACCTATTAATTAGCATGTTATATAAATTGAATGAGAGAATGTGACAATTCATATGACTTTTATAAATTTTTTAAATATTTTGTAAACATGAGGATCACCTGGGGTTATAGTAATGGTTGTTTCATATCGGTAGTCTCCAACAAATCCAGGGACCCATGCGTAAATATTATAGTTTCCACAACGAATATTTTTTATGGAAAAATAACCATGATCGTCTGCGATGGTCCAAAATTGGTAACCCTGATAAAAATAAATAATAAAATTAACTAACAATAGTTATATAACTCAATTTAACTCAACAAAGCTTTTCCCTAACTATTTGGGGGCGGCTACATGAATAATATTTTTCCATTCTGCTTTGTTCAGCGCAATATTTTTGGTTAAACCACATGATATTATGTATTTTTTTTACAAAAAAGGAAAAAAATCTACAAAATATATCTTTGCAAATTGATATGAAAGTGGTTTGAGTGGCTATGCAATTGTTCTACCAGTAAATAGGGGGTCATGCCACCAATTTAACCGCCGTCATACGTTTTCAGAGTAAATATTTATGGATATATATAGCATCATTAAGAATTATTATAACCTACAAAGTTCTGTGCTAGTATCCATGTTGACAAGGAGAAAAAAAGAATAGGAAAAAGAAAAGAAGTGCTTAGAAACCTAATGAACTAAGCATAGTATACAGAAAAGTAATTACTTAAATTCACCTTGCATTCAAATTGGAATGATCCAACATCTCCAGGTAGAGCCAACCCCACATAAGCGCCATCAGCCAAAATAAGTTCCTTGCTGATATACCTAATTAAAAGTGTAATTATAAAAAAATGGATCATAGATACCTATATACATAGAATGTTGTAACAATAAATAGATAACAGAAAAGCATCACACAGAATAAGGACTAAGCTATACTAGTTGCATTACAGCCTTGACCCAAGGATTGCCTTGGGTCCCCCAAATGGAGAGGGCTTCCAAGTCAAGAAAATTGTTTCCATAGAGTCAATAATTTCCTTGTCTATTTATTATAGGCTCAGGTTGTTTTAAGAAAAGGATCAAATAACAAATGCGTCCTAAAAAACATATATACAAACAAAGTGCACTATAAAAGGCCCAAACAATATATATGTAAATTGTTTTTTGTCCAACTTCATTAATATTTTGTGTAAGATAATACAAAATACAACTTCATTAGTATGTTTATATCTTCTTCATTAAAAAAAAAAATAACTTGAGAGAAGAAATAGGAGAAGTTTATGTATCAATAATTTTAATGCACATATTGAACTGAAGGGGTATCCTATTTTGGAAAATCATCAAGGTGTAAGGGTGTGTGCTAACTCTTGGCATTTCAAATTATAAAGGTAAACTTGAAGAAAGTGAAAATGAGATAATGATACAGAGCAAACAGGGTCTACTACCGGTCTTGGACGAGTAATCTGCCGCTAACAGTACCCCTTTCATCAGAGCATGGAAAATCTTCCGAAGCTGGGAAACTATATGGCCAGGATTGAACTTCATTTTTCATCTGAAGATATTACTTAGTTTTTAATATGAAAATGCTTTGTGGCATTGCTAATATTTTCCTAAGAAATATAACACATCATTTCTATTGAAGATTTTCATACTTGTGCTTTAGCGTTGTCCCAAAGTGAAAACACATCATTTCTATTGGAAGTAGAGTTAAGATGGATGAAAACTGGGCCAAAAGCTTTTTTCCACAGCTCGCCTGATTTAAGTTTAAGCACCAGATCCAAACCCCCATAATGAGCGCTCACAAACATCTGAGAATACCACTTTTTACATCAATATCAACTTAATTAAGACCATAAATACTTCATGCATCTCACATTTTGCAATGCACTAATTCATGTTCTCGTTTGGGATAATTATTTTTGATAGATCATGAATTATAGACGGCATACAATTTAACGTGCATCGTTTAATCCCTTGAAAATAGTATATCACAATCCGGGCTAACGTGTGTTAAACCATAGCGACAAATTCAGGATTTGAAAAACAAACATTTGGCATTGGAATATTTACAAGTAAATTGGGGAAAAAATGGCAAACTGTATAGAGATAACTCTTCAACATTTCAGTATATAAAAGGTGGAAGTCAAGAATTTATTGCGAAACAGAGATTTCTTCTTCAAGTAAAAAAACTAAAAGAATTTTCAGCTTTATCTTAATATTTTGGATTTTCCAAGATAATTTGATAATTATTATAATCCATAGAGAATAATTTTGATATTAGTTTGGCAGATCCAAGTATCCTGAAAAGTTCAGTTTTTAAAGGTACATTTCTGTTAGTATGCATCACAGATTGTCCCCAAATTATGTTAAGAATATAAGAAGAATAACTACATGATCAAAGGTCTCAGTGACATACAGCAAGAGTGGTAGGGTTCACATGTGAGGTTAAGTCCTGTTTAAGAGGCCCACCAGTTCTGAACTCATTGGAGGGTGAGATTTGCCAAAACCCAACGGGCGGGTCAAAGCAGATCCACCCATGTACCTTGTTATCTATGTTCTCACAAGAATATTGGTACTTGTCATCCACCTGCTCATCAAGAAGTCAACAAAAATTACAATCAAATATATTTATGTATTACAAAATAAAAATTAACGCATTCCATATAACCAGTGTTTGGGTATCCTTAAAATTATGAGCATTGCAGTTTTTTAACTTTACAATTTAGCTTTGTCGATGTAATAGACATGTTTTAACTTAATATGAAGTGCTTGTCATGCACCGTGCAATAACATATGACACGACACGACAAAATTGGTGAAAATTAAGAGTAATGCCATGTGTTCCATCCAAATCAAGTACTCAGATTTGACCCCAAATGACTACGATGGAAATCAACAATTGTGTTCATGTGGTCCCATGCCAAAGGTATAACATTTCACTGTATTATCAAGTCATTTGTGAGCAAATTTAGCACCCAAATTGGTACCCATAACATACTTTGAAAATATAATACGTGATCTATATCATATTAGCATTACTTTTTTCAAGAAAAATAAGCTGGAAGAATTACCTCTCCCTTGAATTGTGGGTCCACAGGATCAACAAGTAGGACTGCTTCTGGAAAGGCTAATTCTTTGCCTTTTTCACGGTCCTCTCTTAAAGGCATGTACCTTTGTCTATTATCGGATATGGCCATGTAATGAAACCTAAGATGCAGATCTAAATACATCATTGTCAATTATTATAGATCCTATTAACTATTACTGTTGCCAAAGAAATAGTTAATTTGTTTAGAGTAATATTAGGGAGTCCCTTTTTCCCCTTTTTTTTGATACCCGACTGATGTGTCAAACACACATTGCGTAGTCTTTGTAATTCACATGGGTCCATTTGAAACATCAATTGTTGGAATATGGTATTTGTATTTATTATTATGTTTTATGTCTTGGTCATAATTCCAATAGCTAAGGGTATTTGGGTATTTTTAGTGTTTCTTATGTTAGGTTAGGGTTTAATGTTTGTCCTATTTATATCCCTTTAAGAGTCTTTGTAATGTAACCTTCTCACCATAATTTTATCAATATATAGTTAATTCTGAATTTCTAATCTACTCAATGTATGTTTGATACATCAGCAGAGTCACAAAAAAGGGTCACGGTCTCCCTAATATTACTCATTTGTTTATTAATGTATAATCGATAGAAGCACATAATATACAATCTTCCATAACGCGATCTGTTCAGACAAGAAAAAGCCGGTTTAACAATACCGCTATATGTTATATACATATATGAATAAAAGATTGCTTTGCATAAAGAATAGAATTACTCTTTTTATATACCTTTTAAGTATGTTGTTTAATATCGCTACCACAACTGTTTATTATTCAATTAGTTGGGAGATCTTAGCATTTGAAGGCCAAACAAATACAGTTTCTTTTGGAATGGATGAGCAAATGAGTTCTTTAAGAATGTCAAAAATATGTTCTCTCCCCATGTAAAACTCAAGTCTTAGAAAATCTTGGGTATTTCTTACAACAATATATATACTCTTTGTAAGAAGACGAATTATATTTTAGAAATTTTTACATGACAAAATGAAATTATTGCATTCCTTTAGTTTTGTGATAAAATCAAATATAAGTTATGTATTATATAGTTTTTCTTTAAACTTATTATATATGTAGTTGATTGTTTGAATTACATGATCTAACTGTAGTTTTAAAAGTATAAAATACAATCATTATTATTGTTAGACAATCAAATGCCCTAGATAAAAGACTCGTTTACTTCTCTATACTGAGCATGAAAGCCATCCTGGTCTCATTGAGATTGAATGCAGGCATGTCCTGCAAGTGCTCGTAAATGGCATAAGAGTAGAAGCTTGGGGAATCACGAAGCATAATGAACCTGGAAACATCACCACAATATTTGTTGTCATCATCATTATCAAAATCAACATCTTCATTAAAATCCATGAAAGCATGGAATGGGAATTAAGAACGTACCTTTTGTCAATATTTAAGGGAGAGTGATCCCCTTGGAGGGAGGGATCCCAAGTTCTTTTGAATGACAGTTCTACCTGTTCTTTGTTCTGAACTATAACCTTAAAACTTGTTCCCTCAATCCTGCAATTATAAGGCCATTTAATCTTAGTTTTGAAGATTAGCTACACAATATAAAACATGCCATTATATAGATATTAGTTACTATGTGTGAGAGCTCATTTTCTATAGTCCATGAGAGTAGCCGACCAAGTCCTGATAGATTAACACTTGGCCCGGCCCAAATCATGACTCAATTTCACGAGTATTTTTTAGTGGTATAACGACATTTATAGATGTGGTCAAATCAGGTACTAAAAATCTCGGATGAGATATTCAAGTATCTTATGACTAATCCACGTGATAATTAGAGTTCCTTGAACAACTCAAATTCTGTAATGACATACCTATAAATTGTACACCCCAACGCGGGACAAAGGGATTGAAACTCGAGATTTTGAAAGACACTTAATAACCTCTCCGTGGACATAGGCAAGTTGTCAAACCACGTAATTTTTGTCGTACGTGTGATTTCATTTACTTTCTGCCATTTGTGATTGTTTCGTAGAATCTTTTATTATGATATTTTTTGCACTCACACTATGAATAGTATGTAGTTGAATATCATGTATAATTCATCATCATCAGTTCTTCAATCACGAATGCATGGAACTTAATTTCCCACTTTTGATGAGATATCTTGTATATGTAAAAGCATGCCATATTCTCACTTTTAGGGGTGGCAAAAATCGTCCCATCAACTTTGAGATACTCTTTATCTTTAGAGATTACATTTTGGGTTACAAAGGATCTTTTGGATTGAGTTTCTGGTGCTTATAAATCTTTGGGGAATGGTTCATGAAATTTTATGAATGCTATTTTTCTATCCTATAAGGTTCATTTTATAGTAGCCATGCATAAAACAAACTCAGTTATAGAATACAAAGTATTTGATTAGAGAGAGGACATACATATCAAATTTTCCCCTTGTTGTTGTACTTTCTTGTTCACTCCAATTAAGATCCCAAAACCTGCATAATACGGTAGAAATACTAAGGGAAAACTATAAAGGAAAGAAAAGTATATCAACACATTTTAACACAAACTCTATAAAGAAAACAAATCCTGTTCCAGACGTGCTCTCAATCTTGATTGATTACATATGGCCTTTTTTGGACAGTGATAAGAATACATTTTCATTTCAACTTTTTACTTCTTTTGAATTTGTTTTTCATATTTCATTTTCAGTACTTTCAGAAACACGAAAATTTGTTTAGTTAGCATTCTTGTTTTGAATTCTCAGTGCAATTTGGAAAACAAAAAAGACAATATTTTATTAATTAAATGTATTTCTTACAAATCGTCGGTAATATCTAACATGGGGATATCAGTGGATCTGAGTAAGGTGTCAGCGGTGAGGGAGTGGGGACAGCCCACGACACCGACAGAGGTGCGCAGTTTCTTGGGGTTAGCCGACTACTACCGACGATTTATTTGGGATTTTTCAAAGATTGTGGGTTTGTTGACCAACTTGACTCACAAAGGGGTACCGTTTATCTGGGATGACACTTGTGAGTTGGCTTTCGATGAGCTGAAGGACAAGTTGACTTCAACTCCCATACTCGCACTGCCCAGGACGGAAGTGGAGTATCTTGTTTTTACTGACGCATCTCTATAGGGACTTGGGGGTGTGCTACAGTAGGAGGATCAGGCTATAGATTATGCTTCCCGCAAGATTAAGCCTCACGAGAGAAATTACCCCACCCACGACTTGGAGTTAGAGACAGTCATGTTTGCACTACGGATTTGGAGACATTACCTGCTGGAGGAGAAGTTTCGCCTATTCACAGATCATAAGTCACTACAGTATTTGTTCACTCAGAGCGAGCTGAATATGCATCAGTGTAGGTGGCTGGAATTTGTGAAGGATTATCAGTTCAACATTCATTATCATCCGGGGAAGTCTAACGTGGTGGCAGATACGTTGAGCCGTAAGCTAGTGGGGGATGCGGTTGAAGTTTGGAAGGCGAAATGGAAGGAACTGGGACACCGGGATTCAGTTTCCAGAACATTTATGTTGGTTATGATCATTACCCCCCAGATTATCACGAGGGTGGTACAGACCCAGGCATCGAATTCGTTTTTTCAGGATCGAATTCGACAACTTTTAGTCGGGGAGCAGAGTCGTACTCTGTCAGTTCGTGAGTTAAGAGGAAAACTTATGCTTCAACGGGAGATTGATTGTCCCAGATGGGGAGGACTTGCGATACATGGTGATGGCAGAGTTGCACAAGTCACGATTTGCGGTACATCCTAGAGGGGATAAGATGTACCAGGATATGAGATGGCAGTATTAGTGGAGTGGGATGAAGAAAGACATTGTAGAGTTTGTCTCGAGGTGTACCACTTGTCAGCTAATGAAGCTGGACCATCAGAAACAAGAAGGGTTCTAAAACCATTAGAGATTCCAATATGGAAATGGGAGATCATTTCCATGGATTTCATCACTGGGTTACCTATATCTCAGAGGGGACACGATTTCATTTGGGTGATAGTGGATCGGTTCACTAAGGTGGCCCATTTTGTGTCAGTCCGGACGGATTATACCACGAGACAGTATGCCGAGATTTTCATCGTTGAGATAGTGAAATTACATGGGGTGCCACTCGATATTGTGTCCGATAGGGACAAGTTTTTCGTGTCTCGTTTTTGGGAGAGTTTTCAGGAGACCATGGGTACCGAGTTGCGATTGAGTACGGCCTATCACCCGCAGACGGATGGGCAGACAAAGAGGACGAATCAGATGTTAAAAGATATGCTGTGAATGTGTATCCTTGATTTTAGCAGAGGTTAGGAGCAGTATCTTCCACTGGTGGAGTTTGCTTATAATAAATCATATTAGTTTACGATTGGCATGGCATCATTTGAGGTGTTGTATGGTAGTCCTTGTCGTTCG
The DNA here is from genome assembly GCA_949130495.1 of Sambucus nigra. Lineage (NCBI taxonomy): Eukaryota > Viridiplantae > Streptophyta > Magnoliopsida > Dipsacales > Adoxaceae > Sambucus > Sambucus nigra. Next base: position 602,291,889 of record OX422207.1, read on the forward strand.
CCCGCTTATTGGTTGGAGGTGTGGGACAATAAGCTACTTGGACCAGAGTTGATTCAGGATACTTCGGCAAAGATTAAGCTAAATCAAAGTCGTATACGGATAGCTCAGGACAGACAAAAGAGTTATGCCGATGCCAAGCGGTTCTTCCTGGAGTTTAAGGTGGGGGACCAGGTATTGTTACGTGTATCTCCTATGAAGGGGATAATGAGGTTCAGGAAGAAGGAGAAGTTGGCACCAAGGTATGTGGGCCCATTCCCTATCATCAAGCGAATTGGGCCAGTTGCTTATAGACTCGGACTGTCGGAAAACTTGCATCGAATTCACGTTGTATTCCACATTTCTTCGCTAAGGTGATATCTTCGGGATGAGTTAGCTCACACTCACATTGTATTGTAGGAGATTGATTTACAGCTTGATATTTCATACGAGGAGAGGCCAGTTGCTATCCTAGACGATAGTGAGAGGAGGCTGAGGTCGAAGGTAGTCCCACTTGTACGTGTTCAGTGGTGGCACCATAATGCCGACGAGTCTACTTGGGAGTGCGAGGATGAGATGCACGATAAATATATAGAGTTATTTATGCTAGGTATTTTTCCAAATTTCAGGATGAAATTCCGTTATTAGGGGGCAGTATGTAACACCCCTTATTTTTATGATTTTTAAATTGGGTTGAATTAAATTAAAATGGGAAATTAATCCGGTTTAAAATAAATATTAATTAGCGAGACAAGGGTTAATATTTATTTGATTGAATTATATTGAATATTACTTTGTGGGCGAGCAATAAGATTGGTAAGAATGTATTATGATTGTCGTGAGTGAGAAATACGGCATTTACGGTAATTTAGTTGAGACGCGCAGTCATGTCGGGACTTAAATTTATAAAATAAGAAGTAATTTATTTATGGGTCATCCAAATGGTCATTTCGAGTGCGCCAGTGTCTCCGGAAGGGTCGAAATAGTCAGAAAAGTGTATTCGGGGGTTTGGATTGGGTCCTGGGGCATTTTTAGGCCAAACCGGCACCCCAAAAGGGTATTTTGGTCTTTTGAATTTTTAGAGAAAAGGGTCCTACGAATTTTATAAGTTTATGTTAGTATATGTATTGAGGGGTTAGGGTTAGCAGTTACAAAATCTAAGAGAGGCCATTTGAGGAGGAAGGAGAGGAGTTCCAAGGTTTCCCACACCAATTTTTGCACAGCCACCACTGCCGGAGTGTAGAACGGGAGGATAAGAAGGCAATCCCACCACTTTTCTACAGTAAATCAGACTTACAATTCGAGGCAAGTGTTTGTCGTGCAAAATTTGAGTGCATATACTATCTATGTTAGTGTAGGATTGAATATATGCATAAATAAATGATTTTGACTTTAAATTGGAGATTAATTCACAATCTTGGGTATGATTTGCCTGTAGATGGAATCCTTATGTGAATAGAAAACGTAATAAGAATATATGAGATGATTATAATAGAAGAAATCTGGGTTTTTGGTTGAAAGAGATGAAGAACATGAGAATCTAGGGGTTTTGTGTGCATATTAAGTTTTGATCTGTTCTTAAATTGAATTCTAAAAGATTAAATGTGTTAATTACGTTCAAAGTTGTCCCTACACCTATAATAAATGATTGGTCAAGTTGGTTGGGAGTTTGAATAAGTTTAATGGAGTTTTAAAGAATTTTTCATTGTGAAAAATCGTAACTGCATAAGGAAGAAGAAAACTGACACTTTTCGAATCGATTCGGCCATTGGGCGAATCGATTCGGTTTCCTAGATTTTGGCAATTTTTCCTATTTAAGCCTTGAACTTGTAAATAATGAGCGGGTGAACTTTTGGAATACCTTTAAAAGATAGTGAGAGATATTTGGTTACCAGTAGGCTGATGATAGGGTTGAGACCTAGTCATAAGTGAGAAGAATTAAGGCTAAGATTAATCGGTATAATTTTTAATGTAATGAATTTGGGGAATGAGAACGAGTCACGGTGTAGGCGAGACCTATGACTTAGACCAGTAGAGTATGAGTGAATTATCTACATAAACAATTTAAAGGATAATTGAGACCCTTCAAGTAAGCGAGAAAATACAATGAGAAGTATAATGGTCAATTAATAATATGTAGGATATTTGAGAGTTATATATACTACGTATGGGATATATTATAGGTTATGTGTATACCTATACTAATTATATATATATATATATATATATATAGGTTGTGTGAATACCTATTGTGTGAACCCTTATGTAAGTGAACATACCTAGGTTACTTGCTATAACGGGAGGTTCTGTATCGTGGACAGTCTTATTCTAATAAGCCCATTGCGGGGGATTTTAGACTTGTGCCTTAGAATGTAGAACTTAGGGTTGAGCACTACTTGGGTATATGATAGTGTGACCGGTCATTTGGGTGCATTAGGTGTGTGCGTAGCCCAAAGGCTTAGAACTATGTTGGCCTCCAAATTGTGTGATTTATTAATGTATGGTTCGAGAGCGATTCCGGACCAGAAGTCCTTTTACTTAGTACGTGATGTACCAGGACTCGATAGCAGAGTATGAACGCATCGCAGGTCTCCACCTACGGATGTCGTATTTGTATATATTATAAGAGTGGTATATATATATATATATATATATATATATATATATATATATATATATATATATATATATATATATATATATATACGTGTGATTTATTCTACTACGCGTGCATTAATAGATAAGATAGATAGTGATATCTAAAGTAATCTAAGTATGTGGGAACTTAATACTTAATTGGTAATTTTTACTGGCTAAAAAGTTTTAGAAATTCGGTAATTATTGTATGGGTAATACGGGTGGGCACAACGAATTGTTAGGCAGGGAGCATGGTTCAACGTCTCGGTATCGGACACCCGATTTTCAACTCGGTCGCGGTATCGGGCGATACGCAAAGATACGTTATTTAGAGAGCGCAAAAAATTCCGAAAAAAATATAGAAAATTTTAAAAAAATAAGATTAACAATGTGGACCAATGAGATACATTCAAACCCATCATTCAATATGCATTGCATTGTAGAATTGGTTATACTGAAGAGCGGCAGAGTTGTCAGATTCAATATTGCATAGTAAACCAATAATAATATTGAAAAACAAAAATATACATTTTGTTTTAACAACAATGTACATTTTTTTACATTTTTACAAAACGTACAAAAGAACATTGTTACAAAAATGTACATTTTTTTTAACAAATATGTATATTGTTTTTTACATTTTTATAAAAACGTACAAAAGAACATTTTTTACAAACAATTTCAAAAATGTACATTTTTACAAAAACATACAAAAGGATATTTTTACAAAAAATGTACATTTTTTTTAACAAAAATATATATTTTTTTACAAATATGTACACTTTGTTTACAAATATGTACAAATATATATTTTTTTACAAATATTTACATTTTTTTTAACAAAAATGTACATTTTTTTACATTTTTACAAAAAACGTACAAAATAATATTTGTACAGAAATGTACATTTTTTACAAACATAAATGTACATTTTTTACAAAATAAATGTACATTATATATTTTTTGTAAAAGATTTGAATATTTTTTGTAAAAAAATAACATTTCTTTGAAAAAAGAGTTTTAGTAGTCATTTTTTTAAAAAAAAGTGTACTACCTTTTAAAAGATTTATATATTTTTTTTAGTAGTCATTTAAAAAAAAAGAGTTTTATGTTTTAAAAAATTAATGTTAATACTTTTGAAAAAGTAATACCATTCTGTAAATGTTACAATATATTTTCAACAACGAAGAAATATGGTAAAAGATAAAAGTTCTATCAAAAAATAAAACAAAATATGACAATATCGTTTGAATCGGTTGTCTCGGCCGATATCGCGGCTGTCTCGGCCGTTTCAGTGTTTTTTTTTTAAATGTCTCTCGGTATCGGATCGGTGCCCTCCGATTCCGAGTTGACTCGGCCGATACCGAGTCAACTCGGCCGATACTTTGAACCATGGCAGGGAGAGACTTAATTCAAACTAGTTCGGCGGGGTAGCGTAACTAGGTTGGTATAGAAGAATACGTTAGACGTGTACATTAGTTGAGAGGTGAGGATCTCAAGTGAGGGCACGTGAAGTTAACATGTATACAATATCTACTCTTTAATGCATTTTAAATACTTGCAGAATATTTTTAAACTGTTTTCTTGGGCTCTGAGCCGTTTCAAATCTATTTTTGTAAAAACCTATAAGGTGCCCAACCACAAGGATGCCAGGATTAGGAGTTCCTTCATATTTCACGTGCTGCAGCTAAGGTGGATGTTGCAGGACCTTGGTAATAGAGCCTTCTATCTTTATCCATTCCATTTCATCATTTAGTTATATCAGTCGGGCATGTCGCCCATCTTTAGCTAGTGTTATTTCAGAGACACTGTACGTTTATTTTACTTCCAGTGTTGGATTTGGTTTTATATTATGGACTATCGTATGTGGACTTCAGTTTGGAGTGTTCATTCCAGACACGTTTATTTATTCAGTTATTTTATTATTTATTATGTTGTTTACTGGAATGGTGAATGTGGTTTACTAGTTTAAAATTATTGCATGTTAATATAAAGATTAAAATTTTGACACTAGGCCATTAGGGTATTAGTAATATAATTATGTTTCGACAGTGGTGCTAAGAATGAAACCGTTGATAATTCCTATATAATTTAATAATGGACTAATAATCCAGGATTAGAATAGGCAGCGTGTCACATTAGTCTTAGTCCGTGAAAGTTGGTATGAGGATACCCTTTATCACATAACCAAAAGAATGACATGAGAGTGACATGCGCGCTTTGGAAATGTCAACGGGCGATGGTCACCTGGACTCGGGGTGGTGCCACCGAGCATTTTTGGCTTGACATAAACCCGACTAAACACATTCTACTGTTACAAACTCGACGTCACCCACAAAATAGGACACCAACATCGACTTCACAATAGATGATCCTTATTCGGCTGCATCCACCCCAGAGAGGTGTTCCACTGAATCATTCATGATATCAAACCCTAACCTCAGTTCTCTACCTGATGAGACAAAATCCTCAAAATTCGACCCTAGCCCCAAAAAACATGGATAAAAGCCTAGATCTGTTGCTGCAATCATGAAACCATCACCGACGACCGATGATAATATCAAAGGGACGACAAAAACCCTAGATTCGTTATCCCTCCGTGAGACTCACTCTGGCCACCAAGCTCGATGATCCATCCATACTACCATTTGTGACCAAACACCCCTCAAGGCCTTCACGTCAGTCCTCGTGATGACCAGGACAATCCTAGCCGCCCAAGCTAGCCCGACAACCTCGATTAGCTACAAACCAGTCTTTTTTTTTATACCCAATGCATCTCAAAGGGTCTCCTATACATGGTAATTATTGATAGAAGGTCCAACAATAACTTGAAACAAAAAGAGATAGTGGATAAATTAGGGTTCCTTGTGGAGACCATTGCTAGGCCTTGTCATATTGGATGGGTATGCGGAGGATCTTTCGCTCTGAGTAGTAAGTGGCTAATGCCGTTCCCGATCGGATCATACTCAAGTAAGGTTCAAAATACTAATGTGCAGTTGAGCATATGTTATTTGTTACCGCGGAGGTACGACAATTCTCCACTACCTACACCTTCCATCATCATAGTGAGAAGTTCTAGTTACATCTGATGCATAAGCGTCATATTATTTCCCACACCACTTTGGTTGTTAAAACAAAGGAAATCCCTTTGACTTCACCGTCATCCTCATTAAACTTCACATGTCTTCAACACCAACGACATTAGTACACTTTATTGTCGTGTCCTCACCTGCTACATCATACACAATTATTTATGGTAATTTCCGTCAGTTTCCATTTAATTTTTTAGTAGTTTTGTTTAACACCCTGGGCTCACACTCTAGGCCACCCATCTTCCCTCCCCTCGAATATCCATTGCAACCCACCAAACAGGATTGCCAACCCTAGGCAATGAAAATCTTCCCTCTGTGAAGGAAATTGCCTAAGGAGTATCGATAGTTGCAAACAACAAGAGAAAGGGTAATGCGAGACGGGGGCCATAATCGCCCACCCACACCCTACAGCTCCCATACTAAACGTGACCATCGACAAATAAAAAGACCACCCTTAAGGTTCAGCTACGGCCCTATCCCCCTCCCACTTTGAATTTCAACATTATTTTGGTGGAGGAATGATCATCGATTAAGCCACCAGGGCTCCTCTTGATACCTAATCGACATTTTCAACACCTTCAGATCCGAATTCATTGAGAGGGAGTGAAAAAGTAGGACTTGAAATTGGGGCAACAATGCCCATCTTGTTTGGGGATTTTTTTGGGACGAATTTGGTGCCATTGATACGATGTTTAGCCCATAAGGATATTGAGTAACCCAAGAAGGAGGAATGGAGGCCGAACCGGTCTTGAGGACTTGAGTCCCAATGTACGACTTTATATTCCATGAAAGAAATGTACGTGTTTTCTTTGTTATGAGATTGACATTCCTTTTCAAAACGTTTGAGGGTGGAGGCTACCCATTTGCCCTCACTTCTCGAATTGGGTGAGAGTAGGCCATGCACTTTGGGTGGAGTATAATTAAAAGATGAGGATGAGCTTCGAAGTGATGAAGTGGGTCAAGATCACTTGGTCTGATCCTTGTGGATTTTTGCCAACAACCTTCACAAATATTCAAGTGGAGGCACCCTCATTCAATGGGAGGTTGACCCCCTATGCATTCCTAGATTGGGTTGAAGTGAAAAAGGGTATTGTTTAATTCTACTAGAATTTTGTTTTTCAGGAGGACTAAGACCCTTTTTTAAGGGGTATTGTTTGATTTGACATCTAAGGAGGATAAGTAGGTCTTGAAGGAATGTTTTCACGAAGGAGATCATCTAGGACATCATTCAATGAGCAGGGATAAGGTACCTGGGCTAGATTGGTTCTCGATGGTGTTCGTTTGAGCTATAATGGAGTATTGACGAAGGATGTTATCATAGTGTTTGAGGAATATTATAGCACAAGTGTGAGGAGATTCAACACTTCTTTTATTACTCTGATCCCAAAGAATGGTGGCGCGGATGACATTTGAGACTTTTGTCTCATTAGCCTGGTGGGAAATGTATACAAGTTGCATGCCAAAGTATAATCATAAAGACATAAAAGGGTGATAAACTATGTGGTCGTGCACTCCCAAAATGAATTTGTCGGGGATAGACGGATCCTTAATGCAATGTTTGTGGCTAATAAGTGTTAAGGTTGGACACAATGGTCGCGCCCTCGGTAATTATTTCTAAATTAGACACCGAAAAGGTGTATGATCACGTGAAGGGCATTTTTGCTTTATGTGTTGATTTTTAGTAATGGTAAATGACACTCCAGAGGGGTTCTTTGAAATCTCTAGTGGGCTTCACCAAGGAGACCCTTTGTCCCCGTTTCTGATTATTTTATTGATGGAGGATCTTAGAAGATTGGTCGTTAAGGTCGTGGATGGTTTTGTGATTGGGAAAGGAAAAGGTACTGAAATAGTAATTTCCCACATTTTATATACGAATGATACTCTTTTGTTATGTGGAGAATTTTAGGGATTTAAGGTTTGAAGATTAATATAAGGAAAAACGAAATTATTTTGGTTGGAAAGGTGGAGGATGTGGCAGAATTGGCAAGGGAATTGAGCCTTAGGGCTAGGAGATTGCCTATTACTTATTTAGGGTTGCTTGTTGGTATTTGGGGATCATCTTCCCGATTTTTCCTATTTTGGGGCGTTATCTTGTCGACATTGCCTTGGTGCTAGGCATCATCTGTCCAACTTTTGGGTGTCATTTGTCTGACATATCCTTAGTGTTGGGCATCACCGAGCTAACTTATTGGGTTGTTTGGATTTCACCTAGACGAGTTTATCTATTTTTGGGCATCACCTTAGCCCTGTTGACCCATGAAAGTCCTAAAAAAGAGCTGCCAAAAGTTTTTCGATCGATGTGTTGAGTGTGTTGCTTATTTAAAATGTAAACAAAGTTTGGACTTGAAGTTGGAGAAGGTGGAGAGGAGGTTGTCAGGATAGAAGAGGGCATATGGAGGGAGGCTAAATCTCATTAATAGTACTCTGGCTAGTTTGCCAACATATTTTGTTTCAATTTACCGCTTCCGTTCTCGGTTAAAAAGATGTTACAGAAGTGTACGGGGGGATTTTTTAAGAAGGGGAAGTGATGATGAGTTCAAGTATAACTTTTTGGGGGTGGAGGGACGTGTGTAGACCCTTGCTGGGGAAGGAGGGGTGCAGGGTGAAAAAACTTTCATGCTTTAATCAGGCTCTTCATGGAAAATGATTATAGCGATTTTTGTAAGAGGGTGTAAGAGAGTAGGATGGAGTTCAGGTCAATCGAGGGCACTGAATGGGGTTGCATTGTGGAAGTACATTAGGGTGGACTGAAATAGTAAGTTTGCAGGTTTAGGGTGGGAGATGGGAGTAAAGTAAGTTGTTGGAATTATCCTTGTTGCGGGGACTCGATTTTGATGGAGAGGTTTCCATGTTTATAACAGTTGGCGGTATAGGGGCTTTTGTCGAGGATTATGTGGTTCGGAGTGTAGGGAGAAAAGTGTGGAATCGTTAGTTTAGACGTCAACTCTATGATCAGGAGTCATAAGAGGTGGTTGAGTTTACGGAGATAGTGGAGGGTGCAAGGTTTCCCAGGGGTGGGTGGGATTAATATTAGCGAGGGGTCCACACTCATTTTCGTGGAGAGCAGTGCACTAGGGAACCTTCACGAATAGTTTTTTTCACCTGGACAATGGCTAAAGGGGCCATTCTAAGGAAGATGATAGTGGATTTTTGTTTATTATGTATGGATGATGGTGACTCGGTGGACTATATTTTGCTTCATTTTGCGTATCTAGTAGGTTGGGGGAATGATGCTTGCACTTTTCGGAGTGTAGTGGGTGATGCTGAGATTTTGTTCATTACGTTGGAATCCTGGAAGGCAGTTCCAGTGAGGAAGTTCAAGCCAGATGATTGGAATATGTCACCTCATTGCCTTATGTGGATTGTCTAGAGAGAGCACAACTATAGTTGCTTTGAGGGTACAGAGTCGTCAGTTTTAAAGACTCAAGATGCTATGTAATCTCCTTTGTTTTTATGGTGTAGAGACAATTATCCGTTTCTTTTTTTTCTTACATTGAGTTATTTGATAGTTTGGGACCGAGGGACTAATTTTCGTTGCTTGTTTTTTGGTTGGGTAGTCGTTGGGAGATATTAACCCCTTATTTTTTGTTGGACACTTTTGTGTACCTCCTGTGTGAGGGTTTTTCCCTCTTAGCGGTATTTAATGACACGTGTATCTGTTAATAAAAAGGAGAAGATATTATAGTAGAAGTATCTCAAGGGGGTTAAGTGCGCGAAATTGGTCGCGATGAGATTTCAAGACTACACTAAGTGTGGTAGAATGACTTGACGACACGACACAAGGCTGAGGTCCTAGGGCCCGTGCATAAATAGACGTTGATGAGGCAGCTACTCTGGGAGGCCTTCACTCCCCATTTTTACCGACATGCTCAATTCTCTCGTGTTTTGGCATTGCATTACAACTGGTTTTCTTTTTTCCTAAATTATACTTACAAGTTTCAGTTGCTTTGTTCTCGCTCCAACCTAGATTAGGATGAGGTGCAGTTCATAGCCTAATACCTTTAAGGTCTCCAACCCCTTATCCGACAAGATCTTCTACTCAGAGATATCTAATCGATGACAAAATCCATTAAGCAAGCCCTTCTTTTGAAGGAGTTTTTTCGATCCCTCTAGGGTGCTTCCACATTTTTAGTCAAATTTTTGCAAGGCATCTAAAGGATTATGAGGGTCATTTAAGGCCCTTAAAGTGTTATAACCATGTCCTAACAGGTCACAATGGGTCCAAGTATCACAAAAAAAGAGGCGGTGGCAGTCTATTTAGGCAGCTGAGGTAGAGTCTGAGATATAGACACCTGGACAGGAGATATGTGAGGCACTGGTGTCTCACATGATCAGGATATTTCTTGATGATAATAGTATTACCCTATGAGCTCGTGGTCAAGCTCCATCGTAGTTGGGGGTGGGGGGGGGGGGGGGGGTGACGTATCTGATGGGTCTGCTAGGCGTATTTTTGTCTTTTGTGCAGATGAGCTATTGTTAAATTAATGCATAGCTGTTTTTAGCTGCTCTACCTAGTTTTCCCAAAATTGGTGGCTACTGTACGGGCTGCTATAGGGATAATTAATGTGTACCTAAGTGGTCCTAAAGTCTAGTTGTTGTACCTACTTTGTAGGGCAATTAATGTGTCTAGTTAGTAGAAAAATCTGAGCACATAAATGTAACCCATGTTTTAGAAGGTACTCAGCTGGAAAAAAAAAACAGCACTTTTCTCTCTAAGAACAAGTTCGTCTTCTCCAACTTATCTCCAATTTTTTCTTCACTTCTTCACTTCTTATAATACAACCATATAGTTCTTATTAAATTCCAACAAAGTGGTATCAGAGCCCTGTTCAGATCAAGAGCTGGGTGTATTTTCTTTGCTGGCCGAAAAACAAATCCGACGAAAAGCGACAGAAAATTTATGGCAAGTTCTAGCAACCAAATGGGTGCCCAAACAACCCTTCATTCCAATTTTTAATGGAGAGAACTATGATTTCTCGTCTGTAAAAATGAAAACCATTTTCCTTTCATTTGATTTATGGGAGTATATTGAAGATGGGTTTAATGAACCGGAGGATATCACGGCTTTTTCGGAGGCTCAAAAGCAAAAGTTGAAGGAGCACAAGAAGAAAGATGCAAAAGCTCTAAGTCTAATCCAACAGGGGTTAGTTAAAACAATATTTCCAAGAATCATCAATGCAAATAAAGCAAAGGAGGCTTGGGATATTTTACAAAAAGAATTCAGAGGTACTTTGAAGGTAAGGGCTATTAAAATTCAGTCCTTAAGAAGAGATTTTGAGAATATGAAGATGAAGGATGTGGAAATATTGAAAGATTATTTCTCTAGATTAATGGAGATTGTGAATCAAATGAAAACATACGGAGAACAACTTTCTAATCAAAGGATTGTTGAAAAAAATTTGAGTTTATCGGAAAAGTATGACCCCATTGTTGCCATTGTTGAAGAAACTAAAGAAATAGCCTCTTTGAGTGTTGAAGAATTGATGGGTTCCATTAAAACATATGAACAAAGGTTGAGTAGACACTCTGAAAAATCTGTTGAGAGTGCCTTTCAATCTAAGCTCAATGTTGGGGCCAAACCATTTTTTGATCAACCAAAGGTGAATCTTCAAGAGGTGGAAGACATGGAAGAGGAAGAGGAAGAAAGGAAGAGTTAGAAATAATTTTGAAAGAAGAGAAAGTAATGAAAGTTTTAATCAACAAAAGTGTAGTATTTGCAAGAGAAGTAGCCATATTGATAAAGATTGTTGGTTCTGGAAAAAGCCACAATGTCACAATTGCAAGAAATTTGGGCATGTTCAAAAATATTGTCGGCTCAATAACAACCAACAAGCTAAATTCACCGAAGAACAAGAATGTGAGGAGGATATGTTTTTTGCTTGTCAAAGAGCATCGGAGCAAAGAAATGATTTGTGGTTTCTTGATAGTGGGTGTAGTAATCACATGACCGGAGATCAAAATATTTTTACCACTATGGAAACTTATTCTAATTTTCAAGTGAAGATGGGTAATGGTGCCTTAGTCCAAACAAAGGGCAAGGGTACTATAGCCATTGAAACGGAGAAAGGAACAAAGTATATCCGAGATGTTTTACTAGTTCCGGATTTAGAGAAGAATTTGTTGAATGTTGGGCAACTTGCGGAACATGGGTATACTATTCTCTTTGAAGAAGACTCGTGCAAAATTTTTGACAAAGGGGGGAGAAACCAAGTTGCAAAAATCAAGATGGAAAAGAATATAAGTTTTCCTCTCATTTTTCGATACTCAAAGAATGTGGCCTTGAAGATGAATGAGGTTGACGACATATAGCTATGGCATAGAAGATATGGGCACTTGAATTTTCAAAGCATGAAGAATTTGCATCAAAAGAGCATGGATTACGGGCTGCCAAGCATCCAAAGAAGTAAATGGAGTTTGTGAAGGATGCGCTCTTAGAAAGCACCACCGAGAGCCTTTTCCAAAGGAGAAAGCATGGAGAGCTAAAGCACTATTAGAGCTTGTTCATACCGATCTGTGTGGACCAATGAAGAACACTTCTCATGCTTGTAACAAATACTTCATTACCTTTATTGATGATTTTACAAGGATGACTTGGGTATATAATATGCGGCAAAAATCAGATGTTTATGCCATTTTTAGAAAATTTCACAAACTAGTTGAAAAATAATGTGGTCACTACTTGAAAATTTTGAGAAGTGATAGAGGTGGAGAATAAAACTCTAAGGAGTTTGATAAATTTTGTGATGATATTGGCATGGAAAGACAACTAACGGTTGGGTATACTCCACAACAAAATGGAGTGGTGAAAAGGAACAATAGAACCATTGAGGACATGGCAAAATCCATGTTACATGAGAAAGGGTTGCCATATACTTTTTGGGCCGAAGCGGTGTATACAAAGATTCATTTGATGAATATATGCCCTACAAAGGCCGTAGAAAACCAAACTCCATTTGAGGCATGGAGTGGAAGAAAACCATCCGCGAACCACTTGAGGGTGTTTGGTTGTATTTGCTTTGCTCATATCCCTAAAGAAGTGAGATACAAGCTTGATGAAAGTAGTGAAAAATGCATCTTTGTGGGGTATAGCTCAAAATCAAAGGGCTATAGACTCTTTAGCTTGAAGAGGAACAAAGTGATTATTTGTAGAGATGTGATTTTTGATGAGAAAGCCTTTTGGGATTGGAAAGAAAAAAAATCCCAAAATCAAGTTATCACCCTTAATGAAGAATCACAAAGCGTTGAAGAAGATGAAGAGGAAGTTGTAGAAGCTCCTCAAATGTCTCCAAATGCGGGTCCAAATGCAAGTCCACAATCATCCTCAAGTTCTCCATCAAGCTCAAACTCCTCATCTCCAAGCTCAACTCCAAGAAGAATAAGAAGTCTAAATGATGTGTATGCTAGATGTAATTTTTGTGTAGCTGAACCGGAGACCTTTGAAGATGCTAAAAATGAAAAAGTCTGGCAGCTTGCAATGGAAGAAGAAATTCAAGTTATTGAGAAGAACAAGACTTGGGAATTGGTGAAGAGGCCTAAAAATAAAGAGGTCATTGGTGTGAAGTGGATTTACAAAAGCAAGGTTAATCCGGATGGCTCAATCCAAAAGAACAAAGCAAGACTTGTAGCAAAGGGGTATTCTCAACAACTCGGAATTGATTTTCAAGAAACATTTGCACCCGTGGCAAGGCTTAACACAATTAGAGCACTTGTTGCCATGTCCACTCAAAAAGGTTGGTTTTTGTATCAACTTGATGTAAAATCTGCATTCTTGAATGGTGTGTTAAATGAAGCGGTGTACATTGACCAACCTCAAGGATTCGTGATGAAAGGTGAGGAAGAGAAAGTATACAAGCTAAAAAAGGCCTTGTATGGATTGAAGCAAGCTCCCCGAGCATGGTATAGTGAGATTGATGCATACTTCAATGAAAGAGGCTTTCAAAGAAGTAAAAGCGAGCCAACCTTGTACATCAAAAGAAGCGGGGCAGAAGGTATTCTTATTGTCTCTCTTTATGTTGATGACTTGGTGTTTACCGGTAGTGATGCAAAAATGATTGAAGATTTCAAAAGTGACATGATGAAAAAATATGAAATGAGTGATTTGGGTTTTCTAAATTACTTCTTGGGAATTGAAATTTATCAACAAGAACATGGTATTTTTATTTTCCATAAGAAGTATGCTAAAACCCTTCTTAAAAAATTCAAAATGATGAATTGCAAATCGGTGGCCACACCTTTGGTGGTGAATGAAAAATTATTGAAAGAAAATGGCAGCAAAGAGGTTGATGCATCTATTTATAGAAGCTTGGATGGAAGTTTGTTGTACTTGACGGCTACGAGACCGGATATCATGTATGCTACTAGTTTATTATCTCGATACATGCACAAGCCGAGTCAAACTCATTTTGGGGCTGCAAAAAGAGTGTTGAGGTACTACCAAGGAACTTCTGATTTTGGCATCATGTATAAGAAGAATGTTGAGATAAAGTTACTTGGGTTTTGTGATAGTGATTGGCTTGGTTCTATTGATGACATGAGAAGTACTTCCGGGTATGTATTTTCTCTTGGCTCCGGAGCAGTTTCATGGGCATCAAATAAGCAACAAACGGTAGTGCAATCATCCGCCGAGGCCGAATATGTGTCGGCATCATTGGCAACTTCACAAGCAATGTGGCTAAGAAGAATTTTGGAGGATGTTGGTGAAAAGCAAGGAGATGCTACTCCAATACTTTGTGACAACCAATCCACGATTGCCATGACAAAGAATCCCGTCTACCTGAGTCTCACTAAGCACATTGCAATCAAGCATCATTTCATTTGAGAGGCCGTGGAGGATGAAGAGATTCAACTCAAATATATCAAGACCAAAGAGCAAGTTGCGGATATCTTCACCAGAGCTCTACCCAAGGAAAAATTTCATTTTATTAGAGAAATGATGGGTGTTCAACAAATGCATTAAGGGGGAGTGTTAAATTAATGCATAGCTGTTTTTAGCTGCTCTACCTAGTGTTCCCAAAATTGGTGGTTGTTGTAGGGGCTGCTATAGGGATAATTAATGTGTGCCTAAGTGATCCTAAAGTATAGTTGTTGTACCTATTTTGTAGGGCAATTAATGTGTCTAGTTAGTAGAAAAAACTGAGCACATAAATGTAACACCCATGTTCCATGTTTTAGAAGGTACTCAGTTGGAAAAAAAACAACACTTCTCTCCCTAAGAACAAGTTTGTCTTCTCCAACTTATCTCCAATTTTTTCTTCACTTCTTCACTTCTTCTAATACAACCATATAGTTCTTATTAAATTCCAATAGCTATATGTGGGTTTTATTGATTTTCTTCCCTTTGTGATTATTCAATTATTTTCACCCATTTGGGGATATTAAGTTGATAGAGATAGAGTTTATGCTTGAGTGCTGATTGCTGAGTTAAATCTGTTTAGTTCCAATTAAATGTCGCTAACTTAAGAAAATATGGTTTTGTGTATGGGATTTAGCCCAGCTAAATTTCGTTAAACAAAAATAATATGGTTTAGTGTTTGGGCTGCAACTGGGTTTAGAATACTTCATGGAATTGTAACAAGTGTGTTATGAATGTGTTAATATAAGGTTTTGTATATATAAATTTAGAATTTCGGAATTAGTCCAACATGGAAAATTATACCAACACAAGAAATTTCCTACACTTCTTTTAGAGACTAAAGGCAAATTCAGTCCAACCCTTATAAAAGGCTATCAATAGTGAAGGGCCAGCTGGAGAAAAGATTTCAGACGGTTGGTAACTAAATCTCTTTGCTTTGAATATATAAAATGTAAGGGCTCACCAACAAAGTGGGTTGGAAACTGTGCACTTTTTGGAGTCTCATTATTCACTTGGCACTTTTATTGAGTTTGTTTATTGAAAACAACTACTGTGTTATATACCTCATTATGAATTTACTAAGCTTTTACTCTTCATAAGATATATCGAATTCATAACAAACCATATAATTTTATATACTAAACATATGATTAAAGTTGTTTTGCTTAGATAATTTCATGTAGACGCTTGTGAATCTTGTGCACTGTACCTTTTTCTGGGTTAATGTGACATGCACAAGAATGAAATTGTGTGTTTTGATTTGAAAATTGCGAAGTCAAATGGGGAACAATTGAGCAAACACTGTGATAGAGCTCCTTCGTGTTTCTCAGGGTTTTATACTTTAGAGTGATATACCGATCAAAATGTTGAACTTCCCTCTTCAGGCAAACACTGTGATAGAGCTCCTTCGTGTTTCTCAGGGTTTTATACTATAGAGTGATGATATTCAATCCCTCGCATTCGCTCTCTCCCTAACTTTTTATGTTTTGTCATCTTGGCTATTATATATTGCATATAAAGTGGAAGAATGAAGCCTCAAAGAAAAATAAATAAAAATATTATGTGGGAAACAAAGCAAAAAAGGGAAAATTAAAAACTAAATCATGGAATAGTTATAACAATATGTTAAAAGGTTTAAGTTGGAACTGGGTGAGATTAAGCTTTAGATAAAAAGAGTCCTGATAATTGTTTGGAGACACCCATTGTGTAAGCTTCAGAAATATGACACTTCATATCAGAACCATATGCTCTTCCATTGTATATTTGTATATCTCTTTCATTGGGTTTCTCTTTTTGGATATCAGAACCATATGCTCATCCATTTTGTGTTTGTATATTTCTATTTCTTTCTTGATCAGTTTTCATTAATTTTTTTATGTCTAATTAATACATGGTTGATTTCTCTTTTTAGATTTATTTTATTTATGGGTTTTCACTGACAATCTAAGAGTACATTGACAAGATGGAGGAAGAGCCAGAGTACATAAAGACCAAGTCAACGAAGAGATTGATATGTCATATGAAGGTGAAGAACCAATAGTTATATTCACTTCAAAACATTTGTATAAGGAAAAAGAAAGCTGCCATGATCAACCTCATCAAGGAGTACATATATATTTTTTCCACGGAAGTACACTAATATACCTAGACTAGACCTAGAAGTGATCTTTCACAAGTTCAACATCACATATCATGTCAATTGCGATCTGAGGGAATCAAGCCACACAAGAACCTATAAAACTGAACTTTATCTAAAAATCGAGGCTGAAGTGCAGAGGTTGCTCATGGCGGGCTTCATCAAGCCTACTTAACATCCTATGTGACTATCCATTATTGTGCCTTTTGGGAAGGATGCCTCGACTATACCAAAAAGTGAGTTATCACAAGTTGAACATCACTCCAACCGTGATCCTAGTAAAGCAAGTCGCAAGAACCTACAAAGCTGAGATTGATCTAAAAATCAAGGCAGAAGTGGAGAGGTTGCTTGCCATATGCTTCATCAAGCCTATTCAACATATTGTGAGGCTATTTAGTATTGTACCTGGGAAAGGAGGACAAAAAAAATATGGATTGTGTTGATTTTTGAGGTCTAGTATACCCATATATGAGTTCCCTCTCCCCAGATCAATGCAAGAGCTGATAATGACATGTATAGCTTCATAAATGGCTATTTTAATACAACCAGATCAAAATGGATCTTACAAATACTGAGAAACTGCTAGCATAACTTCTTCTTTGTATTGGTTTTTGAGGTATAGTATACCCAAATATGGGTTCCCTCTCCTCAAATCAATGCAAGAGCTGGCAATGACATATACAGCTTCGTAGATGGCTATGTTGGCTACAACCAGATTAAAATGGATTTTGCAAATGCAGAGAAACTGCTTGTAGAACTTCTTTGTGTTGATTTTCGAGGTCTAGTAGTATACCCAAATATGAGTTCCCTCTCCACAGATCAATGCAAGAGCTCGCTATAATATCTACTGACATGTACCATCTTGATAATATATTAAGGCGATTTATTATATTATTAGAGTAAAATGACCCTTCGAGTTATTACGAGTCAAACTTATGCAGGCCTATTGTAAATTTGCCCTCTTAAGAGTATAAACCCTCGAATATTAAGAGGGCAATATTTGTGATGCAAAGATTAAAGCGTGGCACGTGAAGTTCGGCGGTTCATGAAATAAGGGCTTGGGTGGTAATGGGGTCATGCTATCATGAGGAACCGATAAGTAATTTCATCTTTTAAGTCAAACTTTCCTTGTTGAAACAATGAAGAAAGGTATGAAGCATTGATATGGGGGTTGCTCGAATCATAGAAAAGGGATAAAAAAAACCTTTGCATTTAAGGGGTTTTGAATATAGTTATCAATCAAGTAAATGGGGAATTTGGATTGAAACATATTTGTCCTTAGCTCCCTACACAATCATCATTTATAGGTCAAACCATCAATTCCTTTCAATCAGAATTCAAAGACACCCTCAACCGAAAAACAGACGCCCACATGCCCTTGCAAAGTTAGCCCAAAGATGATCACGAACGAAGGCTCAACAAGAATAGTGGTCCATCGAAGAACAACTTCATCGGTGTTTCAACAGTTCCCAACAAGGTAAAAATGTTCTACCTATTATCTAGTACCATCGGTCGGTGAAGAAGCGCATTTTTGTACTTATTGTGTTCCATTAATACGGATACGCACCAGGCTTTCTTGCAAGTAGTACTGTCAAAATTATGGGCTGGCTCTAATTTGGGCGGGTCAAATATGGGTTGGGCTAAATATGGGTTGGGTTACATGTGGGTCGGGTCAAATATGGCAGACCAAAAATGGGTTGGGCCAATGCATTGTTTTTATACTAAAATAAGTATTACAATTCGAGGTATATGTAAAAAAAAACTTATATTTTACTCACAACTTTTAAAAATGAGTATTATATTTGATTTGTATCTTTTAAAATTGGGCTCTATATTTGATTCCTAGCTTTCAAATATGGACGCCATATTTAACTCATAGCTTTGAAATATGAGCTCCATATTTAGATGACTAGACTAATATGGGTTGTTTTATTAGTTGGGCACATTTTGCCTCTACTACTTACAAGCAACCCATATTAACACTGCCCTCTTACAGTTTTTTATTTTTTCTTGAACACTTGTCAATGTCATTATCTTTTCATGTCTTATTATTACATGACCTCTTTCTAATTTTATTTTTGATAATTTATGGTTTCACTGTTTCTCAATTCTTTTGACGGGAAATTTTAGATGATTACCATCAGTTCCTTCACAGAATTAACTGAATACAAACTCAAAAGAATTTAATATATTGAGACCGTATATGATCTTTTCAGATTGAAGATTAAATTTTTATGAGTCCAAGGACTGTGTGGGCAATGTTGATATGTTTATATAAGAGGGTTGGTTTCCATAAACAGTTTGCATACTCGGAGCTATAAATCAGTGACAATTATTTGAGGAAGAAAACGAAGAGTAAAAGGGAACGAATAGTATGAAGAAAATAGCAGTGGGTAATAAAAATGAACTCACCTCCAATATTTGTGTTTGGGAAAAGGTTGGTAGAATTTTGGGTCACAAATAGAGATTCCAAAAGTTTGAGAGGTAATGGGGAAGAGAATACAAGTGATAGGAGCCACCCATCTATTACTCTATATAAAAGTTCATAAGTTTCTCTCAAGGGGTGACATGTCAGCTTTGAAAGATCTTAATATTACTTGAAAGCTTTTTGTGAAGAGAGAGAAAATTCACTTAATCACACCCACGTACTCCCTCAAATCTCTCACAACATATCTCAATGCTTCTACCCTCTCTCTCTCTCTCTCTCTCTTCATCCATAAAGATCCGTTTCCAAAGGACAAAACCTACTAAATTTTTTACTTCAAATTTTTTACTTCAATTCCATTTATTTCTTCTCATTGGGTATACCGTACATCCTTTTACAAACTAAACTGTTAAATGTTATAAAAATGCTATTTTTTTTAGTTGTCATAAAAATGTTATAAAAAAATGTTATAAAACTATAAAAATATTATTTTTTTAAATGTTATAGAAATGTTACAAAAAAATGTTATAAACTATAAAAATGTTTTTTTTATGTTATAAAAATATTACAAAAAAAGCATTTTTTTAGTTGTCATAAAAATGTTACAAAAAAATGTTATAAAACTATAAAAATGTTATTTTTTTAAATGTTATAGAAATGTTACAAAAAAATGTTATAAACTATAAAAATGTTGTTTCTTTTATGTTATAAAAATGTTACAAAAAAAGCATAAAGTTATTTTTGTAGATTGGAGAAAACTTTCTTCTAAGAACTTTCCTACCGAGAATTCATTTGCAAACTAAATAAATACATCAAGACAATCTCCTTTGAGGGTTTCACTTTCTACATTCAGATATATGTGCAATGTTCTCTATACTAATGTATACACATATATTTATACTCATGGGTTACCATATTAAATATATACACATGTGTCTGCAATGTTCTTCTATCTTTATTCCCCCTTTAGTTTTATTTTTCTGGACAATGAAAATGGTAACAAGAGGTACACGGAATCGATGTTCTACGAATACTATTGTAAATAATATCAAATATGGAATAACATATTCTTTGTTTAGGGTATATTAGATATTATATGAAGTTTTAATTACATCTTGCCATTTTATTTTCTATGTTTTGCAATTTTTTAATTTTATATTTCATCCGTTTCAAATTAAGAGTCATCTTTTTTTTTTGTCGTTCCAAATTAAGAGTTCACTTTCATTTTTTTGACATAATCAATAAACCCAATCCCGTGATGGTGAACAATCGTTGATCTTAGTCATTGATTGATTGTATCATTAATTTATACAAAAATAAGATATGAACTCTTAATTTAGGACAAATGATATAATTATTTTGTCCAAATGTGAATGAAAGGAGAATTATAATACACTTTAAATCGAATAAAATCTTCTTCAATTGATTTTGCGAAGAAAGTTTGTTGTAATGTTCAAATATCTAAGTATATATGTGATGCCGTGCATCGCACGGGTTGCATACTTACCCACCAATATCCAGCAAGTACAACAGGACTCCGGATGTGCGGGAATTTATTTTTTTTTAAAAAGCAAGGGTCATTTGTTTGGCCCTTTGAGATTGATTCCCAAAAAATAAGGATTTTTTTAAGGGACATATACCAAATAGTCTCTCGGACATTTTTTAGTACTCATTTAGTCCAAACTTTTTTATTTTGTCTCAAAAAGTCCTTTGCCACATATTTTGGAGAGGGAGTGCCGCTGGCGCGGACCTCTAAAAATAAGAGGATATTGAGTGCTTGATGGACTAAATGGGTTAAACTAAAAATATGTGTCCTTTTTAAAAAACATATATTTATAGTAGGGACTATTTAATAATTGACCATTTTTTTAATAATAATCATTTTATAATAATTTAGTTGACATAATCATTATTTTAGAAATGTTTTAGACATAAACCTATATATTTTTAGTTTTTAATTAGACTTAAAGCTCCAACCTAATTTGAGGACCATTATAACCCCAAATGACATCATTTCTTTAAATTAACTTAATCAATTTATTTTACATATGTGTCCTATCTCCTTTACCTTTCTAAATAGCATGGATCTAACAATTGAGATTAGAGTAGATAGCAATTGGACTTCCAAATTTCATGTTCTTCCTCCCTATTACAAATTAGCCATGAAAGTTATGGTTTTGAACACATGAGTTATCCAAAATCATCAATTCTTCAAATTACACATCACAGAGTCTTAAATATTCAATGTCTATAAGTGTTGATACAAAAATTAGTCCGCTGACGTGGACTAGTTATGATAAGACATGTGTCGTCCAACATGGCATACTTATGTACATCGAGCAACTTAACATGCCGAGCTACTCAGTATACCGAACAACTATCTCGGAAGACGAAACGACCAAGACGAATTCAATGAACATTCTTACTATTTACCAATACATATGCCTATCTAATGACGACGTATTGTCTATTCATATGGGCAGCCCCCAAGGGTTATAAATACATTGTAATACCCTCATAACGGGGTAATCTATCATAAACAAAGATAATCAAGATTAAGCCATAACACCCGACAATACAAAACAGTGAACGTAGGCCATTTCGTTAAGGCTGAACCACTTTAAAAATCCCTTGTCTTATTTCTTATTTCATATTTATCTGTGATTAATTAATTAGATCAAATCTAGTTTTTTTACATCAACAATAAGCACTACGAACTTATCAGTGTAAATTTCTCAAACTTTCTAGTAGTTCTAAAAACCTTAGGTCTTTAGCCGTAACACGGGGAAAGGTAAAATCTTGGGATAAAAAATATTTTTGATTAACTTATTACCTTATTTCTTAGTAAACAAGCATATTTTCAACAATAATTAGGGATATGAGCATTCACTACAACAAAATACCATGACAAAAATCTTACAATATATGTCACGAACATGGACTGTGATAAGGACGTCACATTTTTGCTTCGTCACGATTAATGACCTTAACAAGTTCGTGAAATTTTTTGTCAAGGCCTTGTCACGGTCCAAAAATTATGTCATTTTGGATCCCTATTTAAACAAAAGTTATACCCATTTTCCTTATTTTCCATTCTTCCTCTTGCAACTAACTCTCTCTTTGTCTCGACGGCAAAAACAAAGTGCTTCTCTCTCTCTCTCTCTCTCTCTCTCTTTATATATATATATATATATATATAATTCTTGAATCTCTGAAATAAAATTATCGAAGACCGATCCCTATTAATTAAAAAAAGGTGAATATGAAAGGATAAAAGCTAACATTAATTCGCTTAAAGTCATATAATTTTAACAAAAATGTATATCACTTAATTTTTTATGCTACGACTCTTTGATCTTTGTTTTGGATTAGAGAAAAACTTGTATGAGTGCATCATTACTTAATGATGACCTTTTTCATGAAGTTATTTGGTTGAGCGTTCATCTTGAGTCTTGATAATTATTTATTTATAGTTTCTTCATTAAACTTTATTTAAAAACTACAATTACAATATAAGTCAAATATGTGCCTTTTGGGTTGTTGTTTGTTGCATTTGTTGGGTTGTGCTTGTTTGGTTGTGCTTATTGGGGTATCATCTATACAAAGAGTGGATGAGTGAGATAAACATGCAAGGGGATGTGTACGTAGAGGTGCTAATGAGTTTGTGAAGTTCGCAAATAGGTGTCTCAATAGTGAAGAGATTCCACATCATTCCACACATTGTATAAATGGTAAATTGTTTAAGTCGAAAAAATTTGAATTATATTTGCTTAAATGGTGAAAAGTTCCCCTGTCCTTTCAAATCTTAAAATTTTCAAGTTTTGACCTAAATCTCAACACGTAATTCACATGGTTGCATCGGTTATTTCTACAAGTTAGTTTGGTCCCTATGACATGTTCGTGCTTCTTTTCTAGCAGTTTCACTGTTAAACTATATTTTCACCCGCTACTGCCTTATTTTCAAGCTTAAACCTTGAGTTTTTTTAATTTTTGATCCAAGTCTCAACCCGTGAGTCATAAAGATCGCATAAGGTTTTTTTACAAGTTAGTTTAGTCCCGCATGATGTGTCTGTACTTCTTTTTGATCAGTTTTGTTGTTTAGTTATGTTTTCATCTTCTACCTCTCAATTTTAAGGTTAAACCTTAGAATTTTTAAGTTTTGACCCAAGTCTCAACCCGTGAATCACATGAATGCACGATTTGTTTCTATAATTTTGTTTGGTCTCGTGTGACGTGGTCAATCCTCATATTGGGCAATTTCACTATTAAATTATGTTCTCCCCCTCGAACGTCTTATTATTAAGCTTAAACCTTAGATTTGACAAATTTTGACCCAAGTCTCAACACCTTTGTTTGTTAATATTCGTTTTAACCCTACATATGATATATGTTATATTATATATTATTCAATGGAACTAAAAAAATAAGTTTTTTTTATTTAATATTGCAAATGAGGATTTCCAGTTGATTTGTGTTATATTATATGTTAATAAATCCTATATTTTGTAGAATATGTCGACTTCAGGTGATGGTGGCCATTGTTCCCCGGGTGTGAGTGTTGAAGATGGAAGTTCTTCAAACAAAATATTTGTTGTTTTTAGCATGACTTGGTGCATTATTGAGAATAAGACTACGTCGGTAGAGTTAATGAAATGCATTATTGGACTGGGGTACGAGAATTGAAAGGGCGTGCCTGAAGAACTTATGCTTGTCATATGGGGAGCACTTTAGGTATAATAATCTCAGTATTAATGTAAAATATATAATCTTGATTTCAGAGTTGAGGATATATTTGTTGAATGTCAATGTACTAAATTTTTTAGTATATTTTTGTTGGACATAACTCAATTCGACCTACCCGCTGAATAAATGGATAATGTCTTGGCTATTATAACAAAACAATGGATAATGTGGAAGAAAATTCTTCACATACATTATTTCGGGAAGGGAAAAGAGTCTCTAATGGCCTAGAAAGACAATGTCCCAAGGAAGGTGCAAGTGACTATTGCCAACTGGAACAAATTCGTTTAATAAGAACCGTTTGATATGCAGTTGGCTATTAGAGAGTCGTTGAGGACCAACAGGGACAATAAAGTTTTTGTCCACTATTCCGGTCGAAAATCTTTTATGGAGGTAGAGCATGGAATGGTATGTGATGTGGGTTAAAATTAATCACAATTTTTACAATGAATGCGTATAGATTCACCTCAAACATTGCATTGCTATTAATCCTAATATTGATGAAACTTTAGTGAGTTTTAATTTAAATTACATATCAATTTAAATAATGTTCATTTTTCAAGGTAAAGACATATTATATAATGTTTTAGGAGAGATTGAATGAGGTGCATCACAACTAGAGTGGTCCTGTCAAGGAATCTTTGTGTACGGATATGTTGAGCCAAGTGTTGGGTACAAATATAACATGCCGTACTCGAGGTGTTAGCTCACGCATGCCTAAGTCTAAGTTTATGGGCTTGGGTACTGGACAAAGTGCGATATCTTCATTCGAAAAACGTATTGATACATATAAATCACAAACATATTTGAATCTTAACAATCTCCAAAAATTATGAAATTCTATGTTTGAGTACGTAAAACGGGAAATGGGGGAAGAGAGGGAAGTGGTGGGATCAATGATAATAGGAAGGGGAATGGGAAGGTAAAGGGGAAGGAAAATATTAGTGATGAGATTGCTACTCCATCTCCCTCACCCATGGCAGATTTATCACCATCCTTTGATATTTATTCTAATTTGAGTCTTACTCTGTCAGAGATATTTGACCGCGAACCAAGGTTCTATCACCTAGACGTACCTTGAGGGGATTTGATTACAATGGGGATCAAAGATTTGAATGCATGTCCAGGGCCCATGGTACACAATCACCGCATATAACCTTATAAGTCTTGGGTTAATGTCATTTCGATCTTAAAGGGGAAATAACATGAAATACTTTGGTTGAACGAATAAAGGGGTGTTCAACATATCAGCGACATATTTTGTTCATATGTCGTTTGGACGACGAATATTTGATATCTGTATTTTTTAAAGCAATGAAAAAAATTATGATTTAAATGTTGTGTTTGATTATATTGTTTGTTATTGTGTTTGATTCTATTATTTTCTCATTGATTATTTGGTCGTGATCGTGGTTGTAAATGTAATTGTTGGGAAAATTTATTTGTCAGCTTTACAAAGCAGGTTTTGCTGCTTGGCAGTGTGCACGAGGTTCTAATAAAAAACATTTTGCATAGATCAGTGTGCACGGGGCTGTTTTGCAGTCGTGCGCACGACTTTATTAGAAAAACTTCTGCCTAGATTCGTGCTCACAGGGCTATTTTACAGTTGTGCGCGCAGAGCCCTAACAAATTGTCTTGGGGCTTTATCACGGTCCATTAATAATTTCAAGTGTGTAGAGGGTACTTGAAATGATGTTATGGATTTTAAGACATCTAATGCACCCCACAGTAGGGGGTTGAAGTACATGAAATGTCCAGTGTGTGGGAACTTCAAATGGTTGAAATATGTAATTGAAATGAAAAGGAAAACGAAATTAACATAAATGCAAACGTGTTACTTGATGAGTGTTGTAACTTATTTGCAAGAAATGTAAATGTAAAACAAAATCAATAAATGAAAAATGCACCATCTTTCATTTAAATTCAATAGATAAGTGCTCGATAATATTGGTTACAAAAAGGTTAGCCACATAATGTTAACAATAACATGAACAAAACTACACCAAAAGATTCATAAAAAAAGCACACCCAATCTGCACAAAAAAGATCCCATTAACATATCCAGTAGTCCTAACCCCCACGTTTGGTCTACAACCTTCTTAGGTCTACCCCAATTTGGTGCCCCATTTTTCTTTCCTCTTTCTCCATGTGTTGTATGACTCATATAAGTTGTTTATCATATGTTCAGAACAAGTTGTGAAACCAAACCTTATGCTTGACCATGCTTCAACATTTATATCAGTCAACCATTTATAATATTTCTTCGAGTGTTTCTTTAACCCATTAAGGACCCTAATGTGTTCAACCATGTCATATGATTTTTCCACCCCCAACTAAGATTTTCTAAATGTTTACCATCTTATCCAAACTTTTTGATGTTCTTATACAAGTGTCTGAAGCAAAATTTATGGTTGCTATATGGGAAGTGGTTGTGTACAAACTCTATAAGACCCCTTCTACAAGCTAGATAGAACTATAACTGTTGTCTTGTTTTTATCAATATGTGGCTTCATCAATATAACAAAGCCAGTTAACGATTTAGTATATTCAGACTGAAAGATATAAATTCCAGGTGGGTATATTCCATTGTTCCCATCAAGTACACACATGGCTAAGCAAATGTCTCCAAACATTCCCTTTAGTAAATACCCATTAAGATCAATCAATATCCTACATCCATGTGAAAAACCATGCGATGAAGTACTGAATGCAAGACATGAACATTTGAAGTTGTTGTCTTTATTTGTCCTATGAGCAAGAACAAACCCCCTATTTTGTCTACTTGTTCAATGCAAGAAAGATTCAAAGAGTAGTTTCTTTTATAGTTACCATGAACCACTTCCATTATCTTCCACCTAGTAGCCCAAGCAACCTAGTAAGATATGTTTAGCACAAACCTCCTCCAAATTTCTAGCGGAATGTCTTTACATGTGTAGCTCTTATGGTAGATTCTTACACCATCCTCAATTTGCAAAGAAATCGAAGGTGTGGTTGCTAAAGTATTTTTAGAGCTTCCATTATGTTGACATGTGTGGGGCTTATCCATTCACCCGTGATATGGCTTCTTTGTTTTTTCCTAACATAGCACATCCAATTGCAATTTTTATGCTAATAGTCAAGGGCGGAGTCAGGATTGTTCGGCAGGGTGGGCTAAAAAATTGGGTTAGGGTGTGGGGGTCCCCTGAACAAATTTTTAAGGTTATTTTTGAATTTTTTTACCAAACAATTAATCTAGAATTTAACTATAAATGTCATTCAATAGTATGGGTCATGAATATTGACAATAATATATATATATATATATATATATATATATATATATATATATATATATATATATATATATATATATATATATATATATTCATCAATCTAATATATTGATGACGTGGAAAACTGCATGGCTACATGCTCTTAAAATAATTACAAAATTATAACCTAATAATACAAAATCAAAATTAGTTTGTTATAATCTTTTTCGACACCATATTTATGAAACTTGTATCACATTTTATTTATAATATAAAATACGTATCACATATTCACAATCATTCATAAAATTAGAAAAAAAATCATTCATAAAATTAGAATAAAAATCATTCATAAAAACTAACCAAAGATAAACAACAAATTGCTTAAATAAAAAACATAAAATTGGTTTTTAATATTTAAAATTAGACTCTAAGAACTTCAAAAGACATTTATAAAATGGCAAAAACTATGC
This sequence comes from Sambucus nigra, assembly GCA_949130495.1. Taxonomy (NCBI): domain Eukaryota; kingdom Viridiplantae; phylum Streptophyta; class Magnoliopsida; order Dipsacales; family Adoxaceae; genus Sambucus; species Sambucus nigra. The sequence continues at coordinate 602,319,471 of OX422207.1, forward strand.
AACCTGAAATTTAAATCTTTAAAAAGCATATAAAAGAGCTAAAATAGATATGGAAAAGTAAGAGACTTAAGAGAAGTGGGAGGGTGAGGATATATGGTGCTGAAAAAAGAAAGAATCAGTGGCTTAGGATTTTCTTGATGGGTTTTAGGCTTAAGTGTGTGGATGAGACAATGAGCTGCTAAGGAATTTTTTACCTGCGTTGTGAGTTCAAATGTTATAATAACTATTTTGGGTGGGGTGGGCTACAACCCTCCTCTGCCCACCCCTAGATCCGCCCAATAGTGCAATCTTACTCTATCACCATCATTACATGCAAAAACAAACACAAACTTATATAGAATTGCATAAGTTGTCATGAAGTCCCTAAATTTGTGTATTATATCAAATTCCACTCCCTTTTTAATTATTGGTTTGTTTATTTTTTTACTATTTAAAAAAATGATCTAACCTTGAGATCTGCACACGAGCCTAACTATATATATGGTGACAATTGGATTTGATTTTTTTATCATATTATTGTAATGATTTGATTGATGCATTCTCAATCATATTTGATGATTATAATATGAAGAAATAATCCACCTCCCTTCCATCAATTTTGTACTTTTTTTAAGTTTTATTTTTATCAATTATTTGGGCTTTTTGCACTTATAGTAAAGCTCGATTATTTTGGGGAAAATGAAAAACACACTGGAAAATTGTAAAAAAATTAAGGCTTCATTTTCCAACATTTTTTGAAAAGAAATTGGATTTAGATTTTAGGGTTTCAAATATCTCTCTTATTTCTCTTCTCATGTCTTTTTTTTAGCTTCCATGTTTATTTTTTATTTTCTAGGAAATCGACGAGCTTTCCCCCCAAATCCAAAAATATCCCCATTTCCCAAGTAAACTCATGTATTTTCCTATAAAGTATAAGAGTTTTTTATATAATTAAGCTTGTGCCACTGGTGGAAGCCAAGGTGGCTTGAGCGTGTGGCTATTGTAATTCCTTAATAATTTTTATATTAGTCCTAACCTAAAATTATATATTAAATTCAATCCAAATGAGCAACCCCACATTATTCTAAGACAGGCATTTTCTGATTAAAAAATTATACATCTATATCTTTAGAATCTAGGGATCATAAAATTTAAAGTTTGACTACCAGTACCATTATATTCGACCTTGTTATTTGATGTATTGAAACCCATATAAATAATTTTCTTTATATTTATTGTGGAGTTAAAAGTAGGAGGCTCAAGTACAACATTAACCTATATTTAGCTTTTTATGTTCATGATTTGCTTACAACAAATGTCAAACAAGTCGAGATTTAAGGACCAATCATTCATCTAGTCTAATAAATATGATCTTATGAGGAAGGATCTCAATAACAATGAGGCCAAGATGGTAATATTTTAGCTTCTTTAATGGCATGTGTTGTCATTCGACATCCAAAAGAGTGTGACCAACTATATTACTGCTCTGATTATGGTTTGTTTAGATATCGTCAAGTACAAATAAAAGTCATCATTGACTCGAGAAATAAAAAATAAGAGAGGGGAACCTAATAACTACTTAAGGAGGGTGAAGTCCCAGTTGTTGTTGCTGCAGGAATAAAAATAAGGAATGAAATTATACAATATGAAATCCATAGGAGAAAACAAAGAATGATTGATATTTGGATATCTCTAAAGTCTTCTTCAATTTTGTGGTCCTTCATAATTTTGACCTCTCTCTCTCTCTCTCTCTCTCTCTATATATATATATATATATATATATATGCATCAAAAGTTTGTTGAGTGCAAGTGGGACACATGCTTATAAAAATTGTGACAAAGCATCCCAAGTTTTTCAAGAAAAAAATTATGTTAAATTTTAGTCTAGTCTTTTGGAAGTGAGTTATAATTAGACTGCAATTATACTTTACTGTATTTTGGTCTGGAATGGCCAAAGCGGGACATTTATATGAACATATTTTTATGATGGCTTTATTTGGGTTAGACAAAACAATGTGTGTGTGGATTCATATTGGAAAAATCATTGTGAGTATATCTAGGGTGAGTCACTTAATTCCTTTCAAGTCTAAATAGTGAAGACAAGGTTGTCAAGTTAGGATCGGTAACACCATCGTAATCATCTTAATGAACTTCACTAAGATAGAAAGGCCAAAATGTTTTTCCTATATTAAAATTGATGGGACATTTCTCTTAAGAGCAAAATATTGTTGGAAAAGTTTCTTATGTATTTAAATAAGTTTTTGGACTTTTAAAAATGAAATTTTGAATTCTCACTGGAATTACACGAGGTAATTTTATATTCAAATGGAACAGGTCGTGTGCATATCATGTAAACTCGTTTGCATGAGAAGTGGTCACGTTCACAAGAGGTCCAATCTTGTTCACACGAGATGTCGATTTTTTTGCTTTGTATCACTCTTCCTTTTATGATTTGGATTCAACCTTCTATGTTTTAAGGCAATTTTTTTATTTAATGAAAAATACATTTGAGGGATTTTAATAGATGATTTTAAAGGGTTAATATCTCCATGTTCCCATATTTTATTATCTTCTAAACATCCATAAACCCAATCCTCGAATACTACACAATGGTTAATGATTAGTGGATACCTAAGCACATGTTGAATCATGGTGGATTTTATAAGTGTTCATATACGATGGATTCAAGATCCCAAATAAAATAAAAATAAACAATATGAAAGCAATAATTTTAAACCACTATTGAATCTATGGAAGCATTAATTGGTTATATATTCCTCTTAGTCTCAACTTTAGGGATAATTTTTTTCGCTATCTTTTCGAAGGAACCACCAAAAGTTTTAACTAAAAAATGTAATGATTTTTCACTATCTCAATTGAAGTAATGAGCCTCCTAATATTCATAATCCAATCCAGCAATAAATTGATTAAAAAAATTCTGGTAACTGATTGATTCGTCTGGTATTTCAATATTTGGTTCATTTATAAGTTTACTCGATCGAAAATTTATGACATTAAAAAATGTATATATCCAATATCACATTCAGTAAAGATTTATGATACATGTATAGGGTGTACTCAATGTGTCCGAGCCTGCCCCACAGATGTATTAGAAATGATACCTTGGGACAGATGTAAAATGAAAAGTTTGAGAGTAAGCATTACACAATCTCTAAGATCATTTCTTGAAAAAAAAAAAGAGAAAAGAGAATAGATTCTCCATTTTTATACCATAATATATTCTAATTTGACACCAACAAATGGAGCGCTTTCTAGAAATAGAAAAGAATCTACCGAAATGAAAATTCATTTCTAATAAGAGTCTTTCATTACCCAAAATTTCTTTCATATCCACAGTTAGATATTGTGGGGGAACCTAGACCTATTAACTTTGGAAAATCATAGAGTTGTGTTGAGCCTTGTCCAAGATAGGTTGATATTGAGGCAAGAGGATGGTTGTGAATCTAATGGTGATTCCTTCCAAAGTTTTCTATAAGTTGAAAATATAATACCCATAAAGTCATGATGCGTCTAGTTAGAGAATTATAAGTCGAGTGATATTTTGTAATCACTCATAGTGAAAATTTCTATACTAGGTCACACACCATGTTTTTTTCCACAAGAATTTCCATATTACACATTATACCAGTGGATTGTATATTTATGCTAACCAATTTATCTTGAAATTTTAACATGTTATAAGAAATTGGGCCTAATAATGGATCTTACTAATCAGAATTAATCTAAGATAAAATTTTAACCATCTTCCCAAAAACTAAGTATTTTTACAAATTAGTAACAAAGACTTCCACTGCATAGGGTTTTTATATTTTTAACAAAGATGATCAATTGAGGAAGTGCAAAGTTATTCTTTTGTCATGCTTTTTTTAAGTTAGTGAAGTTAACACAATCTCTCTAGTTTTTTCATCTTTTTTTATCACCACAATATTAGAAGTTCATTGAGGTAATTGGACCTCATGTATGCAAATTAAGTAGTTTCTTAGCCTCTTCACTTTGACTATCTTAGGAAGAAATTGTTTTTATTTAGGGCTACTTGATGATATGAATGGAATGGTCCACGTGCAATAAATGACAAGACATGTCCATGAAAATCCTTGACCTTTTCCAACTATCAAAGCTAATTAAAATTATCCAATCTCAACTATCAAAGCTACTTTTCCAACGAAACTTCTCAACTATCAAAGCTATTTTTCCAAAGAAAAAACTTCATTTTCTCCATATGCAAGGCGCATGAGAAATATTTTAATTGAAACATCTAAATTTAGATAGAAGAATTACTTAGGTACAAGTCTGGGGGTGAAATAAGTAAAAATTACTTTCATATCCCATGGTGCTAATTTTTGTCCTGGTAGAAACTTAATATGTGGATTTTACCAAATATTTTAGCTACACTATAATAATACAAGCATACATACTTTATCGTGAAGAGATTGTTCGGTCCAAATGATAATATTTTCACTTAAATAAAAAGTGTTTTTACCAAACTAGAATTTTATATATATATATATATATATATATATATATATATATATATATATATATATATATATATATATATATATATATATATATATTGTGTGTGTGTGTGTGTGTATCATTGTGAATGGGTATATACCTTTTACTTATGTGTTTTTAAACAAGCCAGTGAATAAAGCTTGCACCTACAAATAAGTGTTCGATGTTTTACTTTACACTTAGGGCCCATGTGGTTGAGGGTGAGATATTATTTACCTATGTGAAAAGTTTGGTTTAAATTTGGAATACGTGTCCAATTTATAATGATGTGGATTAAAATAAAATATTGAATTAAATTTAACTCAAAATAGTTAAAAGACTTTATATCATTTTAATTTTCATCTCGATATAATATATTTACCTCCAAAACAAACAGAACATAAATAGAAATATTTTACTTAAAACTAAATTGAGCATAAAAAAACATTAAAAACGATATCACAAGGTGATGAACCTTAACAAGAAGATTCATAAAACAAGCGTACCCTCCATTCAAATCTTGGTTATGTGATTCAAGCAGATTATCGATTCCTTTATACTGAATTCTGCTGACTTGTCCCCCTGGATTTGTTAATGTGAGTTGTAGTATGCCATTGTCAATCACCACCTGCGCATAAAATGCTTTGATTTATATAACTTTATAAGTACATATGTAGTTTTGTTTCCATACATTCATAAGGAGGAAGGTTATTTTTTGTGGCTCTTATAAGACCTCCAACAATGGCAGATGGAGAACGTGTGAGAAAAAGGGGAAACTACTCCATTCGTTTTGAATTTATAGTTTCATTGATGAAAATGATATATAATGTAGGTGAGATTACAAAATTATTCGTCTGAACATTTTTATAAGATAACAATGATCTAAGTGCATGATTTGGATTCAAAGGTAAGGTATTCATCATTTTTAGGAGGATCAATTTGAAGAGTAATTTTTTTTAATGTTAGGACTTTTCTACGATGATTATTAATTTGGGATGGAGAGAGTCAAAAAGATCATATGCAATGTTTGCTTTGGTGTTACAATTTTTCTTAGAGGCATTCCGTCATAGGTTCCTCAAAAGGGGGTATCCGACCTCTTTTCCCCTATAGACTATTGTTCCTCATCAAAGTTTGTCGTCCTTTACTTGAATGTTGATAATAAATTTTGATTCTTATAATAAAAAAGATAATAAATACAATTATAGTCGCACATAATTTATCGAACGTAACAATATAATTGTGTTATATAACAATGTGAAAGTGTTATATTATGCAATATAACTTTTGAAAATAGTAATATTATCGCACATTTATTGTTATATAATAACAAAGTGCATACTAAAAACTTAAAAGTGTTGGACTTCTCACAAAACGCGTCCCCTCATCTATGGCCCTTAGACAAATTCTCTAATTTTCTAATTTAAAAATTAAACTAATTTACGTTCAATAAAGTGAGCCCTATTTTAACTTCGTCTAATTGCAAATAGCATGTAATCTAATTGTTTAGTAGCACGAGATAAAATACAATTACCTAACATCAATTCTTAGTTACCATCTATGTAAAAAAATAATTAATTTTCATGTTAATTAATGAATTCAAAATATTTTGAAAGAACATCATTAACCCACCTCTAACACCACCATCCCACACACTTCTAGCACCACCACCACCACCCACATATCACCATGTGGAGAAACACCTCCATACACCAAAGGTTCGCCCCCAGCTTTAGGATACCTGAGGAACTCTTGAAATGGGAGTTCGTCATATATATAGGGACAATTGTTAATATTGTACTAAAAAAATAATCTAATTATTGTTTTAGACACATTATATATTTAAAATATTATTATGTTGTGTATTCAATTAACGATGTTTGTATACTAGGGGGTATACCTGCCTAAATTATCAAGTACAATATAGTTTTTTCTTGAGAACTTTAATTAATTAATTTGGCTTTGAGATATTTTCTCTTTGTTTGTTAAAGTGCTTGAGCTTGTCATTTTAGGATCGAGTCTATACACTTATGGGGACCAATTTAGTTAAGCCTTGTTAAATTAGTTAGGAATATATTTAAATTGGATGGGAAGTAGGGTTGGGTTTGTGAGTAAAAGATGGAATGGTGTGATGTGATGACCGTGTCATGGTGGTTAAGAGGTGGTCAACAATGACATGCAAATATGAGGGGTGGGATTATTCAGGTAATAATCTATATGGGATTCCCAAAGTTATTAATACAAAGTCGACCACGAGGGGTCGAAGAATTAGAGATGAATTTACAAAAAAAAAATTAATTGTAAGGGTAATAGTTAGCAAGTCACATCACTTGGTCAATGAGGCAAGAAATCCTTTGATTGAGTCAATAGTGTCAAAAGTCCTATTTTGCTAACTCAACACTTTAAAATGACAAATATACCCCCAACATATCGTTGGCAGCTGTTACCTAGTTTTTTGCAAAAAAAAAAAAATAACCCATCCAGTCTTTAAAAATCCATAGCTTCAAATCTACAAATTCAAAATTTATATATTTAGAATCTACTCATCAAGATATATCAAACAATACCTATATTCGATATTTTTTGACAAAAAATCGAAAAAGATAAATTTACTATTTCTATAAGGGCTCCATTTTTTTTCAAGCGAAAACTCCATTTTTTCAGTGAAAACTCTTCTTCTCCAGCTCGGGCGATGGTACCGCTAGCGCGAACGAGTAAAAACAAAGAAATAGACGAAGATAGAGAGAGAAAGACTCCGACGAGAATTTCGGCGGCTTTCGACGATATTTTCTGATTGACAGTTTCCAGTGAGTCTCCGATGTGGTGGAGTGGGGGTAGGGGTGGAGGAGGGGCTGATAGAGAGAGAAAAAATGTGGGATTATGCGTTTGTTTTTAGAGAGAGAGAGTAAGTGGGTTTATAATGAGTATATGTGAGGGTACATTTATCTAAATATATGCAGTAATGAAAAAGGACTTGGTACATTAAAAAAAAGTCAATGGAATTTTATGCATCTTTGACTCAATAAGTGAGACTAGCCTTAAATTATCCCTTAATTATATGAAGTAAAAACTTTACACATTGCTATCACAAGAATTGCAAAACCTGACGGAAACCCTAGAATTCTTCAGAATTTATAGTCAACCAATTAAAGAATAACGTTTCATTTCCCAAAGCAATGAAAAATGATATTGAATTAAATCAACAAACATGTGAAATAGGAATTCAAATACAAATTTACCCCTACATATAGCACCAACAACCGAAGTCAAGCATAAATACGACGATCTTCATGTGTGTATAACCGGGAGGAAAGAAAGGGAGGTAGATATCAAGAAAGGCAATTTTGAATGATTTGAATCCGAGACATTTGATTACACTTTTATTGATTTTTTTAGATAAAATCAAAGCTATAAATTTATATATGCTTGTTCCTGAAGTATAATGCTCCAGTTGTTCTTGAATAGCTTAAGAACTACTTTTAGTAATGACGATGAATATTATTTAGAATTTGATATGAAACATTTACTTTTCTATTATTCTATCAAAATATCCTATATTTCGAGAAAAAAATCACTAACTATAGTCATGAATCAAATAATTGAGGAAATTTTCTGAAATTGATTCAATTGTGAAATAGAATATCACCACGTGTGTATGTAAGGAATCGTCACTTCCAAGTGAATTTTTCTTAGATACATTTATTCAATTTAATTTTGGATCTAGCTTCCCTTATAGTGTTTTGAGAATTCAAGTTTAGCGCGCGCGCGCCCGCGCACACACACACACACACACACACACATATATATATATATATATTACTTCCTAATACAATTTTATTTTTCTTAAAATAGAAATTCTATCTTTATATTAAAGATTCACAAAAGAATGTCGGAGCATCAACTGTCGGAATTCTAGTCACCATCCTATTTGATGGACGCACGAACTGCATACTTAAATTGGCCATAATTTTTCCAAAAAATTGAATTCGTAGTCTCAATATTTCAATTTTATTGTTTCTGTTGAGGGGATTTGAGGCAATGTATTTATTTATACGTTTTTTTATTTAACTCCCTACTCAGTATTTTTTTTTTAAGGTTAAAGACACCATTGGTGTATATCTGGTTTTTCAGTAATGTATACATTAAATTTTTTAATTTATACATATAATTTTTTGGAAAAAATTATTACTTGTACGTGAAATTTTATGATATGTACACGAACTTTTTTAATATATCCGTTAAGTTTGTGTATATGCTAACTTATAAGACATGCATTAAGTGATGATGAACCTTAGTAGTTAAGGGCCCATTTGGTTATGCATTCAAAAAACTCGATTTAAACATTGTTTTTAAATACAATTTTAAAATTTAGTTTTCTGTGTTTATAAATATTGGTGTGCGTTTGGTAAACTTGTTTCTAAATACAATTTTCTAAAAATTTGACGAAATTGGCAAACATGTATATTTATATTTTATACATATGTAAACACATGCATATCGCTTCCATACATACATACATCATAAATGCATAAATATATCATGTGTTCTTTATGTATATTTAATGAGGTATGTTGGGGAGTTTGACTATATATATATATATATATATATATATATATATATATACACATAAATGAGCGCTTCCAGGAAGACTCTCTATTCCGGCTCTCTCATCCGCCCCACTAAAGGACAAAAAAAGAAGTAAAACTTGGTTCTTTAAATAAAATTTTGTTAAAAAAATTATACTACATTCAGAAAAAAATTAAATCATTTTTTATAAATAAAAACTAGAAAAAAATGTTAACCAATTTTTTAAAACATTTAAAAAATTGTTGAAACCTTACTTTATTTTCAAAAAATAATTATATTTATGCGTGTGTGTGTGTGTCTCTATATTATGATATTGCTTGTATAATCCACAATAAAATTATATATATACATGAATTGATAATATTATTTAATTATATATCCTATGCGTATATTTTATATTATTCCATGCATTAATAATAAATGTATAAAACTATATATAAGTATCATGGACGTATTGATAATATTATCTAACATATGGATCTTAGTATATTATATAATTTAACAAAATATAAATATATGTAATTGTGTGTACATGCACAAATATATTTTTTTATTTATAAGAATTACACATATATTAATATATTATATATGTTTAGGCCTACCCCTCGTGTTACTATCAATAATATCCCACCAAGTCAATTTGGACCTATTCTTACCCCTTGTGTTACTATCAATACTAACTAAATCACTCTTCCTTACGGGAGCATCCAACGTAGATCAATGGATGCGCCCGTAAGGAAGAGTGATTTTGTTAGTATTGATAGTAACACAAGGAGTAGAGGTAGGACTAAATTGGCTTGGAAGGATATTATAAAAAAGAACATGATATCACATGGTTTAATTGAAGATATTGCGCCGGAGAGAATGAAATGGAAAAATAGGATTCATGTAGCGGACCTCAAATAATTGGAAAAAGACTTTGTTGATTTGAGTTGAGTACGTATGGTTATTATATATTAAGGTATAAATGCATTAAAATATTAAGAATAAATAATTGTGAGTTGAAAAATAAAAAAGAGAATTTAGAAAACACTCTTTTGCTATTTTTTGAAAAACTTAATTATAACAAAAATATATTATAATTCAGTATTTAAAAACAGGTGTGTCATACGCAAATTTTTATAAGAAAAACCCTAAACCACCTTTCAAATAGACACCTGCAGTAAACTTAGAGAGGAGTGTTTGTTTTCTGTACTAAAATTTTTAGAAACTTATTTTATAGAGAAAATATTAGATCTCTTATTTATAGAAGAAATATGTTGCGTGTTCTCTATATCATTCCTTCCTTAGTTTACAAATTGAAACTAATAGGAAGAAATTGAACAAGATATAAATATATGTAATTGTGTGTACATGTACATATATATTTTTTTATTTGTAAGAATTATACATATATTAATGTATTATGAATGTTTATTATATATTAAGATATAAATGCATTAAAATATTAAGAATGAATAATTGTGAGTTGAAAAATAAAAAATAAAATTTAGAAAACACAATTTTGCTATTTTTTGAAATTTTTGATTATAACAAAAAATATTATAAATCAGTATTTAAAAACAGGTGTATATGCAAATTTATATCAGAATTATTTTTAATTACTAATCAAGCGGGCCCTAAACCACCTTTATTTGTACTAAAATTTTTTAGAAACTTATTTTATAGAGAAAATATTAGATCTCCTATTTATAGAAGAAATATGTTGCGTGTTCTCTATATCATTCCTTCCTTTGGTTACAAATTGAAAGTAATAGGAAGAAATTGAATAGTTGGAGGGATCTTTGATGAACAACAAGAATGTGTTTGCATCTGTAAAATACCCGTTTCCGCACAAATATTTCTTATTGAAACTAATAAACAAAAATCAATGGAATGGAAATACTTTCTTCAAACTATTTCACCAATTTGCTCAGTTTGATGATTATTTCAGTTTAAAGTTTAAACACACAGCGCCTTCAAAACTTGTTAGTCTGTCTGAACCTGAACCAATTATTTGAAAACAAGTAAAAGAACACAAGAATAAAAAAGAAAAAAGTTACTTGATCATCTTGAATATGCAATTGGACTGCCATACTTGACATCGATCCGAGGGGCTATATATCCGGCAACTTTTTCAGTACAACAGAAATCTAAAAGCAACCCATAAACACAAACTTAATAATTTATCATCTCTGTTGTTGGATGGATAAAGTGAAAAGTTTGAAGGCTTAGAGTATTTATCTTCTAGCGTGGTTCCTTAAAGTGGACATAATAAGCATTAGTTTTACGACACAATCTCTTTACGCCAACGCCACCATTATTTTGGTATAAATCAGAAGTAATTGATGGTGGTGGCTTCACACCTCAATCTAATCTTGTCAAGAAGCTATTTAAGGAGAATGATTACGTATTCTTTTTTTTTTTTTTGGTAGAAAACAGGAAAAACAAACCAACAAAACAAAGACAATGCAAATTACAGCATTACACAAAGTAGAAACCCTCCTCTTCAATTTTGTTTTCCATCAATTGAAGCACGATCTCGGGTGCATTATCAAACTCCACATAGGTAGTGTCCATTCTTTTCCCAACTATCACCATGCAGTCAGCCGTGAGGTTGCTAGCTCTTGGTATATGGATGATTTTTGCCTTTAGGTCCATAATTGAAGTCTTTGCCGTCTTCAATTATGTTAGCCAATGGATGGTTTTGGACAGTCTCTTGGTTAATGAGGTTGATGGCTTCTAAACAGTCATTTTTTAAGCACACACTTCTCCATTTCTTTCTAAGGGCAATGTTTAGCCCGTGGAAAATTCCTTCCAGTTCCGCACGTAGGGAACTAGCAGTACCTTGCAGTTTTCCCGCAAAACCCACTATCCACTCTCCTTCTTGATTTCTAACCACCCCACCAAATGCTCCCATGCCGCTACCATGCTCAAATCCTCCGTCAGTATGGATGATGAAGTTTCCTGCATTAGACATTGGTTCAGTTTCAATGTAGAGTTTGTTTCCCCACTAACTTTTGCACACTTGCTGTATTGAGCTTCAAAAAGATAGTTAGAGAAAATTATAGCAGAACGAGCAACGGTTTGTGGGGAATCATTTACCTTATTAAAAATGTAATTGTTTCTGGATTTCCAAATGTGCCACAATGTAATAATAAAACTTTTGTACCTCTCATTGTCTGGTTTACCCCAGATATTTAGGGCAATCCAATCTTTGAAACTACAAGTAGGGATACTATCAATATGTTGTTCAAAACCCAGAGTGCTCCAAACCTCCCTAGCGTGGCTACATTCCTTGAAAAGATGAATGTTATCCTCAAGTAACCCACACCTTGGGCAGTCTCCATTATTCGTGAATCCTCTTCTCATGCGTTGCTCGTTAGTAAGGAGTTTGCCATGTAGAAGAATCCATAAAAATGTGCTAATTTTGGGAGGTATATTGAGCTTCCATGATCTTTCCAAACCTCCCTCGGATGGGTTTTTTCATTATTATCGATAATACATTGGTAGCAAAAGCTACTAGAGAATTTACCATTTTTATTTGGGTTCCAAGAAGGTTTGTCTTCACGCATACAAATACGAGGGAGAGGGATGTTGATAATTTCATTCCTTGTGATTAAGTTGAAATAAGAATCAATAGTATCAATATCCGAATGCCTATTCCCATCAATTAAAGTGTCAACATTAGTATTGCCCAAGTTCCCAAAATGATCATCAGCATTTAAGATTTTTTCCCCCACCCACCAGTCCTGGAGGATATTAATGTTCCTACCATTTCCGACATTCCATTTTACATTTTTGGTTAGATGTTCACGACATTTTAGAATACCCCTCCAGACGTGGGAAGCAACATTCTTTTTTTCCATAGTCTAGGATTTTGATTAATTTTATATTTTTTCTTCAAAACATTTGCCCAAATGGACTCCTCATTATTAACCAGTTTCCAACCCAGTTTAGTAATTGAGGTTTGGTTATTAATGGCACATTTCCTCAATCCCAATCCCCCTAGACTTTTGGGTTTACACACTTTATCCCAATTAACCAGATGTATCTTTTTCATATTATTGTTGTCTTTTCCCCCCCTCCCCCCATAGAAAGTTTCTATTGATTCTATCAATTCATTACAAAATTTAACAGGGATCATAACTGTTTGCATATTATAGTTTGGGATGGTGGAAGTCACAGCCTAGATTAGAGTTTTCCTACCAGGCAGAGAAAGAAATTTAGCTTTCCATCCCGTTAGTCTTTTTTGCACTTTATCAATGATATCTTTAAAATGGGAATCATTCAATCTATTGTGTATAAGTTTACTACCGAAGTATATTCCCAGGTCATTTATTAGGCTCATTCCAAACATATGGCTTCTCTCCAATGCTTCCTTTTTTAGGATATTGGGAGAGGCAAACACTTTGGACTTGGAATAATTTATTTTCTGTCCCGAGATGTGACAGAATTCTTCAAGAGTGTCCATGACCGCTTCACAAGAATTAATATCATTTTTCGTAAATAATATAAGGTCATCAGCGAAAAAGAGGTGGGTGATGGTGGGCCCATTTGGGGACGCCATTAATCCTTTCTATTTATTCTGATTAACCTTCTCTAAAATCAAAGCTGATAGATATTCCATACACATAACAAATAGGTAGGGAGATAAAGGGTCTCCCTGTCTAAGTTCTCTAGTGGGGTTAAAACTATAGAGGGGGTGTCATTTAGGATAGAAGTAGTAGTGTTTTTAACACAACTCATAATAAGATTACTAAAGCTTTTTTCAATGTTAAACCATTTAAGAACACCCTCTAAAAAATCCCATTCCACCCTATCATAAGCTTTTTGAAGGTCAATTTTTAGAATAAGACCTCCACTTTTACCTTTAAGGTTCATGAGCGTGTGTATAATTTCCTGAATGACAATAATGTTATCCGACGCTTGTCTACCATGAAGGAAACTAGCTTGTTGGGGGCTAATATTACGACATAAAATGGGTCTCAATCTATCGACAATGATTTTTGCCAGATTTTGTACAAAACATTACAAAGCGTAATAGGTCTAAATTGTGAGATATTTTCTGGGTTCTCAATTTTTGGGATAAGTGTTATGTAACTATTATTAAGATCAGTAGGGAATAGGTTTTCATGAAAACATTTTTGACAGAATTGGAATAGGCTCTTCGCAATGGTATTCCAAAAATGTTGGTAAAATAACGGTTGAACCCCATCAGGGCCAGGTGCTTTGAGCGCTTTCATACTAAAAGTTTCTTTTCTAACTTCCCTCATATTTATGGGGGTAGTTAAAAAATTATTATCATCATCAATAAATCTCATAGTGTCCAAGTTACGAATTTGGCTTTGAATGTCATAGCTAAACTCGGCTTTAAATAAATTACCAAAGTACTCATTAACATGATTTGAAATAGAAGCACTATTAACAATCCACTCCCCATTGATGTTGAGTTTATTAATACGGTTCTTTCTACGTCTAATAATTGTAGATGTATGGAAAAACTTAGTATTTCTATCACCCTCATTTAGCCATTGTATTCTCGATTTCTATTTCCATAAACTTTCTTCATGTTCAAGTAAAGTGTTAAACTTGTTACGAATATGATTTTCAAGTGTGTTAAGGTTATGGGAATAAAAACTTTCCTGGGCTTTTTGAATACCACTAAGGCGGCGAAGAATACGTTTTTTATTTTTGAAGATCTTACCATAGGTAACTTTGTTCCACTTATTATTTTTTTAACATTGTTTCAAATTGGTCTCTAGGTTATCTAAAATATTCCAACTTATTTTAACAATGCCATTAAAGTCATGTCTATCAAACCAACAAGCTAACAATCTAAAAGGCCTACTAATAGAATAGTTATGAGAAGTACCTTCAAATTTGATAACTCTAGGGCAGTGATCAGAAGAAGTTCGTTGAATGCTTTCTACTTCCGCATCCGGGAAGTTTAGACACCATTCAGCGTTAGCCAGGCCTCTGTCCAGTCTGACGAGAGTATTCGCCATCCTCTTCCTGCTGTTAGTCCATGTGAGTTTTAGTCCGGAGCAGCCCAGGTCTGTGAGTTTGCATTTGTTGATGATATCAAGGAAGGCTGTGTTTTTCTTGTCACTCACCTTTTTTCCGAAGCTTATTTTTTCAGTATCGCCAATGTGGTCGTTGAAGTCTCCAGCAACAAGCCAAGGGATATCAATATTTTATGAAATTTCAAATAAGTTATCCTACAGTTTTCTCCTCAACCGGGGGTGAGGACTGGCATAGATCGCTGAAAATATCCACTCAGCGTAATTCTGTTTGGTAGCCATGAAATGAATGGCTTGTCTAGTAATGTAGAGAGTTTCAAGTTTAATGGAAAGAGGGTTCCAAGTCACCCAAATTCCCCCAGATCTTCCCACGGGTTCAGAGACCTCTTTATTGGTGAGGCCAAGGTTTCCAAAAAACTCAGTCAGACTATCAATATGGATGTGGGTTTCAACAATAACCATGATATCTGGTTTATAGATATTGAAGAGTTCAGTGATCGTGGGTTTGAAAAGGGGTTTGCCTGCCCCTCTATAGTTCCAAATAATCGCTACCATTGATGAATAATTTTGAATGTAAGTGTTTACTTCCTCAATGCTCAGATTGCAACTGTTAGCAACTTCCCGGGGCACTTTCAAACTACTGTCTCTCTCCTCCATAATTGCTGTGGTAGTCCACTCCTTCCCCCACAATAGTTCCAGAGTGTTGACCAATAACTTGACTTTGGATATTTTCCAGTTCACTTGGAATATTGCAGCTTCCTCTGCTTCCCCCATTAGGTTGACAACTGCCTCCCCTCCTATGAGGTTCATGTTCTGTATCTGTACGTCTCCGAGCACGGCCAGGGGGAATGGTAGGTCCATTTTTAATATAGTTGATGGGTATAGGTTCTGGTGGTTGTGTATTATGTGGTTTTGTGTTATTTTTAGTTTTATTTGAGCCAGGCGGGTTAGTGTTTATAGTAACCCCATTATTTTTTTTACCTGCCTACAGTCATGCTATCGTTTTCAACGGTACCATTTCTTGAGTTATCAACTCCATGACATGAGGGATTGACAGTTGTCGCCAGATCAGCAATTTCATTCTTTTTATACTGGTTTTCTTTTATTACGACCCTGTTTAAGTTGCTTGTTGTCGCCTTATCCACACCAATATTTTTTCTTTTTCATATCTAATCACGATTAGCGCTAATATTGTTGACTTTATTTGTTGTCACGTCATTTGGTTTGTGTAGAGTCTTATGGTTACTATTACCTGAACCTTCCACCTGTCTTCTCGTGTATTGTGTTCTGTATAATGTGCCTCCCTTTCCCTGGCTGATATCCATACCTGCATGTGGCAGGTCATTTCCATCACTATCTAGGACTGCAAACCTGTTGCTTCCTTTTCCCAACGATTCCTTATTTCCAGTTAGAGTAACCTTTCTTTTTTCATTAAAAGTTCTCTTGTTACGTTGGACTAACATCCATGGTCCAAATCCTACTTTCTCCTTCTCCACGTCAGCTACGGTGGTCATCTCTCTAACCCCATTTGTAATATTTTGGATATAGCCATTATTTTTCCCAACTGTAGTATTTCCTCCTTCGCTGCTTTTGGTTGTGTTTTCCGGTGGCTTGACATTTTGGTGGTGGGCATTGAGTGGACAATAATCGATTTTATGACCAATTTTCCACATTTAAAACATATATATGGTAAAAACTCATATTCGACTCTGTACTTTCTGCCATCAAGTTTATACGATGGTATTAACGGTTTGGATAAGTCAACTTCTATACAAATTCTTGCAGACTTACCTCTAGTTGAAGATACTGAGTTGAAATCTTTTTTTATGGGTCTACCAAGCTTTGATCCAATTTGGAACAAAGTTTTTTCATCAAATCACTCAATTGGCAACCGAGGCAGCCTAACCCATAATGCAGTGGTAACCCGGTTTGTCTCCAGAGGGTTGAAGTTAGGCACCCATTTACGGACAATTAGATAGTGGTTGTTTATTATCCAAGGTCCACCAGTTAAGACATTATGATAATCCTCTTTCATCATAAATTTAAATAGGAAGTGGCCTTCTTCTAAATCCACAACTTCATAATCACCTTGTAGATTCCAAAGGGTGGGAATTCTTGCACATAGGACCTTGAATCCAATGTTTCTACCAATTAAGCTAACAATGACACTGTCATTCCATTTCTTTCTAAGTTTTTCAATATGTTTCTTTGGAATATTAACAACTGGGCACAGAGGGTCATCTTCTTCTTCAACCGTGTTTGAGTTGAGATCCATCAAGTGACCGTTTGTTTCCATTGATATCTCCATTTCATCTTCAGACCACCCACAATTATCATCATCGAATAAAATGTCAGAGTTAACTCTTTTGCTCACCACTTCCTTATATGAAAGTGTAGCTTTTGTAACTGTCTTATCATTTTCAGTAGTTGTTGCCACTGGTTCTATCTCATTTACTTTGGGAGAGTCTTCTATGATCATATCTGAGTTATTACCATCCTTGTCGCTAGGCGTATCCCCAGAGCTTGTACACCTTCTATTTGTCACTTCTTCGTACTTTTCTACTTCCATATCAACAGCCACCGTGTGATTTTCCTTTTGTTTCTTTTTGCTCCTAACCAGCAAGTCTTTCTCTTCTTTAGAGTTGCTTACTGATAATGGTGGTGGGTGTCCCCCACGTTCAGTAAGAGCTCCATGATCAACATGAGTATCATTCATGGTGGTAGGTAAACAGTAGGTTAAGGTAAACAGTAGTTTGAGAGCGTTTAGGTAAACAGTAGTTTGAGAGTGTTT
Organism: Sambucus nigra; assembly: GCA_949130495.1. Classification (NCBI taxonomy): domain Eukaryota; kingdom Viridiplantae; phylum Streptophyta; class Magnoliopsida; order Dipsacales; family Adoxaceae; genus Sambucus; species Sambucus nigra. Next base: position 602,337,342 of record OX422207.1, read on the forward strand.
TGAATATTTTAATGAGATACTGCTCTTGCGAATGATTACGTATTCGCCAAATATATTAAAAAACTGAATCATCGAAATTCAATGTTAACTTTGGTCAGTATCGACTCAGATTGGGCAGATTCAAAAACCCACTTTACCCTCATTCACCTAAATCAACCCTCGGTAGAAATAATTATAACCCCAAGTAAATCTAGGACCTATTATAATATGTATTTTGAAAATAAGGCAATAAATATTTTATTTATAGTTTTAGTCCTTATTTTTCAATAAAGCTGCTTGCGCGGACTCCTTTTCATAAAACGTCAACCAATCACAACATACCACATGTCCCTTTAATTTGAAAATAGGGACTAAAAATGGAAACGAAATGTTTGTTGTCCTATATCCATAATCAATATTTTTTTAAGTCCTAAAAGTACATAATCTAATAATTATAAGGGGTGGGGGTGAGGGGGGAGGTGTAAAAAAAATATTCGATCGATACGCGTGTCCGTTACCGCTAGTGGGGACCAATTACAACATGAAAATTAAAATTAATGGGTTGTTAGGTGTTTTTCTTTAATGCTCATTTTTTATCGTTCACTTTTGAACCTCTCTGGTATATATATACTAGCGTATGCCCATTCCTGAAGGCACGGCGAAATTTTTTCAAAGTACGTAAACACGAAATGACAAAAAATTTCAAAATGCGTAATTACAAAATGATAAGAATTTTGTTCCCCAACAAAACAGTGTGAACGGAATATTAAAGAGCCAATTGCCACAAATGCACATGCGTTAAATAGTGAACGGAGTATTAGACAAGTTGTAAAAATACCCATACATTGAATATTCACTATCTGCACACCATTTGACTAAAAAAATATACACTTTATTTTCTAGCAAAGGAGGAAGATATCAATATTCACTTTCTGCTAATCAAATTTCGTATGTTGTAAAAATACCCATACATTGAATATTCACCGCACACCCACTTTCGAACTTTGAAAACTAACCATACAGTGAATATTCCTGTATGGTTACCAAATTTCAAACTTTGAAAAATGCTCATACAGTGCATATTCACTGTATGCACATCACTTCAAATTTCATATATAGCGTCTTTGAAAAAAAATCCATACATTGAATATTCACTCTATGCCCAAGTTAAAATTTCATATGTAAAACTGCTAACGTACCCATTTAGTGAATATTCACTATATGGGTATTTTTCACCACTTGAAATTTCATGTTGAATATTCATATATATCTAGTGTACATACCCCAATCCTTGTGTTGTAAATGGTTCGCAGACGTTGCAAGTTTGAATCCTCCATATGTATGGTGACAACGCCTCTTTTGGTGAGCGAGTTTTTCTTCATTTTCATTTTTTGAATAATTGGCTTTGTTGGACCGGTTGATTTCTTCGACAATCACGGTGAAAAATAAAATGGTAAAATATTTTTCACATATTTAAAATGATTTTTTTGTTGAATTGACATTGTGAATAAGTGCGAAATCTATAATTATAAAACTTCAAACAAGAATAGAGAAGAAAATTTAACTCAAAACATATTGAAACATATTTCACCATTTAACTCAAAATATATCTTACCCCGAACCAAACGGACTCTAAAGGACAACAATTTCTCAAAGAGTGCATACTATCCATGAAGTTTTCAAACAGTGCATATTCACTGAATGACTGAAAATGTCGAGTCAAAATTCATTTTGTAGTGTAATGAATTTTCAATCATATATCAAGAATTTTGCGCAATTAGCTAGAAAAATGTAAAGTTCAAATTCAGTGCTGTAAATGTAAAAAATACTTCGTCTTTTTTTTTTATTTTGTTAGAAAATAAACTTTTTTAGAAGATGTCAATTTCTTTGTTAGATATCAATTTCTAACAAAGTAAAAATACAACATATGAAATTTCGTTCCCCAATAAAATGACATTCTCCATTTGCATTTGTTTTATGTTCTTCATAATTGTATATTTAGGGCCATCATAAAAAAGGGGAGAACGAATTGTTGGGGAGAATTTTTAGTTTTTATTGATTTTATAGTGATTTGCTTGAGCATTAATTGATATTCATTTTTTCTTATCATTATCTTTCAAACTGTTGCGCGTCACGGGTATTGTTTCTTGTCTCATGTGTGTAGGTACATAATTGAGGATTATTTTTACACACCCTGATGGTGACAAAGAAAGATTGAAGAGTTGGAGATTTGAAGATGTTGAAGTTTATTTAAAGACAAGTCATTTAGTATTTCCACTTTTTGGGTTTAATGGAGATATTAAATTGTATGTCATTTAGTTTTCATATGGGTAGCATAATTCGAATTTTTTATGTATGTACCGGCATAGACATAGGGGGAGATTTGTAAGGTCAGGATTTTATAAATGTCCGAATTAGAATCTAGGATTTTTCTGTATGTCCTAGATCACAGTTAGTGTGTCTAATACCGCTACATTCGGCACGTCAACACGGTCATCCACAACGGCCTTGATCCGAATCCACGCATCCATTATATTCATACATGCCTCATGAAACATGCAATATTTTCTTCAACCGTTTCCACTACTCCACTCACGATCATGGTAAAATAATTTATTTGGAGTGTTTATTATTTACATAAATATTTAGTAAATTTAAAAAAATATTTTTAAAAGGTATGGAACGTTTTTACTTCGGAAGAATAAATTTTCCTAAGTGTAGAGGCAAATGGAAAAAATCTCCCTGACGTCGTTCGAGCTAGATTGGCAGGTCGTTCGCGCGATGTAGCCATCTCGCGCGAAATCGTTTGAGTGACGTGGCTTTACGTTTGAGCGCCGTGGTTTTACGTTCGAGCGACACCTGTACTTCGTTCGAGCGACGCACCGCCTTGATTTATGTATTTAAAATAGTGCACATTCTACATGTTTTTCAAGTCTTTTGGCACTGAAGTTTCTGCAATTATTCTGCCAATAAACAAACTTCGTTTTTTCAAGGTTTAATGCATTTTTTATTCATAAATCATTCCCACACATTTGTGTGAATCTTTAAACCCTATGTACAATTGTTTTACTCATCTTGGAGTAATCTTGTGGACAAGAAGGGTCTTTATCCAATGCTGAATTTGGAGTTCTTGCAGGACCTCTTGCTCATAGACTCCGACGACAACGAACCAATGCCTGTGGGTATTCGTGCGTCAAAATTGTATTTTGCTGTGATTGTAAGTCGTTACATATTATAGTGAAATAAATGGTTTTGCCCCTTTGGAGATTTTTCCTCTTATTGTGATTGACTGTGCATACTTGCCTTTATATTACTAGTCTGTCACAATTAAGTGTCCGTGTTGGTAATTTTTGGTTTAAAAGTTGAACTTAATTAAACAAGTTAGTCATTGAATGGGTGGCGTACTCTCAAATTGGTATCAGTGCCAATTACACAATTATACTGTGTAATTGTTTTCGTAGATTTTTTCTAGATATCATTTTGGTTTTAAAATTGATTTTTGAAAAGGCGCAATTTCAATGGAAAAATTGTATAATCGAGTGCCAATTTTTTACTGGTCAAATTACACATATTGGAAAGCCCGTATGAAATCTCACTTAAAGGCCATTGACGAACGTATTTTGGTTGTGTGTGAAAGAGGGTGGACGCCTCCCACTGCCACTATAGATAAACTAACAACTGTAAAATTTATGACTGCATGGACTGAGGATGAATTTAAATGGAGCACATATAACTCAAGTGGGCTTAGTGCTATTTCTAGAAACATCGCCCCCGACGAGTTTCGACGCATCATGGCGTGTACCACGTCTAAAGAAGCATGGGATGTTCTTCAGCTTACCCATGAGGGCACTAATATGGTTAAAAAATCAAAATTGTAAAATTTAACTACACAATTTGAGACAATCACCATGCTTGAATCTGAGTGTTTTGATGAATTCTATGCACACTTATTTGATATTGTTAACACTAGTTTTAACTTAGGTGAACATATTCCTGATGCTAGAGTAGTTAAAAGGATTTTGAGATAACTGCCTAAGCATTTTATCCCTAAAGTCACTGTGCTAAATTCATTAGAAAATTTGAGTAGTTCGAAATTAGAAGAACTGGTAGGAGACCTCCAGACTTATGAAATCGACATGTTTCCTAATACGATGTAATCAAAGGATAAATGGGTAACACATAAAGCCCGGGTTAAGAAAAGTGAGGGGTCAGCAAGAAAGGGAGGTGACTCATTTAGAAGAATAGAGGAAGAGTTGTTTGATTCTAAGTTTGATTTTGACTTAGACGATTTGACCTTGTTTGCAAAAAAAATCAAGAAATTTCTCAAATCAAAGAAAAATGTCAATTTCAAAGATAAAAATAAGTTTGAGAAAAATAAGTTTGAAAAGAAAAATGAAAAGGATGTAAGGACATTTTTGTCCGTCACATTCAGTATGTCGTATATCGATACAATTTTGTTGAAGCATTAGAAAATGCACATCTACAATCGACGATCCGAATTTCAAAGTCAACTTCAACAATCATGCCCAACAAGGACGAACTTGGTAAATTGGTTAAGTTCCATTTACATTTTAAATAAAAAGGTTGGGATTTTTTACAAAAAACTAAAATATATTTTATATTATGAAAAATGATTTTTGAATTATTTTAAATGGATTTTTATCTTTTCAAAAACATTTTTATCATAAAAGCTTTTTAATAACTGTTCTCAGATTCGTAAGAGTGTTGTTTTCTAAGTCCCCGAATATTTTAAAACTATGTAAATCAAATCTAGAGATTTGTGCCTGGTCATTCAAACGAGATCCTATCTCATTCGAACGAGACTAGAAGTCGCTCGAACGACATGTCAGTTCGTTCGAACGAGAAGTCTTTTTACCTGACACGTCACCACCTTGATCTTTAGTATTTAAAGGGTGTCAGGCTACTGTATTTCATGTGGAGAAACATTGGTTTCAAACAAAATATGATTTTTAGTGTTTTACTTTATTCTCCAACCTTTTGAGAGTTCAATCTCTTGTTTTTCAATTCACAAAACATCCCAATCTTTAGTGATTTTTTTTGGAACCCAAGATACAATCTTGCCATCGTTCAACTCTTTGTAGAGAGGATAAACCTATACCGGATTAAGGTCAATATTAGGGAGTGCTGCAGTATTCCTGGGCTGAAGATAGGAATGCGATTCTTATGAGTTCTCTGCGTGTGGATTCATTGTTGACGACTTCGATCAACACCTACGAGTATTCGTAAGTCAAATTGTATTTTCACTGTAATCCGATTGTAAACCGTTACTTTACAAATTATAGTGGAAATAAGAGGTTTTTACCTGTGCGTAGATTTTTTCTTAACTTAGTGTTTCCAACCTTTACATGCTTCTTGCTTTATGATTCCATAGCACTTAGATGAATGTTCTAGGATTAAATTAAAACTTGGGTTTTATTAAATATGATTTTGTTGATACACAATTAAAATTAGTTTATTTGAGAAGTCGCATTTATTTCGCTATAGCGACTCTATCAAATTGGTATCAGAGCGGATATCGCTAATTTATCGTGTTTGATCCCGTTTTTCAAAAATTGTGTTGAAAAATCAGTTTTTGATCCTGTTTTTCTTAAATATGTCTTTTGGAGGATTTGACGACTTTAGATGTCACTTGTCTAACGAAATTATTTGGAAATCTCATTTGAAATCCTCTTTCAAAACTCTAGTTAAAAAGAAAGAATCTGACAAATGTCTTTGTTGTGAGGGGATGGGTCATAGCACAGATGAATGCCCCACCAAAGTTAGGGTGAGTTGTAGTAAACCAGTTGCCTATGTTCTCACCCATAGCGAGTGTGACCCGAGTGAAGAAAATTTATGTGTAAGTAAGCGTGTCTGTCACACCCCAAGCCCAAATCCATTCAAATAATTTATTTTCATAACAATTAAATCATGATCTTCAGTCCATTTGAAATATAATCAACTTATCATTATTTATATGCATAATGAATATAATATTGTTTTTATACCATGACTTAATCAACATCAGAGTCATAATTAGCGATTATAGAATACTATGATTAACTAGTAAAAACATCAAATCAACCCATGCTAACGCAATATATACAATGTGTGAGTCTATCAAAATCTCCAGTGTGACAATGACAAAATCCCATATGTAAGCCCAACTCTCTCTACCGGTGCAATTCTTAAAATCTCCCATTATATGGTATCCTAACTGGCAGTGTACAAACCTGAAGATGTTAAAATATAAACGATAAGCATTAAGCTTAGTGAGGTACTCCTTCCCTGCAATGAATTAACAGTTCTATATCAAATCTTTGGATATAAAAGCCAAATAATCCTTCCCATTGGCAATAACAAATCCTGGAACATAAGTTCTAACAAATCATTGGATCTTTGTCCAATTCCAATCGTGGATCATAAGACCCAAATAAATCCTGGATATTTGAATATCCAAATAAATCCTAAATACCGAAGTATTCAAACCAATCCTGGTTAATTTAATATCTAAACAAATCCTTCTCTTAGAGATATATTTATAACCATTATATCTTTTTCAACTCTATATGTGAAACAATCAGAAGTACACTCACCTTGGAAATTTGACAAGCTTTTCCTTTTCCTTTATCTGGCTCTTGTTCAGTCGGTTCTTCTTCTCTTCCTATCATTCTTAAAATATTAGTATCATCATAAGAATATTAACAATTTAAAGAATAACTTAAACATAACTCAATTCATAAGCATTATATGATTCTATTCAATTCATTCATCATGAATGAAGTCCCATTTAGATTCAAGTTATGATAACTAACATATTCAAATTATAGCCCAAAACTACTTTAATTCTTCTTGGTAATCCAATTCTTATCATATTAGGTTTTCAACACAAAAGATGACACATCATTCCAAGTTTTCTAGAGCAAGATATGCCCATTTCTTTACTACATAGCAAATCCGCCCTATAGGCTCCTCTATCGTTCAGTTATCTTCCAAGAATTTTCATAATTTTTATACATCATAACTTTTTATGAAATTTCACCCAATTTTAGAAAACCTATTGAATAATATAATATTAAAATTTCATAATTTTTAGAGTTCATTTGCCATGTCAAGAAAAACATCAAACATATAGTATGCATATTTACTCTTTTGGGGAAGATTTCATACCCAATTTGAAAACATCACCCAAGATTCATTTCTCAGAATGTTTTCTTCATTTTCGGATATGATATACATATATGCGTCTATTTTAATCTCCAATTTGAATCAATCAATTCCAGTAAGTATACAAAAATATCTAGAAGTTTGAATACACAAGGTTTCTAAACGAAGCAATTTTAAGGGTTTACACATTCAAGTTTGCCTAAACTTGCATCTATCCATAACTACACATCAACACATGGAATTTCAGTAAACAAATGATGATTTCTATCATTTAATTCAGTAATACAAAAAAAATAAACAAGATTTATGGATGGAATTACCTTAAGGGCTTTTACGTAATTTTCTATGAATTTTTCTTCAATTTCTCCTCACACCTTCTTCCTAAACTTCAAAATTCTCTTTCCTTAGGTTAAAACTCTTCCATGGATGAAATATGCTGAAGGAAGAGCTTAATTCAAGGGTTATAAGTCATCACAACATGTGGCGTCATATAAGATAAAATATCATTTAAGGCAAAATGACTACTTTACCCCCTGTTCGTAAAAAGACAATATCGTCTCACTCGGATGTCCATTTGATGCACCGTTTGTTGTGTTACAAACCTAACTCATATATCTACAACTATCTAGCGTATACCTCAAGTCAATTATTATATTATAATGGTCAAAACTAGCTTCCAACATGAACATTCTAACTGAAAACTTCAAAATTTGGTATTTGTAACTAATTCAATATTTCATGCTTTATGAAGGTAGGATTAGACTAAATATAATGACTTAACATTATATATACTAATAAAATATTGCCCATATCAAGTAATCTAATCATGATTTAAACGTAATTTATCATAATTATATTCGAGTTTTCCCAGTGTCCTTTCAAACTGTGTGGCTACTCTTGAGAATAATGATGATACTTTTTCACATAACTCAGCTACTGTTAGAGAATCCCATGAAAGTGAGGGTGATGGAAGTGTAGATGAGCGTAACTTGCAATCGGCTTTCAATGAACTTTATGTTGAATCTTTAAAAATAAAGAAAGATAATTTGAAATTAAAAGCTCAATTGAAAGAGCGTGCTTTAAAAAATAATGATGTGTTAGTTGCAGATCTTAGGGCTCGTGAGAAAGTTTTGAGAGATAAGCTTGAGTACGTCGAGGGAAAGAGAGATACTCTTTGAGGGGTGATGGAGGCTATGAAAAATAAGCTTCTTGAGTTTGAGGATTCTACGTGTTTTCTCGAGTCGTGGATAGGTGAGCTAGAAGATAAATTAAAAGATTCGAGTAAGGTGAAATTTGATTTAAAGTCTAGGTCTGAAAAGCTTGATAAGATTTTAGGCACTGTTGAAATAAAAAAGGATAGGGGTGGGATTGGTTTTGAAAAATATTTTGCACCCATTCCCACACGTGTGAGAGATCTTTCTAGGATTGTTAAGAAAGGGGCACATAAGTTTATTAGGAAAGATCCCCCTAGGAATATTGTGAAAGAGCAACCTAGGATCTTTAGGAGAGTGCCACCTAGGAATGTTACAAGAGGACCGCCTTTAGGTAACATTCATCGCCCGATTTACACTTGTACGCATTGCGGTCAGCAAGTCCATCTTAGGCGTTTCTGTTATAAAATTTTGAATGGACCTAGAAAGTTTAAACAGAGAGTCACACCGATTACTAAAACCCCCGCACCTAATTCCACATCGATTTGGGTTAGGAAATCTGATTTAGAGGCTTATAGTCTAATTGTTCACGATTCTCGTCTTCGTGCACATGACTCACCCCATGTGAGATCTTTTGGTTGATTACATTGGATTTTATTATACATTAGTTATGCGTCTTGATATACTTTTGCTAGTGTTATGACTCATTTTGTTGCAGCTCATATTGACTTATCTATTGACTTTGCTATTTTGCTACTGTTTTGACACTAGTTTGGATATGTCCAGCCCTTCCTGGTACTGTTCTCGGGAAATTTTTACATTGGGCAACACTGTTTAACTTTCTAAGCAAAATTGTGAAAGTATTGTTTTCTCGTTCGAGCGAGATTAAATATTGCGAGAAGCTATCGTTTGAACGGCAAGCCTTCTCGTTCGAATGACATTCAACTTCGTTTGAACGACATATTTGGTTTTCTCCACTTTCACGTCTACGGTATCCTCTATTCATCTTCTTAAGTTTTTGGTACTGCTGGTTGCTTCTGCAATAGTATTAAGCAGTCTTTCCTGGTATTAATGCTTAATTGCTTATACTGCATTGGTTATTTAATCACACCTGCTTTAATTGATGATTATTTGTGTGATTTACAAATTGCTAGTGTAGGATGATTCTCCTGTCGATATTATGCCTATCTCTAGTGTGTGTCATGTTTAGTTTTCTATTTTGATATATTTTTCGAAAAACCAAAAAGATTTTCGTTTTTGAAAATTTTTGGAAAAATATAAAAAGATTTTCATTTTCTTCGAGAAAAATTAAAAAAGTCAAAAAGATTTTTTTATTTTGTTTTGCACCTTATATGAATTGACACTTAGGATGACCGAGTCACAATTCATTCCATTTATCCATGTGATAATTTGATAGTGTTTTGAGACAATATATCATGTCATCCATGTGCTTCACAATGTTTTGAGTCATTGAGATGTTCTCATATGATACTTCCTGGATGTTTGACTCATTATTTTCTTTACTACACACGTGCACGGATTTATTTTATTATTGTACTTGTCTATCACATGTTGGTCGAGTATTTTCATCTCAATCCTGTCCTTAAAATGAACTAAGAGTAATAATTCGAGAGTAATAAATGTAGTTCATGTAAAAATCATTGCCCGTGACGAATTTGTTTAAATTTGAAAAAATGATGAGTGACACGGGAAAGGGCTGCAAGTGAATAACTATCACGTCATGAAAGCCACCGTTTGAAAAGAGCCCACACAAAAAATTAGGGAAATAAAAAGATGAAATATGCCAAAATTTGGGCCAATAAGTTTTCTCTAAGTTGAGAATTTAGTACCTCAGTAGATATAAAAATTACATTATTATATATGAGGGAGTTTGGTTGGAAAGTAATCAAAGGGTTTGCACACCCTTTGAAAAGTTCTTGAAACGGCACTAAACAGTTTTGGACGTTACTGGTGTGAAAATCACTTAGGCTTTGATTTCTTGATTTGATTTAGTCGATATCATGTAAATTCAATAATTTTACACCTAAGGATATTTGTTATGTTTAATCGATAGGAGTACACTTATACATCGTGCACATATGCTTGATTGAGTTTTATTACCTATTGAATTTGTTGACACCCATTCATTCCATATCTATGATTTGGTTGTTTTAATGTTATTCATGGTGTGTTGATTTTTGTAAAATTATTTTTACATTTTTTTATGAAAGTATAGAAAAATTCAATAGTTTGTTTGCTTTGTTTCCCGTGACACCCCAATTTTTTTCATTGTGTTTATTCTTTCCCTGTCTATTTCGGATAAATAAAAAGGGGGAGAACGGATTATGACTTTATGGGGAGAGTTTTTTAATTATGGGGGAGATTTGAGATTTTATATATTTTGATCTGACTTTATGTTTATCTCATTTCAAACTCGATATGTCAAGAATGTATTTGCTTTGTCTCATGTGTGTAGGTACAAAGTTAGAAATTAGTGAATTTCACACCTTGATGAGAAAAGCTTTGAGGTTTGAAGTTTGTTGAAGATTGAAAAAGTTTGAAGCCTTGTCATTTACCTCTTCAGTTTTGGGTTCATGTGAGGGTAGATTTGCATAGGTCATATTTTGATTGATAAGTCGGATATTTTTATTTTTTACTGGCATAGACATATGGGGATATTTGTAAGGACATTTTTGTCCATCACATTTAGTATGTCGTATACCGCTACAAGTTTGTCGAAGCATTGGAAAATGCACATCTACAATCGATGATCCGAATTTCAAAGTCAACTTCAACAATCATGACCAACAAGGACGAACTTGGTAAATCGGTTAAGTTCCATTTACATTTTAAATAAAAAGGTTGGGTTTTTTTACAAAAAATTAAAATATTTTTCCTTTCATGAAAAATGATTTTTGAATTATTTTAAATGGATTTCTATCTTTTCAAAAACATTTTTATCATAAAATCTTTTTAATAACTATTCTCAGATTCGAAAGAATGTTGTTTTCTAAGTCCCGAAATATTTAAAACTCTATAAATCGAATCTAGAGATTTGTGCCTGGTCATTTAAACGAGATCCTATCTCGTTCGAACGATATGTCAGTTTGTTCGAACGACATGTCAGTTCGTTTGAACGGAAGTCTTTTTACCTGACACGTCACCGCCTTGATTTATAGTATTTAAAGGGTGTCCGGCTATTGGATTTCGTGTGGAGAAACACTGGTTCCAAGTAGAATAGGATTTTGAGTGTTTTACTTTATTCTCCAAGAGTTCAATCTCTTGTTTTTCAATTCACAAAACATCCCAATCTTTAGTGAATTGTTTTGGAACCCAAGATACAATCTTGCCATTGTTCAACTCTTTGTAGAGAGGATAAACCTACACCGGACTGAGGTCAATATTAAGGAGTGCTGCGGTATTCCTGGGTTGAAGATAGGAATGCAATTCTTGCGAGTTCTCTGCGTGTGGATTCATTGTTGATGACTGCGATCGACACCTGTGGGTATTCGTAAGTCAAATTGTATTTTCGCTATAATCCGATTGTAAACCATTACTTTACAAATTATAGTGGAAATAAGAGGTTTTTACCCTGTGGGGATTTTTTCCTTAACTTAGTGTTTCCATCCTTTGCATGCTTCTCGCTTTATGATTCCATATCACTTAGATGCATGTTCTAGGATTAAATTAAAACTTGGGTTTTATTAAATATGATTTTTTTGATACATAATTAAAATTGGTTTATTTAGAAAGTCGCATTTATTCCATTGTCGCGGCTCTATCAAAGGACGCGCCTAAGAAAGATGAGGAGAGATTTTATAAGTGTGACGGCAGAGGTCATAAGGCATATGAGTATCCTACTAGGTTGCAACGTCAAGGAAAAGGCAAAGTTGTTCTTAATGCCTCCTTTAGTGATGATAGTGAGATAGAGTCGGTGATTCTGGAGATGAGTCACCGCATGAATGTAACTTCACTGCATTCATGTGAGTACTGACAGTGCACCTCACGACGATGAGGATGATACTTCACAGGGACACCTCGATAGTGTAAGCGATGTGAGTGAGTGGGAGGATGATGCAAGTGTGAGCGAGAGTGATTTACGAGACGCGAGTACACAGATTTATATGTTGATTCTCTTAAAACTAAAAAGAGTAACAAAGCATTAGCTCTTAGGATTATTGCCTTAGAGAGAGATTTGGGAGAGACGAGAGAGAGAGAGTCCTTCATTAGCACTGCCTTAAGAGAGAGAGAGAGACTATTTTCATTGAGAGACAAATAGTTTGCGTGGAGAAAGAAAGTCAGCTTAGTGAAAGAGAGAGAGATATTTAGAGAAAGAGAAAGGGGACTTGACCAAGCAAGTGTCTAGTCTTACGAGTGAGCTCCAGACCTCCATGGACACTCGGAAGAAACTTGAAACCCTTGTAACCCAGCTTACTCATGATCTTGAGATAGCCAGGGAAGTCAAGGTAAAAATAGAGGACAAATCTGGAAAGATGCTCCTTGCCCATGCTTTAGGTTTTGGTGAAAGGAAGGGAATAGTTTATGATGGTTCCCCCAAATCCCATGTGACACCGAAACCAATTCCTGAGTTTACTACGAATCCGTATGTACATCACCAAAAACCTCGGAGAAGAGTTCGGCCAAGAAATGCAAACCAAGGTCGGCCAAAGACTGTGTACTTTTATACCTACTGCAAAAGAAAGGGCTACCTTAGGGAGTTTTGCTATAGTTTGGGTCATACACAACATATATTTCCTCCACCACGTGCCACTAGTAATTTTGTGAGCCTTAGAGAGCAGGTTGAGTTTCTAGTCGTCACTTCTCAGAGTCCAATGGAAGAGTTCCAACGGATTTCTATACCGTCAGCGAACACTTCTAAAATCCCGACTAAAGTCAATAATGACAAGGGCAAACAGAAGGTTACCTCATCTTGGGTACCTAAACACGACGTAAAAGCCCTTGTTGTTTGCTCTTAAAGCATATAATACCTCTCAGTGGTATTTCGATAGTGGGTGATCTAGGCACATGGCAAGTGATGTCTCATTTTTTAACTACCTATAGGATCGCAAGGAAGGTAAAGTCACCTTCGGAGATGGGAGCAAATCTAGCATAGTAGAATGAGTTACAGTAGAGATATCAGGATTTCCTAATCTAGAGGATGTTTTGTACGTCAAAGGTTTGAAATCAAACCTTCTCAGCATTAACCAGTTGTGCGACGCTGACTTTGTAGTAAATTTTGATCGGAACGAGTGCAATGTTTATGATCGAGTCTGTAAACTTTTATTGCAAGGGGTGAGGACATAAGACAATTGCTATGGAATTATGTCCACGTCCTCCTTTCTCTATAACAGCGTCGCGATCACTCCTATGGATCTGTGGCATTAATGTTGAGGTCATGTGAGTTTTAGAGATTTAGACTAATTAGATGAAAAGGACCTAATACGTGGCTTACCTTCATTCAAAAAGCCAACTTTCGCGATTTATGGACCCTATCAGTTGGGAAAGACATTTCGTAGCCCCTATAAGAAGTTGAATTATATCACCACTTCATGAGTGCTTGAATTGATACACATGGATCTTATGGGTCCTACTTGTACTGAGAGTTTAGGTGGTAAGAGGTATATCCTCGTGATGGTAGATGATTTCTCTCATTACTTGATTGCAGGTTTTCTACGAGGGAAATCCGATGTTGTAGAATTTCTTAAGACCAATTATCGTGTCCTGCAAAATCAACACGAGTCACTATCAATAGGATTCGTAGTGACAACGACAATGAGTTTAAGGAAGATAAAGTAGATCTTTACTGTGATAGCCTCGGGATTAAATATGAATTTTTGGCCGTGAAGACTCCTCAGCAAAATGGGATTGTTGAGAGGAAGAATCGGCGATTCAAGAGATGGCTAAATCTATGCTTCTAGGTCATAGAGTTTTTAAGAGATTTTGGGCAGAGGCAATGTCTACCGCATGCCATATGGTGAATAGGGTTTACCGTCGTCCATATACACTTAAGACTCCCTTCAAATTATGGACTGGAAATAAGCCCAACCTTTCATATTTCCGTGTCTTTGGGAGTAAATGCTACATCCTACAGGATAGAGAGCAATTAAGAAAGTTCGACTCCCGGAGTGACGAGGGGATACTGTTAGGATATTCATCGACTAATAGAGCATATTGGGTTTTCAACCTAAGTAGCTCTAAGGTTATGGAGTCAATAAACCTCACCGTGCAAGATGACGAACTGCCGACGTTTGCTGATTCTAACCTTTGTGTGATGATGACGCACTTTCTACTGATGATCCCATTATGCCTCCTACACCCAGGGTGGATCCTATTCCTGATTTAGGGGACACTCTTGCTTAGGTTCGCAAGAGTCATGATCTTACTGCTATTCTAAGAGATCCCAACCTTAGGTTCAAGACTCGTGCTCAGCTAGAGAACGTTGTTATCCATATTTTCTACACGTTCAAAGTAGAGCCCAAGAATTATAAGGAATCACTCAAAGATGAACACTAGATATGCATTATACAAGATGAGTTGCTTCAGTCTAAGAAAGAATGATGTCTGGGAGTTGGTCCCCCAACCTAGTGAGTCAAATGTGATAGGTACCAAGTGGATTTTTAAGAATAAGAAGGATGAGTCTGGTACTATTATCTGAAATAAGGCTAGGTTGGTCGCTCAAGGTTACACACAGATAAAGGGTGTAAAATTTGACAAGAAATTCACTCTTGTTGCGAGGCTTGAGTCCGCCCTCTTACCACTCACCATCGCTTGTCATATGAGCTTCAAGTTATATCAGATGGATGTCAAGAGTGCTTTTCTGAATGGCATTTTACAGGAAGAGGTTTACGTGGAACAACCAAAAGGGTTTGAAGACCCTAAGTACCCTGATGACGTATACTATCTGAGGAAGGACTTGGATGGTCTAAAGCAATGACCCCATGCTTAGTACGAGAGGCTTACTTCCAATCTCTTAGCTCGTGGCTTTAAGAGAGGGGGAGTTCATATGACGTTGTTTATCAGGAGATATGACGATGCTATTTTCGTTACCCAGGTCTATATGGACTACATAGTCTTTGGCCCCACATGCTAGAGGTATTGTGAAGAAATTTGGTCAAGACTCCGCTAAGCACGCACGTACCCCAATGAGTACCTCAACAACGCTTAATAAGGGCACTTCAGGCAAGGACGTAGAGCAAACCTTGTATCTAAGTATAATAGGTAGTCTTCTCTATTTGACTGCTAGTCATCTCGACATAGCCTTTAGTGTTGGAATCTGTGCACGATATCAGGCATCCCCGAAAGAGTCACACTTACTCGCTTTTAAACGTATTATCAAATACGTAAGTGGGACTCTCTCACTTGTCATTTGGTATTCCTTTGATACTATTGACCAATTATCTGCCTATTTGGATGCCGATTGGGCCGGGATGTAGATGGATGTAGGAGCACTTCTGGTGGGTATTTCTTCTTTGGTTCTGCTCTTGTTTCTTGTTTGAGCAAGAAGCATTTGTCCACTGCGGAGGCTGAGTACATAGCCGTCGGGAGTTATTGCACGCAACTTCTATAGATAAAGTAGATGTTACAGGATTATGGGATATCACAGGACACCATGACTATTTACTGTAATAATACGAGTGCGATACACATATCCCGTAATCCAATCCAACATTCGCTCACAAAGCACATTAGGATACGCGAGCACTTTATCCGAGAGTTATTAGAAGAGAAGGTCTTATCCTTGGGTTTTGTGTCTATCAACTTACAGTTAGCTGATATTTTCACGAAGCCTTTAGAATGCCCTTAGATTCGAGAGTCTTAGGAAGTCTTTAGGAATTTGCACAGTTGACTGAGGGATGGTCACCATGTCTAGAGTAGGATGCATTTTTCATGTTCATATCATCTGATTCCTATCTCTAGATTATATCATTTGTATCATTATTTGTTTGTTCTTTATTTATTTTCTGGAAAAAAAAATTGAAAAATCCCAAAAGATTTTATTTATTTATTTTAATTTTTTTTAGAAAAAGTTAAAAAGTTTTTTGCATTTTGTTTACAGAGTTTATGGATGAACACATAAGATAACCATAGTCACAACTTCGTTCCATTTTCCACGTACTGTTTGATAGTGATTTGAGATGCTACATCATTTCATCCATGTGCTTTACATTATTTGGAGCCTTTGAGATGTGATGAGTGATATCCTCTACATGTTTGGCTCCTTATATCCTTTACTGTACACATGCACGGTATTATTTAAGTATTGTACTTGTCTATCACATAATGGCTTGAGTGTTTCCATCTCAATTCTGTTTATACAACGACCAAAATGCGATAAAACTTGACAAGATAGTAGTGCATGTAAAAACCGTTTACGGTGAGGATTTAATTGCATCAAAATATGATGAGTGAATCATGGGAAATGGCCGCGGGAGTTCAAAATTAACTCATCGTGAAAGCCACCATTTGAAAAGAGCCCGAAAAAATGCCAAATCAAATGGGCCAATAAGTTTTAGTTTCATCACCTCAAAAGAAAAATACAATGTTTAATTATTTATGAGGGAGTTTGGATATAAAAAAATGAAAAATGGGTTTCCACGTCCTTGAAAGTCTTAAAAAAGCATTACAACGTTTTGGACGTTATTGGTGTGGAATTCACTTTGAGCTTTTAGCTTTGATTTTTTGATTTGATTGAGTCAATTTCTTTTAATTCCAAAAAAAAATTTACACCTAAGGAAGAAGTTGAGTTCATTTGTTCGGAATATCCAACATCATCCTGCACATATGTTATGGTTGTATGTATTGATTTTCCTGTCTAATATGTTCACGTCCCTACATTTCCTCTATCAACGACTTGGTTGTGTATTTTGTGAGAAAAATTTTGAAAAATTCAAAAAGTGAAAGTTTGATTACCTTATGACATTCTCCATTTGCATTTGCTTTATGTTCTTTAAATTTGTCTATTTGGGGACATCATAAAAAGGGGGAGAACGAATTATGGAGGAATTTTTTTAATTTTTGTTGATTTTATAGTGATTTGCTTGGGCATTAATTGATATTCATTTTTGCTTATCATTATATTTCAAACTGTTGCGCGTCACGAGTATTGTTTCTTGTCTCATGTGTGTAGGTACATAATTGGGAATTATTTTTGCACACCCTGATGATGACAAACAAAGATTGAAGAGTTGGAGACTTGAAGATGTTGAAGTTTGTTTGAAGACATATCATTTAGTATTTCCAATTTTTGGGTTTAATGGTGATATTAAATTTTATGTCATTTAGTTTTCATTTGGGTAGCATAATTCGAATTTTTTATGCATGTACCGGTATAGACATAGGAGGAGCTTTGTAAGGTCAAGATTTTATAAATGTCCGAGTTGGAATCTAGGATTTTTCTGTCTGTCCTAGATCACAATTAGTATATCTGATACCTCTATATTTAGCACGTCAACACGATCATCCACGACGGCCTTCATTCGAATCCACGCATCCATCATCTTTATACGTGCGTCATGCAACATGCAACATTCTCTTCAACCGTTCCCATTACTCCACTCACAATCATGGTAAAGTAATTTATTTGGAGTGTTTATTATTTACTTAAATATTTGGGAAATTTTAAAAGATATTTTTAAAAGGTCTCGAACATTTTTTTTTGGAAGAAGAAATTTTTTTAAGGGTAGAGGCGAAGGGAAAAAATCTCACTGACGTCGTTCGAGCGAGATTGGTTGGTCATTCGCACGACATATCCATCTCGCGCGAAGTCATCCGTGCGATGTGGCTTTACGTTCGAGCGATACCTGTACTTCGTTCGAGCGATGTGCCACCATGATTTTTGTATTTAAAGCAGTGCCCATTCTACACGTTTTCAAGTCTTTTGGCACTGACATTTCTGCATTTATTCTACTCAGAAATAGATTTCATTTTTTTAAGGTTTAATACCTTTTTGATTCACAAATCATTCACAAACATTTGTGTGAATCTTAAACCCTAAATACGATTGTTATACTCATCTTGGAGTAATCTTGTGGAGAATAAGGGTCTTTATCCACTACTGAATTTGGAGTTCTTACAGGACTTCTTACTGACAAATGTCAACGACGACGAACCGACGCCTGCGGGTATTCGTGCGATAAAATTGTATTTTGTTGTGATTGTGAGTCATTACATATTATAGTGAAATAAATGGTTTTGCCCCTTTGGGTATTTTTCGTCATATTGTGATTGACTCTGCATGTTTGCCTTTATATTATTAGTCTATCACAATGAAGTGCTTGTGTTGGTAATTTTTTGGTTAAAAAATTGAACTTAATTAAACAAGTTAATCATTTAATTGTTGGCATACTCTCAAACTTAAAGGTTTATATACAATTGTCCAAATTAGATTACAGACTTAGAAGAGAAGTTAAAAGTTTAAAGACAATGCAAAAATGACTTACTTTAAGTAAAGGCATAAATGAAACTTATAAAATTGACTTTAGTAAAGTCATATATAGTTTGGAAAGAAGTATATTTATGCAATACATATTTAAACATATCCAATAAAGAAGTATGATCGTTTACTAAAGATTTTTCGCACACACTAGGAGTGCAATTTAAACCCAACATCTTTTGTAGAATTGCAAAAAAGTTCACATCATCCTAAAATATGAAGCTCTAAATAAATGTGCATGTCTTGCTCAACAATTCGGTCGAGATAGGAGAAGACATAATTCTAAAAGACCAATATTCCAGTCACTCGATAAACATGTAAATATCTGTCTTCTGACTATAGTACTGCCAGTTGAACTTCAAATGTCGATTTTAGATTTAGAACTAGCATAGTGGGGAAAAAGGGCTACTCGGTATTGACTTCTTTACTAATTTAATGTCAGTACAATGTCTCAAAGTATTAAGTCAAGTACAAACACAATAAACCAAATTGATATTATAGGAGTTTCGCTGTAAAAAAAGAGAAAATGTCTCACCTTGGCAAGTAACATCTCTCAATTCTGATAAAAATTGAATTCTTCCCCACCATAGTGTGGTTTCAAAAGATGTCACTGCTACTATGAATTCTTCCATACCTTGTAACAGTGGTGTTTGGTAGGGGGTCCTCTGTCCTTCTGCTCTTTTGTCTTGTCGAGGATACTTTAAGCAAAGGTCTTTACTCTTTGTAAAATCTAGGAAAAATCAAACACACCTGTTGATGTAAAAAACTAGATCGCTCTAATTATTCAATCACAGATAAATAAATAAGACAAAGACTTTTAAAGTGGTTCGGCTAGGAATAAAGCCTACGTCCACTGTTATGTTATTGCTGAGTGTTTATGGAATTCTTGATTACAAGTTCTCTCAAGAAATTCCCGTCCCTTTGAATGGGATTGATACAAGGTATTTATAGCCTCAAGGCTGTACATGAAAGGTCCAATACATTAAATGATATACATATGAATGGGTAATACATTTAATGCAGCGTGTGCGTCAAGAATCTAATGAATAGTTGAACAGTTGTCCGTCTGATAATTGATGACACGGCCGAGGTGCAGTTCGGACCGCCTTAGTTGCTCGTTGATCAAGAGTTCCTCGGATGGAGTTCCTCGGCATGATAGAGCTCCTCGGTGTATTCTCGTTGCTCGGTACCAACCATGGTTGTTCAGTAAATGATCTTCCTCGCTGTTATTGTGCCACGTAGATCGACACGTGTCTTCATACTATTCGTCCACATCAGCATATTAATTTTGGTATCAACAGAAGCCCCCAATGTTTCATATTTCGAACTTTGAGGAGTATGGGACATTCTTTCTCGGTATATGGTAATATTAAATGACCTTCCTGGGTTTTAGGAGCATTGTATTCAAATTTCCTTCTCATTTCGCAGTTTTCGCCTTTTTTACAAGCGCTTCGATCTTCGTGCAACTTTTGTCTTTTTAGCCGCCGGAAGTTCAGTAGTTTCTTTTTAGTAATCATTTCTTTCGCCGCTTCCCAATGCAAAGTATTTAAACTCCTTTGGTAACCATACCGTCGTCTACACTTTCCATTTTTCTGCATTCAAGTTTTCTATTCTCTTCCTCTCTCTTGTGTGTTCATCATTGTTTCCGTTCGTTGTCAACATATCTCCTTTCTTTCTGTAAGATCTTCTTCCTTTCTTCTGCATCTCTTTTATTCAATATGGTTTATATTGTTGAATCTGCTGAGAAATTTCGTTCTGACTTTTCCATTCCTTCTTGGGTAATTCTAGAGGTTCTTTCTGAGCCTTTAGATTACTTTCGATTGGCTGAGGGACATTGGTTCCCCAGTCTTTTCATTGCTGAATGTGGTTTTTCTTTTCCCCCAAACCCATTATGTCTTGAGTTTTGTCAATATTTTGATCTTGTTCCTGCAAAAATAGCCCCCAATTCATGGAGAATAATTAACGGGGTGCACAAGTTAAATCTAACTCATGGGACTCGTATAGGGATCCCAGAAATCATGTACTGCTATAAATGGGCCACTTTAGATAATGTTTATTATTTAAAAACTAGGTTTTTAAATAGAGCCCTTGTAGTTAACCTCCCTGATTCAAATAGAGATTATTTTGAGCATGGGTTGGTCATAAAAAATTGGCAACACGCGCCTTTATCTGGGAATGAAGTATACAATGGTCCCAGATGCCCCCCATACGGCAATGGGATAGGTTTATTTTTCATTTTTATTTTACTTATGAAATTGCGTTTTCATCATGTTTGACAAAATGTATGACTGAGATTTATGTATTTATTTGCAGTTGATAGTAAAAGAAAAACTCCAAAAGAGTCGGAAGTGAATATCAAGCATTTAAAACTTATCTGGAATTTGCACAAGACTATTGCAGACGAGCATATTAGGTCTGCATCATATTTTCTGCAGTATAAGAGCTACACAACCTCTTATACTGCTCGCCCTGTTGAACCAGCCTCAACACCAGAAAGTTCATCTTCAGATTCTCATATTCCCCTATCTCAGAGAATGGGCAAGAAAAGAGCTCCTCCTGCTCTATTTGGTGAAATTTCTTCTGCTGTTGGAGCAAAGAAAAGCAAAATTGATGTCCCAGAGGGGACTAAAAAAATAGATGTTAGTTCCTCCAAAGTTGCCGAGAAGCCCCCAGTGGCCCCGAGCAAGAAAAGTGCTAGTGCTGATGTAATTACAATATCTCCGACCAAGACTTGTTCCTTGGTTGATGCTGCTGACCCTCCTTTGAAGAGATTGAGGAAATCATCTTCGGTTAATCTTGCTGGAACTGCATCTTCTCTACCCGCTGGTGGTAGTAGTGTTTCAAAAATCCTTCTTCCGAGTTCTTCAACGAGCTCAGTTATACCTGAGGTTCTCGGGGTTGATGAAAAGATTCCTAGGGATACACTGACATCCTTAGCTGCTCGCCATCTTTCTTCAGTAAATTTCTCATACCTTTGGTCTTTCTTTCTTTTTCTTGATTTCTTGCATTTGTATTGACTCTATTGTTTTTCTTATCTTTCAGCTGGTGAACTGTTTCAATACCATCGTGAAGAAAGATCAAGCTATTAAAGCTTCTAGTTCCTCGTCCGATGTTGACGATGCCCTCTTGGGTTTAGCCCAATCTGTGAAAGAATCTCGCCAGCAGTACGTCGAGGAGAAAACTGCCTGGGAGAAAAAATTGTCTGCAGCCGAGGCTGACAAGATGAAGATGGCTGAAACCTCCAAGAATTTGGAGGAGAAGGTGAAAAGATTAGAGGTCAATCAGCAAAGGTGCGATGACCAACTGAAGAAGGCAGAAGAAGAACTGTCTATCCTGCGAGACATCAAAATCCAGAAAGAACAATTGGATGTCAAACTCTCCTCGGAGAAGTTGAAAAGAAAAGTTGCAGTTAGGAAACATTTCAGTGCTGGTTGGGAGAAAGGATGGGATAAAGGGATTGCTGCTATGACATCTCAAGTCAAATATGGGGAGTTGAAATACTTCTATGATGGTTGGGTAGCTGCTCTACAAGAGCTAAAAATCCAAGACGATTCTGAGCTATTCCAAAGGCATCTCCCTGGTCCTCCTCCACCAATTGTGGAAGAAGAAGAAGATGAACCTGCTTCAGATGAATCTTCCATGGCTGTGGATGTCCCAATCTCTGCTTCTCAACCCTCTGTCATTGAGGATATTTCTTCTATGCCTCCTCCTGCCGAGAAGATTTCTGCCGATCAAGCTGTTGTTATCACCGAGCAACCGAGCTCCTCGTCCCAGCCTCCCGAGAAAGTCTTGGGAGACAAGGAAAAGGTGTGAAGTTGTTCGGTATCATTTCTATCTTTGATCATTTGTAATCGAACAATGTAATCCTTTTATGATCTAATAAAATACTTCTTTACTCATCGCTGTTATTGATGATTCTTTGTTGATTGTTGTCTTTTTCTTGTCTTTAGTTTGTTGCTAGAATGGAACTAATCTCTTCTCATGATACCGAGCTGATGCAGCAATGTCACCAATACTATAGGGCTGGTCATACAAACCTTAGTTCTTCTGAAATTGATGACATTCTTGGTCATGATGCTTCAGAACAGGCGACTGAGGCTTATCGGTACTTGAAAGATTTACTCGACCGAGCTGTAGCTAACAATGTCGCTTATTATGACTTGATTGAAGAGCTGCATTGTTCCTTAGAGGATCTCCAAGGCCAGCACAATGAATCGATGGCTTCATTACACGAGGAATATGAAAATAGATATCAACAACTTTCCTCTGATACAGGTCATAAAAAGATTATTGCTGCATATGACATTAGGGAAAGGACCCTAAAAGGTGAAGTTGAAGCCTGCCGACAAATTGCCGAGATCCTGGAACAAGAAAATAATAGTCTGCAGAAAAGATTGGCTCAATATGAATCCGTTGCCTCCTCTTCCACTGCATTAGTACCAGTTACTGATGAAGGTTTTTCGTTTCTAGAGGTTGAAAACGCCAAACTAAGGCAAGAGTTGGATGACTTGAAAAAGTCTATTATTCCTGTGACTGCTCGGGGACGAGGAAGGAGTTCTCGGGGACGAGGAAGAATCGTCGAGGAGCAAAGTTCTCCAGTTGCTTCTCGGAGCCGATCAAGAGTTCTTAGCCGTAGTGTTGAAGAATCTCGCACCCAATCTACTCTGGAAACTCAAGCATTCCAACTGAATGTTAAGGATCGTGCTCTGTCTGATTTGTCTAAGAAAAATTTATCTTTAGAGGATCAATTAGCTGCGATGAAGTCTGATCTGAATAATAAAGATGCTCTTATCAAGAACTTTCTCGAGCAAGTAGATAGATTAACTTTCCAATTCCATAAACAGCCTCGGGAGTTCTGGAATGCAGGCTATAATGAAGCTCTTTATCATTTGGATGCTCGCATTGAAAATGCTAATAACGAAGGTTATAAGCAGGGATGGTTGAACGCCCTGGGTGTATTAAAATTGGAACGAGGTCATTATTTATGGGATTATCATGCTCCTGGATTGCTAGACTTTCCTGTTCCTCCCTATAAATTGGATATGGCATGGATTCCTGCTCGTTCCATTCCTCGGAGTTTGATCTCTAAATATCTTGGTGATTATAACCTTCATTCTCAAGTTGAAGTATCTCGTCCTGAGCACCTGTTGGACACTCCTACAATAATGAATGTCAGAATGCTGAAGGACATGAACTTTATTAATTCTCCTCTTTGTCTAGAGGATCCTCCTGCCGGCGAGGAACCTGTCTCAAAGGACAAAGGAAAGAAACCAATAGAGTAGGAATCTTTAATGTAATAGTTAGCACATACATGTAACATGTAATACATTTTTATCTTAATGAAAGAATTTCATTTTCTGTTTTGCCAATAGCTATTTTTCTGTTTGCAAATTATATGGTTCATCAATCAACTTAGAATTTATAACAAGCATAAATTGTTCAAAATTGTTTCCAACCAACCACAGTTGATGGGTTTCTATCCCCGACCAGCCATACTTGGTTCAATTTTAAAATATAAACATGTGTCCGACGAACTAAGGTCAATACTTTTGTCCTCGTCGACCAACTACAGTTAGTGGGTTTTTATCCCCGACCAACCATACTTGGTACAGTTTGGAATATTTTGTTCTTCAAAGAACTTTTTGTAATAATGTTACCTCCCGACCAACATAAGCTGTAATGCTAGAGTATATAAAGTCTTACCAACCGTAGTTGATCATGCTGGTATACACCTCGTAATCAAAGGAGTAGTAGGGTTCTTTCGAACTTTTTGGCTCCTTGGAGCATGTCCTCCTAACCAAAGGAGGTTGGCTACTTATAGCACTTTTGCTCCGTAGAGCGCTCCGTAGAGCTTATCCTCCTAACCAAAGGAGGTTGGCTACTTATAGCACTTTTGCTCCGTAGAGCGCTCCGTAGAGCTTATCCTCCTAACCAAAGGAGGTTGGCTACTTATAGCACTTTTGCTCCGTAGAGCGCTCCGTAGAGCTTATCCTCCTAACCAAAGGAGGTTGGCTACTTATAGCTCTTTTGCTCCGTAGAGCTTGGCTCCGTAGAGCAGTCTTCTTCTTGTTATCAAGCAGTGTAGTGTTCAACACTAATATTCCCCGAAAAACTTTCAACAGAAAGAAAATGGTGAACCATCCTCGCTTTATTCATAATGAAGGAAATACTTTACATTTTACATTACTGATAATACTTTCGCAGGTGTTCAGCATTCCATGCATTCTGAAATTCTTCTCCTTCTAGAGTTGCTATTCTGTAGGTTCCAGGTCGAACAACCTCTGTAACTCGGTAAGGTCCATGCCAGTTTGCTTCCAGTTTATTCTGTTTCTGAATGACTTTCTTCAGCACATAATCACCCTCCTTCAAATCGCATTTCTTCACCCTTTTGTTGTAGAATAGAGCTGTTCGTTGTTGATAAGCAGCATTCCTAATGGCTGCCTCTTCTCTTACTTCTTCGAGCATATCCAAATCCATTCTTCTCATCAAGTCACTGATCGGAGAGTTGAAATTCAGCACTCTATGTGTTGGGAGACCCAACTCGGCCGGTATCACAGCCTCACTTCCAAATGCTAGCATATATGGTGATTCTCCAGTTGCTGCTCGGGGAGTTATTCGGTAGGCCCATAATACTGATTGGAGCTCATTAATCCAATTTGCTTTAGCTTCACTTAGCCTCTTTTTCAACCCATTTAGTAATGTTCTGTTCGTCACTTCAGTCTGTCCATTGCTTTGGGGATGGCCTGGTGCTGAATGAAACTTCAAAACGTTCGACTGATGACAATAGGCAGCAAATTCTTCATTATCGAATTGTGTTCCATGATCTGTGATGAAAGCATGAGGGAGACCATATCGACAAATGATATTCTTCCATACAAACTGGTATACCTTCTCGTACGTCATATTGATAAGAGGCTCAGCTTCCACCCACTTAGTAAAATAGTCCACTGCAACTACGAGATACTTGAATCTTCCTCGGGTGGTCGGCAGTGGTCCAACCAAATCAATTCCCCACATGGAAAATGGCCAAGGGGAAGTTATTGGTGTTAGCAATGCTTGTGGAGTTCGTCGGATGGAGGAAAAACGTTGGCACTTGTCACATTTCTTGGCATAGGTTATACAATCAGCCCTCATTGTCGGCCAGTAATATCCCTGTGTCATCACTCTTTGTAAAAGTGTTCGACCTGCTACATGAGCTCCACAAGATCCTTCATGGATTTCTTCAATCAATTCTTTCACCTCGGTGGGATGTACACATCTCTGCAAACCTGCCATAATTCCTCGTCTATACAAAATACCATTAGTTAATACATACCGAGCAGCTTTATACTTCAGTTTCTTGGCAGCGAGTTTGTCCTCCGGCAATTCACCCTCTTCAACATATTTCCTGATTGGATCCATCCAAGATGGTCCTAAATCAAGGGTAATCACATTCGTTGTCAGATCTTCATCTATGCTCCGACCTTCTAATACTTCAATCGGTATGGTTCTTCGTATCTCGGTACGAGTAGCTGATGCTAGTCGGGCCAGTGCGTCTGCTTGTACATTCTCCATTCTCGGTATTCTCACCAATTGAATGGCATCAAATTCTGTCAACAATTTCATCACCTTTGCATGATATTTGATCATTAAGTCTCCTTTAACCGCATATATTCCCATCATCTGATTCACAATTAATTGAGAATCACTGAATACCATCACTTGTTGTGCTTCCATAGTTTTTGCTAGATTAAGACCTGCTATCATGGCCTCATACTCCGCTTCATTGTTAGAGGCTTTGAATTGGAATCGCAAAGCATATTCCATGTCAATCTCGTCTGGAGTGATCAAAACAATTCCTGCTCCACAACCAGCTGTGCAGGATGATCCGTCTACATATAATCTCCATGTAGGTATTTCGTCTTCAAATTTCTTATCTGTCAGAGTTCCTCGATAAAATATCTGCTGTTTTCTTCCATCATCCCCCGGTATCTTTCGCTCCTCGTCAGTCATCTGCTCGTACCCTTTTACCAACCGTGGTTGGTCTGAGTTTGAATATAATGATTTCTCTACATCCACAAGTCCTTTTACCAACCTTGGCTGGTTTGGACCTATTTCTGCTGATCCTGTATCGTCCACAGGTAGGTCAGCAAATGTTTCTGTTGATCCTGTATCGTCCACAGGTAGATCAGCAGATGTTTCTGTTGATCCTGTATCGTCCACAGGTAGATCAGCAGGCACCTTTTGCTCCTCGGGGGTATCAGGGTATGTGAACTCTGCTATAAAATCTGCTACAGCTTGCCCCTTGAATGATGATCTGGGCTCATACACAATATCATATTCACCAAGTTCTACTGCCCAGTACATCAGTCTCCCTGATTTTTCTGGCTTATGGAGGGCTTGTCTTAATGGCATATCAGTATAAACGATGATGGTATGGGTTTGGAAATATGGCCTCATTCTTCTACTTGCTTCAATTAGTGCCAATGCCAATTTTTCTAGCTTTGGGTACCTGATTTCTGCACCTCGGAAAGCCTTACTTGTGTAATAAATTGGCTTCTGGACTCCATTCTCCAATCTGATCAACGCTGAACTGACTGCGTTCTCTGATACTGCCAAATACAAATACAACTTTTCTCCTGTTATTGGTCTGGACAACAGTGGAGGTGCTCCCAAGTATTTCTTCAAGTCTTGAAAAGCTTTTTCACATTCCTCATTCCATTCAAAGGTTTTTCGAAGTGTTTTGAAGAATGGTATGCATTTATCAGTTGCTCGAGATACAAATCTGTTGAGCGCTGCAACTCGTCCGGTAAGACTCTGCACTTCTTTCTTCGTCGTCGGAGATCGCAGCCCTAGAAGAGCTTTGATCTTATCTGGATTTGCCTCAATACCTCGCTGATTGACGATGTATCCGAGGAACATTCCTTCTCGTACTCCAAAGGTGCACTTCGTCGGGTTAAGCTTCATTTGGTATTTATCCAATTGATCAAAAGTTTGACTCAAGTCAACCAAATGATCAGCAGCTTTCTTGCTTTTAGTGAGCATGTCATCGACATAGACCTCCATGTTGCGGCTGATTTGTTCGGTAAAAACCTTGTTCATCAATCGCTGATATGTTGCACCTGCATTTTTTAAACCAAAAGGCATAACATTATAACAATAAGTTCCCCTAGGGGTAATAAAAGAAGTACTTTCCCTGTCTTCAGGTTTCATTTTGATCTGGTTGTAGCCAGAGTAAGCATCCATGAAGCTGAGTAGCTCGTGTCCCGAGGTAGCATCCACCAGTTGATCAATTCTGGGCAATGGAAAATGATCCTTGGGGCATGCCTTATTGAGATCGGTGAAATCGACACACATTCTCCATTTGTTGTTTTTCTTCTTTACCATCACCACATTAGCCAACCAATCTGGATATTTTACATCTTCAATGAATTGGGCTTTCTGGAGTTTCTCGACTTCCTCTTGTATGGCTTGATTCTTCTCGGGACTAAACACCCTTCTTCTCTGCTTTACAGGTTTAATCTCCTTATTCACATTGAGTTCATGACATAAGAAGTTTGGATCTATTCCTGGCATGTCTTCATGACTCCAAGCAAAAGTATTTTTCCTATTCTTCAAGAAAGTTATCAACTCCTCTTTTATTGAAATATCCAACGATGAACCTATCTGGGTTATTCGTTCAGGATGTTCGTCGTCCAGAATAACATTTTCTGTAGATTCTACCACTTGTCCTTTCACAAGTTGGGACTCATCTCTAGGATCAAGAGTTTCAATTTCTGTACATTCATCCACTTGATAAGTAGTAGTCTTTTTCATCGATCCTTCTAGTTCTTCTTGCTCGGCCGACGAATAATAGCATTCCCGAGCTACTTTTTGATCACCTTTCACCACTCCAACTCCAAAATTTGTTGGGAATTTCAAACATTGATGTACTGTAGAAGGAACGGCTTCGAACTTCTTCAATCCAACTCTTCCCATGATGATGTTGTAGGCCGAATGCACATTCTTATCCATCACAAAGAATCGTATTCTTTCTATTCGACAAACAGGCCAGGTTCCAATGAATATATCCAACTTGATCGTCCCAAGTGGAAAAACTTTCTCGCCAGCAAAACCCAGAAGGGGTCTGTGATAAGGTTCCAATTGAGATAATTTCAAATTCAGGCTATCAAAGCATGAATAGTACATGATGTCTGCCGAACTACCATTGTCTACCAACACCCTTGAAATGATCACGTCCTTCATTCTCATTTTGATCACCAAAGGATCATCATGAGGGTAAAGAACACCTGCCAGGTCGTTTTTTGAAAAACCAATTACTAGCTTCTCTTTGTTTACCTTCCTCGGACGATCATCTTCGGCCAGGTTTATTCGCTGAATATATGAGCAAGCTTGAGCCTCTCCGAGATAAGCTTTTCTTTCTGCAGTAAGGTCTCCTCCTCCTGCATCTCCCCCTGTAATAACGTTACAATGAAATGATCCAAAACGTATGGAAAATACCTCTCGTTCAGGTTTTCTTGGCTTCTTGGGAAGATCGGGGTCATCATCTGGATCCTCTTCATGGTCCCTCCTCTTTTTCTCCTCTGCACGACGAGGAGATCTAGATCTCTTTCTAATTCTGTCCTCATTTGTCCTCTCACCTCTGCGATCTACATACTTTGATAATTTTCCTCTTCGAATGAGTGTTTCAATCTCGTTCTGAAGGGCTATACAATTTTTGGTCATATGGCCATGATCTTTGTGAAACTCGCAATATTTGGTTTTATTCCTCATGTCTGGATCTGTCTTCAGTTTCTCTGGCCATTTGATTTCCTCGTTATTCCTGATCTCTTCTAAAACATGATTAATACCCATTTTCAATGGAGTATAATTATCATACTTCTTTAGGGCTTCCAACTTTATCCTGTTATTCCTGGAATGTTTGTCACCACCATTACCTTTCTGATCTTTCTTCTTAGAGTTGTCGACCTCCACTTTAACTTCTTTATCCATATTCTTCTTCGCAGTCATAGCCTCCTCGGCATTCATGATTTTTGCCGCCTTTGCCATCAATTCCGACATATTTTTAGGTGGATCTTTGGCCAGAGTATAGTATAGCTTGTTAGGCAGCAAACCACTCATCAAAGCAGTGATTGCTGTCTTTTCTTCATAATCTATGACTTCCAACTTTTCGTTATTGAAACGAGTTATGTAATCTCTAGTACTTTCTCCTGATTTTTGTCTAACACTTAGCAAATGTGCTACTCGCTTTACCGGCTTTGCTCCAAAACAAAAATTGCCAATAAATAGCTCGGCTAACTGAACAAAAGTTGAAATCTTACCCCGAGGAAGATTATTGTACCATATCTGTGCAGATCCGGTAAGAGTTCCCGAGAATGCTCTACACCTCATCTCGTCGGGGACAGCGTAGATATCTGCAGCAGCTTGGTATTGTTCTATATGAAGTACGGGATCCGTCTTTCCATCGTACTTGGGGGTCACTACAGGTGCTTTGAATTTCGACGGTGTAGGGAAATCCACAATAGCTTGCACAAAAGGTGTCCCTTGAACAAAAGTTCTCTGTAAGGGGTTCCTTGCCTTAGCTATTTCTCCCAGTCTATCCTCCAATCGTTGAATGGAACCTTTCCATGCTTCATTCCCTTCCTCGGGCCGCTTAGTCCGAGCAACTGATTGCTCTGACGTAGCTTCCTGAGATTTATCTCGACGAGTAATTGGTCGTGATTGTGCAGATCCTTCTCTCAAACCTGGTGGTGGTCGAAAACTTCCTGATGGAGCCCTAGGTGGACTCATGTTCCTCCTTGGTCCTAACCGACTGAAAGGAGACACCCTTCTTAATCTTTCTAAAGCGCTAGTTCTCTCCGGAGAAAGAGAGATATGTTGATCTGTATCCGTAGCCCGTATTGATGAAGTTCGCCCAGGTTGATAAGAAGAATCATTGGATTCCCCATTGCGATATGACCCAATACGTCTGGATCGTGATTGCCCATGATCAGTCCTTTGCCCTGAATGAGTAGGTACACCGCCTTGAAGAGTTTGAAGGAGTTGCCTCATAGATTCTTGCATGGCGGTTTGTCCCTGAGCCAGATTCATCATAATTCCGGCTAGATCTGGAGATGCAGATGGATTTGGAAGATTTCCAGTATTTCCAGCATTTCGATTACTGGATTCTGGATTATCTGCCATTGGTGATAAATGATTTTTATGAAAAACGATAACAACAGTCGTTTCCCACAGACGGCGCCAATCTGTTGATGTAAAAAACTAGATCGCTCTAATTATTCAATCACAGATAAATAAATAAGACAAAGACTTTTAAAGTGGTTCGGCTAGGAATAAAGCCTACGTCCACTGTTATGTTATTGCTGAGTGTTTGTGGAATTCTTGATTACAAGTTCTCTCAAGAAATTCCCGTCCCTTTGAATGGGATTGATACAAGGTATTTAT
Organism: Sambucus nigra; assembly: GCA_949130495.1. Classification (NCBI taxonomy): domain Eukaryota; kingdom Viridiplantae; phylum Streptophyta; class Magnoliopsida; order Dipsacales; family Adoxaceae; genus Sambucus; species Sambucus nigra. The sequence goes on from OX422207.1 coordinate 602,368,491, forward strand.
AGCCTCAAGGCTGTACATGAAAGGTCCAATACATTAAATGATATACATATGAATGGGTAATACATTTAATGCAGCGTGTGTGTCAAGAATCTAATGAATAGTTGAACAGTTGTCCGTCTGATAATTGATGACACGGCCGAGGTGCAGTTCGGACCGCCTTAGTTGCTCGTTGATCAAGAGTTCCTCGGATGGAGTTCCTCGGCATGATAGAGCTCCTCGGTGTATTCTCGTTGCTCGGTACCAACCATGGTTGTTCAGTAAATGATCTTCCTCGCTGTTATTGTGCCACGTAGATCGACACGTGTCTTCATACTATTCGTCCACATCAGCATATTAATTTTGGTATCAACAACACCTGTTAACCTAGATGTTGTACCCCTATATCCCATTCTCTATAGAAAAATCAAATACACTTGTTAACCTAAATACACTACAACAATGCTAAGCTATATTAAAGTAACATATTAATAAGAAATCTAACATTAGAATCAATCTCCAACCATATTAGTCCAGTATTATAGAATACAAAACAGACATTAGAATGCAATGCAATGTTAATGATAGTGAGATGAAACTATATAAAAATTGCAAAATATGAAAAGGGTATTAATACAGAACCATCCATGAGACTTTTTTAATCACAAGGCATGAGTAAAGTGAACTTTAAAAGCAACACCAAACATTTATTTTATTGAGTTTTATTTAAGAATTTTAAAAGGTGACTCAAACAGGGGAAAGTACTTCGAACTGTGTTTATAATACATTAACTTTTGTAAAAAGAACAAAAATAAATATGGAAAAATGAATGATCTCATTAACTTCTTTATACTGTTAATGAGATCATACCTGTTAACGAGGGAAAATGAGTTGGAAAATGAAACAAAACTAATCTAGGGTAAATCGAAATGAGATCATACCAGTTAATAATGATAAGATTTTATAGTAATATCCATTTTTCTTCTGAGTTTATCTACATAAATATTAGAAAGAAAGAAATTGGAATGTTGAAACAATACCCAAATATATATTGCATCACCAAACATACATAAAATTGCACAATATCTATATCAAACATCAATGATAATGAAAATATAAACTAAAGACATAAATAAAATCATATTGGGATATCAACACATCAACAATAATAAAACACCCTTGAATGCCCTAAAAAAGTAATAAAGATGCAAAGCAATCTAATGATAAACCCTAACTTTAAAGATAAACCTTTGAAAAATGCAAATCTAAAGGGTATGTATCTACCGAAATCTAATGATAAAAAATGCAAATCTAACATTGCCCAAAATGCATCGTAACAATACCCAAAGCTAATAATAGACCAACCTAAGAATACCCAAAATGTAAAGTAATCCATTTTAACTTTAAGGATAAACAAAAATGGGTATGTATCCACCCAAAATCCAAGCCTTTGAAATACCAAAACAAACACAATGATAAGCCCTAGAGTTTTGAAAAGAGAGTACCTTCTTGGACGATACAAAGATGTGAGAGATGGAGAGCTTCTGTGGACGGTGGGTGAGTAAGAGAGAGAGAATGGGGGCGACGGGTGTGAGAGATATCGGGAAAGAAAAAGGGGATTGTGTGGGTAAAATTGTAGTGTGTTACCAAAAAACCCAAATATTTGAATTAAAATGTAAGTTTGATAAGTAAAAAATGAGGGAAAAACAAAATAATTGAGGGGTGGATTTGTAAAAACGAAAGATATATATATATATATATATATATATATATATATATATATATATATATATATATATAAGCACTCACTTATGTGGTGTATTTTTTTAAATTTTAATTTATTAGGGAACTTTATGGCTAAATTTATTTGCGTTACGAAACTGCCTTCCCATTTAACACAGATGGCATAAACATATATGTTATGCAATGTGGTTTAAATGCCATAGACTTATAAGGGTTGAGTAGATAAACTATTTCAATGAATTAGCTCATTAAACGTGGTTAATTATGAATGCCCCACAACCATGTACTTGAATTTCATACTCCACCATGGAAATGTTTTCTAAAATTTGTACCTTATTTTCTTAATTTGTGTCCGGGAAGCCTCTTAGGTGTTAATCTTTATAGTAGAAAATCAAGAATTTTTGGAGTGTTGGACACTCTTTTCTTAATAAATCATATTTATGCAATAAAAAAATTAATTCAATCGAAAAACTTACATGCAAATAAGATGATCGCGTGGAGTGTTCGACACTCTCTCCTTAAGATAAAATTCACTCCCATTATGGAGCTTACGACAATGAACAATGAGCGTCTGCCTTCCAAGATAAAAAAAATTCCACACGCGTAAGAAGCACTTCAATGTACGCGCCCCACGAACCAATTAAGTTTGATACTCTCTCCGACTCGATCAGGAATGAAAAGTACTAAAAAATATTTTTTCTATATTTTTCAAATTTAAAACATATCTTGTATTTATAGAATACAAAGTATTCTTCCAATCATAACTAATGGTGAACAGTCACGACCTTTAGGGACGATTCTGAAAAACAATCACTATATAGGGAACAATCACAACCTTTAACAATAATTCTGAAAAATTCATCCCAGAAAAATAAATAAAATTCCCAATAATTTTCATACACAAATGGGACACTTTAAAATCAAATTTCTTCACCATATGTCTGTTTTTAACAAATGAAAATACCATGTGACTCGTCTTGCTATAAAGAACTCATACGTACTTGGCCTCACCACATTTAATTTGTGGGTCTTGCGTTTATAGTGGCTCAAAGTTGACCAATATATTAATTTGGTCATAATATTAATTTTTGTAAAAACACAATATTTTCTGAAGAATCAAATGAACATGAAGAAAAATTAAAGAGAGTGTCAGTATAAAAGAGATGCATCGGTAAAGATATCTTTTGGACTTGAATCTTTCCTAGTGAGAGATTATAGGGTTTACTCGCTAATCAAAGAACGCGATTTCATGAATTGATCAAACTGTTTGTGCAAATCGAGAAAATAGAATTCACAAAGTCTGAACATTCTTTGTTCTCATTGTTGTAACCGTTTTGGCCTTGGACACTTCCTGGTTTCGTGAATGTGTTAGAGAATTTAACAATGTAACCATTAGTTATTCTCATATAAGTGGCCCCTTCTCACTTACATATGTGATTCCTATAAAGAGTGTCGTCCTAATACTCACTTGACTTATATGTTCAGGTTATATAAATCGTTAAAAATAAAATTTATCTTGTTACACGAGGTAGATAGTACATTGACTCATCCTAGGACTAGGAGGAAAATTTTGTTTTTGTAACAATCCACTCTAAATATACTTTAAACGTGCCCTTAGTCCCTAGAATAAAGAAAAATTCCAAATAAACCCTAAACTTTTATTAAATTATCAAAATGCCCCTAAAGGAAAAATTAGGTTAACTTACACTCTTCTACATCAATTGAACCCCAAATTTCACCCAAAGTTTAATCATATGACTTATATTTCTAGGAACATCAAGAACCAACCATTAGGTTTCAATAAATTGCACATAAGCTCCTAAACTTTCATGAAATGACTAAGAGGCCCTAAAACATATTCAAAAACTATCCAAAGACCCAAACTAAACCCTAAATTAGTTATCCTTTCCCCCTGATGACATGGCATTAGCTGGACTACCAGCATGCATTGTACCATGTGGGGTACCCATGCAACCCATTTACCATACACATAACCCTTGGTGAAACTTGTGCCATTTTATCCCCATCTTCACCTCCAAAAACACCAATTAACTCCTCCATCCATCACCTCAGTAAAAACTCATCCCAACTGAGAGCTTTTCCAATGTAAATGTCACACCCCAAACCCAATATCCATACTAATCATTTGTTATTGGAATAATTAGATCATAATCTTGAGCCCTTTGGAAATAAGATTCATTCATCAATATTTTCCTACATAATGTGCATAATTAACATAATTTTATTCTTATACCATAAAATTCAATGTCAGAGTCATAATTAGGCGGACATACAATACTGTGATTAACTATGATCAAATCAATCCATACTAAATCAATATATACAATGTGTGAGTATATTAAAATCTTCAGTGTGACAACGATAAAATCCCCATTTTAAACCCCAGCTCTCTCCAACGGTGCAACTCTCAAAGTTACCGGTCATATGGTATCCTAGCTGGCAGCGTACGAACCTGAAATTGTTAAAATATAAACCGCAAGCATTAATCTTAGTGACGTACTCCTTCCCTGCAACGGAATAATAATTCTATATCAAATATGTGGATATAAAATCCGAACAATCCTGCCCATTGGCAATAACAAATCATGGATCATAAGATCCAAATAATTATGCCCATTGGCAATCATAAGATCCAAATAATTCTGCCCATTGGCGATAACAAATCCTGGATCATAAGACCCAAACACATCCTGAATATTTTAATATCCAAACAAATCCTGAATACCGAAGTATTCAAACCAATCCTTGATCATGAGACCCAAACAAATCATGGATATTTTAATATCCAAACAAATCCTGAATACCAAAGTATTCAAACAAATCCTGCTCTTAGAGATATATTCATATTTATATATGAAACAAATCATAAGTACACTCACCTCGACAGTTTAACTGGCTTTTTTCCTTGCCTTTATCCGGTATTTGTTCAATCAGCTCTTCTTCCCTTCCCATCATTCTTTCAATATTAGTATCATCATAACAATATCAATAATCTGAAGAATGATTTAAACATAATTCAAACTATGGGCATCACATGATTCCATTCAACTCATTTATCACAAGTGAAGTTCCACCCAAATCCATGTTAATATATTTAACATATCTAAATCATAGACCAAATATAAATTAATTTATTCTTGGTAATTCAATCCTTGTATTATTAGTATTCCAATACAAAAGACGGTACATCATTTCAAGTCTCATAGAGCAAGATATGCTTATTTCTTTACCACATAACAAATCTGCCATATAGGCTCTTTTATCGTTCATTCAACTTCTAGGAATTTTCATAATTTTTATACATCATCAATTTCTATGATATTTTACACAACATCAGTAAAAATATTGAACAATACAAAATTAAAGTTTCGTAATTTTTAAGGTTCGTTTTCTATGTCAAGCAAAACATCGAACACATGGCAGGCATATTTTCACCCTTAGGGCAGATTTCATACCCGAACTTCAAACTCTCACCAAAGACTCATTTATTGGTATTTTCACATAATTTTCGGATATGTAATACATATATGAGTCTAGGTTAATCTACAATTTGAATAAATCAATTCCAGTAAGTATAGAGAAATATATGGAAGTTTGAATAAACAAGGTTCCTAAACAAAACAATCTCAAGGCTTTACACATTCAAGTTTACTTAAACTTGCATCTATCCATAAGTACATATCAAGACATGGAATTTCAGTAAAAAAATGATTATTTTAATCATTTAAATAAGTAATACAAAAAAATAAACAAGATTTATGGATGGAAATACCTTAGGGGATTTTACGTAATTTTTCTATGAATTTTTCTTCAATTTCTCCTCACACTTTCTTCCTAAACTTCAAAACTCTCTTTCTTTAAGCTTCAGATGTCTCATGGCTGAGTTTCGATGAATAAGGAGGTAATTCTAAGGGTTTGAAGTCGTCCAAAGCCACCACCCTTCCCAACCAATCAAAATATAACATGTGGCATTATATAAAACAAAATATCATTTAAAGCTAAATGACTACTTTACCCCCTGTTCGTAAAAAGACAATATCTTCCCACTCGGATGTCCGTTCGATGAACCGTTTGTTTTGATATAAACCTAAATCATATATCTACAAATATCTAGTTTACACCTCAAGTTAATTGTTATGTCATAAAGGTCAAAACTAGCCTCCAACAGGAACATTCCTACCGAAAACTTTAAAATTTCACATTTGTAACTAATTCGATATTTCAAGCTTTATGAAGGTAGGATTAAACTAAACATAATTACTTACATTATATATATATATATATGTATACTAATAACATATTATTCATATCACATATGATAATCATGATTTAAACATGATTTATCATAATTATATTCGGGTTGTCACAATTCTCCGCCCGTTAGGAAATTTCGTCTCCGAAATTGACATACCTTGGTTGTCCGAATCAAACAAATACGGATAACTAATATTAATGGTATCCTCTCTCTCCCATGTAGCCTCTTCCATGGAACGCCTCCTCCACACAACTTTCACAAGTGGGATTACTTTTGATCTCAATATTTGTTCCTTCCTATCCACGATAGCAAGCGGTTCTTCCACATAACTTAAGTCTTCCTTTAACTCAATAGGCTGTTCCACCAACACATGTGAAGGATCCGCTACATACTTTCTTAACATAGAAACATGGAAAACATCATGTAATCGAGATAACTCTGGTGGTAATTCTAACTTGTAGGCAACCATCCCGATTTTCTCAAGGATTTCATAAGGTCCAATGTAGCGTGGACTTAATTTTCCTTTCTTTCCAAACCTCATAACTCCTTTCCATGGAATTATCCGAAGCAACACATAATCCCCTTTCTGGAATTCCAAATCTTTTCTTCGTCTATCTGCATAACTTTTCTGTCTGCTTTGACCTGTTCTCATTCTATCTTGAATAATCTTCACTTTTTCATTGGTGACTTCAATCAATTCTGGACCCTTTATCTTCCTTTCACCAACTTCACCCCAACATATTGGTGTACGATATCGTCTACCGTACAATGCTTTATATGGAGTCATACCAATAGTAGACTGAAAACTATTGTTATATGCAAATTCTATCAAAGGCAAATATTCATCCCAATTTCCTTTGAAATCAAGTACACAAGCTCTAACATATCTTCCAAAATCTGTATTGTCCTTTCAGACTGCCCATCTGTCTGAGGATGAAAAGCCGTACCCATAGCACACTACAAGCTATCCCAAAATCTAGATGTAAAAGTAGGGTCTCTATCTGAAACAATAGATATCGGTGCTCCATTCAATCGAATAATTTCATTAACATACAGTCTAGCATACCTATGAACTGTATACGTAGTCTTGACTGCCAAAAAATGAGCAGACTTGGTCAATCTGTCCACCACTACCCAAATTGAATCTGACCCCTTCTGAGATCGAGGAAGCCTAACTACAAAATCCATCGTTACATGATCCCATTTCCATTCCGGTATTGGCAATGGCTGAAGCAGACCAGTAGGCTTCTGATGCTCCACTTTCACTTGCTGACATATAAGGCACCTAGCAACAAAATTAGCTATTTCTTTTTTCATATTATTCCACCAATAATGCTCCTTTAAATCCCTATACATTTTAGTATTACCAGGATGCATAGTATAAATGGAATTATGAGCCTCATCTAAAATTTCCTCTTTCAATCCACACCCATTAGGCATGCATAATCGCTGCTTATACAATAAAGTGCCATCATGCACAATACAAAAATCTTCAGACTTACCATCTCGAACATCTTGTCGTTTCTTCTCAAGAAAAGGATATTGACTTTGCAAATCACGAATACGAGTAGCTAATAAAGGCCTCACGCTTACATGAGCAAAGAACCAGTCCCCATCGGCTAGCTTCAATTCTAATCCCATCAATCTCAACTCCATGATGTGGGAAGCTCTAGCACACTGAATACAAGATAACCTACCCGAAGACTTTCTACTCAGAGCATCTACAACTACATTTGCCTTTCCTGGGTGGTAGTGAATTGTACAATTATAGTCTTTAATTAACTCCATCCATCGCCTCTGCCTGAAATTCAACTCCTTTTGAGTAAAAAAATACTTAAGGCTTTGATGGTCAGTAAAAATTTCACATACCTCACCATATAGATAATGACGCCATAATTTCAAAGCAAACACAATAGCAGCAAGTTCCAAATCATGTGTACGATAATTACGTTCATGTATACGCAACTTCCTAGAAGCATAAGCAATAACTTTACCATACTGCATAAAAACACAACCCAACCCCTGATGTGAAGCATCGTATAAATAACAAAACCATCTCCACCGTGTGGAATAGTAAGAACAGGTGCAGTTACCAATCTCTTCTTCAATTCTTCAAAACCATTTTCACAATCAAAATTCCATTAAAACTTAATATCTTTCCGGGTCAATTTAGTCATTGGCAAGGAAATTGAAGAAATTCCCTTAATAAACCTTCTATAATACCCAGCTAAACCTAGAAAACTTCTCACCTCAGTGACATTATTGGGCCTCTCCCATTTTACAATAGCTCCCACCTTCTTGGGATCGACAAATATACCATCTCCAGAAATAAGATGGCCTAAAAATATAACTTTTGATAGACAAAATTCACATTTGCTAAACTTAGCATACAATTTCTTATCTTTCAACACATTCAAAATAGTTCGGAGATGCTTTTCATGTTCAGCCATATCACGTGAATAAATCAAAATATCATCAATAAAAACTATCACAAATGAATCTACGAAAGGACGCAGTACCCGGTTCATAAGATCCATAAATACAGCTGGAGCATTAGTCACCCCAAAAGGCATCACTAAAAATTCAAAATAACCATACCGAATACAAAAAGCAGTTTTAGAAATATCACTCCCCTTCACCCTCAACTGATGATAACCTGATCGCAAGTCTATCTTTGAAAACACTTTAGCACCCTGTAACTGATCAAAAAAATCATCTATACGAGGTAAAGGATATTTGTTCTTAATTGTAGCTTTATTCAGTTGCCTATAGTCAATACACAAATGCATAGTGCCATCTTTCTTTTTCACAAATAAAACTGGTGCACCCCATGGAGATACACTTGGCTGTATGAACCCTCTATCAAGTAAATCATGTAACTAAATCTTGAGTTCTTTTAATTCAACAGGTGCTATTCTATACGGTGCCATAGAAATAGGGGTTATTCCCGGTGCTAATTCAATACTAAATTCAACTTCTCTCTCTAGCGGTAATCCAGGCAATTCGCTAGGAAACACTTTTGGAAAATCTCGTACTATAGGAACATCAACTAATTGTAAAGCCCCCTTCACAGTGTCAATAACATATGCAATAAAACCCTCGCAACCCTTACTCAATAATTTCCTTGCCTGAATAGCAAAAATAATGCAACTAGGAACAATTTTCCTTTCCCCCACAAATTTAAATTCAGACTCACCAGGTAATTTAAAAATAACTTCCTTACGAAAACAATCCATGGATGCATGATATTTGGATAACCAATCCATTCCCAAAATTATGTCAAAATCAGAGATACCCAATGGAAGTAAGTCTATAACTGTATCTCTAACCCCCACAGTCAAAACACAATCACGAAAAACATATTCAACTACAATCATATCCCCCATAGGCATAGAAATACCCAACCCCGCCTCTAAATGAGTACATGGTCTATTCAGATATATGGAAAATGCATATGACATAAAAGAATGTGTGAAACCAGGATCAATCAGAACATAAGCACTTTTATCAGTAACAGAAAGTCTACCTGTCACTACATCTGGAGTAATCTGAGCTTCTTTCATTATAAAAACTCGTCCACCTGGCCTGGAACTACTAGCTTGTCATCTGCCCATACTTTTCATTGCACTGCTTGGAGATAACATTCTGCTTGCTACTTCACTATGTGCTGCTGGAGTCTGTGCCAATTGCGTACAATTCTTCTTAATATGCCCCACTTGATGACAGTGGTAGCATTCCAATACCTTAATCTTAGGACACTCAGATTTATAATGACCTTCCTCTTTACAAAAGAAACATGTAACACCTCCTATTGGGGCCTCACCTCTCCCTGACTTTCTGGATGAACCAAAAGATCCTCCACCCCTGGTATCTCTGCATAATCTCCCCTGACCTCTACCACTTTCTCCACCACCTCTTTGAAATTTATGAGGTTCCATCTTAACACTTCCACCCTCACCTCCCTTAGAGTGAGATGCGTCGAATCTACTCTTCTTAAAACTCTCCCTACTCGCCACCCCTTGGTTCATTTGCCTTTCTGCTATCGTGGCTTTGTTTACCAGTGAAGCATAATCTTCTAACTCATAAGTGGCCACTCTATTTTGAATAGGCCAAATCAGTCCATCTTGAAACTTACTACATTTATCTTCTTCATCCTGCACATACTTAGTAGCAAATCTAGACAAAGCAGTAAATTTAACATCATACTCCCTCACAGACATGTTTCCTTGGGTTAAATTTATAAACTCCCTCAGCTTCTCCCTCCTATAAACCTTAGGGAAATACTTAACATACAAAGCTTTAATAAATTCAGCCCAAGTAATAACATCAGTACCTTTCATCCTGGGAACCAAATGGTTGCTGGCTTCCCACCAATATTTCGCCTCTCCTTTGAGCTTAAACACATCTAGATTCACTTTCTGGTTATCAGGAACCTTCATAACTGCAAAGATAGTTTCTAGATCTCTGACCCACATCTCAGCTTCTGTAGGTTCAACTGACCCTGAATATTTTGGAGGATTCAACTTCAAAAACATCTCATGCATGGAATCTTTCATTTCCTTCCTTGCCTCTTTCTCAATCCTAGCCACAGTCTTTGATTCTAGATATCTGGCCTGTTGTTCTGCCATTTGTGCCATATTTCTTTCTTGTTGCTCTGTCATCCTCATCATTGCATGTGCTATTATTTGCATCTCTGTAGGCTACTCTTGATCTCTAGCCCTTCTAGCAACACTTTGCTCTACTTCAGTATTCTCTGTACGAGAAGCCACTCCCTCTTCTCTATGTTGTCCATCCCCAGGTTCCATCTGGAATTATCTGTAATACAACAAAGTACTAACAACCAATATAAACAGTTTATGATACTAAACTATTGGTTAGTACATAAGCAATTCATAAATATTAAATCAACTCAATACTTCCATCTAATCGTCACACACGTCCAGAATTAATAACCACGCTCTGATACCACTAATTGTCACACCCCAAACCCAATATCCATACTAATCATTTGTTATTGTAATAATTAGATCATAATCTTGAGCCCATTGGAAATATGATTCATTCATCAATATTTTCCTACATAATGTGCATAATGAACATAATATTATTCTTATACTATAAAATTCAATTTCAGAGTCATAATTTAGCGGACATACAATATTGTGATTAACTAGGATCAACTCAATACGTACTAAATCAATATATACAATGTGTGAGTATATTAAAATCTTCAGTGTGACAACGATAAAATCCCCATTTTTAAACCCCAACTCTCTTCAACGGTGCAACTCTCAAAGTTATCGGTCATATGGTATCCTATCTAGCAGCGTACGAACCTGAAATTGTTAAAATATAAACCGTAAGCATTAAGCTTAGTGAGGTACTCCTTCCCTGCAACGGAATAACAATTCTATATCAAATATGTGGATATAAAATCCAAACAATCCTGCCCATTGGCAATAACAAATCATGGATCATAAGATCCAAATAATTCTGCCAATTGTCAATAACAAATCCTGGATCATAAGATCCAAATAATTCTGCCCATTGGCGATAACAAATCCTAGATCATAAGACCCAAACAAATGCTGGATATTTAATATCCAAACAAATCCTGAATACCGAAGTATTCAAACCAATCCTGGATCATGAGACCCAAACAAATCCTGGATATTTTAATATCTAAAAAAATCCTGAATACCAAAGTATTCAAACAAATCCTGCTCTTAGAGCTATAATCATATTTATATATGAAACAAATCATAAGTACACTCACCTCGACAGTTTAACTAGCTTTTTTCCTTGCCTTTATCCGGTATTTATTCAATCAGCTCTTCTTCCCTTCCTATCATTCTATCAATATTAGTATCATCATAATAATATCAATAATCCGAAGAATGATTTAAACATAATTCAATCCATAAGCATCACATGATTCCATTCAAATCATTTATCACAAGTGAAGTTCTACCCAAATCCATGTTAATATATTTAACATATCCAAATCATAGACCAAATATAATTTCATTTATTCTTGGTAATTCAATACTTGTCTTATTAGTATTCCAATACAAAAGATGGTACATCATTTCAAGTCTCCTAGAGCAAGATATGCCTATTTCTTTACCACATAACAAATCTTCCCTATAGGCTCTTTTATCGTTCATTCAACTTCCAGGAATTTTCATAATTTTTGTACATTGTCAATTTCTATGATATTTTAAACAACAACAGTAAACATATTGAACAATACAAAATTAAAGATTCATAATTTTTAAGGTTCGTTTGCTATGTCAACCAAAACGTCGAACACATGGCGGGCATATTTTCACCCTTAGGGCAGATTTCATACCCAAACTTCAAACTCTCACCAAAGACTCATTTATTGGTATTTTAACATAATTTTCAGATATGTCATACATATATGAGTCTAGGTTAATATACAATTTGAATCAATAAATTACAATAAGTATAGAGAAATATATGGAAGTTTGAATAAACAAGGTTCCTAAACAAAACAATCTCAAGGGTTTACACATTCAAGTTTACTTAAACTTTCATCTATCCATAAGTACATATCAAAACATGTAATTTCTGTAAACAAATGATTATTTCAATAATTTAAATAAGTAATACAAAAAAATAAACAAGATTTATGGATGGAAATACCTTAGGGACTTTTATGTAATTTTTCTATGAATTTTTCTTCAATTTCTCCTCACACTTTCTTCCTAAACTTCAAAACTCTCTTTCTTTAAGCTTCAAATCTCTCATGGCCGAGTTTAGATGAATAAGGAGGTAATTCTAAGGGTTTGAAGTCTACCAAAGCCACCACCCTTCCCAACCAATCAATATATAACATGTGGCATTATATAAAACAAAATATCATTTAAAGCTAAATGACTACTTTTCCCCCTGTTCATAAAAAGACAATATCTTCCCACTCGGATGTCCGTTTGATGAACCGTTTATTTTGATATAAACCTAACTCATATATCTACAAATATCTAGTTTAAACCTCAAGTTAATTGTTATGTCATAATGGTCAAAACTAGCCTGCAACAGGAACATTCCTACCGAAAACTTTAAAATTTCACATTTGTAACTAATTCGATATTTCAAGCTTTATGAAGGTAGGATTGAACTAAACATAATTAATTACATTATATATATATAATAATAACATATTATTCATATCACATAAGCTAATCATGATTTAAACATGATTTATCATAATTATATTCGAGTTATCACAGTAAAAATTTGAGAGTTTTTGCATTTTTGTTATTTTATGCTTGAATGCCTGTTTCTTCAATTTGGTTATGTTTTTGGATGTATATATAATGGATTTATGCTTTTACATGTGTTAGTTAACATTTGTATACAAATAAATAAATTTATCATCAGTAAACACCATTAAAATTTGAGTTTCAATTGTGGATTCTACTTCCTTGACTTTGAACCAGTTTCAAAGTGAGGCAAGTTGAGCTTAGGCGCAAGGTTTAATTAAACCAAGAACAAGTTTTAATGTCTCAAATCGAAGCTTGAAGTTTTCGGGCCTGTAATTTTATGAAAAACCAATTCAAGAGTTTTACTCGACCAAAATCCCTGCCAGAACTAGAATCATAACTTTCAGTCACTTATGTTTAGGAAAATTTTCACCATTTTTATAGAAACTCAATAGTTCAATTTAGCCCACCAAAAGTCTTGAAACAAATTTGGTTTGATGCCTTTTCAAAAATTAGGCAATTTTCATTCGATAACCAACTTAAATGGTTTCCTAAAATGCCTCAAATTTAAGGTCAGAGTTTCAAAACACTAAAATCAAACGGTTAAAGGTTGAAGATGAGTGGGTTACACGCACGCGAGTCAGAGTCAAACCAGGCGCGTGAAATATTTGACTATGCGCGTGAGGGCGCGTTTCCAATCAGAAAAATATGATTTTTTTAAAAAATTTATTTTTTAATTCTGAACAAAATGATATATTACATCGCCCTGTTTGGATCCCAGGAAAGTATTTTCTCGCGAAAACCAATTTTAAGATTTTAAATTATATTTTTTTATACAGAACCCCCTGACCAGTTTTCCGAGTATTTCAAAACACCCCTAAACATTTTCTATAAATTTCTTAGTTCAAATAAAGCAATTTGCCTCTTGTCATTAAATCCAAATCCAAATAGAAAGAAATATAAAAACTATTCTTCAAAAATTTCAAAAATGTACATTATACCCTCTAAGTTATTTTTACACTGAAACTTCTTACAAGTTAGTATCCTACTACATCATATAAACATTCTTTTAGGCCTATATGACCTACTTACACTCTTCATGATTTCAGACTAACCAGTAAACCTTAGTGAATTAGACGCACAAACTCGAAATTCAAAGTATGTGATTTTAATTTTAGTATTAAACAAATTGAGCTTATGTCTTTCACAAGTACTGATTGTCATATCACTCTGTGACAATGTTGAACTCATATTTCAAATACGAACTCATTTGTGTAGTTCATCTTTATTATGTATATGGATTCTCTCGTTATTTCTGTTATCCCTAAAACCGATAAACGATTATAGATTAGGACTTCAGTAAAAGCCACTGAACTCTTTTGTTTACCCTTAATTGTGGTATAGCCCTGCAACCTATAATAATACTTGAATATTAACCTGAAATTTACTACCATTATCAATGAATTCCCTACTAGTATACCTTACAATTTAGGGATTAGACCCCAGTATACCACGATAGTTCTAATTGGCTTATAGTACTCCGATGTTGAGTGCCAAGTTTCTATTTTCTATACATGTATAAGTGCCACTATAGCTAAGTGTGCCAAGCCTTTATTATGATTATTATTCCCCAATTATTTTGGTATTTCCTGTCTAAGTATATAATATACTTTGGACGATATTGCAATGGTTTGTCTACGCTATTGAAGCCCCTATAACCAATAATGTATGGGTTATCTTGTTATAATCTAAGCTCTTATCTTTTTACACTCCACCATATTATTCATTTACATATCATTAAACGCCAATATACCCCAATAATTCTATAATATTTCAGTTGCCTCCAGATTTTTATGATATCAATATTAATTCTAATCACTCTCCAACAACACATTTTCTCCCAGACCTTGTATATAAATAAAAATTATCCACTTGGCATGTATGCTTAATTATTTTTCATCCAAATGGATGACGTGCCTGAAGAAGGTTAGATACCTCCCGCATGGCTGGACTTTTATTCTATTTTACCTCGATTTTTTTTCCGATTACGTACGTATGGGTGGTAGCAGACAAATATGGTAGTCCCCGTTGGAATATCCACACCGCAACTTTTCAGCTCTTATGGTTCTTGAATGTTTTCTACCAGTTTTACCTTATATGTGGAATGCACGAATAAATTATGTATTTCTGTTTATTTCAGACTCAGCTATGTAATAATATGCTTGGCATCTCCCTAATAAAAATCTTTTAGTTTCCACTTCCTTTAGTTTATTTGTTATATTTATTTTACTCTTTACTTACCATAAAAAACATAGAATTCGCGGATGTACAACATGGTATCAGAGCATCACCATGTTTTATGCCTATGCGGGACCAAATACAAGAATTTTTTGCTTACGACATATATGATTATTCCTATAAATATTTCCTTTATCACATTTGGTTACTCATAACATTTTACAATAATGAATATTTGGGATGATATCTACCTTGATATTCATGATTCGACTCACGAAAGGTTTGAACGATCAATTAATGAAGTCGGCTACGCAAAGCTTTGTCAACACATAAGGATCATTAATCATGATTGGGCAATTGCTACACCTGAGATGTAACACAGATTGCTTATTGGTAGCCTTATCTGAGAAGCTCACGCAACCCGACAAGCCAATCGACAAGCTCAAGCAACCCGACAAGAGATTCCTTGAAGATCTTGACACTCTTCAACAAGCAATCTATCTTCCATGGTATATCTTACCACCTAATGAAGTTATAATTACCCTCTGACTCGCCAATCGACTATGGTTTACTTTCTCTTGCTAGTACTATCTTTAGCCCCACGAATACTAGTTCATACCCCGATGATTCAGATCCTTCTGAAGATGGCCCAGATCTTGAGATTGACAGAATGGTTCCTCAAATGGATTAAAGACTATAATAGGAATATGGTTCTTAATAAATAAAATCTATAGGAATGCAAATTCATGTAGACAAAACCCATATTCCTGAATGACTGCAGTATCTTAAACTAATAATTTGTTTATATTAATAAGCGTTCTTTTGTAATAAAGTAGGTTTAACGGCTATGTAATATTCTTTATGTTTTTTACTATGTCATACTATGTAACTCAGTGTTATATAATATAACAAGTATGTTGTTATATCTCTACTTGTAATTTATTTTTTGATACATTGTTTATATAGGATGGTTAATACTCGGGCAACTACCTATGGAACTTAGGAGGAACGATTTATTCCATAACTGTCTAATCCAACTACCACAAATGAAGGAATTTTACGTTTTCTACAAGAATTAACCATATTAACCCAACGACAACAAAACATGCCTCAACCCCTCGTTCGTATTGATCTATCAGAAGAAACTCGAAGAATGAATGCTCTTAAGGAAATTTTAAGACCCCCACCCCCCCAAATTTCTTTGGGAAGCCCGACATGGTTGAAGTAGAAAGATCGATCCATCAGATACTTAAGGTACTTAATGGGGTAGGCATTAACCCGGACTTATGGTAAGATTGGCTTCATACCTATTCGAAGGAGAAGCATATTTCTTGTGGTAGTCAATTTTACATTCTCGAAACTTGAATGAACTAACCTGGGAGCAGTTTGAAGAAATATTCTTCAATAAATATTTTTTTTGAAATCGTAAGCAATCAAATGACCGTAGATGTCCTATTCCTACAACAACAACAAATGACTATAGCCCAATATGAGGCTAAGTTTACTGAATTATCTCGATATGATCAAAAATACTGTGACACCCCCCCAATTAAATACCAAGCGATCACTCCTTTATTAAATTAACATCAAGGTGGACAGTTGGTTCATTCTTAGCATCACTATCGCAAATAAAAATCTTTTCCAATTTAAACACCCTAATTAATTAAACTAAGTGTCAAAACCATTTGAAACCCTTATTTCCATTTTATTAAATCTGATAATAAAACCTTTAATCATTAACATATTTGAGAGTCACACATTAAGGATGAGAATAGAAATGAACATTCAAGAATTTAGCCATCAATAAATAATCCCAACATTTTCACCACTAAAGGAAAACATCCTGACAGTAATAAATACCGAAATAAAATGCTGAAAGTAAAAAGAATTACAGTCTCTGACAATACCAACTACATAATGGAAAACGGGCGAAACATGCCCCCACTAGATAAAGATGAACTAGAAGTAGAGTCAACAATGAGGTCGTCTAAGCAATGGCCTGCAACTCCCACAAAAGCTACAGCGCGTTCCATCCAAAGAATCCTAAGTAAGACACCCTTGTGGCTGGGCACCTGTAATACATATATATATATATATATATATATATATATATATATATATATATATATATATATACACACACACACACACAAGAGAGAAGAGGTGACAGCAAACGGGTCAGAGCCCGAATGTAAAACCGTTTTTAAAAATAGTTTAGCAAGTATTTAAAATGCAACCAACTAATGCAACAATGATATTAGTATGCGACACTCTCTTGAGAATTATCACCTCTCATCTAGTGTGCACATCTATCGTACTAATGAACCCCATCTTATCTCTTTAACTTATTCTTCATAAGTTTTAACACGTGGAATTTAGGTTATGATATTCACTTTAGAAAAGTCTATCTCTTCAAGATTTCTTACGTTGTCTTAGAATGATTCCGTATTGTTATAACGTTTCCGAATGCTTACTGTGAAATTGGTGAAATTAATATTTTACTTAACTACTATTTTACTCTGTAGAAAGTTCTCAAATAGATATACGTATATATATTAATTACTCGAATAATATATACACAAGCCGCACCCCACATAAAAACTATGGTGCTAGACTTCCATATATAAGTATATATATACCAATCACTCATAAATTATATATATACTAACAGCACCCCACATAAAATCTATGGTGCTAGCTTACTCTGCTATCCAGTCCCCGTATCACCCAAACTAAGGGAAATACTAGTTCGGAATCACTCTCGAACTGTATTAACACATACACAAACAATATTGAGGCGAAGCATAGATTCCAAGTCTCTAAGAGGATAGCACATGCCCCCACGTCTGTTAGGACCGTCTGAACTATCGATTCGATAGCCTGTACCAAGGATATCTATCTTCTAGGGTACGAGTCAATATCCCCCATAAAGGTCCCATCGAGATAAGACTGTCCCAGCGCGGTAACCTCAGGAA
The DNA here is from genome assembly GCA_949130495.1 of Sambucus nigra. Taxonomy (NCBI): domain Eukaryota; kingdom Viridiplantae; phylum Streptophyta; class Magnoliopsida; order Dipsacales; family Adoxaceae; genus Sambucus; species Sambucus nigra. Next base: position 602,386,928 of record OX422207.1, read on the forward strand.
TAGCAAGTAGCGCGGGCACGATTTTCACACAGATATAACATATGCATAATCACCCAATCATATATATATACACATCCACGTTATTAAATTAGGTGCGCTCACAACCCATAATTATAATTGTCCGTTATTACACATTTTACTCAATTATATCGTAAAACGGACTCATTCCTTATGTTCTCGTAATTAAGTCATTTTTAACTCACTTCTCGTCTCTCAAAGTATTTCCTTTATCTAAGTACAATTTCAGTAGGCCCTCTCTTGCCTTCTAATCCAACTTAATAAATGTTTTGATTATTTAATCAACACACGTATGATTTCTTAAGTCTGAAAGTCTCCCCGTTTACCCTTTATTTCCATTCACATTAAAGTTCCACTTTATGGGATTTCTCTTGACCCTACTGCTCCTCTTTATGTTCCATTATATTCTAGCAACCCTAATCAAGGTTTACTACGCATAAAATCGGATTAAGCTAACACGAGTAAAAATTGCAGTTTTCCCAGGAGGGTCGATCGATCGATGAAAGGGGGTCGATCGATCGAACCTTCGATCGATCGATGCTCTGGGCTCGATCGATCGATCAAGAAGTTATGCAGATTCTGCAGCCAACTCAATTACGGGATTCTCACCCCAAACTCCTCCAAATCATCATGTTACAGTCCCAAACTCCCAATCAATTATACTGTAAGTGTTGTATACCCATATAAAAAATTTCTTACGTAACACATGCGAATTTTCCTCAAGAATCGTGGGTTAAAAGGGCCAAACTCTACATAATTCTTATGAACCCTAATATTTCCTTTAACTTAATTTATTTCATTCTTTTTCCAGATTTTCTATCTCTAATATCATGGAATTTCGCGGTTTAACCTCTACATGTGAAATGGATTTCCAGAAATATGATCTCTATCATTATAACATGTAATTTATGTCTGCAATTGATGTTTTTCTTCACGAATACTAATATAATCAACCTAAGACTAATATAAAAGGATGAATTAACTTGATAAAAGCAAGAAAGATACTTGCCTGGAAAATTTTAGTTCTGATTTGCGGACGATTTTGGTGTGGTTACGTTCCATGTCGCGCGATCTACGCGTTGGTGGTGACGGCGGTGCAATGGGATGTGTTCTTGGCCTAGAATTCCTTGGAGAGCTTCTCCTCTTCCTCTCCAATGGCCGTCATTAGTTTTAGGTTGTGTTAACCCTAGAAGATAACATTTTACATCTGATAAAACCCTATAAAACTCGTGGGTTTAATTACCCATTATTACGAAATGCCCAAAACGCCCTCCCGGGGTACCAATTTGGCCTAAAAACGCCCCGAGACCCAAACTAAACCCTCGGGTACACTTCTCTGACTATCTCGACCCTTTCGGACACTTTGGCGTACTCAAAATGACCATACGAGCAACTTATAATTTCTTCACTTTTATTACTCAACAGTTAGTCCCGACACGACACAAGCGCGTCCCGACTTAAATTTCCATAATTGCCATTTTATTCACACGTGACAATTTTATAAAAATAAATCTCATATATTACTATACTCATCCAGTAACATTCAACAAATAACAAATTTCCAAAAATTACTAACTCTCGTCACGCTAGTAAATATTTAAAACAACATTTCGGATTAAAATTAAATTAATTTACCTCAATTAAATTTAATAAATCCCATAAATTTAAAAGCCATAAAAATGTGGGGTATTACAAATACGTGGACATCGAACTTAAAAAGTGTAAGTATTTTGAACGAGGTTTATGACAGAACATAGAGTCCTTAATCATTCCTTTACAAGTTTAAGAGTTTAACCGAATGATCAAAATAACTTCCCTCCTAGAAAAACACCCCGCCTCTACCAACATAACTCGAACCTCTATTCCTTCTCGAAATCCCTATATTATTAGGAACCAACCAAATCAACGAGATCATCCTTATAACAAGCCCAAGTATGTCCAAGTATTCAATCAGATTTAGCACAATCACAGTAGACCTCTAACGTGTTATCATGAATGCAACCAAGTAGGACATCTTAGACCCCAATTCCCTGTTCTACACATGCCTCCTCCTCCTACTTCTCCCAAATTTATCAAATCTTCTATAATGAATCGAATCTATAACTCAAACTGGTTACCGCAATAAAATCCTTGTTAACGCAAAAATTCTCCATCTACGAGGACCAATCAGAAAAGGACACATGTCATCCTACATGGTAATATTCGACACCCGAGGAGTGTTGGTCGGCACCCGAGGAGTGTTAGTCGGCACCCGAGGAGTTGGTCGGTACCCGAGGAGAGTTAGTCGGCACCCGAGGAGAGTTGTTCGACATACCAACAGGGAAGATCAAAGGATAACTACGCATTTAATGATCATTAATGTACATTTATACTGTAGATGACAACACATAGCATACCAAGCAATTCAACAATTAGATTCATTGAATGTAGACATAATGTATAAATGTCTACATACAATGAATCTCTTTATCTCCCATCACTATAAATACATATATTCCCTTAGCCAAAAGCAAGAGATCCATGAGATCCAAGAGATCCGAGAGATCCAAGAGATCCATGAGATCCAAGAGATCCAAGAGATCCGAGAGACACCATACACAAGATCCACACCCTTTTTCTCCCTCTCTCTACACCATATTGTGCTATTGTAAACCCCTGTGAATAAAATAATAGTGGACGTAGGCTTTATTCATAGCCGAACCACTTTAAAAATCTTTGTCTCTTATATGTTTGATGTGAATGTTTATCTTCATCTTCAATCTCATCCTCATCATTTATCTTCTGTTGACGCCACTAAAATGGCAGTGGCCATTTTCTGTCTTCAACAGATTGGCGCCGTCTGTGGGAACGTGTTACAACCATTGTTCTCCATCAAAAGCTAAGTTTTTATTTTCTCTACGTATAATCAATTATACATACATGTTTTGATTCAATCATGATTTTTATGTTTATATACATAAATTAATTGTCCAATTTTTATTTGCAAAATATTGCATATCATGATTTTTAAATCATAACTGTTAGATTAATTCTTATTTAGAAATCTGAAAAATAGTGGATTTCATAAATCATAACTTTTTGCTTGATTCTCAAGTTTCCATTTTATATCATGGAATAAATATTTTAAATGATTACATATACCAATATATACGACGATGATAAGATTTGATCATTTTCATTGTTGATTTTGAAATAAATTTTGTAAGATCTTTGATGTCTATTCAAATTCCCATCATATTTTTAATAAAAGAATGGGAAAAGGTTAAAGATAATAAAAAGTTTTCTCATGGAAATCATGACCCATATCTATTTTCTCTCTTCAAGTTTGAGTCTCTTCGCATTCATTTTTATGAACTATATACTTAATTTGGTTCAGCTTCCATTTATGTCAATAAAGTCAAATTGATTGATTTTTGATATAAATTTGGTAATAACTTTATTCATTCACCATATTTTTATCTCTCCAAATAGGGAATAGGAAGGGATCAATATAAAAAATAATTTTCTCTCACCTGAAAAACCCACTAACTGTAGTTGGTCGAAGAGGAAAAAATATTCCAAACTGTATCAACGTAGTTGGTCGACGAGGAAAAAATATTCCAAACTGTACCAACGTAATTGGTCGACGAGGAAAAAATATTCCAAACTGTATCAATGTAGTTGGTCGATGAGGAAAAAATATTCCAAACTGTATCAACTGTAGTTGGTCGACGAGGAAAAAATATTCCAAACTGTACCAAGTATGGTTGGTCGGGGATAAAAAACCACTAACTGTAGTTGGTCGACGAGGAGAATTTATCGACCTTGGTTGGTCGGACAGATTTTATGAAAAAGACAAAAATTTACCAAGTATGGTTAATAGGGTATAAACTCTCACTAATTATAATTGGTCGATGAGCACAATTTAACAACCTTGGTTGGTTGGAAAAAATTTAAACATTTTTAAACTCATTACTTTATTATTAAGTGATCGAGCAACATTACTAATACTTGTAACTTTTTTATTACTAAGTTGGTCGATGAACAACACAATATTGTTATCTTTTTAACTTTTACATATGCACAGATGTAGAGTATTTTACAAGACAATAGCAATTAAGATTGCGAACAAAAATGAAAGTCTTTCATTAAAATCAAAAACAAAATACATTGAGAATGAAAATGTATACTAACTATTACATTGATATTCCTACTCTCTTGGTTTCTTTCCCTCTGCTTTTGAAACAGGTTCCTCGCCAGCAGGAGGATCATCCAAAGCATAAGGGGAGTTTATGAAGTTAACATCTTTCAGCATTTTGATGTTCATCACTGAGGGTCTGTCCCAGCTGCTCTTGCTCATCCCTGAGAACCTCTTGCCCGTCCCCGAGCAGAGGTAGAAGTCAAAATCAGCATCTACAGCACTTAGATCTTTGCTACTACTGTCTCGACCAATAATGAAGAAGAAGTTGTGTGAAAATGTTTCGAAGTCCACCACTAGCTTGGTACTAATCAGATTGAAGAGTTGGGTTCAAAAGCTAGTATGTTACTCGACAAAGTATTCAGAGGATCATAAATCAGAAGAATCAAGCACGTGAAGTTAGCATTCAGTTGCTCGACACAGGAAGCATTTGGTCGGCTGGCAAACCAATCAACATACTTGAAGATTATGACAAGCTACAAGTTGCATACTATGGCATGGCTGCATCCAAATTCCCAGGGGTGATACATAGCACATAGAGTTACTCAAAAGAAAGATTAGCAACCATCGATCAGCCTGCATCATATGTCGTCCAGGAGATAATGCACTTTATGTTGAACAAATCAAGAAAGTAGATCAAGATTTTCACGAGCACCGAGCAACACTGCTGAATAAATACTCCATCCTTTCAAGTAAACCATCAAGCATGGAGCATTGGGGGCTTCTGTTAACGCAAAAATTCTCCATCTACGAGGACCAATCAGAAAAGGACACATGTTATCCTACGTGGTAATATTCGACACCCGAGGAGTGTTGGTCGGCACCCGAGGAGTGTTAGTCGGCACCCGAGGAGTTGGTCGGTACCCAAGGAGAGTTAGTCGGCACCCGAGGAGAGTTGGTCGACATACCAACAGGGAAGATCAAAGGATAACTACGCATTTAATGATCATTAATGTACATTTATACTGTAGATGACAACACATATCATACCAAGCAATTCAACAATTAGATTCGTTGAATGTAGACATAATGTATAAATGTCTACATACAATGAATCTTTTTATCTCCCATCACTATAAATACATATATTCCCTTAGCCAAAAGCAAGAGATCCATGAGATCCAAGATATCCGAGAGATCCAAGAGATCCATGAGATCCAAGAGATCCAAGAGATCCGAGAGACACCATACACAAGATCCACACCCTTTTTCTCCCTCTCTCTACACCATATTGTGCTATTGTAAACCCCTGGGAATAAAATAACAGTGGACGTAGGCTTTATTCATAGCCAAACCACTTTAAAAATCTTTGTCTCTTATATGTTTGATGTGAATGTTTATCTTCATCTTCAATCTCATCCTCATCATTTATCTGCAAGACAGAAAATGGCCACTGCCATTTTTGTGGCGTCAACAGCAGATAAATGATGAGGATGAGATTGAAGATGAAGATAAACATTCACACCAAACATATAAGAGACAAAGATTTTTAAAGTGGTTTGGCCTTATATGAATGGCCTACGTCCACTGTTATTTTATTCCCAGGGGTTTACAATAGCACAATGTGGTGTAGAGAGAGAAAAAGGTGTGGATCTTGTGTATGGTGTCTCTCGGTTCTTGGTTTTCTTGGATCTCTTAGATCCTTTTGGCTAAGGGAATACATGTATTTATAGTGATGGGAGATAAAGAGATTCATTGTATGTAGACATTTATACGTTATGTCTACATTCAACGAATCTAATTGTTGAATTGCTTGGTATTCTATGTGTTGTCATCTACAGTATAAATGTACATTAAGGCTCATTAAATGCGCTGCCATCTTCATTAATGCACATTAAATGCATAGTTATCCTTTGATCTTCCTGGTTGATATGCCGACCAACTCTCCTCGGGTGCCGACTATCACTCCTCGGGTGCCGACCAACTCTCCTCGGGTGTCGAATATTACCACGTAGGATGACATGTGTCCTTTTCTGATTGGTCCTCATAGATGGAGAATTTTTGCGTTAACAGAAGCCCCCAATGCTCCATTCTTGATGGTTTACTTGAAAGGATGGAGTATTTATTCTGCAGTGTTGCTCGTTACTCGTTGCTCGTGAAATTCTTGATATACCTTCTTTATTTGTTTAACATAAAGTGCATTATCTCCTGGACGACATATGATGTAGGTTGATCGATGGTTACTAATCTTTCTTTTGAGGAACTCAGTGTGCTATGTATCACCCCTAGGAATTTGGATGCAGCCATGCCATAGTATGCAGCTTGTAGCTTGTCATAATCTTCAAGTATGTTGATTAGTTTGCTAGCCGACCAACTGCCTCCTGTGCCGAGTAACTGAGTGCTAACTTCACGTGCTTGATTCTTATGATTTATGATTCTCTGAATACTTTGTCGAGTAACATACTAGCTTTTGAACCCAACTCTTCAATCTGATTAGTACCAAGTTAGTGGTGGATTTCGAAACATTTTCACACAACTTCTTCTTCATTATTCGTCGAGACAGTAGTAGCAAAGATCTCAGTGCTGTAGATGCTGATTTTGAGTTCTACCTCTGCTCGGGGACGAGCAAGAGCTGCTCGAGTAACTGTCGAAGAACAGAGAACTCAATCTTCTTTGGAGAATCAAGCCTTCCAACTAACGGCAAAGAACCAGGCCTTGGCTGAGATGTCCGAGAAGATCATGAGTCTTGAAGAGCAACTTCCTGCTCGGGGACGAGCAAGAGCTTCTCGGGGATGAGCAAGAGCTGCTCGGACAGACCATCTGTGATGAACATCAGAATGCTGAAAGATCTTAACTTCATAAACTCCCCTTATGCTTTGGATGATCCTCCTGCTGGCGAGGAACCTGTTTCAAAAGAAGAGGGAAAGAAACCAATAGAGTAGGAATATCAATGTAATAGTTAGTATACATTTTCATCTTAATGAAAGAATTTCATTTTCTGTTTGTAAATTTGTATTCCGATTATCTTGTGTTTATCAAACATTTTTACATTTGTGTATATGTATCTGTTAAAAAGATAAAAATATGATGATGTTCATCAATCAACTTAGTAATCAAAATTACAAGTATCAATGCTACTCCATCACTTAATAATAAAGTAATGAGTATAAGATGTTTAAACTGTTTCCAACCAACCAAGGTTGTTAAATTTTGCTTGTCGACCAACTATAGTTGATGGGTTTTTTATCCCCGACCAACCATACTTGGTAAACTTTTTCCTAAAATGTATCCGACCAACCATGGTCGATAATTTATCCTCTTCGACTAAGTATAGTTCGAAAGAACCAAAAAATATACTCCTTTGGTTAGGAGGCGTACACTAGCGTGACCAACTATGGTTGGTAAGATAACTAGTGGACAGATAGTTCGAAAGAACCAAATAGTTCGAAAGAACCAAAAAATATACTCCTTTAGTTAGGAGGCGTACACTAGTGTGACCAACTACGGTTGGTAAGATAACTAGTGGATAGATAGTTCGAAAGAACCAGATAGTTCGAAAGAACCCGATAGTTCGAAAGAACCCGATAGTTCGAAAGAACCTGATAGTTCGAACCCATGACTAACTCCGGTTGGTAAAAGGGCAAGAACAACATTCTTAAAAATGCCAATCTTGGTTGGTTTGAAAACAAAATATGCTCTCACATGCCAACTTATGTTGGTCGGAAAGTAAGATTATTACAGAAAATATAAAAGTTCCTCGAAGAACAAAATATTCCAAACTGAACCAAGTATGGTTGGTCGGGGATAAAAACCCACTAATTGTAGTTGGTCGACGAGGAAACTTTATCGACCTTGGTTGGTCGGACACATTTTATGAAAAAGAAAAAAATTTACCCAGTATGGTTAGTCGAGGATAAACTCTCACTAACCATAATTGGTCGATGAGCACAATTTAACAACCTTGGTTGGTTGGAAAAAATTAAACATTTTTATACTCATTACTTTATTATTAAGTGATCGAGCAACGTTACTAATACTTGTAATTTTTTTATTACTAAGTTGGTCGATGAACAACACAATATTGTTATCTTTTTAACTTATACATATGCACAGATGTAAAGTATTTTACAAGACAATAGCAATTAAGATTGCGAATAAAAATGAAAGTCTTTCATTAAATTCAAAAAACAAAATACATTGAGAATGAAAATGTATACTAACTATTACATTGAGATTCCTATTCTATTGGTTTCTTTTCCTTCTACTTTTGAAACAGGTTCCTCGTCAGCAAGAGGATCATCTAAAATATAAGGGGAGTTTATGAAGTTAAGATCTTTCAGCATTTTGATGTTCATCACTGAGGGTCTGTCCAAGCTGCTCTTGCTCATCCCCGAGAACCTCTTGCTCGTCTCCGAGCAGAGGTAGAAGTCAAAATCAGCATCTACAGCACTGAGATTTTTGCTACTACTGTCTTGACCAATAATGAAGAAGAAGTTGTATGAAAATGTTTCGAAGTCCACCACTAGCTTGGTACTAATAAGATTGAAGAGTTGGGTTCAAAAGCTAATATGTTACTCGACAAAGTATTCAGAGGAGCATAAATCAGAAAAATCAAGCACGTGAAGTTAGCACTCAGTTGCTCGACACAGGAAGCAGTTGGTTGGCTGGCAAACCAATCAACATACTTGAAGATTATGACAAGCTATAAGTTTCATACTATGGCATGGATGCATCCAAATTCCCAGGGGTGATACATAGCACACGGAGTTCCTCAAAAGAAAGATTAGCAACCATCGATCAGCCTGCATCATATGTCGTCCAGGAGATAATGCACTTTATGTTGAACAAATCAAGAACGTAGATCAAGAATTTCACGAGCACCGAGCAACACTGCAGAATAAATACTCCATCCTTTCAAGTAAACCATCAAGAATGGAGCATTGGGGGCTTCTGTTAACACAAAAATTCTCCATCTACGAGGACCAATCAGAAAAGGACACGTGTCATCCTACGTGTCAATATTCGACACCCGAAGAGTGTTGGTCGGCACCTGAGGAGTGTTAGTCGGCACCCGAGGAGAGTTGGTCGGCATACCAACCAAGAAGATCAAAGGATAACTACGCATTTAATGATCATTAATGTACATTTATATTGTAGATGACAACACATAGCATACCAAGCAATTCAACAATTAGATTTGTTGAATGTAGACATAATGTATAAATGTCTACATACAATGAATCTCTTTATCCCCCACCACTATAAATACATGTATTCCCTTAGCCAAAAGGGAGAGATCCAAGAGATCCAAGAACCGAGAGACACCATACACAAGATCCATACCTTTTTCTCTCTCTACACCACATTGTGCTATTGTAAACCCCTGGGAATAAAATAACAGTGGACGTAGGCTTTTCCTTATAGCCGAACCACTTTAAAAATCTTTGTCTCTCATGTGCTTGATTGGATTGCTTTTATCTATTTATCTGTGATCATAAAAATAGGATTCGGTCCAGTTTTTTGCACCTAGAAACCCCATACACAAGATACACATCCTTTCTCTCTCTACACCCTATGGTGCTATTGTAAACCCCTGGGAATAAAATAACAGTGGATGTAGGCTTTATTCATAGCCGAACCACTTTAAAGATCTTTGTCTCTTATGTACTTGATTGGATTTCTTTCATCTATTTATCTGTGATTATAAAAATGGGATTCGGTCTAGTTTTTTGCATCAACAGATTAAATGGCCACTGCCATTTTAGTGGCGTCAACAATCCTCATGAAAGAAAGCACCCATAAAAAATAACTAAGGTCAAAATTTTTCCTTTATCCCAACAAAAATCAAAACTACCATGGCGTGGTCGAAGGTAATCTTCCTTTTTATAATATTTTCGCACATATATTATTTGATTTCGGGTCTACCTATTCTATCATTAGTCATTCATGTATGACTCGTCTACAATTACCCTCTAGTCCATTAGCTTACCCTTTTACTATAGGTATGCCAACAGGAAAGATGGTCATTACCAATAGGATTTTTAAACGTCACCTTTTACATTTTGGAACTAGGACATTGTCCCTAGATTTAATAGTCCTCAATTTAACGAAGTTTGATTTAATAATAGGAATGGACGTGTTATCCCCGAACTTTGCTCACATTGACTATCATACAAAAAAGGTGACATTCATACCACCCCCATCAAACTTCATTTCACTTCCAAGGATAAAATCCCACCAACCTCTACTTTTTCAGATAAGTGAAAAAGAAACCTCCTCCCTTTCAAACATCTCGACCAATAAGAAAGATGTGTATTCTAAAAATTTACCGTGAATATTCCCACCTCGAGAAATTGAATTTTTTTATCAATCTATTGCCAAATACCTCCTTTATCTCAATACCCCCTTACCGTACAGCCCCTCCAGAATTGTGAGAACTTCCAACACAACTGAACAACCTACTCTGGAAAGTATTAATACGCCCCAGTACATCACTTTGGGGAGCTCCAGTTTTATTCATATGAAAGAAAGATGGATCTTCTCGGTTATGTATCAATTACCATAAATTGAACCAAGTGACCATCAAGAACAAATATCCATTGCCTAGAATAGGAGATTTGTTTGACCATTTGCGAGGGTCAAAGATATTTTTGAAAATTAATTTATGATCTGGATACCACCAACTTCGTGTTAAGGAAGAAGACATACCCAAAACTTCTTTCCAAACAAGATACAACCAGTTTGAATTTTTAGTCGTGTCTTTTGGATTAATCAATACTCCCGCTTCTTTCATGGACCTAATACATAGAATAATTTACCCTTTTCTAGATCAGTTTGTGACCGTCTTTATAGATGACATATTAAATTATTCCAAGACCTGGGCTAAACACGAAGAGTACTGATGTATAGTGTTGGAAACCCTTCGTAAACATCAATTTTACACAAAATAGAGTAAATTTGATTTCCTCACGAAGACGGTAAAGTTCCTTGGACATGTAGTCACTGAAGTAGGTATACAAGTGGACCCAACCAAAACCACCGCAGTACTTGAATAGCCTTAACCTACCACCATCATAGAACTATATATCTTTTAGGACTTGCCGGATATTATCAATGCTTTAAGGAAGATTTTTCTCGAATTTCCTACCATCAATGAAATTGACCCGACAGGATGTTCGATTTATATGGACCTCCGAATGAGAACAAGCCTTTTGTACTTTAAAGGAGAAATTAACCACTACCCCGTCCTAACCATTCCTTCCAGTAATAACTACGATGTTTACATCGACACTTCATTATAAGCACTTAGTTATGTATTGATGCAATAAGGGAAAGTGATCAAGTATGGATACACCAATTGAATATTCATGAGTGTAACTATCCTGTACACGACTTGGAATTAGCAGCAATAACCTTTGCCCTGAAAATTTGGAGATGTTATCTATATGGAGAAGAATTTTAGGTATTTTCTCATCATAAGATTCTTAATTACATCGTCACGCAAAAGGATCTCAACCTTCGGCAAAGACGATGGATAGAATTTCTAGAGGATTATAAGTTTAACTTACTTTACCATACTTAAAGGGTAATTGTAGGTGGGTAGTGTAACCGAACTGGATCTGGTGAGGTGTGACTTTCCTTCAACGGATATTGAAGGAGTAAAATGGTGTAAATCTTTTCTAGTGTAGCATTCAACAGTAATAACAACAAGTATTGAATCTCCATGAAAGAACCTTTGAAATTTTTGGAGAAGAGGGTGAGAGATTAAGCACTCCAAAATAAGAGAGAGAGGATAACTGGGTGTAAAAGCACCAAGTGTGTGTAAAAATGAATGTTATGGACTCTACCATTTATGATATAAATCTTGTGTAAGATAATATGACTATGAAGGTAAAACTTTAAGCTTCAATGGCCTTTTTTTCTTGAAACTAAGAGCCTCCATTTATGTTGAGTATTCTTCCCTCCTTTTCACCTTTTTACTCTCTAGTGAGGGATAAGCCTTCTATTTATAATAGGTGTGGGTGAATTAGGGTTTCACCAAAATGTGACATCTGTCCTCATTATAATAATAGAAATGAACTTATCTTTATCATTTAAATAATATAATGAAAATTGTGGAACACAAAAAATGACGTAGCCAATGACAAACTATGCCCTTGAGCCAAAATAGTTAATTTATAAAATCTACGCGCGTCAAGTCCCTTTTTCTTTAGGACTAAAATAAATAAGTAAATATTAAATTGTCATTAAAAATAATATTTTTCTGGATTGCATGGCATTTATGCGGTGAGCATGATTTGTTGAGAGGTCGTAAGCCTTCTTGACTTACTGTCAATTTTAATTATGACTTCTTGAGGGATACGAACCCTCTCGAATGACTATAAATAAAATATACCGTTTGAGGGGTGTGAAGCCTCATCGAGTGACTATTTCTGAACATGACTTTTCAAGGGGCCTTGATCCCCCTCGACTAACCATAAATGTAAATGACCTCTCGAGTGACCTTAAGGTCCCACGACGGTAGTGTGACATTCTCGAGTTTCTCTCTTATATTAGAATGCTTGAGCATTTTACCTCACTCAACGAACCTTACTCTCCAACCTCCAAGCCAAAACTCTCAAAGATCCCACTGGCTACTTTGGTTGGTTCCTAGGCCCCTCGAGCCCTGCTAACTCGAACCACTGAATGGACCAAAGTACCCTTCTTGGTAACTTGTAATACAAATTACCATTAATACTAAAATAAATGCATAATTAATATAAATTGTAATTAGTACTAAGAAGCTCTGGGACCCTTCTACATTAGCCCCCATATACATAAATCTCTTGCTTTGTGAGAGAGTTGTGTATGCACAATTCAATAATCAAGAAATTTTCATACTGCAGAAGGGTGTTTCAGGCCTGCTGATAATACGCAAATATTGCGTATTCCATCCTCTGAACCTACGCATTTTAGCCCCTTTGGGTATCTTATTCCCTATATTTATGCTCGTTAACTAGACAACCTCATATTTCTATGTTAGCATGTTTTGCAAGGGTTAATTGAGCTTTTATAGGTAATTGGATGCTAAGTGTGAAGTTCGGACGCATTTCGCTCGATTTTTGTACGCGACCGCACGTTCAAGGGCATTTTAGTCTTTTCATAGCTTGGGAACCTGCCCTAACATCTTCACGGAAGTTGTAGCCCTCCTTGCTAGCTTCGCGTGGCCATAAACGGTGCGTGAATCCGATTCATAACGAACATGTTACAACAATTTTAGCGGAGGATAAAAGCTTGGAAACCAAAAGAGCAATCCAGTAGGCTGCTTGATTCTGCCCTGCTTGATCGATCGATCGATCAAAAGGATCGATAAATCAATCCTTATCGACAGTGGATATTTTTTTTATGATCGATCGATCGACCAAAGGGGTCGATCGATCGATCCCCTATTTTTAGGAGATATTTTGCCTTTTCTTTTCTTTTCTCTTTTCTTTTCTAATTTAATTCCAACTTACTATAAATAGCAATTTTGTTGTAATAAACAATTATGAACGATTTTAGATAGTTTTAGGTTAGAATAGCTTAGGGTTTGAGGGTTTTGAAGAGTTTGGCTTTGATTCTTCTTGATTTGACACCCAATTGGGTTGTAAGTTGCACTATTCACCATCCTCTTCCTTAATATAGTTTGTATTTCATTATTTCTTGCTTTCTAGTGTAATTTCCATGCTTTCTAAAGTAGGTTTACATGCTTTCTAGTATAGATTTACCGCGTTTCTTTACCGCTTTATTTATCGCGTTTTTAACATGCTTTCTAGGTAATTAAAATTAGGTTGTGTTTGAATGGAACTCACTAACGCGTTGCTTTGCTTTGGTGATAGTGTTTACGGGTCTATTTTCGGTGCGTTGTCCTAGTTATTATGCCTAGGATATTTGACGGGGCATATCATGTATGTCCCATGCTTACGACCTTTCGCGCGTAATTTTCGAAATATTTGTCGCCGCCAAAATCTTACTAGGCTTTTATGAGGATTTAGGGGCGTGATAACCCTTGATTTAATTAACTGTCGAAACGAGATGCATTTGTAATAACTCGTCGACCAATGTAACCATTTTATACAAATTAACCCGGGTGAGGGATATTCGACGCAACTTATAGTTTTACTCGCTTTCTTAATCTAGTTTATTATCCCTTGCCTAGTTAAACATTTCCCTTTTATGCACCTTTTCTTTTAGTTTGTAATTTATTTTTTACACTTTTATTTAGGATGACTAAATCATATGAATTCTAGCATCTCGTCCCTGTGGATTTTCGATACCCGACTTACCGCTGTGCTTTCCTCGCAAGTGTAGTAGTAATTTAGGTTTGTTTGTATAGTCACGACGAGACAGAAAACAACAATTGTGCACTTACACGCGCACACTTCTCGCGCGCTATCAAAATGGCGCCGTTGCCCGGGGATGAGTTTGTTTTAGACTTTTTTGATTTAGTATTTCATAGTATTTTCTTTCTATTTGTATTATTTGCTAACCTTTTTGCAGGACTTCCACATTTGAGCACTTAGAAAAGCTCGAATTTCTTCGGCGCGCACTTACTTTGTTGAATCCTCCATTTCGAGCCATTTTTGGGGTAAGCATGTCTTATTCTAATTCTTTCGGTAATCATTGTTATAAGTCTCAAAATGCTCGTAATCCTATGACTTTCGGTGAATACTTCAAATCCCAAAGTATAACAAATTCAAATATGACTTTGGGCGAGTATAACGAAAGTCAAAACTTGGGTTATTGGAATTTTGATGATGATGACAATGATTTTGGGCCTTTACCTCCTTATAGTAGGAATTTTGAAATGAATTTGAATAATTTTCAAAATTCCAATAATAATGAGTTTTTGTTTAAGTACAATAGTAATTTTCAAAGTTCCCATTTTCATGCATCCGCACCTCGACCCATGACATTCGATGAGGGTTTGCGTATGTATGAAAATGAGAAAATTGTAAATCATTATCAGGAACAAAAATCATTCGTGGGAACATGATTTGGATTTACTATTTGAGTCCGACGACGATTTTGCTTTCGAGACTTTCGAAGTCGAAGAATGTTTTGAACCAAATGAGGTACTTTTACCTACTTTGGAACAAACCATTCTAGACTTTGCCCATTGCATAATAGATATTGAAAGTGAGGATGAAAACGACGTAATATCTATTTGCAATGAAATGATTTCTTCTTTGGCCCCCAAATAAAAACATTTCATTGAAAATGATATTATTTCATTAGAAACTCAATCTTCATGCGATGATGATTCATCTCATGAGATTGAATTTCTTTCATCCCCATTTTCATTCTCTATTATCACACCGTCTCAAGTACCCGATGATTCGGAGTCAAACTTTAATGTTTTAAACCTTTTTTCCGATGATGAGTACTTGCTCGAATCGCCTTCCACGATCGCATCTTTGCCTTTGTGTGTGCTACCTCCCATTCCAATTTCAAAATCATTGGGAGGATATTCGGCTTTTCATCGGTCCCCACATGTTTTTGTCACCCATTCAATCCAAACCCCCCATCGTCCCTCCAAAACTTTTAATTGGCGATGGTTCATTTCTTCCGCCTTACACATGCCTTCCGTTATTCAAACGGAATTCATATTTTTCGGAAGGCATGCTTGTATGTGAGGGTACACCGGTTATCCTCCAAAGTCAAATTATTTTCACAGTGGACCCTCAACTATTTAGACTTCTAGTGTATTGTTAGTGTGAGGCCTAAATAGTAGGTTGTATATAGTTAGCTTTTTATTCTTTCTTTCTTTCTTTTTATTTTAGTCTAGTGTAATTAGTTAACTTTTTGTTATTTGTTTTTGCTATGCTCGGTACTAACTTGTTTTGTAGATTATTTGGACTTGTTCTTATGGAGATCGCTCCACTATTGGGTAATATCGCTATTTTCCTCTCTTTGACTTGGTTCTTAATTCACATTGAGGATAATGTCACGTTTTAAGTTAGGGGGTGTGGGATATTCTATCCATTTCTTTATTTAGTCCATATTTTTCTCACATGTTAGCTACTTAGTATGCTTTTCTTAGAAAAAGTCAAAATTTTCAAAAAGATTTTCTTTCTTTTTTTTTCCCTTTTTGGGCATTTTGCCTTTGTTTTCGATGATAAATTTTAATAATTGCCCGATCCAATTGACAGCCCAATGATGCATGTTCTCGATTTTGGAAGTTATTAGACTTTAGTCTCATTATTGATATTATGAATAACTTCATGAATTAAACTTTAATCCCATGAGCACATGCACTTTTATTGTCTTAATGATTTGGTTTAAGATTTATATAACTCGGTAATCTTTTGTTGCATTGTATATACTTACACCGAGTAAGATTTGTATCTTTCGTCGTTTGTGAGTGTATATACTATTCTTTTCTCATTGAAAACGTTGAATTCGTTGGTAATCTTTCTATTTTTTCATTTGATTGTTCATTAATTGAGTTCATACTTGAAATGTGTTACTTGATCATGATTTTCATATATTGTTTTGACTCGAGAATTATGTAAACTTTGTGAAATGATCATAGGCCATCTTTGTTACATCACCCATATTAGCCTTGATCCCACCCTTATATGTTTACCCTCGTTAACCCCCTTGAGCCTAAATATAGCCTTTCGTTTCATAACCCAAATCCCATAACCAACTTTAAATTGCAGT
Organism: Sambucus nigra; assembly: GCA_949130495.1. Classification (NCBI taxonomy): domain Eukaryota; kingdom Viridiplantae; phylum Streptophyta; class Magnoliopsida; order Dipsacales; family Adoxaceae; genus Sambucus; species Sambucus nigra. The sequence goes on from OX422207.1 coordinate 602,403,747, forward strand.
TTTAGCCCATACATACACTTTCCATACCTTTGTTTGGAATGTTACTTGGGATTGAATGTTGTTGTTGTGATGTCGGTTGCAATTTAGGCATATGAGAGTGAGAAAAGTTAAGAAAAGAGTGATGTGAAAAAAGTGATGAAAAAGAGAAACAAGAAAACGTGAGAAAAAGAAGAAACGAAAAGAAAGAGAAAGCTGTAAATGTTGTGTATATAGTTCAATAAGCTTTGATTACTCTCCCCGGTGATATATCTAATGCCTTTTTGGAACTTTTTTTCCAATTTTGGAATTGCCCACATTTTTTCATTATCCCAAGTTTTCATTCCGAACACTTTGAATCCGTACATACATTCCTTCGTTTCGTACCCTAGCCAAACCTACATTACAACCCTAAAAAGTCCCATGTGATCTTAGGTAGATGTAATTAGAAGTCATAATAGTTTTGATAATCTGTGAAAATTCATTTCGCCTCTTTTAATATGCGGTATCATTTCATTGAGATTACAGGTTTTTCATTTCATATATAGCGTTCTTCATTTGTGACATGTGTGCGGCCTAGTTTCCATTTACATTTACTCTTTATGCCAGCATGTTCCGTGTGTTACCTCCCTGTTTCGAGTGAATTCTCTTGATGAGTGTAATGCCCGTGAGGATTGAATGTATGCTTGCTTTAATGTTTATTCGGTTTATATAAGTTTTCGCCAAATCATACTTTGCATGTGCTCGTTCCCTGCCAACATTTTAAGGTTTCAATTCTATGAGGTGCATTCTATAATGTTAACGATTCGGACTTTTGTTTGTATCCGTTCAATGTGCTAATAATGTGTATCTTTTTCTCTATTGTTGGGCTTGTCGTATGTTGGTTTGGGCATATTTTGAGGAAACCATGTGATGTTTGTGGGTACCATCCCTGAAAACCCCCACGAGACGACACTCGTCCATTAGGGTGACCTCGGGGTTAAATGGCTTATTGCATATGCTAAATGCAATCGAATCGCCCGCAAAAGTGTCCTTTTGCTTTTATACCATACTTTTGTACTATCTCCTATTTTGGTTTGCTTGTAGTTCTTGTTGCATCCTATTTCATTGATAGGGACTAGCAATGTGTAAGTTAGGGGGTGTGATAATACGCAAATATTACGTATTTCATCCTCCGAACCTACGCATTTTAGCCCCCTCGGGTATCTTATTCCCTATATTTATGCTTATTAACCAGACAACCTCGGATTTCTACGTTAACATGTTTTACAGGGGTTAATTGAGCTTTTATAGGTAATTGGACGCTAAGTGTGAAGTTCAGACACATTCCACTCGATTTCTGTACGCAACCGCACGTTCAAGGGCATTTTATCCATTTCACAACTTGGGCACCTGGCCCAACATCTTCATGAAAGTTATATCCCTCCTCGCTAGCTTCGCGTGGTCGCGAACGGTGCGCGAATCCGATTCATAACGAAGAAGTTACGGTAATTTTAGCGGAGGAGAAAAGCTTAGAAACCAAAACATCAATGCAGTAGGTGCTTGATTCTGCCCTGCTTGATCGATCGATCGATCAAAAGGATCGATCGATCGATCCTTATCGACAGTGGATATTTTGTTGATGATCGATCAATCGATCCCCTGTTTTCAGGAGATATTTTGCCTTTTCTTTTCTTTTCTCTTTTCTTTTCTAATTTAATTCCAACTTACTATAAATAGCAATTTTGTTGTAATAAATAGATATAAACGATTTTATATAGTTTTAGGTTAGAATAGCTTAGGGTTTGAGGGTTTTGAAGAGTTTGGCTTTGATTCTTCTTGGTTTGACACCCAATTGGGTTGTAAGTTGCACTATTCATCATCCTCTCCCTTAATATAGTTTGTATTTCATTATTTCTTGCTTTCTAATGTAATTTCCATGCTTTCTAAAGTAGGTTTACATGCTTTCATTTATTGCTTTCTAGTATAGATTTACCGCATTTCTTTACCGCTTTATTTATCGCGTTTTTAACATGCTTTCTAGGTAATTTAAATTAGGTTGTGTTTCAATGGAACTCACTCGGGTTAACGCATTGCTTTACTTTGGTGATAGTGTTTACGGGTCTATTTCGGGTGCGTTGTCCTAGTTATTATGCCTAGAAGATTTGACGGGGCATATCATGTATGTCCCGTGCTTACGACCTTTCGCGCGTAATTTTCGGGATATTTGTCGACGCTAAAATCTTACTGGGCTTTTATGAGGATTTAGGGGCGTGACAACCCTTCATTTAATTAACTGTCGAAACGAGGGGCATTTGTAATAACTCGTCGACCCATGTAACCATTTTATACAAATTAACCCGGGTGAGGGATATTTGACGCAACTTATAGTTTTACTCGCTTTCTTAATCTAGTTTATTTTCCCTTGCCTAGTTAAACATTTCCCTTTTATGCACCTTTTCTTTTAGTTTGTAATTTATCTTTTACACTTTTATTTAGGATCACTAAATCATATAAATTCTAGCATCTCATCCCTGTGGATTTTTGATACCCGACTTACCATTGTGCTTTTCTCGCAAGTGTAGTAGTAATTTAGGTTTGTTTGTATAGTCGTGATGAGATAGAAGACAACGATTGTGTATTTACATGCGCACACTTCTCGTGCATTATCACCTGCCCACTATATTTTGGGGTGAGGGTCCCTCATGACCCCCCAGCTTCCAGAAAATGTGGGGGAGAGGAGTAGTCAAGTTCCTGCCCTCAGCTTCTAAAAAATGTTGGGGCGAGGGGCAGCCAAAATCCTCCCCCTCAACTGCAAGAAAATATTTGGACGCAGAACCCCCAGGGTCCCTCAACCGCAAAAAAATCATATTGGACAAGGAACTCCCAGGGTCCCTCGATCGCAGTAATGCCATATTAGAGAAAGAACCCTAGGGTCCCTCGACCGCAGAAATATCATATTGGAGAAGGAACCACCAAGGCCCCTCGATCGCAGAAATGCCATATTGGAGAAGGAACCCCCAAGGTCCCTCAACAATAAAAAAGTCATTGAAGAAGGGACCCCCAAGGTCCCTCGACCGCAGAAATGCCATATTAGAGAAGGAATCCCCATAATCCCTCGACCGCAAAAATACCATATTGGAGGAGGGACCCTCAAGGTCCTCTCCTCTCAGCTCCTAAAAAACAAGTTAGGATGAGGGGGTGGCTACTATAAGCAATTCCTCATCATGAAAAGTCAATTTTTAAAAGAACAGAAGTACTAATACTTATTTTCTTATACATGTTGCCTAGTTGAGCAAGCAAGGCTCAAATAGGCCAGTTGGAATCTCTTGGGAGTTTTGGCTTAGCGGCAGAGGGACAATGTATGTTGAGCAAGATCAACCACTTAGCATTATAGGATTGAGAGAATACTAGTAGGAATACCCAGAAGTCACTCAAGACTACACACACCACACACTTAGTCACAAGTGAAGTGGGCAGCCAAAGAGTTGGCTGCTCACAAGGAATAAACTCTTTACAAAAAATGACTTTCTCACAAGAGGGGGTCCTCAAGGTCCCTCTCAAGAAAAACAAAGATTTTAGATGAGAGGGGTCCTTAAGGCCTCCCCTCTCAAGATTTGCAAAAAAATTTCACCATAAGTTACCGTTCTAAAAAATATTTACCAAATCAGATATTTTATCATCTGCGTAGACATATTTACTTTTTGACTTTGGTTTGCACCAGGTGGCACCTGCCTGAGGGGACAGGCTGATGCACACAAGTAGGGATACATAATACACTGCAGACCTTGTCCCTCACCAACCCTCTAAGTTTTGGCGCCAAAAGTGCCAACCCAGCCCTAGTGTCCAAGTATAAATAGGACCCCTAGGCAAGGTTAAGAAGGGATAGAAAAACTCAATAGCACTATTACTCTGTCAAAATCACACCAGAACCTCCCAGTATTCTCTCCCTACTCTCTCTCTAGTGCTAAGTTCCTTGTTCTTTTACTCCCCACTGACAGCTATCACTCTCAGGAGTCCCTCTTGAGAAAAGTTACTATTATTGTTGTGAAGTTCATCTTCTTGCAGGGAGTGGGCCCTAGCTTGAGTTCCATTTTTACCAGAAGGAGAAGGTTTTTCTAGAAGCTGCTTCAGAAGTTTTTGAGAACCTTGAAGACTACGTCCATTGGACTGGGTCACGCCTCACCCTTTCCAGTTATTCATAGATCCCAATCTCACTACCCTCTTACATTTGGTGACTCTGCTGGGGTGGTATCCTCACTTTCATGGACAAAGAAGGTTTGAACAGTTCTAAGCATCTAGTTTTTAAAGACAATCCATCTGGGGATGGAACTCAAAGTGACCAGACCACTCAGGAGGATGTGGTGGTGATCGAATCAAAGACACCTGCTCCTCCGGAAGGGCAGGCCAGCTCACCGGCAGCAACTCCAGTGGCAGAGGCTTATGAGTATTTTTTTTAGTTTTTTTTAAAAAACAAAACAACTAGACGTGGCAAGTTGGGGTCAATATTGTGTAACAACAGCAGCACCCCCTTCTGCAGGGCAGCCGCGGAGGGTGGCGTCGGGTTGTGACACCGTCAAGCTCACCGGTAGGCAAGGGCATGAGTTTGAGGGAATCACCCTCCAAAGTTATCACTATAAAGGAAGTCAGTAAGTTTCTCTCCTCTTCCCAGAGGGAGGGTCCTCATCTATATGAGGGGTTGCAGGACCCTACCCACAACAGCATGAAGTGGTTGAGGAATTTCCAAGAGCCATTGGCTCAAAAAAGAACCCATCGTGGTAGAAATTCCAAGTGAGGAACTCTGGGCTGCAGCAGCCCCTCTAGAAACACCAACTCGCAAGGAACCCATGGATGAGATACCCTGGGTGTCCCTCTTCGAAAAAAAAGAAGTGGCAGTAGCAACCCCTGTAGAGCCGTCAACTCGCGAGGAGCCCTGGACGTCCCTCGTCGCCGAAAAAGAAGTCACGGTAGTAGTCCCAGGTGGAAAATCCATGTGTGAGGAACTCCCAAACACAACGCCACCGGACAAGGAACCCTCGACAAGGCAGGGGGTCGAGACATCCTCAGATGAAAAGTCGACGCGCGAGGAACCCATTGGCAGAGAAGTGGCACTCGACGAGGAACCCACGGTGATAGATAGGTTTTTGAATTCACTATAGGAAACGACATCTGTGAAGAACCCATTGTCATATGGGTTACAAATGACAAACCCGTGGTCGCCGATAATGAACTAACAGGCAAGGGGCCCCTAAGTAATGAGGGGGTACATAAAAAAAACAATGGATTATTAGTAGTAGTCGAGGAACCCATAGATGGCAAATCAACCCATGAGGAACCCTCTGATAGAAACCCAACCTGCGAAGAACTCCAGGCAGCATCCCTCGTCCGTGAGGGACCATTGGCAGTAGCAGACTCCCTCTTACACATATTATTTACTCTTGTTGGGAATAACAAGCTTAACATGCTTGCACCTTCATCCTTATTCTAGGTTCCCACATGTTCCATATGTTGCTTTAGGGAAAAACATAACACTTATATTTTGTTGTTTGGGGACCCCTATACATTAGCCCCCTCGTGCAGAAGTGTCTTGCAGTGTCGAGAGACTTGTGCACGAAATATCAAATATTATAGCATTAGCATAATCAAAATTATACTATTTGTTCACTTACACGAGGACTTCTCAACATTAGCCCCCTTTGTGCAAAATATATGTGCACAAATCAATTTAAAAGTTAACTGGTAATCGTATTTCTAGGGGTTAGCAGTACCCTTTTTTGTTTATAACATTATTTCCACTCCCTTTTTTTTGCTTGTCCCATATACCACGTGTCTATCTGCTCAGAAAAATTTGTACAAAAAAAAAAACATTTCGCAAGTAAATACTGATATATATATTTTTTTTATTTACTTTTCCCTTAGACTGCGAGACTATCTAAGCTCCAAACCTTTATATGTAAAATCTTTGCGAGTAAATATTATACAATTGACTATCCCTTATACTGTGGGACTATCTGCTCACAAAATATTTTGCAACTAATTATTGATGCACTCTTATTGCTTTTCCCTTATACTGTGCGTTCTTGTTGCTTTTCCCTTATACTTTTGGATTTATCAGTTCACAGGACATTTTGTTTTGTAAATTACATATGTTGCAAGTGAGTATGAATAATATGATATAATTTCCCTTGTACTGTGGGAACAAGTTGCTATGCCCGTTATGTTTCGTTTTTGAGCAAAAAGATTATAACTATGCAAGTATGTCCCCTCTAAATATTGTGAGGATGAATCAACTTAATAAATAAAGAAAATTAATTTCTTTTCATGCTTTGGAAATTTTAAAATTGCCTTGCACGTTGTATTTTGATATTTGGACATTAACCTGAAAGAATGTCCCCTTAAAATTTAATCAGCAAACTAAGTAAATTTGCAAGAGGCTTATGTCTTGGGTACTCGAATATTTATGGTGTTCCAAGTACAATATTAACTGAAAGCCTAGATTATATTTTGAATTTAATGTTGTTTTGCATTACTCAACCTTTTTATCGGGTCAAAGCTAATGCTAAAGTTTATATCCACGATACTCATGCTCTTGTGGAGTCCTGGGTACATCACATACTAGCACTCGCACTTCGTATTTTAAATTTGGTCGCATTTCTCAACCCGTTTCCTTCGTTTCATATTGGAGCGAATGCTAAAAATTTTATCAGGGGTACTCGCATGTCTTTGGAGTCCCTACTATAATATTTACTTGCACTTATACTGCATGTCGCACACATAGTTTGTAAATTTTTTATTATGTGATAAACTGGTTTCTATGTTTTCACTTTACCAATGTATTGAATTCGAGTGCTCCTACTCGTGTGGTGCCTCGAGCACTATATTGTTATATCTTTTTGTTCTTTTTCTTACATTGTGTAAATACTTGCTTGGCTTCTTAACCTATTTCTTTATTTTCAGGTGATCCCAATTCCCCTATTTTAAACTCAAATAATATAAAAATCTATAAAATTGGGGAATTATAGTATTAAATAAAGTCCACTGCCTAATTTGGAGATAGAGTATTAAACAAAGTCCACTGCCTAAAATTGAAATATAGTTCTTTGTATTTTAGGGCACACCAACGATAAACCAGTTGGGAAAGTACCACCCAAATATTTCTACCCGGTAGTCAAGGCCAATATAGTAAGAGAGTTTCCACAGGCCGAATCAATAATTTCATAATTAAAATCAGATGTTTATATAGAGAGATATAAACATATAACAAACGACGGAATCATCGGAATCAGATGCATTTTGAGAATAAAAGCATTTCACAAAATATACGTACAAAGAACTATATTTCAATTTTAGGTAGTGGACTTTATTTAATACTCTATCTCCAAATTAGGCAGTGGACTTTATTTAATACTATAATTCCCCAATTTTATAGATTTTTATATTATTTGAGTTTAAAATAGTGGAATTATAGTATTAAATAAAGTCCACTGCCTAATTTGGAGATAGAGTATTAAATAAAGTCCACTGCCTAAAATTGAAATGTAGTTCTCATACTTGGCACTTGCTCGTCTACATAACCTATTTCTTTTTTTCAGGTTAATATTATGAGTGCTCAAGTGCCCTCCGAATCTTAGGTACTAAACTACCGTACCTTTTTATTCATTTTTTTTGTTGGCAATTGCTCGTCTACTTAACATGTTTCTTTATTTTCAGGTTACTGTGAGCGATCATATGCCCATAGAGCCCGAGGTACTAAACTGTCGAACCTTTTATTTTTCCTTGGCACTTGCTTATTTGCAAAACCTAATTCTTTATGTTCAGGTTAATACTATGAGCGCTCCTATGCCCTTGGAGTCTGAGGTACTAAACTGTCGTACATTTTATTTATACTTGGCACTTGATCATTTGCATAACCAGTCTTTGTTTGTAGGTTAATAGTATGAGCGCTCTGGTGCCCTTGGAGCCTTAGTTATTAAACTGTCGTATCTTTTTATTCATTCTTGCCATTTACTCGTCTACTTAACCTGTTTCTTTATTTTTAGGTTAATACTATGAGCGCTTTAGTGCCGTTGGAGCCTTAGGTACTAAGCTGTTGTACCTTTTTTATTTATTCTTGGCATTTGCTCGTCTACTTAACCTGTTTCTTTGTTTTCAGGTTAATACTATGAGCGATCCGGTTCCCTTGGAGCATTAGGTACTAAACTATTGTACCTTTTTATTTAATCTTAGCATTCGCTCATCTACTTAACCTGTTTCTTTATTTTTAGGTTAATACTATGAGCGATCCGATGCCCTTGAAGCCTCAGGTACAAAACTGTTGTACTTTTTTATCTTAGCATTCACCTATCTACTTAACCTGTTTCTTTATTTTCAGGTTAATACTATGAGCGCTCAGGTGCCCTTGGAGCCTTAGGTACTAAACTATCGTACCATTTTTTTATTCGTGGCATTTGCTCGTCTACTTAACCGGTTTCTTTATTTTCAGGTTAATACTATGAGCGTTCCGGTGCCCTTGGAGCCTTAGGTACTAAACTATCGTACCTTTTTATATAATTCTATTTAAACTTTTGCAAATACGTTTTGTGTTCTCACACCTATTGTCCTATTTTATTAGGTGGAGAAATACCATGAAGTAAAAATGCACTAGGAGGCACCATGGCCAATATAAAAGAAATTAACATTTCATAAGCATTAATCTTGCTAAGAAAGTATAGTTGATACCTCATACTTTTTGTTGCTAGATCTTGTCTTTCAAACTCAGTAAGAATGTTCACGAAGCATGTTGGAGTCGAGCATACCATAATAAAGTCAATTTGAGACTGAAACTTTTTTATCAAAAATTCATACATCTGCTTGCTAGCCCCGCTGCTTGAATCCAAGCATGCGAGAGAATAAAGTTTCCATTAAATCAACTATAATCTTCTATCTGCACAACATAACTTTTTCAAAATGCATATCAATCGAGTGAATATCTTCAATCAATTAATATAAAAAATAATGTTTGTGGTATAGTAATAGATAACTTTCAAAGTCGCTTATACTTTGAATAAATGGGTCAAACATGTTTGAGTGATGGATTGATATAACTTTTATTTCTTCTCATAAGGAGTTACTATGGTTCAAAATGTTACTATGGTTCAAAATATCATATGAAATGTGATGTTAATCACACAAATTATTCTGAGCATACATATTTGGGGATCTTCAGATTATTGATCAATTTACTAGGGTTCATACGAGTTTTAAATTTGGACAACATTATTTGTACAAACTTGTGTTGTAAATTCGACAACCCTGGGTCATAAAAATGCTCGGGTTATAAATTCAAACAACCCTATTCGTATGTTTAAGATACTTGTTTATAAATGGACACTCTCATTCTTCGAGGAATTTTACGCTAGAAAAGTATAGCGTATATAATTGGACAAATTTTATTTTATGTCCTTTATTAAAATGAAATCAAAATATGGTTTGTGAGGTTAATCATATAAAATGAATGACTGGAAAATTTCCCAAAATATCAATTTTATAAGAAAATAAATTAAACTTTTATGTCAACTGAGCTCTTCTTTATTTTAGCAATATGCCTTATAAAGATATTTTACCAAATGTAAGTGTATATATCTACCTGTAGAGTCTAATACTAGCGAGTTCGTGTGAGTAAACCAAATCAAGTATCTACTCAGAAGTACGTACGTCATTTTTTTAGCGAGTTCAACTACATTCTGCAGACCTGGCAAAATGAGGCACGACACGATAACACGACACGAACCGACACAAAGTTATAAGTTAATGGGGGGGACCCTTAATGGGTTCGGGTCATATCAGTGTCAACCCGATAAGACACGATAGTTAACAGGTCGGGTTAGGATTGACCCCTTTCACCCGTTATTACTCGATAAAACCCGTTATGACCCATTAATTTAAGTAAATAAGATATACTTTTGGAACTTATAAATAATTTATCTAGCATAATGTTAATTTAGTCATAATGAATTTTACAAAATGAGAGATTTAGTAATGTCAATTAATGGGCCTATTTGGGTTAAAAAATGAGATAATATGTCAACTTGTATACAATTGAAATAATTCATTATCTTAATGGGTATTAACGAGTGAACACGACATGACACGATAACATAACGGGTCGGGTTTGGATATAATTTTTTCACATGATAAAAAAATCACTCGTTTAGATACGAACCCAATAAAATCCGAACATGATAAAAATGGTCATTTATGTCAATTAAAAACTGACATAAATGACCATGTATGTCAGTTTTAGAATTTTTCAAAACTGGCATATGAAGCGCTGACATAAATGTTCGTAAAACTGACATAAATAAGATCACATTTATCTTAGTTTTTTAAGAACACACATAAAAACTACGCTATTCATCATGTTTTTAATCACATTTTAATGAAAAACTGGTATAAATAACACCACATTTATCTCAGTTTTAGCAATTTTATGAGAGTTTTTTCAAAACTGACATAAATGTTGATATAAAAATTAAAAAAAAAACTATTACTCTATTAATAGACAACTATTATTTATCAACCCTTGTAAATAGATAGTAATCAAGGTCATAAATATCATGAACTTAGTATACATCAAGATACTTATAATAAAAAAAAAATATTGATGTGAGCTACATCATATCCAAAAACTAGCTAATATCTAGTTATCTACGTGAGAATATCCCAAAAATAGTGGTGACACATCACAATGTCCAAGAAATAACATTGCGAACTACATCATAAGATCCACAATCCAAAATAATACGCAAGCTAGGACGTGTCGAACGTAATACTCGATCAAGTTTGTTCTCACGCTATCCAACCTAGAATGAGTAACCCTACAATCAAATATAACCAATATAGTTTTCATCATAACACATTCATCTCAATAAATTGTCATTATGACATAAAAAAATATAGTTATTCGGAAGTACCTAATATATAAAATCCATAATGAACTCAATGAACTCCATTTGAACTTCATTTAGCTCATTCAATGTGTACATCACTTTATCGAGCAATCTTCTCATCTAAAAATTGAAGATAGAATTGAATTTATTATTGAGGTATATAATAGTTATAACTAAACAATATTTTATATAATAGGATAAAAATAGAAAATGGTGGTAACATACCTTTGTTTCACAAGTTATTGAATAATCCTCCACGAAGTACTTCACGAACTTCAACACAAAGTATCCGTAATGAAGATTATCATTTCCTTGCATTGGGCAGTAGTTAACACAAAACATTATTATCGAACAAATAATAAAATAGTACAAGTCAAAAAGATTTTTTATACAACACACAATTATAAAAACTTTAAAAAATTTGGACAGAGTTTCTCCTATTTATAGGACTATCCACCCTGTTTAAAAAATATAAAATACACCAACAACAAAATTAATAGTTCATAACAACAATACCAATAAAATACTATTTACGAATTCTGATTTATGGTAAACATGACTTAAATATCAAGAAATTTATTCATGACAGATAATGTGCACCACACACAATTAAAATCTTACGATCATAAAATTTCAAAGAAACCAAAATCGAGAATTACAACTCACTTTGCTTGTAGGTATTGTGCTCGTATTAATAACTTCACATAAAACAAATACTTAAGATCATTAATGACTTGAGATTAAAGACGTAAAAGGTTTTGGGGATTCTATATTACCCAAGTTTTACAAAAGAAATACTTTGAAAATCATTGAGGGCCTACCTAATTTGTAAATTCAATTGGCAAATGTTAGCTGATAAGGCCGCAATTTCACCTGTAAAAGAGTGAAAATTCTAAAGGAATTTAGAGGGCTGCAATGTGGATCTAATGGATGGAACTCATTAAATATCTAAAGGAGAATGTGGGTAATTCATTAAATATATGAGAGTTTGAGTTAAATTCTTCTTTATTGGTTATTGTTGTAACGCTTACGCATTCCACATCTATTTGACATAAGAAGGTGATAGATGTATGGGTTAAGGAGATAAGGGACTGTTTGTGGGGTAAAAATGGAAGTAAAAACCAATGTTTGAAAACTTTAAGAAATAAGATTTAAAAAAATGGGACTCACAACCAATTATAAGCGAGGCCTCTTGGATTTAACACTAAAAATTAAAAAAAAAAATGGGATCAAAGACTACAAAATAGATTAAGTATGACCAAGTGCTAATTTTAATATATAATATGCATAAATGCGCATCACATCACTGGTAAACACATCCTACCTAGGCCCGTAATGAAATGGAACAAATGATTAAGGGAAATTACCATATAACCATATTTTAAAGTACACATGGAGTGCACTTAATAATTCTTGTTTCCTGCTATCTTCAAGTTGCGTTTCCCTCAAACTTTGCTTTAGGTCCCCTAAATTCTTGTGCTAGAATAAAAGATGACTCATTAAACATTTGGCAATTTAATTATGACTTATTAGAAATAGAAAAACATCAATTCAAAACATTTTAAATAACATGTTGTCAAAACAAAAACAAAAATTAATGACTACACAGTAAGGATTATAATTCTTGCACTTACATTTCTCTGTTGATATGCCAAATAGATATCTGAAAATGGGAATGGATTGTCTTTTGTGGACCCGGATGAAATACCAATCCAGTTTGGAATCTCTTCGTATAAAGCGGTAATATATTAACAAATGACACAAATTTAACAATAATAAAAAGGCATATATGCTAAATTACAATACCCTAAAAGAACAAAGGAAGAAATTTAAGAGTAGAGCACATCAGACTAGGCTGATGAATATGTATTATATGATGCCACTTATAAAGGGAAGTTGTCAAAAATTCACTAAACGAAATTTGTAAAGGTTTTTTTATTTACCCCCTGAGCTAATTCGGTATTTAGAGATACCCTCTGTGTATTCATTAGATGGAGTTACACATGTGCATTAACCCACTAGTACCTTATGCATTATTTGTTGCGTATGGGGGAAACTGTAATTGATGAATAAGTAGAGGGCATCTCTAAATACCAAATTATCTAGGGATAAAGTCGATAATTCCCATTTTTAAAAGTCTCCTCTAGAAAATACAAAATGGAAGTAAACTTGTAGGAAATTTAGAGCTGATTGCATAAAGTTTCATTGTGCATACCACCAACTTATGGTTATCACCAACAATAAGGGGTTGTTGCTTGACCCCTAAGAAGAACACACATTTGCGATAATTAGCATTACAGATTCGTTTAGCTGCCATGATTACATGTACTCGCTCACAGTGTTCAACTCTTACAACCTGTAAAAGGCATAAAATTAATGAAGGTTTCTCGTTCAGAGAATTCTCATTTCGAGATGATAAATAAATAACACAACAAAGTTTAATTGAAATCAAATGCAACCACATTATTAATCATCTAACACGAGGGTAGATAGTTTAGACTTCAACTAACATAAATAGTGTTAAAATAGATATCTATAGAATGCACTATATCACAATAAAGCTAGGATACGAGAAAATTCAAGTTATATAATGAAGTGAATAAATTAGAAGAACTGAGGTGATATTTAATCAGCACATTAGGGCCTCTACAGGTGACAGTGTTACAAACAATACAATAAATGTAATAAAAATAGGGGTGAACATTATAACTAAAATTTCTCAGGGAAACAAGACACATCAGAAGACATCGCTTCATTAAATAAAGTTTGCTAAATCGAGGTCATAATATTGTTAAACTCTAACAAAATTACTTAGTCCGAACAATGTCCTTTACACTGCATTTGAAACATAGATACAAATTAGTTAAAGGATCAGTTAAATTAAGGTTGAGGGCCAAAAAAAGAGCAGCAACTTGGGTGCTTCAAAGAAAAATTAGAAACAACACCAACCTGTTCTGGGTCAGAGTACAAGGATAAACCCAAGGGCTAGAACAACAGTCCTCCTGACATCATCGCTCACATCTGATACAGTAAAGCGCAGCAGTTGGCGGATGGCCGTGTTGTTTGTTGTTCCATTGTATGCCAATGCCAATGCATACATGCCACCATAATGTAGAATAGGGTCTTGATCCCGAGTCATCTGTTCAATTAGGGTGTCTGCTTTTTCTCTTCCATATACTATAAGGGTTGTCCCCAATGCTAATCGCCTACAATGTAAAATTTTAAAATAAAAAATAGGAAAAACTGTAATAATCATATACTGTGAGGGTTGTTTCCAGTGCCAATCCCCTACAATATGAAATTATAAAATGAAACGTAGGGAAGACCATAACTTTTGACAAATCCCCTCATATTGTCCTATATACTTTTGACGTCCAAATATAGTGTAATGAATATTTAAATAATAATAAATCATTCTTTTTTACATATGGGGAAAAGGTAATATAATATTAAAAATGTCCTATAACAAGTAACCTGCAAGCAATAAATGTCTAAAGACATTTCTTCATTCCTCCCCTCAATCATCGAAGAGAATGTTGTTACCAATAAAAAATTGATGAGTAGTGAGGTCCGACAAGAAAAAATATAGGGGGCATAATAGATTAAAGAAGATAATAAACAAAGTAATTGTCATTAGCTTAAAATAGTGTTAGAAAATCATCAAAGACACATTACTTTCAGAATACACTCTGCTCTGCCTTGTACTCTCATCAACAAGGGAGATAGATCAATAAATTTTGGATGTTCAGTGTGATTCTGGGAAACCCAGTGGCGCCCAAGGTTAGTTTGTATTTATGGAGGACGATCTAAAGGACAACATATATCTTCCTTAAAATTCGGTGATGACATTGTTATTGGAACTCCTGTTCGTTTGAGGGACTTGATGGAAATGGGAGTTTGACTCTTAAAGGAGGTGTCTTTTGTGGTTCCAGATGAAGTTGATCGAATGATTTATATGGGCTTTGAACTTGAAGTTCAATATATACTGGGGGAAATAAACTTTACTCATTAAATCCTAATGTTTAGTGCAACATGGCATCTGCCTATCAATCAATTAGCTCAAAAGTTCATGGATACCAACCTTGTTAAGATGGTTGTAGATTCCGAGGATTTAACTGCCAATCGCGATGTTATGCATGTAGTTAAGGTCCTGGATTATGGAGCATTAGATAAATGCTTAGTCAGTTTGCTAGAGAAGTAACATACATCCCGAAGAAATAGAGTATTGGTTTCTATTTTGTACAAGAAGGAAGAAACTCGAGTTGAAGATATGCTACGAAGAAGGATTTTATAAGTGATTCCGATCTATTTTGTTCTCGTAATTTTCTGATTTTATAAGTTATTTATACCCAAAAGAAAACCCTGCTACACCATTTTTCGACCACTAAAAATTCTATTTGACAACCCTATCCCCATGCCTTCTCAAGTGTCTGACACAAACAGAGATTTGATTATGTCTAAGGATATTGATATATAAGTGCATAATATGTTCCTCTTATACTGGTCAAGAACACTGCAATAAGACTCGATCCTTTGTAATTTTCATTCCAATTATAAGAAGTACCATTAAATCTGAGAAATAAGCAGAACAAATATCTTAAGGTTGTGAGTTAACTTTGCAACCATGTGCAAAATGAAGATCATAATGTCAAATAAAATAAACCACTGAACCTTGATTTTCTGCAGGGATAAGGTATGCACGGTAGAATATAAAGGAAGAATATATAATGTTTATTCTAGAAGAAGATGGTAGTATTTTTAAATTTTGTAGAGTTTTCATCAACTAACTTAAATGCTCTCTTCATTGACCCCTCTCCTGCCATGTAAGGCAGAGTAATAATCATCCAATATTATCCCCAGAAAAAACAAAGGGTTAAACTGTTTATCACTTTTATAAATTCATTTGAAAACATTAATTACATTTGGAAAAATAATTGCAGAGTTCTATTTATTTATTTCTTACAGACCATGAAGTAGCATGAAAAATAACACAAATCACCAAAACTAAGACAAGTTATTTGAATAAACTCAACCAACAGTACTCCTTGATGAATTTCCAAATGCCTATACTACATTCTACTTTATTCAATTTTTATTTCCTTGGGACAACACATTGTAAACCCTAAACAAGAACTTCATCGAGAGCAGACAAATGAGTCGCAAAGTTGGGAGTTGGAAACACAATTGGCAAGAAGCAACCCTCACACAATCTGACACATAATAGGGAAATGAATCATGAATAAGGAGCTTAACCTTCTCTAGTGATGGCAATGCTGCAATATAAAATAAAATTTAGAGAAAAAAAGAACTACAGAGTGGTATAACACAGGTATTATTGGTAGCTAGCCTTATAGATACGTTTAATTTTCTTTTTATACTTTACTTCTTGCTGCCATGTACTAGCAAAGTGAAGTGTGAATGAGTTAAAAGGGGGCACTATAGCTAGGAGCAATAAAGAAAAAAAAAGGAGAAGAAAGCAAGAGAATTGATTGAAAGAACTAATTTCAATAGAGTCAAATTATTATGATTTCCGGGCTTACGGGAAAGAGCTATGAGTTCGTTCCAGCATTCTTTCTCTCAGCTTCTATTATGGGTTCTGCTTCGGTGGTAGTTTGTATTTCCTGAATAAAAAAAGATGACATATTGTTGTAAGGAAGCACTAAAAGTATTGGCTCTTAATTGTTGAAATCTCCTTAAGCAATTTAACTTGTGATTTTATGATCCCATGTAATATCCAGAGTGAATGTTTGATGGATTCTCATGGAGAATTTGTACTTCGCATAAGATATTTGATAAATAGAAGATGTTAGTCTAACTAGCTAGTTTAATTTTTAAAATTTATTTTGAATTTAGAAATTTTGTGTTGAATAGTTAACGTTAATTAATATCATATGAGTCTTCCATTGAGGTTTGGAAGTTTAAAAAGTATAAGATTTTTTAGGCTTTTAAAAACAATCTTATCTTCCACTAAGTCTACTTTTTTCCATTGGTTTTCCTTTGCAACAATTCCCTCCAAATCCTCACATCTTTATGCATGAAGGTCTTCCACTTGTTGGAGTTTTTGAGCTATAGTAGGATGGAATAAATTTTTCAATTTATGATAACGATGAACTCTTACTTCTCGTAAGTTTTGGAGGTGTAAATGAAAAGACCAACCAGGGCCATTCCATATGTGCTTTAGTGCAGGCTAGTCCCCGTGAAAGGAAATTAAAGTGGATTACCACTATATTTTCATATTCCTTTGAATTTAGGCAAATTACACAGATATATCTCTTCAAGGTTAGACAGAAGATCTATAACCTTATTAGACTGTCATTGTTCGAAATATCCTGTATTGATTATGTCTTAAAAATAAGCCAACGCTAAATAGTTAGTTTTCTTCAACAATAACTCAACACAGTTTCCCAAAAATTTAATGGATCTATCTTCATTCGCGAGCACCAAACAATTTGGGGTGGTGCCACTTTCAGTGTCTCTATTCCCACTACAACGTTGAAAATTGAAAGTTAGGTAAAGTGAAGTCTTCTGGAATATTTTGTGTCTAAATAATGGATATTGTTAAGATGGCCAAGCGATGCCACATTTTTACTTCAGCTAAAACTTCCCCTTTGGCATTGGTGTCAATAAAGTAAAACTCTTCCAATTAGTAAAACTCTCCCAATTGGGACAAACATGATATTACATTGGTGCCAAGATAACAAGGCCCATAACAACTCATATCCAACAAAATTAAGAGGCATGTATGTAGCACCATCTTTCTTGTCCAATTCACATGATGGCAGTTTATGGTAATTGTGATAGATAAATTAGGAGGGAGCTATGGCATGGAATTGGAGATTTGGCTAATAATAAGTGTGATCAAATCGTCACTGGTGGTGACTTAAATATTGTTATGGAGAAATCTGACAAGATAGAACGAAATAGAATTGACCAAGTGGCAGCAGATGATTTCAACTATACATTGGCTTCAGCTGGTTTTCCGGAGGTTGACTTCACAAAGAATTTTGGAAAGGCTTGACAGGGTTCTAAGTCATATGTTTTGGAACAATCTCTTCCAGACTACAAAAGTGGACCATTTGGTCAGACTACACTTGGATCACTCTCTATTAATAGTATCGTTGGACTAAACATCACACATTCTCTGAGTTGGTGGGGCAGGCTTTGAATTATACTATTGTTGTCCATCATATTTATAAATTTGTGTAGAAACTTAAAGCTGTTAAGTATGCGCTTCGGATGTGGAACATGGATGTCTTTAAAAATGTATTTCAATAAGTTAACCAAGCTAAAAATAACCTTTCCGCAACCGAGGTAGCTTTATAGACTAACTTTTCAGAAGCAACTTTCACAGAGTGCAATAAAGCTAAGGCGTTGATGGAGAAGGAACTCATAAAAGAAGAAACTTACTTATGACAAAAATCAAGGGTGAAATGGATTTGTGAAGGGGATGCAAACACCAAATTCTTTCATTTTATGGCTAAGAAAAAAAACTCAACAGTTTATCAATTTTTAGACTAAGGATAGATTTTAGCTCTTGTTCTACTGATTTTCCAGAGATAACAGATACTAGGTGGAGCTGCTTATTAGGTGAAGTTGAAAATACAGAATAACACAATTCTTAATAACAGAACAATGAAAACTCGGTATTTTTAAAATCTAAGGTTTTTTTCCTCAATGTATAAGGTCACTTTCTCACTAGAGCAATGATTTAAAAGATGTTTAGCCAATAATTTCACAGATGATGGTGACATTGAGGATGGATTCATAGAGCATGAAAAGAAATAATTATTTGCATACATAACTTGATATCCATCAAAACATATTGTTTTCTACAGATATGATGATAGATTTCCCTTAAATACAAGTGGGAATGGAGTAAATGACTTCCTATACTTCTAATCAATCTCTGTTTCGGTCTCTAAGAAGTTGCCAATGGGTAATTGATGAAGTGAGAATGAAATAGTACCACATATCCTAAACCCTTCTCATATTTTAAATATTTACGAAAATAAGCTTTCATCTGTTATGTATGCATCAACACGTCAATACAAAATTTCAAGATTGAGCCTTTGTGACAAAAAGAAACAACCAAGTCGAATTACATTTTCCCAGTTATAGCTCAAGGAAAGAATCCATAAGGAAGTGAAACAAGTCAAATACATGATGGAATTTAAGGGATTTTTTTTAATTTGCTTTGGAATGGCAGAGATGTTATATGATGGAATTTACCTTAATACAACTCCACGATGTGTTCGGCTTTTTCCAATCGATGTTCAATGTGTTAATCCCACTACATGTAAAGAGAATTCAAAGATGTGTATTAGGAGATCACAATAATAATGTACACATAATGCATGTCAAACAAAAGTGAAAATTATATTATACTCACGTAGTGATATACAACTTATCTTTGTTATTCAATGAATCCAATCAATAAATAGTTCTTGTGGACAAATCAACAAATCCTTCTCTACAACCAATCCCCTAATCAAAATAATCCATTAATTAGAACATACACACGTATATGTTCAGCATGATTGTGCACGTGTGCGCCTCTATGTGTGCGTGTATAACAATAGAGAAGACACTATAAAAAAGGATAGTTCACTGTGTGTAGCAATAGACAGGTAGAGATGATGAAGGCCCGGTAAAGATGGTTACTGAGTGTCAAAGATCAACTTAATGAAGGCCTGGAAAAAAAGGATCATACTCATACTCAAAATGTGATAAATGATAATATGAAAATGTTATTTATCTTATCTGAACCTTTTGTGACATAATGTTAAATTTAAAAATGACTATTTTTCTTGTAGTGACACTAGTTAATGGAAGGAGGCACAACTCTCCCAAATTCTAGGAATTGCTCGTGAACTCATGGTATGATATGGGTTCCGTCAATGCCTACAATCCTCACATCTACAATTACATTACACATGGTATGATATCGTATGTTATGTGTTGACTCTCACCACTCTAACAACATAAATAGTCACACAACATCCCCCCCCCCCCCCCCCCCCCCCCCCAAACACACCCACATCAAACATAATAAAGATATACCGACAAATAAAACTAAATCTACATACGAATGATAAACACTATGGAGATGACTTTTAAACTGTAATGCGCATCTTAGTCAATGGGAAACAAGAATGTCATTAATAATGCATAGTAATAGCCGATAATCTTATCCCATTTAGTATCTTGATTATTTATGCATTTGATAAACTCAAATAGACATATTATGTGATTCTACATTCAACTCAACCTTAACACAAACATACCGGTGACGCAAACACATTTCCACCTCTAATATCATAGACAACAAAAGCAAAGCTTCCTTCCATATCTTATATAAACTTATCAGCTGGGTAGGGGTCCGATCATGAAGAAAACTATATTCTTATGCGACAAACATAGTCACATTGATCACATATGATATACCATATCATCTAAAAAAGCAAGCATGTTATTTAGTATCCCTAAAAACAAATCTATTCCACAAAATAACCTTCAATATGGTAAAAAAAAACATGATCTTACAAACTCTAACAACAATTTATATCAATAGAGACTAGTTCATGAATTATCTTTGATGAAGTGAGGATATGTTAAGAATAGGATAAACTCAGATTCGGTTATTTATATGAATAAGTCTAGTGTGACTTTGAGTCATCAAAATTACTATTGGTCTTTTGAAACCACTCACGCATCTATACAAAAGACAACATTAATGTTTAATTTATAAATGATATAAACCAAATGCACTATCTCATTAATAAAATATGTTTACAAATAACAGTCCCATTGTCAAAATAACGACGCTCCTCACAAAACTCACGAGTAAGATCAATTATTTATGTACAGGTGTAATAATTTATTTTCTAATGAATGAACTCACTCCCAATAACATTATCAACATTCTTAAAAAGAGTGAAAACACATTCAACTTGGAACAAGATAATAAATCACAAAATTTCAAATCTAAATTACTCACAAGACAAAACATTCAAATATCAAACTTTCTTAGATTTTTCTATCACCGTCAACCCCATGAAGTTGACGTTATTAATGTGTATGGTTATATTGGGTAGTTTTATGAAACACGTAAACCACATCAGCATTTCTAAAATTTCAAAAGATTATAGAGATGTATATCACATTCCTTTCAATCAATTCATTGTCATAAATCTTAATACAATCATCCATATGCATTTTCAATATGATTTACAAAATTATATTCTCTTTGTATGAAATTGTAAATGTAGATAAAGAAAAACAAAAAAACACACAAATCGAGCTATATTCATTACTATTATCAACAAAATCAAAGAAAATTACTGGTGTAAATGCAAGCTCACGTGGGAATAAACAAATCGTACAATCTGATTTGCAAAAAATCCTACCAACTATAAAACTTCAACCCTATTAGAGCAAATGCAGAAATATCCAAAACCAAGAAAAGTTGTGTAATGAACCATATGTATTTTAATTTCTTACCTCTGTATGCTTCTATGGAGAAAAATGGGTCTTGAGTGGTGGAGGGTGGATAAATTCTAGCCTCCACTGCCGCCGGGACAACACGAACCACCGGGAGAAACACAATGCAATTTGAGGTGACTTGAAAAAGATGAAATCACCGATCCAAATGTCTAATGACAAAACACTGCATCACAAAACAAAATAATCACGGAGTCTATAAGAATATTCAAGAATTGATATAATTTTGATAACAAACACTTGTTTGATCATATTTTGCTTCATACACATACATATATGGATATATCCAATCATCATAGAGGTACATGTATGATGTATCCGTGAATATTGTTATATAAGTCAAGACTATGAAACAATAAAATAGTTATTCCTATATGATGCATTTTATTTCATATGTAAGATATACCAAAGTTAAGGAAATCAAACCTCTTCACTTCACAAATAAAAATTTCACTAAAAACAGGAACTTTCATAAAGAACACTACATAATTTTATAATATAGTACCACAAACATGCAGTGCCCCTTTTCCAGATGAGAATCAAATGAGAAAAATTTAACTAAGTACTAACTAAAAATTAAATGGCAAAAAATCAACAATAATAAGGAGCTTTGCCTTTTATCTGAAAAACCAAAATAGGTTAAAAAATATAAATGCAAAGCGGATCCGTCACTTTGACTAGTAGTTCTTTAAGCACAAACATGTCCATAAACTCAATTTTTAGAAATTAAAACCTAAAAATGAGGGAGAAGAATCCTTAAGTATCAATTATGTTTATAATAATTTTTTTAGGAGATCGATTCATTGAACAAATTGATTCAAGCCGAAAAACTCAAAGCAAATCAAATCACTGAAGAAATCGATTCACTGAATAATTCGTGTAGCTTTTGGAAGCCCTAGGAATTAATCTTAAGGACAAATCGTAAGAGTTCGACAAATAGTAAGAGTTGGACAAATCGTGTACCTGTCGTGGAGATGGTGACTCGCTGGTGTTGGCGCCGCTGCCTAGAGAGGTGGAAGAGACGAGGGAAGAGAGCGAGAGAGATGTGCCACTGGCCGCTGCTGGATCGCTGACCCTTTTGTTTTGAGAAAGAATTTGATATGGAGCCAATTTAATGGGGGGCGGGAATGCAAAAAAAAAAAGACTCCGCTTCTTTATTTCATTTATCTCGGGTTTTAGTTAAAGTCTAAAATAACTAAAAATACAAAGGGGTATATTTATGTCATCTATATATAAATATGAAATAAATAGTTTATTTTTTTTATATCAATTTTACTTAAATTGAAATAAAAAATCATTTTCAAAGCCTAATTCGCATAAATGTATATCATTTATGTCATTTTATATTTGTCTGACAGAACGTCAGTTTTCGAATTGACATATGATGATTTTTTTGTAGTGATAATATTAATTTAATCATAATGAATTTTACAAAATGAGAGATTTAGTAATGTCAGTGAATTAATGGATCTATTTGGGTTAAAAAATGAGATAATATGTCAACTTGTATACAATTAAAAATAATTCATTATCTTAATGTGTATTAATGAATGAACACGACATGACACGATAACATAACGGGTCGAGTTGGGATATAACTTATTTTACACGATAAAAAAATCACTTGTTTAAATATAAACCCAATAAAATTCGAACACGATAAAAAACGATACGAACATGAATCGACATGCACCATTATGTATTGCTCATAACTTTTTTACTTTTGAGCAACTGCCCATGCTTTATTGCTCTAATGCATGTAAAAGATGGGGTGAGGAACCCAACTAAATAAATCGACAAGGATGCGTTGCTATCCATGTGGCTAGTTGAGAATACTATCGCGACATTTGTATATATCTCTTTTTTTAAGACCTGTTCGAATTGTAATTTCATTTAATTGTAATTTCATTGTTTAATCCTAGCCACTACTTTGAGGCCATCTAATGGGTCACTTATTATACCCACTCAATTCTTTGTCCTTCTTCAAAGAAAAAAACCTAAGGATTGATTTGTCAACTTAATTCGGAGGCTTGAAATGTCAATTTCAATTTCGTGAAATTAAAATTGATCTTACGAATCCTAATTCTTCACTAAAATTTGGGAAACTCACACCCTAAATTTAACGATCCTCATTTCTCATCCCTCACAGTAGGATAGATGAAGAAGCCAAAGCGTTAATTCGTTTTGTTTCCAAATCACACTAATGTTTTCTTTGAGATTTTTTATTCTCGGTCGAGTGACCAGTGGCCGAGCAGCCCATGAGTATATTCAGCAACCCCAAATGGGTTTATATGGAGATTGACGAGGAAGTGTACACTATACCTGCTAAGGCGAGCAACTGTGTGTTTATTTTCTTTGACTGGGTTGAGGGTACCTGTGAACTGAACTGTTCGAGCAAGCTATCTTGCTTATAATTTTTACAGGAGAGCTATCTTGTGTTTGGTATCTGGGCAAGAAGTGTTTAAGAGTATTGAGCTTTTGTTGTTGCTTTTAGAAATACCTTGCGAGTAAGAAAACAGTATTCTGATTTTTACTTTGTAAAGTCGAGCAATGTAACGATTCTTTCATTTGAGCAGAAAAGCTAACTATATAACTTGGTGAAAGATCACAAGATTGGTCCGCTGCTTGAGTATCTTTTCTTTGTACTATTAGATATTATGAATGCAAATACAGAAATGAAACTCTTTATATATCTTAAAATGTTAACTTCAATACAACAATGTAATTTCTGAATAGTCACTATAAAACTTCAAGGCGTGATGTCACTTTTCTAAATACAGTATTTCCCCACACGAAGAATTTCGGTATACAAACGGGAATCAACAAATCTGTACTCAAGATACAATGAAGCAATTGCACTGTCTGCAACTTGTATATTTGAAGACAGCCCTTGGATGTAGCAGCGAAGAACAGTCAATCAAGTTCTTATTCTGTTTATGTGCACAAAACAGAATAAGAGAATTTATATCTCCTGAAAATTGTAAGAGAGTAATAGCAGGATCTGGAAATCTGAAACTGGTTTTTGTTATCAATCTAATTCCGTTTTTAGGCAGCCTTTATTTATAGAAAATGAAAGGCTTTGTCTTCAAGAGTCATGACTGTTGAATTAAGTCATTTCCGAACAGGTATGACTGTTAATTACCAACAGTCTTAAGTCCTTTCCGAACAGGTATAATAATACCGAATCGGTTTTGCACGGGTCAACCAAAAAGTGACCGCCCCCGAGCTACCGCGATCCGATCCGGACGAACCCCGCGGCATGCGAAGTGCAAAGTGCGCCACTAGCGCCTCTACAGCCCACTGCCCCGCACCCGCACGCGCGCGCGTGTGCGTGTGCGTACGGTGCTTCGCACCGTATTGAGGTCTCTTGAATAGCCTCTTAAATGCTAGATGAATTAACTCTTCATCTTCCATTTGTACTTATTAAGTGTACAAATTCTTAACATTTTTTCAATGTGGGACTCAAAGGTTGTCCACCCCTTTTATAGCTTAGTGGTGACACTTAGCTTTGTACATTTTCCAATGTGGGGCACTATCCCCTTTTATATTTGGGTTAGCTTCCCACCTCTTCCACACACTTCCAATGTGGGACAAGCTCCTAAGGCTTTTACACCCAAAAAACTCTTACTCTCTTATTTTAAAAATCTCCAACATGTACTTGTTGATTCAACGATGGGTTATATAGTTTCTCTACTTCATTACTCAAAGATGTAAATTTGAGCAGAAAAGCTAACTACTTCCACCAAACTGGTTTGAGGAACTGAATTGGGTTAGCTAGCCAAAGACGCGTAGATGACTCTTAAACCAAATTGCGATTATTTTCGAGCCAATAACGTGGATTCTACGAATTAGAGCAAGTTGAAAATCACACAAAATATGATGAAAATATCCCCGATGACGAGGGAACAGTGCAGAAAGACGTGCTATACTTTTTAAGAGAAAATCTCGCTGGTACATAAATACAAAAGATATTTTCACAAGTTTTGCAGACGTAAAAGTGACCTGTTGAAAGGATTACCTTGTATATTTATTAATTTTTTTGAACACTATGAAGGGACAAATACAAGTCAGATTTGTAGTTTTGGATATGTAATAAGAATAAATCTAGGGAGACCCAGAAAAAAAACCCATTTCATAAATCCAGTGCATTAAAAGCTTATACCTTATTGTTGCGGGACCCGTCAGGGCATCAAAATGTGTATTAAAAATTTGTACTCATTTTTGTCTTATGCACTGGGTTTACGAAGTGGGTTTTTTTTCTGAGCCCCCTAGTGCTACTCATGTAATAAACGGCAAGTTGATTTTCTTCACGGGTTTAACTAATGCTGTGGGCGAGGAAGAAATTAATTTAATATTTATTATATATAGCATATACATATCTATATATGTATTTTGGGAGCCAGGCTCTCGTGCGGGAGCCCAAAATGAGGGATTCGTGCGGGATCTATTTTTTAGTTTTTTTTTTATTTTTGTGGATTATAAACATTTCAGTACACTCCTGTAAAAAATATCAGCTCAAAATAACATTTTTTTATATTTTAAAAAAATAGGTCAATATTTGACAGTATTTTAAGCAGATTAAGTACCGTAAAAAAATGATCAATTTTTTTAAAATACCAAAAAGTGTTATTTTCAGCTAATTTTTTTTATAGGAATACACTCAAATGTTTATAACCCACAATTTTTTTTTTTTTTAAAACATCCAACATGGGAGTCCCGCATTTGGGTCCCGCACGGGAGCCTGACTGTGTATTTTGGATTTTTGTGACAAAGCATTTCGACAGAGGGTACAGCTAGCTGATTCGAATATCTTTTCATTATCAACCTGTGTATAATGTTTTAGAAATGAGTAAGACTACATGAACCCCCGTTTTGTACCCTCATTGTGTACCATATACAGTAAAATGTTATACTTTATACCCTGACGGGACCCACAACAACAAAGTATAGCATTTTAATGCAGAGGGTATGAAAAAAGGTACAAAATGGGGTACACTTAGTTTTATTATTTAGAAATGTGACTATCTATCTCTAGCACACTTATCCACGAGTCTACTAAAAATGAGGGACAACTAATATGTACTTGTTGCTGAATCACGTTTTCTGTGAATTATGCACGGCCAAAAGATTCTTTGTCCTTTTTATTTATTTATTCATCGTAGTAAAAATAAACCAATGGATAATATACCAATTGAACTTTTTTTTTGGTGCGCTGTGAACAAAAGTTATGTGGATATTACATAAAAAGAAACATAGGCCATATAGGCAAAGCTAGAAAGCACAGAAAACATAGGGTCACAAACATAGCAACAGGGGAGCATAATTACATCATGGGATTGTCCAGGATCCAACGCATCGCATCATGGATATCCTCAATCTCAACGATCAGAGCTTCTTGTAGCTTAGCCTCACGAGCTAGCATGTCTGCTCCACGTATCTTCCTAGGGTGGGCGTAGGTGAAGTCCACAACCACCATTCTCATAATCTTGTAACAGTCCATTCTGATGTTTTCAAAGTTGGTCTCATGATATTAGACGCCCTTAAATATATCAATCAGCTCATGGGAGTCCGTCTCAATCATGATATGCTTCCAACCCTGCATTTTCGCCATGTGGAGACAGTGGAAAAGGCCCTCCATGAGTGCACGCAAATTAGACGAGGAACCCTTGAGGCGGCCGTAAAGTCCACATTTCCATTTTCCCATATCATCCAAAACATAAGCTCCAAAAGTGGTAGTGTGGTAGTTAAGGTCAATGCTGGCTTGGAGAGCAATGAATGTATTTTTCTAGTACCCACGGTCAAGGAGGAGGGTGAGGGCATCCGGTATCTCATCGTACTCCGTGTAGTCATGCTCATGAAGGCGCCCAAGACGAGTTAGCCCATTAGCCCATATATTGTTCGTACGCCTAATATATTTGGCCTTGATATCCATCTTTCGCATAATATCCACACATTCCTCAATGATGTTCGCAAGAGGGTGGTTTCGGTTCCCATGACCACTCAAAATCTACACCGCGTCACAGCAGTCGCTACGTATCGTGCTACCAACCCAACCTTTGATCTGGCAAGGTTTAAGACTATGTAGAATACCAATGAATTCAGCCTTCAGAGGGCAACAATCCCCCCTGATCTTCTCGTTGAAACCAAGGATCCAACGCTCGTCGTTGCTACTCACCATTCCTCCAAATCCCCCCAGCTGACTAAACGGATCGTAACTACCATCAGTGAAGATTTCAAGCCCCGCAGAAGAGACAAAGCTAGGGAAAATGTTAGTATTTGTACCCCGGATTCGGTTCAAAGAATCCTTGGTTTTGGTACTAGAATATAAGTCCAAAGCCAAGGCATTAGATGAAGCACAAACCATGTCCGGGGTAATATTGAATTTTTTAAAAATACGTCTATTCCTTGCATTCCAGATATGCCAAAGGGTAGAAATGAATATAATAACATCATACCCACTGTGGTTACCCCATATATTATCTTTAAGGCAATCATGGAAATTAAGGTTAAAAAGAGAGGCCCATTTAGCTGGTGTGAGAATAGATTTCTAGGTAGCCTAGGCAAGATGACAACTTCGAAGGACATGATCAATAGCTTCATTAATCGCACAAAAATCACAATTCTTAGACTCCGTTAGTTGGCGGTTAAATATTTGACAATTAGTTAGGAGTTAATTGTGAAATATAATCCATAAGAAGGTTTTAAATTTTGTAACGATTCTTTCATTTGAGCAGAAAAGCTAACTATATAACTTGGTGAAAGATCCCAAGATCGCTGCTTGGGTATCTTTTCTTTGTACTTGTTATTTCAACGATGGGTTATATAGTTTCTCTACTTCATTACTCAAAGATGTAAATTTGAGCAGAAAATCTAACTACTTCCACCAAACTGGTTTGAGATACTGAATTTAGTTAGCTAGCCAAAGACGCGTATATGACTCAAACCAAATTGCGATTATTTTCGAGCCAATAACGTGGACTCTATGAATTATAGCAAGTTGAAAATCACACAAAATATGATGAAAGTATCCCTGATGATGAGGGAACAGTGCAGAAGGACGTGCTCTACTTTTTAAGAGAAAATCTCGCTGCTACATAAATACAAAAGATATTTTCACAAGTTTTGCAGACATAAAAGTAACTTGTTGAAAGGACTACCTTGTATATTTATTAATTTTTTTGAACACCTTTCCTGTTATGAAAGGGACAAATACATGTCAGATTTGTAGTTTCTTGGATATGTAATAAACAGCAAGT
Source organism: Sambucus nigra (assembly GCA_949130495.1). Classification (NCBI taxonomy): domain Eukaryota; kingdom Viridiplantae; phylum Streptophyta; class Magnoliopsida; order Dipsacales; family Adoxaceae; genus Sambucus; species Sambucus nigra. Next base: position 602,432,386 of record OX422207.1, read on the forward strand.
TGATTTTCTTCACGGGTTTAACTAATGCCGTGGACGAGGAAGGAATTAATTTAATATTTATTATATATCGCATATACATATCTATATATGTATTTTGTGAGTCAGGCTCCGGTGCCGGAGCCCAAAATGAGGGATCCGTGCGGGATTTAATTTTTTTTTTTTTTGTATGGGTTATAAATATTTCAGTAAAAAATATCGGTACAAAATAACACTTTTTGGTATTTAAAAAAAATGAATCAATATTTGACAGTATTTTAAGGAGTAAAAAATTGACCTATTTTTTTAGAATACCAAAAAGTGTTATTTTAGGTTGATTTTTTTACAGGGATACACTGAAATGTTTATAACCCACACAATTTTTTTTTTTTTTAAATCATCCCACACGGGAGTCCCGCATATTTTGGATTTTTGTGACAAAGCATTTCGAGAGAGGGTACTGTTGATGTAAAAAACTAAATTCGATCTAATTATTTTAATCACAAATAAAAATAAATAAATAAATAAATATAAGACAATGGATTTTTAAAGTGGTTCAGCCTTAGGAGAATGTCCTACGTCCACTGTTTTTATATTGCTTACTGTTTGCCTGGAATTCTCGATAATTGGTTTCCCAAGAGATCGAGAGTCCTCCACTAATGAGGATGTTACAATGTATTTATAGCCTTGAGGTTGTACATGTAAAAGGACAATGCGCCGTTATCTAGTAGACATATACATTTGTACGATAATAATGAGTATTTAATGCGCAGTTGTCTTTTTTATTCTCTTGATTTGGATGCTCTGGACGCTAAGTAGCTCGGACAGCTTAAGTTGCTCGGTACGCTTGAGTTGCTCGGAGCTATTGTAATACCCCACATTTTTTATGATTTAAATAATTAAGGGATTATTTATTACAGAGGGATTAATTGAATTTAAATGTGAAGAATTAAATTATTAATTAATCCGGATCTAATGAAAATATATATTAACTAGCGTGCTAAGGGTTAATACTTATTAGTTTAATATTACTGTGCAATATGTAATATGGAACTATATATTGTAATAAATTGTCGAGAGATAATAATACGACAGTTTAGTGAATTAAGTCAGACGCGCGTGTGAGTTGTGTCGGGACTAAATTGATGGAATAAATATATTAATTATTTTTAATAACTCGTATGATGATTTCGAGTGTACCGTTGAGTCCGAAAAGGTCGAAATAGTATACTCGGGTGTTTAGTTTGAGTCCCGGGGCAATTTTAGGCCTAACCGGCACCCCAAAAAGGGCATTATGGTAAATTGGATTTTTAGGCCTAATTAATGGACGAAAATTAGGAGTTAATCAATCAGCTAAAATAATTTCTTTAGGGTTAGAAAGCTGGAGAAAGTAAGAACGGCCATAGGAAGTGTGAGGGAGAGCTTTTGCCAAGAAAAGAGGGCCAAATCGACATCACCTTGCACCACCACCACCACCACCACCACCGTGTAGATCGGGACAAGGGGAACACACCCATACCAACAACATCAAGAAATCAGACTACTCATTCAAGGCAAGTGTTTATAACTTGCTGTATTTCGATATTCATCATACTCATGTTAGTGTAGGATCGTTAGGAACATGTTGTAGGTTATAGAAATGGTGAAATTGAGGAAATTGGATGTGTAATTTAATTCTGAGATTTATTAAATTGAAACCCTTCATGTATGTAGATTAGAAATCACGTTTGGAAGAATTTATGGGTAGAACAAATTTGGAAATTTTGGCTTCTTGAACATGTATTGGAAGAACTAGGGTTTTGATAAATTTAAATTAGGGATTTCACATTTTATGAATGATTCGTAATGAATTGATGATTATAGGATGTTAGAATTCATATGTTACTGATGGAGTTCGATGTAGAACTGTTTATTTGGAGTTCGGGGTGTTGAATGAGAAGATTTGAGGTTAAAAATGGTGGAAAACGTTGGAAAATCTGGGTAGGGGACGAACAGCGAAATCTCGCGCGAAGTGGCTCGAAGTCGTTCGAGCGAGATTGCAATCTCGCGCGAAGCCGTTCGAGCGACATGTGGCAGTCGTTCAAACGACTTGCCACCTCGTTCGAGCGACATAGTGAAATTTTGATAATTTCTTTTAGGACCCAGTTTTGAGTTTATTAGTTTAGAAATGAGAGAAATATTTCCAAATAATAAACTTAAGTAAGACAGAATTTAGGAAGAAGTATGAAGGACTAAATACTTTAATAAATTCGGTACGAAGAGAACATACCGTAGAGATTACGAGAGGGATAATAATCCAAATAACTAGTACGGAATGTTGAAATCAAAATACGTTAGAGAAGCATATATGTAGGTGAAGGAAAATACCTATTTATTATAATAGGACGTGTGTATGCCTATTATGTATTGTTATTATTAAAGGCACTAATGGGTGATAACCCGGGGGTGTGAAAATCTTATTATTATAAGTGTACTAATGGGTGATAATCCGGGGGTACAAAAGCGTATTGTAAGTGTAATAATGGGTGATAACCCGGGGGTACAAGATTATTTAAATAAGTGTACTAAAGGGTAATAACCCGGGGGTACAGTATGTTGATTAGGTGCGCTAATGGGATATATCCCGGGGGTGCAGTATCATGTTATATATATATATATATATATATATATATATGGAAGATGTGACTATGTGTATATATGTATGAGAGTTGTGAATTAATCTAATGTGTATAGTAATGCATGTGGGCATGGAAATTTGTTAAGAAAATTCTAATCGTATACTTGAATTATTATGAAAATGGAAAATGTATTAATTAGCTTTTCGTCATAGGCTATTTGGATAACATATTGTATGGGCGATACGGGCTGACTAATAGTGAGGGTAATACTATTAGGATGGTTTCAGACTAGTTATATGGGGAGGTATAGCTAAGGATAAAATTTAGATACGCGTTAGGCGTGCACAATAGAAGAGATGTGAGAATCTCATGTGAGAGTTCGAGCTAACATGCACATGATACTTGCTTTACTGCAAATTTTAAACACTTGCTTAAACAAATATTTTTAGACATTGGGCTCTGACCCGTTTCTTACATCTTCTCTTTCTTTTGCTATATATATATATATATATATATATATATATATATATATATATATATATATATATATATATATATCAGGTGCTCAGCCACAGGGACATCAGGCTTAGAGTTTCGGATTGGATGGTGTACTGTAGCTGTTGTGGGAGCTGCAGGACTTTGTTTAGACGCCTCAATTGTTTCATTCCTATTCGTTATGACATTTTCTTTAGGGCATGTGTCGCCCCTTCCTTAGACAACTTCAAAGATTATGTTTACTCTATTTCTCGTTCATTTTTATTTGGATTGATGGCTACTATTGTTTTGGTTTAGAGTTTTGAACTGGGATGTTTTATCCAGTCCTATTTATTTCAGCATGCGATTCTGATTCAGTATTTGTATTAATTAATTGTGCATGGATGTTTTATATTAAATTACTTAGTTTGGTAATTAAATGGTTTTTAATTAATAAGAAAATTTTTGACACTTAGCTTAATTATATTAGGTGATTAAATAAGTATTTGCGTTTTCGACAGTGATGCTAAGAATGAACCAATCGAACATTCTGTATTAAATTTTATAAAGGACTGATCACCCGATATTTATTTGGGCAGGGTGTCACAGGTGGTATCAGAACATCAGGTTCTATTGTCCATTAGGATCTGTACAGCTTACTATGGTTTTAGCTTTGCGTCGTTTGATATAGAGCCCTATTTTTAGGATTGTTGTGATCTTGTATTTTGCGATTACGTCTTCAGCTATTTGAGATTTTGAAATAACTGTGGACTAATAATATTCTTTCTCTTCTCAGATGCCTCCTCGACGTGCACCAAGAGACCGACAGGCCCAACCAGAACAGCCGACCATACAGGCTCAGGGGATAATGAACGCAACAGAAGTTGTCGCGATTGTTGCACAAGCGGTAAATGCAGCCTTAGCGGTGGTGCAGCAGGCCCCACCCCAGGTTCAGGCAGTGGCACCAGCTCTAGTGCATCCATTTCCCACTGCATGGGAGAGAGTTAGAGAGTCCTTTCATAGGGCTTGTCCCCCAGAGTTCTTGGGCAGTTCAGATGTGGTTACTGCGAGTCAGTGGAAGAAGGACATACAGCGACATCTTCGCATGTATGAGTGCACAGAGGTTCAAAGGCAGGTTTTGGCTACCTTCAAGCTGAGAGGGGCAGCCTTACAGTGGTGGGAGTCCACTACTACTACCGAGGAGCGAGATTTGAAGACTATCAGTGATTTCTGGGTGCGGTTTGACCGCAAGTATTTTCCTTCCGCCGTCAAGACTGAGATGAGACGGAAACTTTTAGACCTCACCCAGGAAGGGAAGACCGTTGCGGAATACGAGGAAGAGTTCATACGATTGATAAACATGGTACCGGAGGAGGTGCCTACTGAGGAGAAGCACATTCAGATGTTCATGGATGGCTTGACTTGGAAGATACGACAACATTTATTGGGTAACCTTTCCCTACACTCATATACCGACGTTCTGAATGCAGCCTTATTGCATTGTCAGGACAATCACTTTCATGCTAGGGGAAGCAAGCGAGGGGGAGAGCCCAACCAGTTGGGAAAGACAGGGGGAGGTAATGCCAGTGGAGTACCAGTTGAGCAGAGTCAGAGGCCGGGTTCCCAGCAGGGGGAGTCTGCTAAGAGGTTTCATTTTGGAGGGTTTAGGCATGGTCATGGGGGTTGGAGATAGGACCGACAGGTCCAGCCACAGGGCCAGCAGCAGGTCCAGCCATTAAATCAGCAGCAGGGTCAACAATAGGGAGGACAACAGGGCCATCAGGGCCAAGGTAGAGGTGGTAACGGCTAACCGGGCCGAGGCTACCAGGGGCAGAAAGGAGGAAACTT